>CM060934.1:427988963-429238963 GCA_030765085.1 Allium cepa
GAGAGGCTGATTTGGTACATGGTCTTCCCATAGTAGAGTTATTGATAGGAACTCTGAGTAGAATCAACGGACGTCCTGCGAATATCTTCGATCTCCTTCGGGGGATTTATTCAATCCAGTAGCTACAAAGCAGATCCTAGCAGCTTGAGAATTCGAGCTCTCAGTGAAAGCATCAAAATGTTAGCATCATAATTGGTCGCTAACACCCTTGAGAAAGATTATGTAGAGAGATTAATGGAGAAAGTATATTTAAACAGAGGACTGTATGCTAAATTAAATGCAAAAACAAAAACACCGGATTTATAGTGGTTCAGCGTAACTACCTATGTCCACTTTGAGTTTCGATTTTTATTGCTTTCACAAATGATTAAATACAGATACAATCTGTACAATAATGACTTGAATAAAAGTACAAACTGAAAAGAATGAGTCTTGAAAGCGGTAGAGTCATTGCAGCGTTCTCGAAAAAGGTCCATTTCACTATGCCTCTGCCCTTCTATTTATAGACGAAGATGGGTTGGACTTCCCTCACGGGCCAAGGAACAAGGTAACTCGGCCCATGGTAAGTAGCTTCTACGCACCGAGCTAGGGATGCCGAACGACAATAGCTGAGTGAGGTTGGTCGAACCAAAGAATGCCGAACGGTATTTGTATGCCGAGCCACGTATGCAGGTCGAACAACATTCGTATGTCGAGTGAGGTATCCGTGCCGAACGGCATTCGTATGCCGAACAAGCCATTAGGACGAGCGAAGATTGTAGGCTGAACGAGCCTCATGCCGAACGAGGCTTGGTGTGCCGAACGAGTGGGAGATGACGAATAAGGCCTTATGCCGAGAGAGGGGAGACGCCGAACAAGGCCTTGTGCCGAGAGAGGGGAGACGCCGAACAAGGCCTTGTGCGGAGCGAGGGGAGATACCGAACGAGGCCTTGTGTCGAGTAAGGGAGATGTCGAACGAGGCATGTTGTGCCGAACGAGGGGAGATACCGAACGAGGCCTTGTACCAAGCGAGGGGAGACACCGAATGAGGCATTATGCCGAGCGAGGGGAGAAGCCGAACGGGGCCTTGTGCCGAGCGAGGGAAGACGTCGAACGAGGCCTTGTGTCGAGCGAGGCTTTGTGCCGAGCGAGTGGAGCAAACGAGGCCTTGTGCCGAGCGAGGGGAGACGTCGAACGAGGCCTTATGCCAGCGAGGGGAGACCCCGAACGAGGCCTTGTTCCGAACGAGGGGAGATGCCCAACGAGGCCTTGTATTGAACGGGGGGAGATGCCGAACGACTTGTGACAGGGTCAAACAACCGGGTAACAAGGTTACTTTCTCTTCAAACACATATTATGGTTATAGAGATATAGATATACAGAAAATGATAAACGTGAAAGTTGTTCCTTACAAATATACTTTCCAAATGAAAGAAACATTGCTAAATTTGGATTTACCATTCAAAAGTTATGGTGATTTTAGTTTTAGGTTTCAACTCGGAAAATCGATAGAGCAGAGCATATGTACCAGTTTCAAACCCAATTTCGACCCGATAGATCATAGAATTTGCAGAAACTTACGACATAAAAGTTGTTCCTTAATATCTTAGCTTTTAACAAAAAAAATACACAATTCGGATTTATGGCTAAAAAGTTATGGCCATTTAACTGTCAGATATCAACTCAGGAAATTTGAAATGGATGTGCTATAACATCAGTTTCAAACTTAATTTAGACCCTTTTAAACATGGAATTTCCAAAAATGATTAAAATTGAACTTATAGCTTATTTAAATATCTTTCTACCACAAAAAGAATGAATGAATTTAGATCATTCTACAGTGAGATATTGATGTCTTACTACAGCAATGTTCACAAATAAATTTCAGCAACCACTTTGCAAATTTCAACAATTCAATCAAATAACCATTCAACTACGTATTGATACATATCACTCAATTCAAAGAATTAAGGCTTTATAGAGATAGGTATGTGAGTTTGAAACTCACCTTAGAAATTTTGAATAGCAAACACTTGGAAATTTGAAGAAAGATGGAAGCTTGCCTTTGATTTTAGCTTCTAGAATCTGAATATGAAATTTGTATAGACATGCAAGCACAAAAACTCAATTACAAACAACAACTCACAAAAATCAAAAATAGATGAGAAGAATTTCGGTTTTGTCTTTGATTACCTGAAGTAAATTGGCTTTGAATTGATTATTACATCAAAAGATTGACTAAAGTTGGGGATTTTGGCTTTTGTTTTGAAAGAAGAAATGGGTTTATCTTCCTTTTTCTTAGTTTACAGGAAGAAGAAAAAATACAGTACGTTCTACAAATAAGAAGGAGATGTTTCTTCTTTTCTGGTTATGAAATTTAATGGGCTAAGACCCAACAACTAAATTAACTTAGCATCTAAATGAAATTAACACACCAAATCACTTATACACTAATATATTTCAAGTTATAACAATTATATGTAAATGTTTTCACTTCTATAAAATCACACAACATATTTTATGTTCTAAAATTTATTTTACAACAAAATAAAAGATATTTTTGATTTAAAAATTATTTTCATTAATAAAATTCTTATTTTAATTAAATAAACAATATACACAAATATCTACACAAAAACACCATTCTCAACACCAAAAATTACATAAAAATAATTTTCTTGTATGATAAAATGCAACAAACCATTTTAACATCATTCGTACTTCCAAAAAAATTTTTTTATTCAATATTTCACCTTTTTATTTATGATAAACAACATATTAAATACATTATTAAATAAATCAATAAATGCCACATTTGGCAATAGTTGCTTGAATTATTGCATTTTCTCAAATTACAATCATATATTGTTCATTTCGAATCCAAATAATCAAAAAAAAAAAATTAAAACTCTATTCTTAACATTTTATATTTATTTCAACAAATTATTATAGAATTAACACTTTTTTCTTTTACTTAATCCAATAAATTAACAAATTAATATATTCATTTTCCACCATTTGTTACCGACATTATCATATTAACTCCCTTTATTCTTTCCAAATCCATTGTTTATTCAAAATAAACAATTTTAAATCTCCAATTTATTTTTATTTCTTCATTATTAAATTGTAACCACTGTTATAATTAAATTTCCAAGTAATCACCAAAACTAGGGTTGTTACAGACTCCCCATTTATAAAAATTGCATCCTCGTAATTTCTAGAGACGCGCTGTAAACAACACGATTTAATTTCATCAAGCAAAGAGAAAGATAGACAAGCTCGAGTTTTCAAAAAAGTTCTCACCCTCAACTTAAGCTGATAGAGAACCAAGATAAAATTTCTCGATAAATTCATGTTTACAAGTGTAATTACTAGGATTAGCGGACCATTGAATATCTACGAGCAATACATCATGATTGCGAAGGCGTCTCACCTTCGGAACAAGAACACAAAAGATAAACCGAGTGGGATTGATTTCTCAGAAGTTTCTCGAATAGAGTCGGGATTTTAGCGTCACTTTATCCTAGACTCCAATCAACAAGATAATTATCGACATGACTTTCCATGTATTACTACGGAAAGAGCCACGTCAATTATAGATTGACGGTAATAGAGACAAGAAAATTCGACGAGAGGTGGTTATTCAAATGCCACCAAACTTGGACGACCGCATAACTGCAAGTCGTTAGACCATTGCACTAAGGCAAGATAACCACAAGGAATCAATATATATATATATATATATATATATATTAATTTTCAATAAAAAAATCTTCGAATTTCAAAATGCATTATCTTCAAAATCATAATCTCAATTTTCAATACTTGAAAATTTACAAAATTCTTATTTAATTTTTAATTTAAACTCATTGCTCTTTATTTAAAGTAAATAAAATTTAAGTTATTTAGTCTCTAACTCTTCTATAAATATATTTTAATTTGTAACACATTTTTTTTTCAAATTTGTTTCTTAAATTTTCTAAGTGTTAGAAATTTGAAAAAATCGACAGTCTCCTTTGTACGGAGGATCGTATACAATATTATAAAAGTGATTTACATAATGTACATCGACCATTAGGTCGGAAACATAAAATATATCATCATTTAACTCTTTAAAATTAATCTGAAAACATACCTTCCTTTTTAGTATTTTAAAGTGAGTTTGCACAAACTTATATATTCTTTTTGCTCAAAATATAATCCAACCATCCTCTTTTCACCTGTACTTAACTCAAACAGATGATACTAGTTCATGATTATAATAAGAAGTGCTACACTTAACTATTAAGGGAAATATAACAATTTTATTTCAGACCTACTGTAAAGAAGACCTGTTTTGACCTAGAAAACAACAAAATCCAAAAAACTTTATAAAATAAAAATTATTCTACTAAGTCTAAGCATTCGAGCAATATAAAGATCATCAATATTGGATTTACAGTTTTAAAGTTATGTTAAATTTACTTTCATCTTAATCTTAGAGAATTTTGTAATAGGGCAGAACTGCCTATCCACTTTCAAACCTATTTTAGACTCAGTAAAAAGTAAAATCTTTTAAGGCGGTAAAATAAACATTACAGCTTACTGAAAGCTCTTCAATTTGCAAAAAGATTGAACTCATTTGGAATTATAAATCTTAAGTTATCGTTGTTTTAGTACAACCCAATTCCAAACAAAATTTCATCTTTTAAATCAATTTAAAATTTTCCCAAACCATTTTAATCTCAAACTTCATTTTCAAACAAGCTTTTTGCTATATCATTTATTAAAAGATCTTCTTTTATCTTGGAAAGCTAGGACATACAAAATTATGATCGGCTTTATGTAATCACCATAAAACATTTTATTAAGTGGAAATATTTTCATTACTTTCCAAAATCTACTTTAAAACAATTAACTTGAAAACTCATTTTGGAAGAAATAACTAACTTCTTTCATTATCAAGAGATGATTATTGATTATCTTCCAAACTAAATTTTTGGGATATATATAAATTTTAAAATTATTCTCACAATTTAAAATGATTATACTATATGAATTGTTCATTTATCAAAACAATCTAAATTCACATTTCCACTTGTCACAAAAATTAAATTTCCATCTAATTATCAACATAAAACTAATTAAAGTTGATAATTAATTCAAACTTGTTTTCAAAAAAAAATTCAACTTCAAACCCACAAGTTTTAATAACTGTTAAATTTAAAACAAAAACCAGCTCACAATTTTATACTAAATGTTCTAAACTAACACTTCTTTATTTTCCCTTAAGATAGAGTTTTACATCTATCCTCTACTATTACTCAAATAACTAAGTGTCAAAACAAATATTATAGTTATCATTAATAACTTGTACTAAAATATTCAATTAATATTTTAATTTTTCAAACCAAAGTATTCTTTTACTTTAAATACATCATTTTATTAATCAAAGCATCAAATGGTATTTTCTTCTAACTTAGACATCCCGTTAATTAGAATTATTCACTTTTACTTACCAAAATTACATATTCAATTTCTAAAATTTTAAACAATGTAAGGTAATTTCCTCACCATTGATTTTATAGTGAATGGCCCCATCGATTGGCTGCAGAGTTGATCGAATGATCAAAACTACCTCGCCACTCTCTAACACTCACTATGGTTCAATGGTTCATTAAACATTTAAAATAAAAATTAATACTCCACCATATTAATTATTTTCAAACTTTACTTATTAAAACTCAGTTTACCGTGTCTGACTGTCTCATCACAGCGTTTACGAAATTCCTATCGCTAATGTTGGCTAAACGCATCGACCAGAATACTTAAAGCACTAGATAGACAACCCAACACAAAAATTCATTTTCTTTAAAAATAAATACCTCATATATAATACTCAAAATATTTTTTTTCCCCAAAAACAAAATCTAATTTCTCTTAGAAACACATCTTCAATTTGAAAGATTGAAAACTCAATTATAATTACACTCAATATCAAGGAATACAAATAGAGCTCATCAAGATATTCCTAGAATACTCGATCCTCAAGATTGATGGAATAGACTAGAGTGTACATTATTCCAAGTGGTATAATGAACACTCACAAGACTCATAACGAGTGCGGAATGTAGTAAGAGTAACGCTATCTTCCGCGACTCGTAGCTTATGAAAATTGGTGTAGGGTCAAGCTGAGGAATGACCCTAGCACTACATAGTAGATTAAAAAGAGAGAAACGGTATATAAAAGCAAGGGTAAATATCTTTTCAAATGAGGAGAAGTAACATTAATAACAAATTATTACTTCGAGTGAAGTAATACCATGAAGTATATCAATAAGTGAGTATCTAAAGAGGATATCTCAAAAGGGGTAAAAATGGAAATATCAAATAAATTCATTGAATTACCTTATTTCCCTAGTGGACATTTTCTTAGAAGGATGACCTAAAGGGTAAGAATAGGAAAGGAGGTCGACACAATACTCAATTGCTTGATTGGGTGTCATACCCGTATTGAAGTGGACTCAAATAAAATAGTCCCAAGGATTACTTCTAAGATAAGTTATCATAAATAATTATGGGATGCTATGGAATAAAATATATTCCTAGACATATCCTAAATTTTCTACTCCATAGAACTAAGGGAAGGCTAAGGACACAAAAAGTAAGGGATTCGTAACACTTGTATTACACTTAGATGTACCGTAATATGTGTTTTTGTTCTGTGTTTATCATATTTTGTTCTAAATTCAGCTCGATTTTAATAAGAGTTAGAGAATAAATAATGGAAGAGTTAGAGAATAAACAACTTAAATTTTATTTACTCTAAATAAAGAGTAATGAGTTTAAATTAAAATTTTAATACGAGTTTTGTAAATTTTCAAGAATTGAAAATTGAGATTATGATTATAAAGATAATGAGTTTTGAAACTCCAAGAATTTTTGATTGTAAATTAATATAATTTATTTTGGTTCTTTGTGTTTATCTTGCCTTAGTGCAATGGTCTAACGACTTGCAGTTATGCTGTCGTTCGATTTTGGTGGCATTTGAAGAACCACCTCATGTCGAATTTTCTTTTCTCTATTATCGTCAATCGAAAATCAACGTGGCTTTTTTGTTGTGACACAAGAAAGCCATGTCGATAATCATCTTGTTGATTGGAGTCCGAGATAAAGTGATGCTAAAATCCTGACTCTATTCGAGAAGCTTCTGAGAAATCAAACTCACTCGCTTTTGTGTAGCGTTATACTTATGTTCTTATTTCGAAGGTGAGACGCCTTCAAATCATAATATATTGCTCGAAGAAATTCAATGGTCTGCTAATCCCACTAATTATACTTAGGAAATCATTGAATTTATCGGGTAATTTTATCTTGGTTTTCTGTCATCTTGGGTTGAGTGTGAGAAATTTTTAAAAACTCGAGCTTGTCTATCTTTCTCTTTACTTGATTAAAATAAATTGTGTTGTTTACAGCTCTTCTCAAGAAATTAGGAGGACGTAATTTTTATAAAGGGGGAGTCTGTAACAACCCTGGTTTTGATGATTACCTGTAATATTAAATTATAACGATGGTTATAATTTAATATTGAAAATATAAATAAATTGGAGATTTAAAATCATTTATTTTGAGTAAACAATAAAGTTAGAAAGAATAAAATGGAGCAAAAGATGACAATGTTGGTCATAAATGGTGAATATTGGAAACATTATGATTTGGAAGTTTATTGAGAGACAAAATAGTTTAATCAACATTAATTTTTTGAAGTAAGTGTAAAATGATGAAAATAAAGTTTTAAAAGTTTTATTATATTAGTTTGGAGGAAAAATGCATATTATATGGTTTTAATTTGATAAATTGCAATAATTTTGCAAATTATTGCCAAATGTTGATTTTTGTTAATTTTACCAAAATATTGTAATTAAAAAGGTGGAATTTTGTTTAAAATAAGATTTGGATGCAATAATGATGTTAATAAGGTTTGTTATATTTAATTTGACAAGAAAATGATTTTTGTGTATTGGTTGCTAAAATATTGTTTTATATAAATTATAGTGTAAATTGAGTATTTAAGTACGAATAAGAGTTTTGGTGATGGAAAATAATTTTGATGGATAAAATATCGTTTATATGCTGTGAAACATTTTGTTAAACATAAAATAAGTTTGTATGATTTTTATAAAGTTGAAACTATGAAAATATAAGTTGTGTTGGCTAAAATATGTGAAATAAGGTGTAAAAACATGAATAACTTAGTTAATTTGGATTAAATATTAACACATAGACTATTGGGTTTTGGGTTTAAAGCCCACTCACCATTTTAACTAAGGAGAAATTGTCTCCTTCTCAAACTGAACATATGCATGTTCAATTTATAGTAAACAAAAAGAAGAAAATTGAAAAAAAACCTCTTTCCTATTAAAACCTAGAATCCAAACCTTTCAAATTCTTCAATTTTTAGGCAAAATTAAAACAATTTGAAGCTAACTATTTTAGGTAATCAATCCAAAACCATAGATAATTTCATCAATTTCTGGTTTTGAGAATTGTATTGTCTTTAATTTCAGCTTCTCTTTGCATGTCTATATATTTCTTTTTTTTAAGGTTCCTGAAGCATAAACAAGGCACAAGGCTATCATCTTCTTCAAGATTGCTTATATTTGCTCTATGTTTTGCTAAGGTGAGTTTAAAACTCATATTTTCTAGCTTTGATTGAGTTCAAGGTATGAAATCTCAATTTTGTTTGTTGCATATTTATTTGTGAATCACCGTCAGTAAATTGGGCATGTCTCTTTTGTTTTAAATTGGAATTTGACCTTCTTTGAAGTACTGGAAAGCTCGAAAAGAGTATGATAACTTCCATGTTAAACACTTTCGAAATTTTTGAGCATAAAGGGTCGAAAAAACCAATTCAAACTCGCTGCCCTGTCACGGTAAAACTGTGACTTTCTGTGCTTAAGTGTTGTTGGTAATTTGAGCATATCTTTTTCGTTTGATGCCCGAATTTGACAATTCTTGATGTTCCTGAAAGCTTAGATTACTTGATATAACTTTCATGTTTTGGGTTTTGTTAAATTCTGATGTTTACATGGTCGAAAGTTTATTTTAGTATCGTTGTCCCGAAACTAAAACGACAGCTGTAATGAGCTTTAGATCTGGAATTTGTTTTGGCCATATCTTTCACGTTTATTATTCAAATTCAATAATTTTAGATGTTCCAGAAAGATTAAACTTTGTCCTAAAAGTTTCATGTTTTTAATTTTCTAAAAATTTGAAGTTAGCTTGATCAAAACTGTGTTTGTTTATTGCTGTCCCGAGAGCAAAACAACAGCAATTACAATCATTGATTCGAAAATTGTGTTAGCTTATTTTTGCACTCATTCTTGTTCGATTTTGATATTGTTTTTGAGATGTTTTGAGAGATATGATGCTATCAATAGGCTAGCTATATTCAGAGAATTTCAAATTCAAATTTAATAGAATTTGGATTGATTTTGTGTTAAATTTTAATTGAATTCGTATTGAATTCAAGTTACGGGTCATGAGTTATCTTTCTTGTTTTCCATTGTATTCGAGCACGGTTTTCACTAAACCATTTTTGAAGTGATTTTTGAAATATATGGACATTTCAAATTATTATTATATAGTATTTTAAAATTATTTTTCGAATATAAAATATATTTATTTCCTATAATAAAGGAATTTCAAATATTGGTTTTATTAATCTTTTTGGAAAAAAGTTTTAAAAGCTTGTTTTCTCTAGTAAACCATTTTAAATATAAAACATAAACTTTTATAATATTCGAACACATGAGAAAGAGAATTAAACGATTTAGTAAAGCACATGGTAAGGAACACGTGCGTTTACTTTTTTGGTTAATTCCGGACTTGTATGGTCGAATCTATTTGAGATTATTAATTCTGAGATGTTTTGCCATTTTATGGCGTATTTTGAGTTTTATAGTACCTATTTGTTGGAATTATTTAAGATAGCCAATATATGGCAAGTATTATTGTTTGAGATCTCTAATGTAGGAGTATGGTCAATGAGAACCATCATGATGTTTTATTTACTTGCCAATGATATAAGGCATGTCTTGAGTATATGATTTCATATTTTGAGATTTATGGTTTGTAAGGAACCATCATGATGTTTTCACTTGTCGATGAGATGAGACAAATTATGATGCCATTTAATACTGTCGATGAGACGATACGAGTATGGTGTCTCTTTATCACTCGCTAATGAGACGAGGCGAGATATGATTTTTTTAGTTTTATTATGTTCCTAGTATGGCATCGACTAGCGCTAGTAAACAGCTAAGTGCGAATGTATGCTACGGGAACACTTTTCGAGTTCTTATCCATGAGTTTGTGACACATTTACGATGTTTACCTAACAGAACTCCTTTGAGAGGTGTTAGCGACCTAGTCATGTGGACGAACTGCTTTGGGAGGTGTTAACGACCTTGTTAGAGCTGACAAAAGGGCTTGGAGAGGTGTCAGCAACCTTGTCATGAGGATGCAGTGCTTTGGGAGATGTTAGCGACCTTGTCAGAGGCTTAGGCCGTTTGAGTTTAGCACGTGCAGCATTGCTTCGGCATTGCAATCAAGGATTTGGCCAATCCGGATTTTATGAGTTTTCTATTTTATTGTGATTTCACCATTTTAAGATGTTTTATACATCGATAGCGTAGTGCAATATGAGATGTCATATATATGGTGATTTCATTTATGATGTTTTGAACTCTTATCAAGTTCCTTGAGTTATGAGTTTGAATGATTTCATGATTTTATAGGATATTCTGATTTTTGCCATTTTGGCGAGTTGAGATTGAGATTTATATACATTTATACCGATGAGATGGGGTATTATTGAATTTGGAGAATCTTCTATATTTGAGTTTTCGATCATCCTATTTGAGAATGTTTTATGTTTTCCATTTTGGCGAGTGTTTGTATTGATGTTTCTCCTTTTGAGGAAATATGGTTCATGGAAACCATGTAGACATTTTGGGATGTCGTCGATGATATGAGGCGATTGTTTATATTAATTGAGTATTATTGTTGAGTTTTCCTCTTTCGAGGTCTTTATATACTTAAGTGACATTGTTTCACTTAAGTGATGAGTATGTGTTCTTTCTATTACCTCTTCTCATTCGAAAATAATTATCACCTTATATCTTATGCTTCATATTATCGTCTGTCCTTATTAATGATTGTTTTAGCTAGACCGACCCATGTATTTTGTTTTCGGGTCAGACCAAGTTGTTTCAGGTTAGCTATCAGTTACGAAATTTAGCTTTGATGCATCTGCTTGGATATCAGCCAAGCACTTTTGTGTAGTTTATATTTCTTTCCGCTTGACTCTGATATGTATTTGATTAGATGTATACAGTGTGGTCTCTGTACCACTTTTGTGTATCAGTTTGTCTCATATTGGGATGTATCTGTGTATATGTATGTATGTATATATGACGAATACTGTTCTTGGATGTGATATGCATTTTGTTATTGTATTTTGTTCTGATAGATCCATTAGCCATTTATGGTTTTGTATTAAGAGTTTATTGGATATGTCGATTCACTTAAAATAGAAAAAAAATATAGAGCATTTATCGATGTATGTAGTAGATGTTTAAGACAAGATTATAGATGGTCGCTCCTAACTAGCCCTATTCTCCGCATTAGCAGACAGAATTACCAGGTAATTCTCTTTGTTAATGTGGGTCTCGGGGTGGGGAGTCACAGTGATACCAAATTGTGATGCCCCACCCCGAGACCCACATTAACAAAGAGTATTACTGGTCAATACTATCCGCTAATGCGGAGAATAGGGTTGGATAGGAGCGACCATCTATAGCTTTGTCTTAAATATCTATTGAATTCGTCGATAATGCCATTTTTTTCAAGTGGATCAACATATTCAATAAATAGTTAATACAAAGCCATAGATGGCTATAGGATCTATCAGAACAAAATACAACAACTTGAATGCAAAACACATCACAGAATAGTAGATCATCACATATATATATACATATACAGATACATCATAGAGTATACAAAATGATACATGTCAAATGGTATAGCAACCACAATATACAAGCGAGTCAAAAGAATATACATATCAAAGTAGCAAAGCAAAAAGGGACTACATGAAAAGGTATAACAAAAAGGGCTAGCAGAATAGAGTCCATGCGAAAGCAGAATAGGCTAAGTCCAAATATACCTAACCTGAAACACCTCGATCTGACCTGAGTATAAAATACTTGGGTCAGTCCAGCTAAACAAATTAGTTAATAAGAATAAGCGATAATATGAGCATAAGAATAATGTGATAATATTCTCACGTGAGAAGAGACAATTAAAGTGTATGATTACATCAAGTGATAATATGGTATCACTATACAAACATATAATCTCAAAAGAGATAAAATAACCCATAAAACGCTAAAAGTAGCGAGCCTCATATCATCGGCATTCATAAAACATGAAATACGGTTTAGGGAAAAACCTAAATCCGCCATCTTGGCAAACCCAAAGCATGTGTAAGGAGATCGCATCTCAAACACGCCATATGGCAAATATATATCCAAAGAGGAGAATAAAATCTCAAATAAATGCCAAAAGGCAAATCTCATATAATGTAGCCAAAAGGCAAATTTCAAATAACGCCAGTGTAGGAAATTCAAATCTACAAAAAAAAGAACTTCCAAGAGTTCAAATTCCCAAAAGGTAATCGCCACAAATATATATCGAATGGTTCGAATGACCAATTCCGAAAAGGGGTGATGCACTAGGTAAAATAGTCAAAGAAACCATCTCAAAAGTGTTTGCACGTGCATGTGGCTGAATTCGCAAGTACTATTATCTCAAATAGGTATCTCGTTCGAAGGTAAAATGTCACAATGACAAATACGCCGCAATGGCAAATATGCCGTAATGGAAAATACGCCGCAACGGCAAACGTCTCGAAGACAAATACGTCGCAATGGCAATTACCCCGAAGGTCCAGTACTAGCATGCCGCAATGGCAAATGTGTCACAAACTCTCGAATAGAAAGCCGAATAGTGTTAACGTGCATCCCATACCACATGTTTGCACTAAATGATTTACTAATTGCCAGTAAATTTCACATTCAAAGCAGTAATTTTTTTTACCTCATCTCATCTGTAAACTCGGCCCGAAGGTCAAAGCGATCAAACGGACAAGTCAGGAATTAACCGATAAGATAAACACACATGTCCCATACCACGTGATTTACCAAACCATTTAATTCTCCTTCTCGTTCGCCCGAATAGTGCAAAAATGTGTATTTTATATATGAAATAATTTATTTGAGAATTTAATTATAATGAAATTAAGTTTTTGCAACCATAAAAATATTTGTTTTGTAAAATAAGTACAGAAATCAATTTCTCGAGTTTTTTTTGAGCCATTATCTAACATTGTGCATTATGCGATCATTTGAGTCTGGCGGCCTTTGAAGAAACCACCTCTCATCGAATTCTCTTACCTCTCTTATTGTCAAACTAATATTGGTGTTGTTCTTTTCGTAATGACACACGAAAAATCATGTCAACAATTATCTTATTGATTAGAGTCCGGGATAAAAGTTGAGCTAAACCCGACTCTATTCGAGAAATTCCTAGAAATCAATCTCACTTGATTGATCTTTTGGGTAGCATTCTTTGTGTTCTTGTTTCGAAGGTGAGAAGATTTCGAAATCATAAGGTATTACTTATACAAATTCTATAGTCTGCTATTCCCAATGAATATATTAGGGAAATTATAGAATTTATCGAGCAATTTTATCTTGGTCTTTTATCAATTTGAGTTGAGAGGAAAAAATTTAAACTCAATCTTGCCTTTCTTTTGATTGATGAAATAAATGAGTTGAATATAAACTCTTCTCCAGAAATTGCAAGGACGCAATTTCGTTAAGGGGGAATCTATAACAACCCTGGTTTTGGAGATTACCTATAAATATTAAATTATATAGTAGTTATAATTTAATATTGTGAATTAAAATAAAATTGGAGATTTTAAATTGCTTATTTGGAATGAACAATGAATTTTGGAAACAAAATATGAAAATAAAATTTGGAAACTTTATTTTGTTTGTTTGAGTTAATAATGAATGGAAAATGATTTTTATTTGGTGTAAATGCAATAATTTTATTAATTATTGTCAATTACTTCTTTTAATAATTTTTAAAGGAAGTGTTTGATTTTTAAATGATGTTTATTTAATCAAAAGATCAAATTTGGTTTAAAAATGTGTTTTGGCTATAAAATTGAGTTTGAAACGGTTTGTCCTATTTTTCTATGGAAGAAAATAAGTTTTGTAAAATTATTGAAGTTAAAAATAAGGATTTATGCATTTATTTGTGAAAATTGTGTATTTTTGTAAAATAAAGGATTTTAACCATAAAAATGTTTTGAAAATTAAAATTAATCTTTTTATATAGTATAAAATATGTTATTTTATAAATATGTAAATATACGTACTTTGTTGTGTGAAAGTTTGAAAGAAAATATCATTTATTTATTTACATAGTGTAAATATGAATGCATTAGGCATAATGTTAATTATATTAGGTTAACATAAACTGTTTCCTTTTAATTTTGAGTTCATTTAGCCCATTAGCGCTCATTACCTAAAAGAGGAAGTGAGAAAAGTTATAGTACACATATTTTTACCTAACCATCTTCTTCTTCTTTCTAGAAAATAAGAAAAAGAAACTCCACCATTTTCAACCTAAAGTTTTTACATCTCCAAATTTCTTCAAATAAGTTGCTCTTTTTATCAAATTTAAAGAGAAATCAAAAAGTAATCCATTCCAAAACACAAATATTTCATCAAAATCTGAATTTGAGAATTTAATTTTCTTTTAATTGCCTTTTCTCTTTTGCATGTTCCTATTTCAAGCTTTTATAGATTCTTGAAGGCCAAGTTAGCTCAAAGGTTCAATCTTTCAGCTCAAAATCTGATTTGTGCACTTCAAAAACAAGAGAGCCGTTGCTCACATAATTTGTAGATAAAGCAAAGCTTCAAAAATCAAAATTTGAGCTTTTGTAATCATTTTTTTGTTGATAGTTTTCTTTCTGTAAATCTATTTTGGGTTGCTTCTTTGCATGCTTATATCTTTTGATTCTGGTAATGAAATGCTCTCGGTGATTCCAAGCTGTGACGCCCCACCCCAAGACCCACATTAGTAAAGAGAATTACTAAGTAATCATGTCTACTAATGCAGAAAATAAGGCTGGCTAAGGGCAACCCTCGTGATAATGCATTAGCTAATAGCTAAGTATGTCGATATTTTTTTTCATTACCTCATATATGGTCGGCACACCTAGTCCTTAACTAATATGATACCATGGTGGTTTAGGACCATTTTAGAATAAATGCAATATAAAAATAAATATAAACAGTCACACAATAGCAAACCCAGATCAGAATATACATACGTCTCCATACATCATACATAATACAACATACATAAGTAGCATGAACTACAAAATATACATACACAACCATCCCACAAAATAATAGGTACAATGTCCAAGTCCGAAAAAAAAGTGGTCCAAACAAAAGAAAGCTAACGGATCCAAGAAGGAGTGAGCTAAATCCATACATAACCTGCAACTCGGTCTGACCCGAGTAATAAATACACAGGTCAGGCTAGCTAGAACTTATCATTAGCAAAGATAACAGTAATAGGAAAAAAAGGACAACCATTCCATTGTTGCCAACGGAAAGACATAAGTATCATCAAAACCATCTCAAAGGTGAGACATCTATGGGTTCATCGTGATTTCATAAGGGAATTCAATTGATTATGTAACGATGGTTCATCTTCTATAGTTATATAAGTGAAATAGGCAAGGATTTAAACCATATAAATAATCGTCATAAAACAGTCTAAAGCCTCATAAATCTATCATAATATAACTCAATGAGGGTTCAAAACATCATATTAGAAATCACCATAAAACCATCAATACATGTAAGCCTTCATCGTACTCAAGGCTATAATAACATCCTCATAAAAAGGTGAAACCAAAACATCTAAAACTTCATGGAAAATTGCACGTGCTTACATCGTGACTAGTACTAATATTTGGTACCATAAACATTATGATGACTGAAGTCAAGTAACATCATAACTCATGAACATAGTGATGACTATAGTCTATAATATCATAATGACTCCCAGTCACAAAGACTCGAGTTAATAAAATCTTGATGATCGGAGTCGCAACTACATCGTGATGACTCCAATTAAGTACTCGCGGTCTACTATACTAGTAAACATCGTGAATGTGTCTCAACTTCTCGGATAGGAACCCAATATACGTTAACGTACGTCCTATATCATACATTTGCACCTAATGGTTTACTAGCCGCTAGTTGGTGCCACACTAATAAAACATCATAAACATCATGAAAATATATACTCTGTCTCATCTCATCGGTAAGTAAATACAATACCCTACTCGTCTTATCTCATTGACGAGTACTAGTGGTATCGTGACTTGTCTCATTTCATCGACAATAAAAAGTCATCATAATACATCTCAACATCATAAAATCATCATAAAGTAGCTTACCTCATTTCATCGGAAAGTAAAAATAACATTTAGATGGTTATTTATAACCATAATTCCAAATAGGAATTTCTAGATCTTAATTCGCCTCAATTTTGACCTGGATAACTCCAAAATTATAGAAAGCTCAAAATATGAAACTTGTAGCTATGTCTAAGCTTATTAGATCATGCAAAATTATTGAATTTGGTTAAGAAACGAAAAAGTTATAGCCAAAATAATTCTCAGGCCTATGAATGTTGTTGTTGTCGATTTGCTCTCGGGACAGCAACAAACAAGCACGATTTTGATCAAGAAAACTTCAAACTTACAGAAAACTCAAGACATAAAACTTGTAGCTCTATGTCTAAGCTTTCCGGAACATGATAAATTGTTAAATTTGGTTAAGAAATGAATAAGTTATGGCCAAAACAACTCTCGGGCCTGTGATTGTTGTTGCGGTCGATTTGCTCTCGGACAGCAACAAACAAGCACGATTTTGATCAAGCAAACATCAAAACTACAGAAAACTCAAAACATGAAACTTGTGACTCTATGTCTAAGCTTTATAGATCATGCTAAATTACTAAATTTGGTTAAGAAATGGTAGAGTTATGGACAAAACAATTCTCAGGCCTATGATTGTTGTTGCTGTCGATTTGCTCTCGGGACAACAACAAACAAGCACGATTTTGATCAAGAAAACATCAAAATTACAGGAAACTGAAAATATGAAACTTGTAGCTCTATGTCCAAGCTTTCCAGAACGTGCTAAATTATTAAATTTGGTTAAGAATTCAAAGATTTATGGCCAAAACAATTCCCAGGCCTGTGATTGTTGTTGCTGTCGATTTGCTCTCGGGACAGCAACAAACAAGTACGATTTTGATCAAGCAAACTTCAAAATTATAGAAAAATCAAAACATAGAACTTGTTGTAAATTACTTATTTCCAAAGCATCTAAAATTATTGAATTTGGTTAATAAATGAAAAGGTTATGGCCAAAACAATGTGGTGACAAAAAATAGAAAATAACAAAGATGAAATGTAACCTTATTAATACGAAAATTCAACTCAAAACTTTGTTTTTGGCTAGCAATTGTAAGCTTTTACACTTACATGTTGACTTGCAGTGAATAAATGAGGATTTGCAAGAAAGATTGAACCTTTAGCTTAAGATTGGAGCCATAAACACCTGAAAATAGAAAAATACAGTACATATAAAGAAGCAATCGATCGAAACAAAATTTACAGTAAACAATTCTAGGATTGGATTCTAAGATAAAATAGGTTGCAGGTTACCTTCTTTTATGATTCTAACTTGAATTAGGCTTTTAAATTTGCAAAGATTGAGCTTGGAAAATTAAATTTTTGAAGAGGGTAGCCATTGTTCTATATTTTGAAGCGTTTTCTTCTGATTTTGGTTTTACTGTAATGAGTTTTGGGAGAAAAGTATCGTACTTTACTTAGAAAACCCTAGAATTTGGTTTATTGGATGTTTACTATACCCAATTAGCCCATTTCCATACTTAGAAAATTATTTAGGCTAATATACATAGGTTTAAACCATTTTTAACATAACTTTCACATATTAACTTCATTTTACATGAGACAAAATGCATTCTTCATATTTTAACAAGGTGAACTTGATTAACACAATAATATTTCTTTTAAATTAAAAATATTATTTTCCCAATAAACTATTAATTTACACAATATTTGACAATATTGTTATTTTTAGACAAATAAACTACAATTTGTAACAATTTGGGTCAAATAAAAATTATTTCTTAACTCAAATAAGTGTATTAAATATTTTAATACTTTTTAAAATATTACAACACTATTTTCAATCATTAATACGCTTCAAAAAATTCATTTTCTTCTCATTTGTCCTTTCACTATAAAAGGCTACCATTGGAATAAAATTCAATATTTCCCATTTTGATTCAATAAATAACTAACATCATTTATTTTCAAAAAAAATTCATAAATAAAATATTCTAATCCTATTTTCATTCATTTATATTTATTCCAACCATCAATATGTTGAAGTAACATCTTATGTGATAAATTAACTCATATGAATTACAAACCCAAGTTTTATTCATCAAAACATTGTTTATATAAAATAAACAATATTAACTTACATTTCATTCCTCCAATTCATTTATAATCACAATATTAAATTATTATTTACATTATAATTTAATATTAACGGTAATCTCCAAAATTCGGGTTGTTACAGACTCCCCTCCTAAACAAAATTGCGTCCTCGCAATTTCTAGAGGAAAAGGCTGTAAACAAAACATCAAACGCATCCAAAGAAAGGAAAGAACATATGCTTGAGATAAAGGATTCTCATCATCACCATGAGAAGAAAGAAATCCAGGGTAAGAACGCTCGATGAATTCTCTGATTTCCCAAGTGCATTCATTAGGATTATCAGACCATTGAATCTTCAGGATCGAAATACTCTTCTTGCGAAGGCGTCTAACCTCCGAAGTAAGAACCCCCATAGGATGCTGCATGAATGATAGGTCAGGAGAGACTTCTAGCTTCTCTAAAGCACAATAATCAAACACGGATTCTGAATCTCGTAAACACTTCCTCAACTGAGAGATGTGGAATACGTCATGAACTCCAGAAAACTGATCAGGAACTGCTACACGATATGCAACAGGACCGATATGCTCTGTACTAGAAAATTGTCCAATATAGCGTGGTGCCGATTTCTCTGTCTGGCTGAAACGTATCACTCCCTTCAGAGGAGAAGCTCAAATATAAACAAGATCGCCCACTGAGAACTCAAGAGGCCTCCTACAGTTGTCCGTGTAGGATTTCTGTCGACTCTGAGCCTCTTTCATTCTTTCTCGGATAAGATGGATCTTCTCAGAGGATTCTCGTATAGACTTAGAGCCAAGAATGAGCTTTTCCCCCCGACTCAAGCCAACATGATGGAGAACAACATGGCCTTCCATATAAGGCTTCGAAAGGAGCCATGCCGATAGAAGATTGGTAGCTATTATTGTAAACAATCTCAACAAGAGGAAGATGATCCTCCCAACTACCTCCAAAATCCAAGATACAAGCATGAAGCAGATCTTCCAAGATATGATTCACCTGTTTAGTCTGTCCATCAGACTGTGGGTGATAAGTTGTGCTAAGATTAAGCTTTGTGCCCAAAGCTTCCTGGAAACTCTGCCAGAAGTGACTCATGAAAAGAGGATCACGATTACACACAATAGATGAAGGAACACCGTGTAATCGCACGATCTCATTAATATATAGCTTCGATAAGAGGGATGGCGTTCTATTAGACTTAATAGGAATGAAATGTGCAGACTTGGTTAGACGGTCCAAACAACCCAAATACTTCTATGGCCTGACCTCGAAAGAGGTAAGCCATCGATGAAATCCATAGAAACTTGGTTCCATTTCCACAATGGAACCTCTAAAGGCTGAAAAAGACCATTGGGTCGCTGATGCTTGGCCTTAATAAGCTGACAAGTCATGCAATTACTTACATAACTTGCTATATCTCGCTTCATGCACGACGCTTATCATCATACATCTTGATGCTGCCAGGATGAATAGTATACTTAGAATGGTGACACTCGGCTAGAATGTCTCGCCTAAGTTCTGGAATAGAAAGGACAACTAGATGGTTCTTCTTTCGAATACACCCATGAATATTGATGTTGAAATCCCTCATCTCAATGTCATTGTGGGATTCAGACTTATTCTTCCGAATAAGAGTAGATATATCAGAATCTTACCGCTGAGCCTCGACAATCCGACCTAGAAGAGTAGGACGAGCTTCCATGCTATATAATAGAATAGGAGAGTTGTATGTGGAAGCACGATCACGAATATCACACATGGAAAGAGTCTCAAGAACTTTCCATTCTGCAATCATAATGGAAACAATAGATGAATGCTTGACTTCAAGCTCTAGGAGTTGCTTCTTAAATTCCTCATTATCTTTAGTAGACATCCTCGTGGGAGGATGACTAACTGGCTGTGGGCCTGGAATAAGGTCGATGCGGAATTCAATATCCCGCTTCGGTGGTAATCCATAAACAGGCTCAAATAAGTCTAGAAAGTCACAAACAATAGGAATCCAAGACACATTATCATCGTCGTCTCGAGAATCAAGAGTAAATAAAGAAACACGTTAGCACTATTTGGGTTCCTATTTGCTTGTAAATTTCACACTCAAAGCAGTAAAAAGTTTACCTCATATCATCGGTAAACTCGACCCGAAGGTCAAAACGATCAAACGGACAAGTCAGTAATTAATCGATAAGATAAACGCACGTGTCTAGTGACGACCTGCGAATCCGTACCCTTTGAATCAGCAATAATCCACACATGTCCGACCCAAAAAGCATAGACTGACGGAAAGTCAAGAGAAAGAAAAGAATAGAGAAGAAGAGAAGAGAAGAAAGAGATAAGATAGAACCAACAGAACAATACAGAATCTCACATCGCAGCGAAAAATATATAATATCATATCAATGATCTTTGCAAAACAGAAGCTGTATATACACACACATCAATCAGAGTTCGACAATCAATCAATAGTTATCAGCCTGGACAGTTATAATAACCTGTCCTCACAAATGCTAATAATATACAACAACAAACAAAGCACGGCGGATAATCAAAACAAAACAGGTACGTGTATATGTAAATGAAGATCTCCAGCTCTCCTGCCGAAGCTCCAAAAGCACCAAATCTAAACCTGTAAGTATACTCGGTCTGATTCAAGCATTGAAAGGGAAGAACGTCCGGATCAGTGTGGTAAACCAGCATGAGAAACACACTCAACTGAATTTATTAAATTACCAAACTTTTCCTTTATCAAAACAAAAGTATCTCGTAAGACAGGTCCACACATAAATACAGACATGTTTTTACCTTACGATAACTAAAACATATCATATCAAATTCATGTTATATCATAGTAGTGTCTACTATGTACAAATAATATTAATTATAGCCGAAACTGTTACATTGATTAAATACCAGCATATAGCCCAATTGGGTAATACAATCAAAATGGCAAACACGTAGTGGAGTTTGGATTTCCATACAAATGACCAGGTGAAGGGACTACCTTCCGGCAGTACATCTCCAGAAGAATGCACGGAGAAACCATCACAAAGTTTCTCTACCAACACAAGACCGGCCTACCTCTATAACTAGATGGTACCGCATATGTCATCCTCCGGTCGTTACCGACCTTTACCGAGAGCCCTCTAGCATACAAACCACAATAATCAGATACACGGCGTCATAGCGTGCAAAGATATATCTAGAAGAGGATGATCATACCCTACTTGGGAATGACCCACTTTGTAACGACCCTGAAATTCAGACCCGGTTTAATTTCTTAAAAATCGTATATTAGTGTAGAAACTCGAATTTTCACACACAAATTCCGTTGCTATTCAAACTTCACATTTGGAATGCGTCTAGATAGACATAGGCGTACGCCAAATTTAGTTGAAAAATATTGAAGTAAATTTCTCTCGTCGCATTTACATATTAGTTTAAATTTTATGTGTAAATTTTCTATCGTACGAACTCAAATATTTTTCTCAATGTTGCATAAGAAAAATATTTTGAACTTGATGGCGCATTTCGTTTCGTCAAATTTCGCTTTTAATTGCTAGTTAAAATGATCGCTCGAGCAAATGGTTAAATAATATTACCACTTCACAAACAGTGTCAAACAATCAATATCTTCATACCGTTGTGTCCGTCTCGTCGTGCTGATCAAAACGGTATATTTATTTGTGTCAATCGGAGTTCGGCGTTGCAAATTAAAATTGGTTAACGGAGTACAAACTGGTCCGTTATGCAGCACAAACCGGTACCCAACTTTCTTCACTGTACAGAGTTCTAGGAGTCCTATGTCTACTCAGCTGTCTTGGAAACCCAATAGCCACCACTTTGCAGAGAACATCATTGCATTGACCTGTAGACTCTGAACTTCTGTATATATCTTCCCTCTGCCTTTCATTTATTGCTCACTTCATTAATTGCTCAAATTCTCTGGTACGTCTCTGCACTTCTTCTTTCTCCTTCCTCCTGCATATTTTTATTTTCTTCTTCACTTCAGCTTGAAACTTACCCATCCCAACTCCAGAAAATGAAACTCTCCCCTCCACTGTCCATGCACCAGCCCACCTTCGACTCATGCCTGCTCCTCCCCCCACACGCCACACCAGCCTCCGCCTTCGCCTCCACCAGCCCCACTTCCCCACCGCACTGCACCAGCCTGCTCCGCCTCCCTACTGCGCCACCCGAGTCCACTACCCTCCCCGATCCGCCGCCGCTCCACCTTCTCCACGTTCGCCCCGCTCCATGCCCAGCCCAGTCCACTGCCACCATCATCCCACCTCCGCCCTTCCCGCTTCCCCACGTCCCATTGCTCCAGTTGCCACGTCGCCCACAGCCCGCCTCCGCATTCCAGACCCATTGCCGACCCAGCACCGTGTGCTCCCACCCTCCGCCATCAGCCTGCACCACTGCACTCCGCCCGGCAACGTGTCCACGTCCACCAGCCTTCGCCTTCACCACCTGCCACTCCTACCCAGACCAGCCGAACCCAGACCACCCATACCCACTGACCACTCGAACTTGGCAGCATCCCCACTCCGCCCGTGTCCCCGCTGCCACCTACCCACGTCCAGTTCGCCCTTGTCACTGCCTGACCACAGCCGAAGCCCCTGAAGTTTCAGTTGTGTAGTTCATGCAGTAATATAAAAAAAACCGTTGCTTTACTTTATATATATTAACAAAAATATATATGTGACTGTTATATTAGGTAGCAGTGTATAACTTTGAATTCTGTTTGCTCATATACAGTGTTTTACTGTGTTGTTTCAGCTACTACTTTGGAGACGTAGGATTCCATTCAGCTTATCAGATCTATCTAGTTTCTTTGTTTTGGTATGGTTTATATACATATATATATATATATATATTCAATCGATATATATATATATATATATATATATATTGCAATAAACAAATTATTCGTTGATTGCAGTTGTGTTCATTTTGCGTCGTGCTTGTTAGGGTCTATTTTATCTATTCGTCTTCGTGCTTCGCCGTCATCTTCTCTAACCACGCAAGGTGAACATTTCATTCACGACTCAAACTATCATGTTATGATAATCAAGTGATAATTGTTGTTAATATTAATTTGGATATTTAATTGTTGATTGTTAAAATTATTGAAATAAAACTGTAAATCGCTATGCAAGTTAAATTTGAATATTGTTAGTCTACGACAAATAGTTGTGACACTAAATGTGTTATGTGATGTTGAATTTGGTTGTTAATATAAGTAAAATTTAATATGAAATTTAATTTGATATAGGATAGTTAACAATTTAAAATGGATTATATATGTTGAATTTGACCCCTTTAAATGTTAAATAAATTGACGCGTAGAAATAGCATTAACCTCACTTTGAACCATTGAATGTATGATTGATGTAGTAAATTGATAATAGACATCAAGTGAAACCATAATGTAATAATCTTTAATCTTCATGAAATGATAGTGTGAATTCTAGGAATAATTATATTAATTTACATAAATAACAAATGTAAGTTAATACGATTATTTCAGGATTATTTAATAAATTGTTGAATTGTTATGTATGGTTGCTATTGCTTGTTTATTTACTTTGATACCATCCAAGTTATCACAATGCAAGTTCCCTTTGCTATGCTTTGTTTTATATTAAATGATATTGGGTTGAAATGATAAATACCCAATTAAACAACTTGGCCTAGGATAGATAATTTAAAAATAAGAAACCCGATTGGTCAACAAAAATCAATTTTGAAATTGAAATATATTTTAAATTAAGGAATGAACTTAACGATTTGTTTGGAAATTAAGTAACGAACTTAAGGGATTTAAATTGAAATAAATTAATGGATTTAATTGAAATGAATGAATAAACCTATTTAATTGAATAAAATGAATTGGCAGATTTAATTGAAATAGGATTTAGAAACAAGTAAGTTCCAGAATTTAATAACTTAAAAATTTACTAGATTTGTTAGATTTAGCTTTAAACTCGGTTTTAATAAAATAGATTTGGAACTTGTTATAAGTTTGATTCGAGATTAAGAAAATTTTGACTTAAGGGGAATACAAAACTAACTAAAGTTTTATGGGTTTAATTGAGTGATAACTTGAAATTTAAATGATTTTAAATTTAATGAATTAATCAAATCAGGTCATTTTAAACGGAATATGGATTGAGTTGATTTGTAACTCGGAAATAACTTATTTGTGATGTGTTAAACCAAATAAATGGAAATGGATTTCTTTAGAAATTTAATTGAATTGGTAAATAAATCAAATGAAGTTTTGATAAAAGGAATTTAGTTAATGAAATTGATTTAATCGAATTTATGATAACAGTGGATGTAAACATGAAGTGAAATGAATAGAATTTGATTTAATGATTTAAACTAAGTTTACCATTAAATTGAATTCATTGATTATGAACTAAATTTAATAAGAGACATTTAGACCTTATTAAATTGAACTTGAATACTAAATTTTAATTGTTAATTCAAAGGTTTGAACTGAAAAAATTGCATTTGGAAATATGTTTTAAATGTCTGAAATAAATGGAATCGTGAAATGTCAAATTTTGGAAGTCAAATTTGCGCCTTGACATTTGGACTTTGATTTGTTTAAATGTTAATTTAACCAACCATCGGGTAGTAAATACGTAGTTATTAAAGAGATCGGGATCGGGAATGGACATACTCTCTGTCGATGCCGAAAACCACTTTAATATCTATTATACGCGGAGTGTTGATCCAGAATGAAGTGGATGATTTGGTGAACGCGTTGACTGAAGAAAGAGAACGATATTGGATGACCCCTGACATGACTAAAACAGGAGCCGCGCCGGGCCATTGAGATTCGCCACCTCTAGCGGACATGCTTCTTCGATACCATATCAATTACTTTTGTGATTCGATTTGGGTGCACCCCTTGATTTAGGAGTGTTGTTTCACAGTGTTGAGGTAGCTGCTGGCTATGCTCAACATCAGTCCGGATCACGCAACTACTAGTATCCTAGTTGGTATCGCCTCATGTACCTTGTCATACCGATTATCCTATTCGCGGCCACTATGTTTTGTTTTATGTTATACCTATGGGGTACCCTCTGATAACCACTAGTTTACGGTGGGGTTTACAGTGCTGTATAGACTATGACATTATAAAATGTGTTAAGGGGAATTATGGTAACGCCTTAACGCTATTTTAATATCGTACTTTACTGATTTGACATTATCTACATATCGTATTCTATTGTACATATAGATAGTTTATCGGATCCTTAGAGATGTTATTTTATTCATCTTTGAGTTATGGACTTTATTCCCTGCACTTGATTATCCTGTATAAGATTTTGAGTCCTGACTCGAGTGTTTCCCTTTTGTATGTGCTCGGGTCAGTCTGAAGCTATCCAGTTGCTGATCAAGGTTGGTTGAAGATGCTGAAGACTTAGCATTTATCTTTATCAGTCTATTTCTATTCCTGTATTGATGTCCTAGTCTGTTGGACATTTATGTATTTCCTTTTAGTCACTTTTGTTTAGACATTGTCGTACTTCAGGTAGTAGCTTCATGAACTGCTATTATGACGATGTATTTTCCGCTGCATTATTCTGTGACTGTTCTGTATCTGTGATGTTGTATTGATTCTCATTTACATTTATGTATTTATAATCCCATAATGATTTGTGTTTTGTATTATTTAAGTTGACATGCGTGGATTATTGTCAATTTAAATGGTCCAAATATGCGGGTTGTTACATTTGGTATCAAAGCTTTGGTTACCCTAAAAACCTTAGTTTGGGGTTATATAAACTCATTAGAGATAGGGTAGAAATACCCTAGAATGAGGAGAATCGATTCAATATCCAGATCCTTAAATTCAAACTTTTTTTGATTCGTTAATTAGAGTTTCTTTAAGCTTTATGATTTTCTATCCTTGGTTCTAAATCTCTTTCGATATTTCAGGATGAGTACCGGAAGAAGCAATGGGAGGGGAAGAGGCCTTGGTCCTGCCTAGGCTACACCTGCCGCCCCAGCTCCAGTCAAATTCACCACTCTTAGTAAAGAGTATACCCAGCTTGGGGGTATTAAGTTTTCCGGATCCGAGAGCATTATCGAAGCCCGGAAATGGCTCAAAGGCTTAGAGAAGATATTTTCTGGATTGGAAATCACTGATGCTCAAAAGCGTCAGCTTGCTGCTTGGTAACTTCAGGATGCCGCACAAGATTGGTGGGAATCCGTTACTTCTCGTATCGAGGAGAACACCATCACTTGGGCCCAGTTTAGGTATAAATTTGTTTGGATTTCATAGTCTAAATTCTTCTTTCAATCTTTCGAATGTTATTCATCTAGTCTATCTTTTGATTAGGGATTCTTTCTCGGCACAATGGATGCCCGTTGCGGGGAGAACCCAACTTTATAGAGCTTTTATGGATCTTAAGCAAGGCAGTATGACTTTTTCCGAGTACGAGAGGAAATTCAACGAACTCTCCAAATTTGGCCCGGGATTGATTAACACACCACTTCTAAAGAACAAGAAGTTCATTTTGGGAGCTAGACCAGAGTATTATGACTTGCTTACTGGCCACACTCACTGCACCTTCATAGAGCTTGTTGATTATGCTCTTAGATATGAGGCAAAGCCAAGGGGACCCACTGCTAGGGCCACTCCTACTCAGTCCTCTTCTAGCCAGCTCGAAAAGAGGAAGATGATCTTTGATCAACAAAAGAAAGCTTGGCAAAAGACTACAGGATTAGGATATGCCCAGAAAAGCCCAATCGACCTTGCTAATATCACTTGCTTCAAATGCGATAAGAATCGCCATTATGCTAATAGCTGTCCATCTACCGGAGCAGCTATTCCACCACCTTCTCAAATGAGGGGTGATTTATGCCATGCTTGGCTCCAGCCTGGTCACTACAAGAGAGACTGCCCATTGCGGAAGAGAGGCACGCCATCTGGAGTATTTGCTATCACCACTCCAGCACCACCTCCACTACCTGCTCAGGATGACCGAGGTACCTTACGAAGTACTTCTTCATTACATGATTCACCTGTTAGGGTATTATTCGATACTGGTGCTTCTCATAGCTTCATATCTATTGATCTTTATAATAAGCTCAAATTAGAACCTACTCTTGCTACTACTTCCTTATGTGTCTCCAACCCTATTGGACGACTTGCCAACCTCAGTAGAATTTGTAAAGAGGTAGTGCTTTTGTATGGAAGATATCGATTCACTTGGGATTTTCATGTGCTTGGCTTCGTAGCATTTGACATCTTATTAGGTGCTGATTGGTTAAGAAAATTCGATGCTGTTATTTCTTGCAAAGCTCGTTCTGTTTCTCTAGTCAATGACAAGGGTCTACCGCTTATCATCGAATGCAAATCACCTCAGAAATATGCCGGAAGCCTCATATTCTCTCTTGATGCTCACCCGGATGATCTTAGTACCACTCCTATTGTTCATAAATTTCCCGATGTATTTGGAGAGGTCAGCTCTCTACCGCCTAAACGGGAGATCAATTTCCGCATTTTGACCTTACTCCTGGAGCTACTCCCATGGTTCTCCCTCATAGAAGGATGGCTCCTAAAGAGAAAGCTAAACTTAAAACTCAAATTGATGACTATTTGCGAGGAGTTTGATCAGGAGAAGTTGCTCTGAATGGGGCGCCGTAGTCGTATTTGTCACCAAATCAGATGGATCTCTTCGCATGTGTGTTGATTACAGGGAATTAAACAAACGCACTCTCGAAATTCGTTATCCGATGCCTGGCATAAATGATTTATTCGATCAGCTCCATGGAGCTAAAGTCTTCTCACAACTTGATCTAGCCACTGGGTTCCAACAACTCAGAGTAGCAGAAGATAGTATTCATAAGACAACTTTCCATACCGAGAATGGATTCTATGAATGGTTGGTTATGCCATTCGGTTTGACCAATGCACCTGCTTATTTCGTCGACATAATGAATCGAGTCTTCCGTGATGTCCTTAACAGGTTTGTTCTTGTCTTCATTGATGGTATTCTCGTCTTCTCCAAAGATGAGAAAGAGCATGAGACACATCTTGCTTATGTTCTGGAAACACTCTGAAATCATCAACAAAAAGCCAAGTTCTCGAAATGCCACTTCTGGCAAGACGAAGTACGATTCCTTGGCCATATTGTTTCTGAAAATGGGATTTCGGTCGATCCAGCTAAGATCGCCGTAATCAATGTAAGTTCTATCCTATTCGTTATTTCTATTCAATCCATCTTATTCCTTTCTAATTCGAATATTTATCTACAGGATTGGGAGACTCCCAAAACTCCTACTGATATCCGTAGCTTCTTGGGCCTAGCCAGTTATTATCGCAGATTTATTGAGCACTTTGTCCGGATTTCTGCCCCACTTACTGCTTTAACTCGAAAGGATGTCAAGTTTGTTTGGAGTGAGAAGTGCGAATCAGCTTTTAATGAGTTGAAACGTAAGTTAACTTTAGCCCCAGTTCTTGCGATAATTGACGGGAGTGAAGGATTAACTGTCTATACCGATGCTCGTCGAGAAGGTTTAGGCGCTGTCTTGATGCAAAATGGTAAGGTTGTTGCCTATGCTGGTCGTCAGTTGAAGATCCATGAAGTAAACTATGCAACCCATGATTTAGATCTTCTTGCAGTTGTGTTTGCTTTGAAACTATGGAGGCATCGTCTATTGGGAACAAAATTTGAATTATTCACTGATCATAAGTCCTTGAGGTATATCTTCTCTTAGAAAGATTTGAACCAGAGACAAGTCTGATGGCTCGAATTCTTAGCTGCATATGATCTCGACATCAATTATACTCCTGGAAAAGCAAATGTTGTAGCTGATGCTTTGAGCCGTAGCAAAGCATTGTCATGTTGTAATCTTGTAGAGGGCATGCTATTTCAGCTTGTTATCTCCCCATCTCTTATGATCGCATCAAAGCTAAGCAATATGAGGACACCTTGCTCTATCGCATGAAGGAGTTAGTTCTTGGTAGAGTTGGGAATGCTGATGGTAAAGTAGGAGCACAGATAGATAGTAATGGAGTTTTGAAGATTGACAACCGTATTTGTGTTCCTAATGTTGATGTATTGAGACAAGAAATGCTTAGAGAGAACCATCAGTCATCACTTTCATTTCATCCTGGTGTCACCAAGATGTATCGAAATGTGAAGCGTTTATATTGGTGGAGTGGGATGAAGAGAGATATCTCTATATATGTTAGTAGATGCACCACTTGCCAGCAAGTCAAGGCCGATCACCGGAAGACGGCAGGATTACTTCAACCCCTAGAGATTCCGTGTTGGAAATGGGATCAGATTTCCATGGACTTCATTGACGGATGACCGAGGACCAAAAAAGGTAACGAGAGCATATGGGTGATTGTTGATAGGTTGACCAAATCTGCTCACTTTATCCCTGTTAAGGCCACTCGTATTGCTTCGAGTTTGGCCGAGATTTATATGAGAGAGATTGTTAGACTTCATGGAGTTCCATCTAGTATAGTATGCGATAGAGATCCTTTGTTCACTAGTAAATTTTGGAAGGCATTTCAGGATGTCTTGGGCACTAAACTGAATCTGAGCACAGCTTATCATCCTCAAACAGATGGCCAGACTGAGAGGGTAAATCAGATTTTGGAAGACCTGCTCCGAGCTTGCATTATTGATTTCGGTGGATCTTAGGAAGACCTTCTCCATTTGGTTGAATTCACTTATAATAACAGTTATCAGGTAATCAAAAAATTTCAATTTGAATAAGTACGATTGAATTGAAATTTAACTATCTTTATAATCAGGAAAGTATCGATATGGCACCGTTCGAAGCTTTATATGGACGACCATGCAAATCGCCAGCTTGTTGGATTGAGCCTGGTGATCGATTAATTCGTGGCCCAGATATGATGGTGGAAGCATCCAAGAAGGTTAATGAGATCAGAAGGAGGATGAAAACCGCACAGGATAGGCAGAAGAGCTATGCAGATAGGCGTAGAAGAGATTTAAAATTCCAGGTTGGGGATGAGGTATTTCTTAAGGTATCACCTTTGAAGAATGTTATTCGATTTGGTCGTAGAGGAAAGCTCGCTCCTAGATTTGTTGGACCATTCACTATCACTGAGAGGATTGGTACACTAGCCTATAGAGTTGCACTGTCGGAGAAATTTGAGAGCGTGCAAAACGTATTCCATGTTTCACATCTTCGGAAGGTTGTACATGATCCATCCATGACCATTCCTATTGCTCGGTTAGGTGAGGTTGATATTGAGCCGGATTTGACTATAGAGAGGAGACCACTTCGTATTATTGATAGGGATACGAAATAGCTTAAAAGGAAATCTGTTAGCCTAGTCAAATCCAATGGAGTCCCGATGATCGTGATTGTACTTGGGAAACCGAGGAGAGTATCCAGGATTCTAATCCAGAATTGTTTTTTGAAGGTAAATTCCATTCTATATTATACTTTATTCGATAATCTATTCTATATCCATCGTATCTCCCTTATCTGTTCTTTCACTCTTTACTTTGTTCCTTTTCGAGGACGAAAAGTTTTGAGTGGGAGAGAATGTAACGACCCTGAAATTCAGACCCAGTTTAATTTCTTAAAAATCGTATATTAGTGTAGAAACTCGAATTTTCACAAACAAATTCCGTTGCTATTCAAACTTCACATTTGGAATGCATCTAGATAGACATAGGCGTATGCCAAATTTAGTTGAAAAATATTGAAGTAAATTTCGCTCTTCGCATTTACATATGAGTTTAAATTTTATGTGTAAATTTTCTATCGTCCGAACTCAAATATGTTTCTCAATGTTGCATAAGAAAAATATTCTGAACTTGATGGCGCATTTCGTTTCGTCAAATTTCGCTTTTAATTGCTAGTTAAAATGTTCGCTCGAGCAAATGGTTAAATAAGATTACCACTTCACAAACAGTGTCAAATAATCAACATCTTCATACCGTTGTGTCCGTCTCGTCGCGCTGATCAAAACAGTGTATTTATTTGTGTCAATTGGAGTTCGGCGTTGCAAATTAAAATTGGTTAACGGAGTACAAACTGGTCCGTTACGCAGCACAAACCGGTACCCAACTTTCTTCACTGTACAGAGTTCTAGGAGTCCTATGTCTACTCAGCTGTCTTGGAAACCCAATAGCCACCACTTTGCAGAAAACATCCTTGCATTGACCTGTAGACTCTGAACTTCTGTATATATCTGCCCTCTGCCTTTCATTTATTGCTCACTTCATTAATTGCTCAAATTCTCTGGTACGTTTCTGCACTTCTTCTTTCTCCTTCCTCCTGCATATTTTTATTTTCTTCTTTACTTCAGCTTGAAACTTACCCATCCCAACTCCAGAAAATGAAACTCTCCCCTCCACTGTCCATGCACCAGCCCACCTTCAACCCATGCCTGCTCCTCCGCCCCACACGCCACACCAGCCTCCGCCTTCGCCTCCACCAGGCCCACTTCCCCACCGCACTGCACCAGCCCGCTCCGCCTCCCCACTGTGCCACCCGAGTCCACTGCCCTCCCCGATCCGCCGCCGCTCCACCTTCCCAACGTTCGCCCCGCTCCACGCCCAGTCCAGTCCACTGCCACCATCAGCCCACCTCCGCCCTGCCCGCTTCCCCGCGTCCCATTGCTCCAGCTGCCACATCGCCCACAGCCTGCCTCCGCATTCCAGACCCATTGCCGACCCCACCATCGTGTGCTCCCACCCTCCGCCATCATCCCGCACCACTGCACTCCGCCCGACCACGTGTCCACGTCCACCAGCCTCCGCCTTCACCACCTGCCACTCCAACCCAGGCCAGCCGAACCCAGACCACCCATACCCGCTGACCACCCGAACCCGGCAGCATCCCCACTCCGCCCGTGTCCCCGCTGCCACCATCCACCACCCACTCACTACCCAATACCCAATTAAACAACTTGGCCTAGGATAGATAATTTAAAAATAAGAAACCCGATTGGTCAACAAAAATAAATTTTGAAATTGAAATATATTTTAAATTAAGGAATGAACTTAACGATTTGTTTGGAAATTAAGTAACGAACTTAAGGGATTTAAATTGAAATAAATTAATGGATTTAATTGAAATGAATGAATAAACCTATTTAATTGAATAAAATGAATTGGCAGATTTAATTGAAATAGGATTTAGAAACAAGTAAGTTCCAGAATTTAATAACTTAAAAATTTACTAGATTTGTTAGATTTAGATTTAAACTCGGTTTTAATAAAATAGATTTGGAACTTGTTATAAGTTTGATTCGAGATTAAGAAAATTTTGACTTAAGGGGAATACAAAACTAACTAAAGTTTTATGGGTTTAATTGAGTGATAACTTGAAATTTAAATGATTTTAAATTTAATGAATTAATCAAATCAGGTCATTTTAAACGGAATATGGATTGAGTTGATTTGTAACTCGGAAATAACTTATTTGTGATGTGTTAAACCAAATAAATGGAAATAGATTTCTTTAGAAATTTATTTGAATTGGTATATAAATCAGATGAAGTTTTGATAAAAGGAATTTAGTTAATGAAATTGATTTAATCGAATTTATGATAACAGTGGATGTAAACATGAAGTGAAATGAATAGAATTTGATTTAATGATTTAAACTAAGTTTACCATTAAATTGAATTCATTGATTATGGACTAAATTTAATAAGAGACATTTAGACCTTATTAAATTGAACATGAATACTAAATTTTAATTGTTAACTCAAAGGTTTGAACTAAAAAAATTGCATTTGGAAATATGTTTTAAATATCAAAAATAAATGGAATCGTGAAATGTCAAATTTTCGAAGTCAAATTTGCACCTTGACTTTTGGACTTTGATTTGTTTAAACGTTAATTTAACCAGCCATCGGGTAATAAATACGTAGTTATTAAAGAGACCGGGATCGGGAATGGACATACTCTCTGTCGATACCGAAAACCACTTTAATAACTATTATACGCGGAGTGTTGATCCAGAATGAAGTGGATGATTTGGTGAACGCGTTGACTGAAGAAAGAGAACGATTTGGATGACCCCTGACATGACTAAAACAGGAGCCGCACCGGGCCATTGAGGTTCGCCACCTCTAGCGGACACGCTTCTTCGATACCATATCTATTACTTTTGTGATTTGATTTGGGTGCACCCCTTGATTTGGGAGTGTTGTTTCGCGGTGTTGAGGTAGCTGCTGGCCATGCTCAACATCAGTCCGGATCACGCAACTACTAGTATCCTAGTTGGTATCGCCTCATGTACCTTGTCATACTGATTATCCTATTCGCGACCACTACGTTTTATTTTGTGTTATACCTATGGGGTACCCTCTGATAACCACTAGTTTACGGTAGGGTTTACGGTGCCGTATAGACTATGACATTATAAAATGTGTTAAGGGAAATTATGGTAACGCCTTAACGCTATTTTAATATCGTACTTTACTGATTAGACATTATCTACATATCGTATTCTATTGTGTATATAGATAGTTTATCGGGTCCTTAGATATGTTATTTTATTCATCTTTGAGTTATGGACTTTATTCCCTGCACTTGATTATCCTGTATAAGATTTTGAGTCCTGACTCGAGTGTTTCCCTTTTGTATATGCTTGGGTCAGTCTGAAGCTATCCAGTTGCTGATCAAGGTTAGTTGAAGATGTTGAAGGCTTAGCATTTATCTTTATCAGTCTATTTCTATTCTTGTATTGATGTCCTAGTCTGTTGGACATTTATGTATTTCCTTTTAGTCAATTTTGTTTAGACATTGTCGTACTTTAGGTAGTAGCTTCATGAACTGCTATTATGACGATGTATTTTCCGCTGCATTATTCTGTGACTGTTCTGTATCTGTGATGTTGTATTGATTCTCATTTACATTTATGTATTTATAATCCCATAATGATTCGTGTTTTGTATTATTTAAGTTGACATGCGTGGATTATTGTAAATTTAAATGGTCCAAATATGCAGGTTGTTACACACTTAGCCTTGCCGCATCTAACCCTGTTTTGGTCATTTCTGGTTGATGAGGCTGGAGGTAACGATTACGTTTCACAAATCACATATCACATCACTTAGAATGCCACACGGCCATTTCCGTTGACTACTAATTGTCTTCCACAAAAATACAACCTTAAGCTCATACGTCTCAAGGAGGTGTTAAGCTAAGAGAAGTTGCCTTCTCCACCACCACTGATGTACGTTTGTAAAAACCAATGTACGTAATCTGTAGAAATGCAATGTGAGACAAACATCCATACAAGTTGTCCAGGAACAGGACAAACTGAAGGTATTTTCCTACCACATCCTATCCGGAAATTTCTAGGATTAGTAGCGAATAGTCCTCGCATTGGATATTTTAAAATGAAGAGACCACTGCTACTGGATGTATACTGGAATTTTAACCCCAAAAGATCAACAAGTAGTCCCCCACTATGAAAATTCGGAATATCAATATCATCATAAGCAACCTGCACAATCGTCACATATACGTTGGTCTGAAGTGGTTTTCAGATAAATCTGATCCCGGTCTCTTCGCACCAATAACGCAAAAGCGTTTCTCAACCTCACATAGAAACTAAGTCTCATAGACTTATCACGTCTCCAACTTTCAATGTAACGAAGCGGATTTTGCCCGTTCGAAAATCGACATCCATACTTCACATCGTATTCGAATGCCGTAGATTCGACCGTTCAAATCGAGTCGCCGGAGCTTATAACACCATTAAGTAAACAAACAACACAGCGGAAGAAATAATGAATATCAATATACAACATCTCATACAAATCCTGAAACAACAGATGATCCAATAGATATCGATATACATCAGAGATAAGATACAACAAAATCGCAGCGGAAAGAAAATAGATAACACTAGCAGCGGAACAAAATAACTCAAGATAGTCTTCAAGAAAGCACTCCAAAACTGCAACTCCATCTCCAAGAACCAATCCAGAAATAGCTTGAACTCCCAATAACGATGCACCAAGCTAAGCAAGGTCAGTCATGTCCAACGACTGAACTAGCTCCAGATAATCTACAGAACCTAACTATCTGAAAACCCAACTCTAGACTGCTCGTGTGGAAAATAGTGAGCACCCAGAGTTTAGGAAAGGAACAATAAACTCCGGGTCAGTCATGGGACTGGTGTGAGCAACAAAAAAATAGTTTATCTTTTAAATAAAACAAGATTTATAAAAGAAAATCCGATATGCTTTTTAGAAAATGAAACTACCATAAGACCTCCCGCCACACACACAATGCAAACGCAGAATTGGAGGAGATTTCTTCTTATGATAGTCAAAGATGCTTACTACGCAAAATCATTTGATTTTATTACTATAAGTGCATAGTGTAGAAAACATTTCGAAAGTAGAATATAAATCTTAGCCAGCATAGGTACCATTATATTATGCCCGCTATAGCTACCTCCTGAGGAGGCAGGTTATACAATTGCAATCCTAAAAGGCTCGTATTGTTTTGATTGGATTTTCCAACAAATGGTCAGGCTAAGGAACTTCCTACTGCCACATGGGATCGCCTCTGGTGGGACGTCCCGAGAACCTAACTGGATCTCTGCCAACACAAGGCCGGGTTACCTCTGTAACTAGGTAGCTACTACTCGAGCAAGCCACTCCCCGGTCCTTTGGGACCTTTATCCGAGGCGCCTCTAAGCAACAACCACACAGTAAATGAGATTGGAGCTACCACATAGGTAAATATCTAGGCACCATACCATGATACCACCCTTTACCAGAAGGGAATGACACAACCTAAAGGGCGCGACCCTCATAACCTTGCCGCATCTTTCCTGTTTTGACCATTTCCAGGGTGTGACGTCCTGATGCAGTCTCGTCCACAAAGCTACGCTTTGGTACAAAGCCATGCTTTGGGTCAACAAATGATCAAAGTAATGATCACAACGATAAATGATCAAACAAATGATCATATCACAAATGATCAAACAATGATCATCAACACACAGCAGCACTCAGCATGCCACACTACCAAATTGGGAGTATATTGCTGATAACCTTCAACTACATAACCTCTGAGCTCATACGTCTCAGAGAAGGGTGTTAAGCTAAGAGAATAAATTCTCCGCCACCAATAGAAATGTATTTGAAAGAAATCTGCTTTATATCTCAAAGTGTAGTGTCAGACATACAACCATACAAGTCTGTTCCGGGTTCGAACAGAACCGAAGGCACTTCCAAAGAAGCCCTTGCAATCCGGGTAATTACAATCCCGATCGGACTTCCCATCACTTAGGGAATCTCTATACCAGGAGCTACCCAGTGCAGAGACAATCGATAGGTTATCCTATCTTTCTCACAAATACCCGGTCTTCAACACCGGTCTTCAAATGCTATCCATAACGACGTATCACATATTCGGAATGGGTTATATGACACAAAGGTCCTCTCCCGGCTAAACCGAATAGTGAGCGCAATATTTAAAATATATGGATATGGGATTTCAATTAAGTCACAACTTAATAATTCAAAGTTTTCTTCAAATGGTTTAACAAATTACCATTTTCAAATCTTTTAAACAAAAGATTTATTTCAAAAACCTTCAATGGTTTAAATAATTTCCACACTTTAATCTTTTAAACAAAAGATTTAATTCACAAAGTTCACCCCATTCACAAAGATCCATTTATGGATTTCAAAACAATTCCCATTTTAATTGGATTAACTCGTTAAATCTTTAAATTAAAGATTTAACTTATGGCTTTCAAACCGTTTCCATAACTTAGAAAAATCATTTTCATTCTTAACTTGAAATCCTTTTAACACAAATTGGACGTTCACTTCTTATCTGAAAGCTTCTATTATTTGAAAACAATTAGTTTTCGTTCTAGAAGATCCAATTTTATTTACACGAGTTAAAGCCTTTGAATTTAAATTCAAATTTCCAAATCAATACCTTTAAAATAGTTTAACCCATATAAACTAGTATAACATCTTTAGTCCCTAGTTTAGAATTCAATTTCAAATATTGAATTTGAATTAAAATATTTAAATTTCAAAACCCAATTAAGTTATTCAAAATAAATTTCATCTTTGAAATTCTATTTCAAAAGCTTTTCACTTTAAATCCAACACATTTCCAAAACATTTTGAATTTAAATATTCAAATTTAAAACTATTTCAAAATCTGTGACTTAATCGATTTCCTCGTGAAATCCATATTTTTGTGTGTATAGTGTGGTCCAGGAGTTTAACACACAATAGTGCAACAACATTCAATCATCACAAATCAAAATATAGAAATATAGTTGATAAGCAGTATGAACTATAATGCTTATCGTCCATTCACAAATTTACAGATAATATGCAAATGTAAATAAACGAACAAATCATACATGGCACAAATCACAGAACAAAATATCACAGATCAGTTAGGGCAATCAATTCAAGGCAACTCATTCAATATAATCATTCATAAGCAGGATTGATTAATCGTCTAATCCTAATCAATACAAATTTATTTTCAAGTAAATTAATTACTTATGAATTTAATTATTCAATCCTGATTTATTAGTTACAAATCATTTAATATTAATTTATCAAACATTTTAATTAATTAATTTTTTTCTTAATTAATCATATTAATTAAACCAATTACTTAATTAATTAACCTGAATAAATCAAAATATCCACAAATTACAATAAGTGATTAATTCTTAATTACTTTCATTAAGTAATTACTTTTAAGCAATTTATAATTGATTATCTAAATTAATAAATCCAATTAATCAATAACATTAATCACTTTAATCAATACTTAATAATCCTTAGTTAATTAATAACATTTCTTAATCGTTTTTTTTAATTTATTTATTTCAAATTATAAAATTTATCTAAATCATTGATTAACTATTAATCATTCATTAACTAACTTAAGTAGCAAATAACAAATTGATCAATCACTTAAACATTTATTAATTCAAATCCTAATTACTATTTTTAAAGAAATAAGTCTTAATTATTTTCCAAAATAAGTAATCAATATTAATTAGTCATCTTAATTAACATTTTTATAAGTTCTTCTTAAAAACGTTGAAAATCAAATTATTATTAATATAGCTTAAATGTTAATAAAATTTATAATTAACTTAAAATAATTACTTAATTAAGATAATAATTAAGTATTAAAGACATTATTAAAGTGTTAACTAAAATAATAAGGACTTGTATTGCATTTTAACTCAACAGTTAACCTTTATTTAGCTAGAGTATTTAAAACTTGTAGAAAACATATTACTTCATTTCACTTTCAATATACATCACTGTAATTCTAGAAAAACCCGAGACTCCCCTACTTAGACTCGAGTGTTACTTCGAGTTTCCACCTCCTTTTCCCACGTCAATCTCCTGCTTCCTTTTCTTCTTCCTCTGTTCTTTCTTCTCCTGTTTCTTTTTTTTTCAAGTTTAAGTTTTAAACTACTGTTAAATCATCACACACGCACACGCAAGAGGACTCGAAGCAAACATTCTAAATTCTCGAGCACGACTCGGTACAGATACACGTTGCTGACACCCATGTCATGCCGTACACGTGCACAGGACAGTTACTGGCCTTTGGCGAACCCCAACGCCATCGGCATGACACAAATTACCCCCAAACCTCAAAACCCAACTCGAATTGCCTCTAAACCTTCAGATCAAAATTTTAGCATATCGTATGGAACCTGAAACTCAGACCACCACAAAAATTTATCTTGCCGCCGTCACTCACGCCACCGAAAAATTTGAAACTCCGGTCGCTGCTTCGTTGATGCCTCCCCCACCATTCCTCCAAACCATGGCGAACTCGGTCGCCTATAGACGACAAACGAACCCAAAACTCTCGACCCCAACAAAACTAGGTTTCCAGACTTCTCGATCTTGCTGCCGCCACCCCGACCATCTACAAACCCATCTGGCATTTTTCCTATAACCACCATTCACTCCACTACCAACCAAAAGAACACCGACCATGCCGAGCCAGTAGATTGTCAGAGATCGCCCAAATAAAGAATTTTCGACAAACCCAAACTGCTCCTTCATCTTCACTCTAAAAATTATGATTTTTGCTTTAAAAATCATGTTTTAGTATGAGAATTCAATTTATATTCCTGAATTCGTGAATTAAGAAATTTGAAATTTTACTTATTTAAGGTTATGTTCATATAACTTAATTTCCAGTGATAATCCTAAGATGTTGTAACTGAAATAAAATTTTAAACTTAAATATATACTATAACAATCGATTTTTGTTTTGACACAAAGTTCAAATAACAAGCAGATCAAGGGAAAATGATTTTTGAAACAAAACTTGAATTTGGAATTTCAAACAGAGAACCTATATAACCATCAGCTTGTACACAAATTCACAGAGAATTCATACTTATTCACGGATATATTCACAACAGATTTATATTTAATTTTTTTTTTTAGAAGATGATGTTACTCACAGATAAGTATTCAACAGTTTTACTTTTAAGTTTAAAATAAAAGTTACTCACAGATAATTTGAGAAGAAATGAAACAGAGCTCTTCCAATATGTTGAATAGGTTTGACATTTGACTAAATTAAAGTTTGGCTCTGTTCTTTAAATTTACAGAAACATTAACTTGTATACATTTTTTTTCTTATTTTAAACTTAATATATTAGGTAACAAACAACTTTTGTTTTAAATCCCAAGTTCATAAAGTCACTAGATCAAGTGGAATTGAATTTTTTTTTCTCTTTTGAAGCAACTTGGTTCAGGGATTTAAAACAGAGAATGAACAAAGCCTGTACACAACTCATTTTCCAGAAAACTCACACATACATGCATACATACATACATATATATATATATATATATATATATATATATAAACACCCCCATACTCATTCACTGATATGCAAGCAATGGATTATATTCAAAAGCTGAGGTTACTCACAGGCATGAAGAAGCAGAGAAACAGATTTTTGAAACAGCTTTTTGAAAGTCTTTTGAAAATCTTGACTTTGCACTTGAATGTTGAAATGCCTTATCAACCAGACATACTTGTTTGTTGGTGAACAGAGTGGCTTTGATTAAATTATGAAAAGAAGATACTTGGTTGTGTTGAACGAAAATGAGGTGAGGAAGGCTGATATATTATTTAGTACTGTATGGCTGTGTATCAGACATGTACAAGATTTTGTATATTTTTGGATCAGAGATTTTTATTTTGTTTAGTGGCTGATGGTTTACATTTTGATGGCTGCCTTAATTGCTTGGTACTTTTATGTCTTCAGCCATGGCTTGCATTACTTTTGTTTTCCTTCCTTTACAAGTCTACATGCTTACTTTTTGATATTTGTTTTATTCTTGCCTGCCTACATTTTTGACCAAGCAAGAGGCTTGTTTTCGGCTATAGTGGCTGATGTATCTTTGCTTTTGATATGCATTAATTACCATTGTACAAATCTACTTTGTTATATTCTTGCCTATTTTCTTACTTCTTGTACTAGGCTGATATGATATCGAGAAGATTTTGTGGGGTGCTTTGTTTATGTTTAATTAACTTCTTGCATTAATTACTCAGTTGAGATAATGTGGGGTAAGTACTAATGCTTTTACTCCAGCTTACATGAATCAAGATAATGTCAGTTAGTATATTTCATTGCTTTTAAAGTTTACATTTGGCTGTCTTCTTTTTGTTTTACTATTTATTTTTTTGCATGTATATAGATGGTTAAAGTTGTTTTATAATTATTTTCTTTGTTTATAGGTTGAGATGACTCTTGTTTCGGCTGAGATCATATTTATTTGGTGGCTAAAGATATATTTTTGTTTGTTCATGCTTAAATTCGGCTGATAGATGATATAGTGATGGTTTGCATTAATGTTGTTTGCCTTGTTTAGCAAGCTTAGTTATATCTTATATTTATTTATTTCATATTTTATATTACTCGGTTCTTAGCTTTGCATTCCAAAACTTTACAGGCAACATATTATTTGTTTCTTTTGTATTCTTATGGCTTAATCTTTATGTATATAAAGCTATTTTTAGTTATGTTTGTAAAATCTATTTTCTTACTCACCCATATTAAATCTTTCATTTCTTTTTATAGGTTAACTAATAAGTGTTAAATTTATAACATATAATTTATTTTATACTTTACATTAAATATCGATAAGATAAATTTTATACTTCATTTGCTTATTATTATTTTCATACTTATGTTACTTGTTATTATTTCAAACCATTTTGTAACAATTACTATTGATATAAAAATCAATTTTGTAAAGATATTACCTTAACAACATTGTTTAAGAGTAACTCCTTATTGAATTAAAATGATTTATAAAAGAAACCATTTCTATGTTAATAAATAACATATTTTATTTGAACTTGGAAAAATCAAATCGATTAACCAATTAATTTTACAAATTTTTAAATCAAAAATTAAATTAATTATCAATTTAAAATAAATTAAAATTCGGGATCGTTACAGACTTCCTCCCTTAAAAGGAATTTCGTCCCCGAAATTTACAGGCACGAAAACAACATAGAGATAGATAAAAGATAGAGAAGTATCTTTTCAGATCAAACTGGATATATTTATTCTGCACGTGGCTTACCAAATCAGAATATCAACAATATGAGAACAAACTCATACAACACTACATAGGATACTCGGGTCATAAATTCTATGAAATATACAAAGCACAGGCTAGTTCAAAGGGATAACTAACCGTCTGTAGAATATATCCGAACTCAAATTGTATTCACATATCTGTCTACTCTTGGGTATAATTTCAAAATGTTTAGTTTAGAAACCAAAGTATATCTGTCAACCATAGCAACCAAAGCAAACAAAGCAATCAATACATCCAAACAAACAATTCTGGCCAAATTGGAGTTTATGTCCCATATTAATATATCGAATTTCCTTCCTGGATCTACCAGGATTTATCAAAGAATTGAGAAGAGACGCTGAACAAAAGAGATTGATAGAGATAAGATTGTTTCCACTGCTGCAAGAAATTGACCATTTATAGTCGTATTTCCCTGTCCCCTATCTCGTTCTCTTCTTGCACTCATACTTACTATCGGTGGATAGCCAGAGAATTTACTGAGACATTCGAACGGATATCTTAGGGATTACTCATTCTAGGGATACTTCACCCTATCTCTAATGAGCTACTTAATGTGTTATACTCCTAAGCTAAAGTTTCACCTTAGCACTGATACCAAATGTAACGAAGCGGATTTTGCCCGTTCGAAAATCGACATCCATACTTCACATCGTATTCGAATGCCGTAGATTCGACCGTTCAAATCGAGTCGCCGGAGCTTATAACACCATTAAGTAAACAAACAACACAGCGGAAGAAATAATGAATATCAATATACAACATCTCATACAAATCCTGATACAACAGATGATCCAATAGATATCGATATACATCAGAGATAAGATACAACAAAATCGCAGCGGAAAGAAAATAGATAACACTAGCAGCGGAACAAAATAACTCAAGATAGTCTTCAAGAAAGCACTCCAAAACTGCAACTCCATCTCCAAGAACCAATCCAGAAATAGCTTGAACTCCCAATAACGATGCACCAAGCTAAGCAAGGTCAGTCATGTCCAAAGACTGAACTAGCTCCAGATAATCTACAGAACCTAACTATCTGAAAACCCAACTCTAGACTGCTCGTGTGGAAAATAGTGAGCACCCAGAGTTTAGGAAAGGAACAATAAACTCCGGGTCAGTCATGGGACTGGTGTGAGCAACAAAAAAACAGTTTATCTTTTAAATAAAACAAGATTTATAAAAGAAAATCCGATATGCTTTTTAGAAAATGAAACTACCATAAGACCTCCCGCCACACACACAATGCAAACGCAGAATTGGAGGAGATTTCTTCTTATGATAGTCAAAGATGCTTACTACGAAAAATTATTTGATTTTATTACTATAAGTGCATAGTGTAGAAAACATTTCGAAAGTAGAATATAAATCTTAGCCAGCATAGGTACCATTATATTATGCCCGCTATAGCTACCTCCTGAGGAGGCAGGTTATACAATTGCAATCGTAAAAGGCTCGTATTGTTTTGATTAGATTTTCCAACAAATGGTCAGGCTAAGGAACTTCCTACTGCCACATGGGATCGCCTCTGGTGGGACGTCCCGAGAACCTAACCGGATCTCTGCCAACACAAGGCCGGGTTACCTCTGTAACTAGGTAACTACTACTCGAGCAAGCCACTCCCCGGTCCTTTGGGACCTTTATCCGAGGCGCCTCTAAGCAACAACCACACAGTAAATGAGATTGGAGCTACCACATAGGTAAATATCTGGGCTCATACCATGATACCACCCTTTACCAGAAGGGAATGACACGCCCTAAAGGGCGCGACCCTCATAACCTTGCCGCATCTTTCCTGTTTTGACCATTTCCGGGGTGTGAGGTCCTGATGCAGTCTCGTCCACAAAGCTACGCTTTAGTACAAAGCCATGCTTTGGGTCAACAAATGATCAAAGTAATGATCACAAAGATAAATGATCAAACAAATGATCATATCACAAATGATCAAACAATGATCATCAACACACAGCAGCACTCAACATGCCACACTACCAAATTGGGAGTATATTGCTGATAACCTTCAACTACATAACCTCTGAGCTCATACGTCTCAGAGAAGGGTGTTAAGCTAAGAGAATAAATTCTCCGCCACCAATAGAAATGTATTTGAAAGAAATCTGCTTTATATCTCAAAGTGTAGTGTCAGACATACAACCATACAAGTCTGTTCCGGGTTCGAACAGAACCGAAGGCACTTCCAAAGAAGCCCTTGCAATCCGGGTAATTACAATCCCGATCGGACTTCCCATCACTTAGGGAATCTCTATACCAGGAGCTACCCAGTGCAGAGACAATCGATAGGTTATCCTATCGTTCTCACAAATACCCGGTCTTCAACACCGGTCTTCAAATGCTATCCATAACGACGTATCACATATTCGGAATGGGTTATATGACACAAAGGTCCTCTCCCGGCTAAACCGAATAGTGAGCGCAATATTTAAAATATATGGATATGGGATTTCAATTAAGTCACAACTTAATAATTCAAAGTTTTCTTCAAATGGTTTAACAAATTACCATTTTCAAATCTTTTAAACAAAAGATTTATTTCAAAAACCTTCAATGGTTTAAATAATTTCCACACTTTAATCTTTTAAACAAAAGATTTAATTCACAAAGTTCACCCCATTCACAAAGATCCATTTATGGATTTTAAAACAATTCCCATTTTAATTGGATTAACTCGTTAAATCTTTAAATTAAAGATTTAACTTATGGCTTTCAAACCGTTTCCATAACTTAGAAAAATCATTTTCATTCTTAACTTGAAATCCTTTTAACACAAATTGGACGTTCACTTCTTATCTGAAAGCTTCTATTATTTGAAAACAATTAGTTTTCGTTCCAGAAGATCCAATTTTATTTACACGAGTTAAAGCCTTTGAATTTAAATTCAAATTTCCAAATCAATACCTTTAAAATAGTTTAACCCATATAAACTAGTATAACATCTTTAGTCCCTAGTTTAGAATTCAATTTCAAATATTGAATTTGAATTAAAATATTTAAATTTCAAAACCCAATTAAGTTATTCAAAATAAATTTCATCTTTGAAATTCTATTTCAAAAGCTTTTCACTTTAAATCCAAAACACTTTAAATCCAAAACATTTCCAAAACATTTTGAATTTAAATATTCAAATTTAAAACTATTTCAAAATCCGTGACTTAATCGATTTCCTCGTGAAATCCATATTTGTGTGTGTATAGTGTGGTCCAGGAGTTTAACACACAATAGTGCAACAACATTCAATCATCACAAATCAAAATATAGAAATATAGTTGATAAGCAGTATGAACTATAATGCTTATCGTCCATTCACAAATTTACAGATAATATGCAAATGTAAATAAACGAACAAATCATACATGGCACAAATCACAGAACAAAATATCACAGATCAGTTAGGGCAATCAATTCAAGGCAACTCATTCAATATAATCATTCATAAGCAGGATTGATTAATCGTCTAATCCTAATCAATACAAATTTATTTTCAAGTAAATTAATTACTTATGAATTTAATTATTCAATCCTGATTTATTAGTTACAAATCATTTAATATTAATTTATCAAACATTTTAATTAATTAATTTTTTTCTTAATTAATCATATTAATTAAGCCAATTACTTAATTAATTAACCTGAATAAATCAAAATATCCACAAATTACAATAAGTGATTAATTCTTAATTACTTTCATTAAGTAATTACTTTTAAGCAATTTATAATTGATTATCTAAATTAATAAATCCAATTAATCAATAACATTAATCACTTTAATCAATACTTAATAATCCTTAGTTAATTAATAACATTTCTTAATCGTTTTTTTATTTATTTATTTCAAATTATAAAATTTATCTAAATCATTGATTAACTATTAATCATTCATTAACTAACTTAAGTAGCAAATAACAAATTGATCAATCACTTAAACATTTATTAATTCAAATCCTAATTACTATTTTTAAAGAAATAAGTCTTAATTATTTTCCAAAATAAGTAATCAATATTAATTAGTCATCTTAATTAACATTTTTATAAGTTCTTCTTAAAAACGTTGAAAATCAAATTATTATTAATATAGCTTAAATGTTAATAAAATTTATAATTAACTTAAAATAATTACTTAATTAAGATAATAATTAAGTATTAAAGACATTATTAAAGTGTTAACAAAAATAATAAGGACTTGTATTGCATTTTAACTCAACAGTTAACCTTTATTTAGCTAGAGTATTTAAAACTTGTAGAAAACATATTATTTCATTTCACTTTCAATATACATCACTGTAATTCTAGAAAAACCCGAGACTCCCCTACTTAGACTCGAGTGTTACTTCGAGTTTCCACCTCCTTTTCCCGCATCAATCTCCTGCTTCCTTTTCTTCTTCCTCTGTTCTTTCTTCTCCTGTTTCTTTTTTTTTCAAGTTTAAGTTTTAAACTACTGTTAAATCATCACACACGCACACGCAAGAGGACTCGAAGCAAACATTCTAAATTCTCGAGCACGACTCGGTACAGATACACGTTGCTGACACCCATGTCATGCCGTACACGTGCACGGCACAGTTACTGGCCTTTGGTGAACCCCAACGCCATCGGCATGACACAAATTACCCCCAAACCTCAAAACCCAACTCGAATTGCCTCTAAACTTTCAGATCGAAATTTTAGCATATCGTATGGAACCTGAAACTCAGACCATGACACAAATTTATCTTGCCGCCGTCACTCACGCCACCGAAAAATTTGAAACTCCGGTCGCTGCTTCGTTGATGCCCCTCCACCATTCCTCCAAACCATGGCGAACTCGGTCGCTTATAGACGACAAACGAACCCAAAACTCTCGACCCCAACAAAACTAGGTTTCCAGACTTCTCGATCTTGCTGCCGCCACCCCGACCATCTACAAACCCATCTGGAATTTTTCCTATAACCATCATTCACTCCACTACCAACCTAAAGAACACCGACCATGCCGAGCCAGTAGATTGTCAGAGATCGCCCAAACAAAGAATTTTCGACAAACCCAAACTGCTCCCTCATCTTCACTCTAAAAATTATGATTTTTGCTTTAAAAATCATGTTTTAGTATGAGAATTCAATTTATATTCCTGAATTCGTGAATTAAGAAATTTGAAATTTTACTTATTTAAGGTTATGTTCAGATAACTTAATTTCCAATGATAATCCTAAGATGTTGTAACTGAAATAAAATTTTAAACTTAAATATATACTATAACAATCGATTTTTGTTTTGACACAAAGTTCAAATAACAAGCAGATCAAGGGAAAATGATTTTTGAAACAAAACTTGAATTTGGAATTTCAAACAGAGAACCTATATAACCATCAGCCTGTACACAAATTCACAGAGAATTCATACTTATTCACGGATATATTCACAACAGATTTATATTTAATTTTTTTTTAGAAGATGATGTTACTCACAGATAAGTATTCAACAGTTTTACTTTTAAGTTTAAAATAAAAGTTACTCACAGATAATTTGAGAAGAAATGAAACAGAGCTCTTCCAATATGTTGAACAGGTTTGACATTTGACTAAATTAAAGTTTGGCTCTGTTCTTTAAATTTACAGAAACATTAACTTGTATACATTTTTTTTTTCTTATTTTAAACTTAATATATTAGGTAACAAACAACTTTTGTTTTAAATCCCAAGTTCATAAAGTCACTAGATCAAGTGGAATTGAATTTTTTTTTCTCTTTTGAAGCAACTTGGTTCAGGGATTTAAAACAGAGAATGAACAAAGCCTGTACACAACTCATTTTCCAGAAAACTCACACATACATGCATACATACATATATATATATATATACATATATATATATATACATATATATATATATAAACACCCCCATACTCATTCACTGATATGCAAGCAATGGATTATATTCAAAAGATGAGGTTACTCACAGGCATGAAGAAGCAGAGAAACAGATTTTTGAAACAGCCTTTTGAAAGTCTTTTGAAAATCTTGACTTTGCACTTGAATGTTGAAATGCCTTATCAACCAGACATACTTGTTTGTTGGTGAACAGAGTGGCTTTGATTAAATTATGAAAAGATGAAACTCGGTTGTGTTGAACGAAAATGAGGTGAGGAAGGCTGATATATTATTTAGTACTGTATGGCTGTGTATCAGACATGTACAAGATTTTGTATATTTTTGGATCAGGGATTTTTATTTTGTTTAGTGGCTGATGGTTTACATTTTGATGGCTGCATTAATTGCTTGGTACTTTTATGTCTTCAGCCATGGCTTGCATTACTTTTGTTTTCCTTCCTTTACAAGCCTACATGCTTACTTTTTGATATTTGTTTTATTCTTGCCTGCCTACATTTTTGACCAAGCAAGAGGCTTGTTTTCGGCTATAGTGGCTGATGTATCTTTGCTTTTGATATGCACTAATTACCATTGTACAAATCTACTTTGTCATATTCTTGCCTATTTTCTTACTTCTTGTACTAGGCTGATATGATATTGAGAAGATTTTGTGGGGTGCTTTGTTTATGTTTAATTACCTTCTTGCATTAATTACTCAGTTGAGATAATGTGGGGTAAGTACAAATGCTTTTACTCCAGCTTACATGAATCAAGATAATGTCAGTTAGTATATTTCATTGCTTTTAAAGTTTACATTTGGCTGTCTTCTTTTTGTTTTACTATTTATTTTTTTGCATGTATATATATGGTTAAAGTTGTTTTATAAATATTTTCTTTGTTTATAGGTTGAGATGACTCTTGTTTTGGCTGAGATCATATTTATTTGGTGGCTAAAGATATATTTTTGTTTGTTCATGCTTAAATTCGGCTGATAGATGATATAGTGATGGTTTGCATTAATGTTGTTTGCCTTGTTTAGCAAGCTTAGTTATATCTTATATTTATTTATTTCATATTTTATATTACTCGGTTCTTAGCTTTGCATTCCAAAACTTTACCGGCAACATATTATTTGTTTCTTTTGTATTCTTATGGCTTAATGTTTATGTATATAAAGCTATTTTTAGTTATGTTTGTAAACTCTATTTTCTTACTCACCCATATTAAATCTTTCATTTCTATTTATAGGTTAACTAACAAGTGTTAAATTTATAACATATAATTTATTTTATACTTTACATTAAATATCGATAAGATAAATTTTATACTTCATTTGCTTATTATTATTTTCATACTTATGTTACTTGTTATTATTTCAAACCATTTTGTAACAATTACTATTGATATAAAAATCAATTTTGTAAAGATATTACCTTAACAACATTGTTTAAGAGTAACTCCTTATTGAATTAAAATGATTTATAAAAGAAACCATTTCTATGTTAATAAATAACATATTTTATTTGAATTTGGAAAAATCAAATCGATTAACCAATTAATTTTACAAATTTTCAAATCAAAAATTAAATTAATTATCAATTTAAAATAAATTAAAATTCGGGATCGTTACATTCAACTTGCTATCCTTCGGGCCAAGAAGGAAGCTCGATAGATTGGAGTAATACTCTGCACTATACGAAACAACATCCTCAACACAAACGATAATAAAGCCTACACAGAAGGCTACGTACTAAGTGTACGACTAAATAGTTCCCACATCAAGTCAAGGAACTAAAATTTTGGCCAATTCTGATAGTCGGTTATTTAACTGTCAAAATAAACAAACAAATATTCAGCACCATAACAATTACTAGGCCCTTTTTTAATTAATCTTTATTAATTAATTCACTTGCCAAATATTCACTTCAATTTATTTTTAAAAAGATATATTCTCAAACCATTTCAATATTTCAATCTTGGAAAACATTTCCCAATATTTATTTAATAATAAGTAATTCACAAATCAATTTATTTTTCAACATTTGAAAAATATTCGATATACTTAAATCATGATTAAGTATATATTTTATTCTTTAAGAAAACATTCTCTTTAAACACATTTATTGGGTCAAAACGAATGTTGCGTAAAACATCATTACGACAACCCAAAATCACTAGTATAGGGATTCGAAAATAAGATAGATATATAAACCCCAACACTATACAAAAACATTTCCTTTCGAAAAAAATCATTTACTATAACAACAATGTTATAGTCCATCATTTCCTTACTTCTCGAAAACGTCTATTTCAACAATGAATGTTGAAATCTATGTATTCGACATTTAATACATTTAAAACATCTTCAAATCATTTTAAATCCATTTAAAATATTACTTCCTAAAACACCTATTTAATTTAAAATATTATTCACTGTCCAAAATCATGAATATACTTCTCTTATCCAAATTCAATACATCTACCCGTATTATTAAAGGATTATCCACTATCCAAAATCGTGGATATAATTCCTAACCAAACTATTTATTATTACAACATTTAACTTAAAGGATAATTCGCTGTCAAAAATCGCGAATATATCTCCTTTAATAAGCTTTCATATTTACTTATCAAATTCAATTGATTTCGGAATTATAAACCAATGTTTATAAACTCCATTTATATTTTATAAAAACTTCAATATACAAAATACCTTTATAAATCAATTCCATTTAATAACTTAATCACATGCCAAAAATCTAATTATAAGTTAATTACTTATAATCTCTTTATTTTACAACATCCTTCTTTTTATAACTTCACAAATTATATTTACTTATAAAATCCATTTATAACTCTATTTTAACACTTTTGTTTTATAAAAAATAAAATCAATTTTATAAATCTTATAGTTAAATCATTTATAATAATTCAAAATCTACATTTATACTATTTCACAAAATAGTTAACTTCACATTTCAAAAATCATATTCTGGTTTTTCACAAAAACCATAATTTTTATAATATAAAAATTATAACGTTTATTTATCTAAAAGGAATCAATTCCAAAATTCAATAAAACGTATACTTTCAAAAATCACTTTAAAATCCTTTTAAATTTGGAAATCATCACTTTAAAAATTTTTTAATTCCAAAATATAGGCCCAATGCTGCAACTGCACTAAATATAATAATCATGGCATCCAAAACATCATATATCATATGATAATAGAATATATCAAAATTTCTATAAATAAATCAATATTGGTGAGGAATCCAGCTGGATCCCTCCAACCTGTCACCTGCAACAAATATACATATTAGATATGTGTACAATGTCCGCTTCAAGGCAGACGCACGTACAAAGGGTTATCCGCTCATACACGGGAACGTATAGGGTCATCTGCTCCACTAGGCAGGTATATATATCCAAATACCAATCAATATATCATATATCATATATCATCCAAACAATCCTCAATCATCATAAATAATATTTATTCTCACTTATATAAAAATATCAGTGAGTCAGAAAGAGTGAGTTGTACTCACATTGCTTGTAGTCGTCGCGTTAGCAATTTATTCCGATTAAAATTAAACAAGCGTTCAATTTCAACCAAAATTTTTACTAGCTCAAATAAATCCCAATCTAGATCCATAATGTAGTGCTCGTCAATACGGTTCTAATGCAATTCGTTTCGTGCGAAACGGACCTCATATCAAAAAGTTTTAGCTTTTAGAAGTTTGGACGAATTTATATTATATAATTATCAATTTCTATTTTATATCTTTAACCTTCTTTTATTTGGGCGGCTCATTTTTGATCAACAAATCCAGTCGATCATGTATCTTCTTCCCAGGCATAATCACGTACGCAAAACCCATCGACGCGCAACAAAAATTTGATGGCCGCACCGCCCATGTTCCAGTAAACGATGATCGGTGATCGCCGTTCGATGCGCCTACGCATGCACTCCCACTGGCCAGAGCCGCTTCGAGCTCAGCCTCCATCTTGCCTCAAAAAAGAGAACAAATGTCGGTCGTTGAAGCTTGATTTGCCATCAATTGGCTTTGATTTAGACGATCTCCACCGTTGGATTTATCGACCGTGATGTGCTCAACAAGTTTCATTTAGAAATCGAAGCTCGAAAATGTATGGATTAAGAAATAATTAAGGAAGAATAATTGAACGATTTCGGCCATTGAAATACAACCGGCGGCTAGGGTTTGTAACCCTAGATGTTTTGCAAAAGTGAAAAAAAGATGGGCTTTTATAGAAAATATTCATGCACTATTCAATCGGAAATTTTTCGAACTCGAAACGAAGCATGTTGCCTGACGTTTATAAGGTTTTACCACTATTCTGAAGCAATGGAATATGTATCGGGAGCCAATTCGATCGTGTTTGAAAGATAGGTTTTCAACTTGACTATTTAAATTTAAAATTCACTTAAACAGATTTCTACGCGTTTTAGCTTGCCTCGGACAAACCGTAAATCCGATAGACACGAAATTTGAAATCTTACAATAATATAACATTATGGATCCAATGAAACTGGTTTCGTCGAAATCTGAAACTGTTTGAAAAATGGCTATTTTTACGCGTCAATTAAATATTAAAATATTCAATTTTAACAATTTACTTTTAATGCAATTTTAAAAGTTCTCTGACATCATTCTAATTCAAATATGAATTCATTCGATTTTATACAACATTTTTATTCATTTTAAATTCAATTTTCTATTGTTTCTACAATTTCAAATATTAACTTAATAGTTTAATTATCAAATTAAATCTAGATATTCGAAATATTATTTATTCAGCTTATTAAATTTACTTCTGAATATTTAAAATCAATTACATTTATGAATTTCAAATGACAGAAATTCTGGATCGTTACATGTCCCATACCACATGTTTTACCAAACTGTTTAATTCTCCTTCTCATTCACTCAAATAGTGCAAAAATAGTATTTTATATATAAAATAATTTATTTGAGAAAACAAGCTTTTAAAACCATTTTTCGATATTCAATTTCTCAAAACTGTCACTCAAATTCAATTCAAATTTGAATTTCAAATTAATCAAAACTTGGCTAGCCTATTGTTAGGCAACATAGCCCTCAAAACCATTCGAAAAGGCAAGAACCTATAGAGGAAAAGTAAAATACATGCAAACCACAATAAAAGAGATTACATACAAACCCAATCTCAAAACTAGATTTTGATGAAAAGATTGTTGTTTTGGAAGTGATTACCTATTGAAATCTCTTTATATTGATTAAAACAACAATTTAATTGAAGAGAAAGTGAGATTTGAGCTTTAGATTTAGAAATAGAGAGGGTTTCTTGGTTTTCTATTTTTAGTTCCATCAAAGATCTTTCGACCACCTGTTTTATATCCGAAAGTTGTACCCAGAGAAGATTTCAGACTTGGGTATTATTTTGGCTAAGTGATTTTATGTTCTTTTTCCATCCGATTTTTAACTTATACTTCATGTTTTTGTGATATTTCTAAAATGTTTTGAGGGCTATGATGCCTATCAATAAGTTAGCCAAGTTTTGATGAATTTGGATTTCAAATTTGATTTGAATTTGAATTGAATTTGAATGATGGTTTTGAGTGATTTCTTTGATTTCGAGCATAGATTTTTCCAAACAATTTTTAAAATAAATTGGCATTTAATATAATTATTATGTAATATCTTTAAATTATTTTAATCTATAGAATCTATTTATTCTCTATAATAAGGAAACTTTCAAATATCTCTTCGAAATTGATTTCGGAAATTGGTTTTAAAAGCTTGTTTTCTCAAATAAATTATTTTATATATAAAATACATATTTTTCACTATTCGAGCGAATAAAAAGGAGAATTAAACAGTTTGAAACACGTGGTTTGGGACACGTGCGTTTATCTTATTGGTTAATTCCTGACTTGTCCGTTTGATCGTTTTGACCTTCGAGTCGAGTTTATCGATGAGATTAGATAAGCTTTTTACTGCTTTGAGTGTGAAATTTACTGGTGATTAGTAAATCGTTTAGTGCGAACGTGTGGTATTGGACACACGTTAACACTATTCGGGTCCCTATTCGAAATTTTGTGGCACATTTGCCATTGCGGTGTGCCAGTACTGAACCTTTGGGTCATTGCCATTGCGGCGTATTTGTCTTTGAGACGTTTTCCATTGTGGCGTATTTTCCATTGTGACGTATTTGTCATTGCAGCGTATTTGTCATTGTGACATTTTGCCTTCGGGCAAGGTAACTATTTGAGATAACAGGCTTGGCAAGCTTCGGCCACATGCACGTGCAAATACTTTTGGTATGGTTTCTCTGACTATTTTCCCTAGTGTATCGCCCTTTTCGGAATCGGTCCTTTAAACCATTCGATATATATTTGTGGCGATTACCTTTCAGGAATTTGAACTCTTGGAAGTTCTATTTTTGAGATTTGAATTGCCTACACTAGCGTTATATGAGATTTTTCTTTTGGCGTTTACTTGATATTTTATTCTCCTCTTTGGAGATATATTTGCCTTGTGGCATGTTTGAGATGAGATCTCTTTATGCATGTTTTGGGTTTGCCAAGATGGCGGGTTTAGGTTTTTCCCTAAACCATATTTGATGGCTTATGAATGCCGATGATATGAGGCACTTGTGTTTGATTTGAGTATTGAGTTTGAGTTACCTCTTTCGAGGTATTTGGTCACTTAAGTAGTGTTTGTTACTTAAGTGTTGAGCTATGAGTTTATCGATTCATTCTTCTCTTTCGAGAAGAAGTATCTTCATGACTATTCTGCTTCATATTATCGATATTGACTGATTTGTGTAGCTGGACTGACCCGAGTATTTATACTCGGGTCAGACCGAGTTGTTTCAGGTATCATCTATTGGACTTAGCTTGAAGTTGATGTTGGATATTAGCTCTTCTTTCCCTTGAGTAATTTCTGTTCTTCAGCATACTCTGATGTATTTATATTTGATTCGATGTATATGGTGTGGTCGAGCACCACCTTTATTGTATTCATATTGTATTGTACTAAACATGTATCGGTGTATATGTATATATATGATGTTGATTACTGTTCTGTGATGTGTTTTACATTTAGTTATTGTATTTTGTTCTGATAGATCCATTAGCCACCTATAGTTTTGGATTAAGCATTTACTGGGTCTGTCGATCACTTGAGATAGAAAAGAAAAATCATATTGCATTTATCGATGTATTCAGTAGATGTTTAAGATAAAGTTATAGATGGTCGCCCTTAACCATCCTTATTCTCCACTTTAGTAGATGGAATTACTCGTTAATTCTATTTCCTAAAGTGGGCTCGTGAGTTTGTGACACATTCACGATGTTTACCTAACAGAACTGCTTTGGGAGGTATTAGCGACCTTGTAATGAGGACAAACTGCTTTGGATAGTGTTAGCGACCTTGTTAGGGCTGACAAAACGGCTTGGAAATGTCAGCGACCTTGTCATGAGGACGAACTACTTTGGGAGGTGTTAGCGACCTTGTTTGAGGCTTCGTCCACCTGAGTTTAGCATGTGCAGCATTGCTTCTGCATTGCAATCAGAGATTTGGCCAATCCAGGTTTTCTGAGTTTTTTGTTTTATTGTGATTTCACCACTTTAAGATGTTTTATTACATCAATAACCTAGTGCTACATAAGATGTTATATATATGGTGATTTCACTTATGATGTTTTGAACTCTTATCGAGTTCCTTGAGTTATGAATTTGGATGATTTCATGATTTAATAGGATATTATGGGTTTTGCCATTTTCTGAGTTGAGATTTAGATTTATATACATTCATACCGAGGAGATGTGGTATAATTGAATTTGGAGATTCTTATGTATTTGAGTTTTGAATCATCCTATTTGAGAATTTTTTATGTTTGTCATTTGGCGAGAGTTTGTATTGATGTTTCTCCTTTTTGAGGAGATATGGTTCATGGAAACCATGTAGACATTTTGGGATGTCGCCGATGATATGAGGCGAATGTTTATATTATTTGAGTATTATTATTGAATTTACCTCTTTTGAGGTCTTTGTATACTTAAGTGACATTAGTTCACTTAAATCATGGGTTGTATTCTTTTTGTTGCCTCTTCTCATTCGAAAAGAATTATCACCTTGTATCTTATGCTTCATGTTATCTTATACCCTCATTAACTGATTGTTTTAGCTAGAATGACCCGTGTATTCTGTTCTCGGGTCAGACCGAGTTGTTTCAGGTTAGCTATCAGTTATGGGACTTTGCTTTGATGCATCTGCTTAGATATCAGCCTAGCACTTTTGTGTAGTTTATATTTCTTTCTGCTTGACTCTGATGTTTTTACAATTGATTCGATGTATATGGCATGGTCGTATACCACCTTTACTGTATTCATATTGTATTGTACTAAACATATATCAGTGTATATGTATATAAATGATGTTGGTTACTGTTCTGTGATGTGATTCACATTCAGTTATTGTATTTTGTTCTGATAGATCCGTTAGCTACCTATAGTTTTGGATTAAGCATTTACTGGGTATGTTGATCCACTTGAGTAGGAAAGAAAAAATATATTGCATTTATCGACGTATTCAGTAGATGTTTAAGACAAAATTATAGATGGCCGCCTTTAACCAGCCCTATTCTCCGCTTTAGTAGACATAATTACTTGTTAATTCTCCTTACTAAGGTGGGTCTCAGGGTGGGGCGTTATAGCTTGGTATTAGAGCTGAGGTCAGAACAAAGTAGAATAAACACAGAACGGTACGTATATCATGATACATCGAAATACAGTATGAGTGAATCATTGTCCTTTATTTGAGATGTTTTCGAATCATGCTTTGATTCTTTTTCGAATCTTTGGGATTGTTGAGATGGAATATTTCTAGGAATATATTGTATTCCGTAGTATTCCATAATTGAGTTTGATGTTATCTTATCATGTGAATATTCTTATTTGGAGATTATTCTATTCTTATTTTTGTCGATACGAGTGAGTTCGTATCGATGGAGCTTATTGATTCCTTTGAGAATTCGTGGTGTATTTCTTTGAGAGTTGTGAATCCTATTAAGGGTATCCACAACGATTGGCTTGTTATGAGCATTCTGAGATTTCTATTCGATATTGCTTTTGCGAGTATCTATTTGTAACTTACAATCTTGAGATGCATTTGATTTGAGATGGATTGACTTATTTGGTATTAAGTCCAATCCTTTATTTTATAGGATCCTATTGTATATTTAGGTTTCCTATTTTGATTGGTTTATTATTTCTATCACTTTAGAATGTTAATGATGATTCCAAATTTTCTGAATTCACCCTTAAGTATCGAGATGTTGATGACATATCTCGAATTCTAGTCAAGGTGACTTTATTGAGTTTTTATAAATCCGTTTGGGTTTGAGATCCAATCCGACAATCGAGTGTTAAATTAACCTTATTCCTGGCTGTTAGCCTTCGACTATCCTTCCACAAGGACATCCACTAAGGAATGGGTGAGTTTCTAGATTGTTCGGGTTTGATTGAGTTTATCATTCAGTTTTTTTGAGTTATCCTTTTCGGGCACACAATCGGTGTTATTCTTTGTAGCATTGCTTTGTTTGAAGTAATGATTTGTTGTTTGTGTGCTTCTTCTCCTTCGAGAAGAATATCTTGCTTATCTTGTATCTTGATGATTTCCGAGAGTGGCTCGTCATCTTATAGGAGTTGATGAACACTCCATCTCCTTCTGTTGATTTTGTGAATCGAGTATTTTAGGAATATATCGATGCATTATCTTAATGTTCTTTGGTTTGAGTTTTTGAAGCTATATATTTATGACTTTTAAAAAGATAAATTAGAGTTTTGAGATATTTTAAAAATCAAATAATTTTTTGAGAATATATTTATATGAGTAATATTCTTTTATATAAATAATTTGAGAGTGTTGGGTTATCCATCGAGTAGTTAAGGGTTCTGGTCGATATGCCTGATCAACGTTATCAATAGGAATCTCCTAAATGCTATGATGAGGCAATCAGACATGATGTTTTGTGTTTTTAGAGATTGAGATTTTCAAAATAATATTTTGAGATTAAGTATAAAAATTATTTTTGAATGGTAATTGCAGCCATTGATTTTAGAAACGAGTAATAGAGTGGCGAGGCGGTTTTGATCATTCGGTCACCTCCGCAGCCAATAGATAAATTTATTTATTAGAGACTCAATAGTGAGGCAATGCCATTTATTTATTTATTTTAAAATTATTAAAATGAGAATATGGATGAGATTATTTTTGAGCTATACTTTATTGAAAGTGTATTTTGAGATTTTATAATCTATATTATATGATAGATGTCTTAAGAGAAGAGTTATAAGAGAATTTAAAGCTTGTTTTACAACTATTTATATGTTTAATAAAAAGGAGTAAAGAGAATATAAACCCTTAAATTATTTTGAGAAATATTAATGTGGATTTGTAAAATTCTTTGGAAATTAATTTTAAAGTAAGAGAAGAAATTTGGATTTTTAGTTTGAGTTATAAATTACTTACTAAGTGATATTGTTCAGAGTATGAAATTTTTTAAATGTTATAAAGAATTTAAATTTGAATTTAAAAGATGTTGAGTTTTAAAATCTACATATATCTTGGATTTAAAGATAATTTGAGCTTATATCCTTATTTCTTGAGTACATTATATCCTTGAGTTAATATCAACGACATGCATTTTCGCGGTCGTTCGAGTTTGGTGGCCTTGTGAGAAGCCATTTCGTGATTTATTCATCTTGTCTATTGTGTTTATCTTATTGTGAGGATGTTCTTTCCATATTATTATATGGAAAATCATGTTGATGATCTTCTTTATTGCTTAGAGATCGGGTTTGAGTGAGTTTGATCCCGACTCTATTCATGGAGTTTTAAATAATCAATCATTTTCGATTGATTATTTATTAAATATCTTATTGAGTTTTGATTTGAAGACGGGAGATCTTCGAAATTCTTTCGAGTTGTCTAGAAAATTCGATGGTTTGCTAATCACTATATTAGCATATGATGGGCCATTTGATTAACCAAGTGAGTTTTTCCTTCTTTCTTTCTACCATTCTATATTGAGAGAATGAATGGTTTGGAATTCGAGCTTGCCTTTATACTTTAATGTTTGTATCTTTTATGTTGTTTACAGCTCTTTTTTTAGAAAATTGCAGGGACGCAATTTTTGTAAGGGGAGTCCGTAACAACCTTTGTTTTAGCGATTACCTGAGAATACGTTATAATTTAATAGTGTAAATTAATAATTAATGAGGAATTTAAATTGTTTATTGGGAATAAACAATATATTTGAGGATAAAATGAGAAAATAGAAGTTTGAAAACTTTATTAAGATGGTCTGAATTAATAAATAAATGAGGAAAATGTTGTTTTATTTAGAGTTAATGCAATAATTTTGTTAATTAATGCTATTTACTTCTTTTAATAATTTAAAAGAAGTATTTAATTTTTAAAACGGGATATACTTAATAAAATGATGGAATTGAGTTTTAAAAAAAGAATTTGAGCATAAAATTATATTTGAAATGAGTTATAGAATTTTATTGCACAAAAAATGATTTTTGTGTAATTTATAATGTTAATTACAATGAGTTTTGTAATTAAAGATGTAAATTTTCAATTTTATTTAAAATAGAGAAATATGATAATTAAATATTTTAAATATATAAATAATCTTTTATTTTGAGTGTAAAACATTTTATTCATTAAGAGATGAATTAAAAAAGAAAAACTTGTATTATTGTGATTACATTTGTTAACATTCTCTGTTAACATATAATGAGAGGACCCGGCTTTTTCTTCATAGAAAGTCGCATCATCTTGAAGAAAGAAAGGGATAGAAAAGAGAAAAGATAGGAAAGAAAGAATAAACAACATCAGAATCTCAACAGCGAAACGAATAATTTATATTAGTCACATATAATAGTACATAGTATACAACAATTATCAGAGTTACACAGATTTTTCATCACATACTTGACAGTTATAAACACTTATCTAGTTATACAACTCAATACGCAATATCGATATCAATACAGAGATCAACACAGTGGAACTACTATATATATCTATAACGCTGAAGCCTCCTGCTCCATTGCTCCTCCACAATTCGCCAAAGCTAACCTGAATCCCTTAGCTACTCGTAAAAATTTGAGTACCCAAGAGCTTAAGAAAATAGAAGATAAACTCTGGGTTAGACATGGGTCTAGTGTGAGTAACAGGTTAAAGTTGCTTAACTTTGAAAACCTTTGAAAAAAAAAGGTATCATGTAAGACTCCCCATACATAAACATGGGTAAGTTTTTACCTTATGCTAACCAAAACATTTGATAGGAAATCCAGTGATATTATAATAGGGTCCAGGGTTTTCAAATAAAATACAGAAATAGCTGGAATGCTTACATCTCACGTTCCAACATTGTTGGGCACAACTAAAACGTACGACGCTTATTGGAGATTGAATTCCATACAATGGCAGAGCTACTGGGGTACCGCCCGTCACAGTACGTGGCCTAGATCAACGTACCGATGATCCACCCTAAATCCCCTGCAATACAAGGCTAGAACCATCCCTTACTGGATAGTCCCGAACAAGGCAACCCCGGCAGTTGGAGCTCACAACTACCCACACAGCCGAATAAAAAGGGACCTCTAGACAGGGGAAAATCTCATCCTACTTGGGTGCTACCCACATAGCTTTGCTGCACATCCCCAGTTTTATCCATTCCCGGTTGATGAGGCTTGAAGCAACGATTTCCATTATAGAAGACATCACTTAGAATGCTCATCGTCCACTTGACGATGTTCTGAAAGCATTCAATCCATACAACTTCGTTCCGGGTTCGAACGAAACCGAAGGCACTATCTCGTTACACTCATTTTGAAATCACCCTTAGAGTTAACGACAATAATTCTTGCACTCTAAATCTTCATCTTCACTTGAGATTCACGACCTATCGTTAATTTGGATCGATGTGGTTTTCGAATATCCAAACTTGGAAACCTGATCCCGGTTTCATCGAAATCCAAAACGCCATCTTTTAGGTCCAAGTTGTTTTAAAGTTAAAACAATTGAATTCCATTATCTATATACACACAGATAGATAATTTACAATATCACAATGGATAATCTACATTATCATCACAAATAGATAATCCATATTATCATCGCAAATGGATAATCGACATTATTATCATACTTCAACCAAAGCATCCATATCATACAGCATTACTTTTCTCATATCTCAAACTATTTAAGACAATCAATATCATCCATCTATACATAAGCAATGATCTATACTATCTCTAGTTAATTTAAAGTGAATTAAATTAATTACTTCTTCTCTAATTAATTTAAAATAAATTAAATTAATTACTTTCATCATTATAAATCTTGCTTACATAATCATTAACTAATTACAAATTAATTAATTAATCATTCTCTAATTATCACCTTAATTAATCACCCCTGATTAATTATCCTTTAATTATAATCAAGTAATTAGCCTTTAATAATTTTCACAAACTAATTATTCTTAATCAACTATAGTAATTAATCTTTAATTACTCTATTAATTAATTAACCATAATTAATTACATTAATCCTTAATTAATTACATTAACTAATTACTTCATTGATTAATTACTCCTTAATTAATCAATCCTCAATTACATCATTAACTATATTAGTTAATGATTTCTAATTACATTTTAATTGATTATCCTATTTAAATTAATTACAGTAAGTAATTAATCTTTAATTAAACCACATTTATTAATCACTCTTGATTAATCTCATCCAGTAATTAACTACCCTTAATTACTTCATTAAATAAATTAATTACTCCTTATTTAATTACATTTAACAATTAATCTTTAATTAATTACATTTATTAATCACCCTTGATTAGTCTTATTCGGTAGTTAATTACACTTTATTAATTATATCACTTAATTATCTTCAAATAACTTTATTAATCAATTCTTAATTTAATTACACTAAATAATTAATTATTAATTACTTTCACCAAGTAATTACCCTTCATATTAATTACATAAAGTAATTAATCCCATATCTCTTCCATACTTCAATTAATTACTTCCAGTAATTATTCATCTTAATTACTTCACTAAGTACTTATACTATATTAATTACATAAAGTAATTGCTCTTATTAAATCATCCAGTGATTATCTTGAATTAATTAAACTTAATTAATTAACTCAAACTAATCATATTAAACTCAGTAATTACACTTAGTAATTAATTCCTTAATTACTTCCATTAAGTAATTACACTTAGACAATTTCACAAATGATTATTTTTAATTAATCTAATTAATCACATTAATTGATTATTTAATAATCCTTAGTCAATGACCTTCATCAACTACTAGCAATTCTTTAATTACCTTTCTAAAATAATTACACTTAGATTAATCATTATTAATTACAAATGAATAAATATTTAATAATCCATTAATTAATCCCAATTATTTAATTAATTTTTAACTTTAACTTAATTAATCTTTAATTACTTGATTAATTAATTCCTAATCATTAATTAAAAATCCAATCTTATCTAATTAATTATCCTTAATTACCAATTGATTATCCTCAATTAATTAACGTAATCTTTAACTAATTAATTAATTTAAAACTCTAAATTACTAAATTTATAATCCAAATCATTAATTAAATAAATAAATTAATTATCTATTTTAATTACCTTAATAATTTAATGAATTATAAATCATTAAATCCTAATTTACTTAAGATAAAAACATTTTTATTTTTAATGATTAAATCGTCTTTAACAAAGCATTTAAAAACAATTTGATTTCAAATTTCATTTTAAATTTAGGATTTGAAATGAAAACAAATTTATCTTAAATAAAGTTTAAAACAATTTTAAAAACATTTTAAATTACATATTAAAGAAATATTTGTCTTATAAAAGAAATTTAAAAGAATATTAAAACCAAATACATTTTAAATTCAAATCAATTTAAAATTCACATTAAACATTCAAAGTTGTTTAAAACATTTTAAATTTAAAAACTTCTTTTTTATTTCAAAGATGGAATACAGATTTGGATTTGAATCCAGAATAAACTTAGATTTAAACCCTACTTACATTTTAAACTTCATTTTTAAATTCAAACTATTTAAACATTTTAAGGTTTTTAAAATAATTTAAATTTTAAAAGCTTAAATTATTTCAAAACTGAGATTCAAACTAAACTTGAATCCATATTTAAACTTTGATTTTAACTTAGTTTAAATCTCTGCTTTACATTTAAACTTCAGTTTTAAAATTTTAAAATAGAACAGGTTTAAACCTGTAACCCACAATATTAACCCGAGCCACTATTAATTGACTTCGAGCCAAAACCCATGATGCTTCAAGCAAATCATCCAAATACTTCGAGTATACAAACCCCTCAAACCAAAATCAACTTCATTAGAAAATACAGCGCACCGTGCACATGCACGGTGACGTTGATCGACTCCGGCCACCTCTGGTAGTCTTCCCACATCGACAAACACTCATACACCCTAATACGATCATCAGCTCCCAATCTCAAAATCGAATTTGAGATCTCAACACAAACGTGGAAACCAAACTGGAACTACCTTCAACCCTGGAAACTGACTCGTCCATGACCCTCCAACCACCGTTACCTCTGAAACTCCAGCCAAGTCCTCGTCAACCCACCCACTTCCATCACCCAAAGTCTCGTCGAACTCGATCAACTGGAGAAACCATGATGATCAATTTATCAAGCCTATTTAAAACTAGGGTTCCAGACAAGAATCCATCACCGCTCCCGCCACGGTGAAATGCATCACCATCAAACATTTTTCCCATCATCTTCGATCACTCCTCTATCAATACTGAAGATCCCGGCCTCCTAGATTACAGAGATCATCAGAAAATCCTAATTTCCTATTTTCAGTTCAACCCAGAATTGCACACTCATTCCCAAACTAAAAATTATGATTTTAGTGTTAAAAATCATGTTTTAGTTTATGTATTCAATTTATAATCCTGAATTTATAAATTAAAATGTTTGAGTTTTCACTTTTATATACATGCACTGTTGTTTTTAGTTTACAAAGACACCCAGGCTGTAATTTGACTTAATTAAATTTTTAAACATTAATCTATGATAAATCAAACAACTTTTGTTTGTAAATTAAATCCTATCAAAAACTAGATCAAGTGGTAATGAATTCAAATGGAATCTTGAGCCTGGGAAAACAAAACAAGAATAGAGACATAGTCACATATGCACACCAATACATCCATTATATTCACAGCAGATTTCACTTATATATACATATATACATATTTATCATAGAGATTTAACATGCAACCTTATTCATAAACTTAAACTTTTAAAAGTGATGTTACTCACTTGATTTGTGAAGGAAGAACAGAGCTTCCAGATTTGAAAAACTTTGAAAACTTTTGAACTTTAAAAACTTGAATGCTTCTTTTCCCCTTGATTTACAAACTACATGCATGCTTCCAGATTGAAAAGAAAATGCAGGCTTATTCCAGATTTTACTTGCTTTAGATTTCAAGTTTGCATGCAGGCTTGTTTTCTTTGAAAATGAACTACAGGTTTTGGAAAAGTGCTTGACATGTTTGCATGAAGAAGACAATTTCTAGATTGCATTTGAAAACTTGGAAAATGATTACAGGCTTATTGATTTCATTTCGAAAATGGTTACAGGGTTGATGATTTTGATTTGTAAATGTGTTACAGGGATGTACAAATGGATTTTTTGTTGAAGATGGTTACTGATTTTGTTTTTGAGTTGGAAAGATTTCTGGTTTTGAGGAGTTGCTTTAAGCTGAAGTTTCTTTAGTTTAGAATGAGATTAGGAAAAGAAAAAAAATGGAGATATATGTTTATATAACTTAATTTATGGTTTAATAAATATCATAGAAAAAAGAAAATAAAACATGTCACTAGTCAAAACTTTTGTTTATTAATTTACACTTGTAAAATGAAGCTTTAGGAAAGTAACACTTGTCTTTTAAGTTAATTAGTATTTGTAATTAAAGGTTAATATAAGATTATGCTTAATTAATTAGTTAATATGTAGTTATTTATATGTATAGATAATTTTAAAAGAAATAAAACCAATTTTATTCATAAATAAAAGTTTATACAAATATTTTAAAATCCAAAACAATTTTAAAATCTATAGTTTGAATTTCAAAACTTTAAATTCAAATTCAAATCAAATTCAAAAGTCCACTTTTAAAATCAAGTTATATACATACACATATAACTACACAAATTCAAATTTGAAATAACAATCTATTCATATTAAAAATCCATTTGTAAAAACAATACATTATTATTATTGTTTAAAAATAACTCATTTATCAAATTAAAATAATTTATAAAAGAAATTATCTCTTTATTAGTAAATTACTTATTTTATCAAGCTATATTAAAAAGAAAATAAAACAAACCTTTTGAAAATTAATTTGAATTTAAACTTAAGCTAAAATAAATTTAAACAATTAAACTTTTACCTTAAGTATTTAAAAACCATATAGTTATTTATTAAATAACTTTAAAAAGCTATATATTAAATTAAATCATAATTACCAAAAATATTAGAATTAAAAAATATGTTTTATTTGTTAAATTTAAAACAAAGCTTATCTATTTACAATATATACAAATAAATATATACAATATAAATAGAAAACAATTTAATTAGCTTTTAAAAAATAAAATCCATTAATTAAATATTTATTAAAAGAAAATTTATTAAATCAATTCAAATTTTATTAACAAAGATTATCAATTTAATTTAAATTTTAATACAGATTATTAAATTGATATTGCCAAAAATTCCGGGATGTCACATTCCTCCCCCCTTAAAAGAATTTCTTCCCCAAATTTAAAAGCAAATGTAATTTAATAATCTCATTAAAGACTTTAATTTTAAATCGCAAGCATATATTATCAATCATATGCTAACAACAATAGCAACCAATTCATCCAAACAGACAAATCTAACTATCCAGACAAAATTCTGTATAGAACATCCTAGAATTTTCCAGGTATAAATACCGGGACACTCGCTCTACTGAATCCAAACTAACTATACTACTAAGCTACAGAGCTCCTACTCATCTAGATCTACAACTGAACAGGGCATCAAACCATAGACAAGTCTGACTCAACAACCAAATCTTCCTGAACTACTGGTTCCAAAACTAGAGATGGATCATACACGTACTCCCTCGGAGATATATTGAATCCCAGTTATCCAAACCAGCAATTCAATCCTGAAGACCAAACACTTATCTTCACAAGAATACAAAAAATATCCAAAACACCAGAGCTAACATCCCAGTCTTACCAAAACTTATAGCTCCTTTGATCGGAGAAAACTTATTCAAAATCAAATCTCCGACTTCGAAATCCAAATTCCTCCGTCTCTTATTCACAAAACTCTTCTGACGATCCAGGGCTGCCTACATCTTTCTTGATCATCTCAACCTATGCTGATGCTTCTGGACCAAAACAACCCATCATGTAACGACCCAGAATTTTTATTAATTAAAATTTGAATATTTAATTAATTTTAAATATTAATAAGTGAAATTTATAAGTCGAATAAAATTTATTTTGAATAATTGGATTTAATTGGATAATTAAATCGATAATTTAATATGTTAAATTATGGAAATAATTGAAAATTGGGTTAAATATGATTGAAAATGATTCGTAAAATTTTATTTTATCATATTGGAGTTAGAATGATGTTATAGAACTTTTAAAATCGAATTAAAAGTTTATTTGTGAAAATTGAATATTTTAATATTTAATCGACTAGTGAAATTAGCCGTTTTTCGAACAGTCTCAGAATTTGACGAGACCGGTTCCATTGGATCCGTAATAGTTAGTTATTACCGGATTTCAAATTTCGTAGCTGATCGAGTTGAAATTGCTTGTGGAAGAAGCATAATTAAACCCTAGTTCTTTGTGATGGGTTCTTTTGTGCGTGTATGTTACTTGAAATGGAACGTGAGAGGGAGAAGCTAGGGGACGACCTGATGTGGAGATGCAAGGATCCAGCGGCCAGAATTGTTTAGGTTAAAATTATTAAAGAAAGTTGTAAATTTATATAGTTAAAAATGCGTGTAACTTGTAAAAATCATATCTTTTTCATACGAGGTTTAAAACGCACGAAACCAGTTGCGTTGGAATCGTATAGACGAGCTCTACGCTATGGAATTGGATTGGAGTCGTTTGGAGTTAGTGAGAATTTCGGGTAAAATTAAACGTCCGTTTAATTTTATTCGAAATAAATCGCTAAAACGAAATTGAAATCAAGGTGAGAACTTCTCACTCAATCGAATCGGTTTCGATTTAATTTTAAATAGTTATATTTAAAATACTTGAATGCATGTTTGAATGATGATTGTTATCTATTGATTGTTAAATTAGACATTATGCGCCGTTAGTAAGCGGATGTTATTTACTAAAAACATATACCGCGAATATTTCATAAACAGTGAAATTGGTATTATATATAATAGCAATATATATATATATTGGCATATGTATATATTGCAGTTATTGATTTCCCGCATTATATAGCGATGAGACCCTATTGCGCCATCTATTAAGCGGATAATATTTTAAATCCCATATACCGCGATAATTTCGTACTGGAACGGAATTGGTTTTGTGCTAACATCTTTGGATGCAGGAAAACAGGTTGGAGGGATCCAACTGGATTCCTCAACAGTATTTATTTGATTTCAGATATTTTGATATTTGATTGATTATCATATCGATATATGATGTTGTTGTTGTTGTCGTGATTGACTATTTGGTATGTAGCATCATTGGACCAAATTTTGGGATTTTAAAATGATTTTAAAGTGATTTTTGAAAGTATACGTTTATAAAATATTTTTGGAATTGATCCATTATAAATAAATAACGTTATAATTTTTATGTTATAAAATTATGATTTTTGAGAAATATAGTTAAAAGTTAATTTTTAAAAATACGGGTTAATGATTTTATAAAATAGTTAAATTGGGATTTTTGAATTTATTATAAAAAGTTGAAAATATAGGATTTATGAAATTTAATTATTTTATAGAACAAAATGATGAAATATTAAAGGAGTTTAAAGACGTTTTAAAGAATAATATAAATTGATTTATATAAAAGATTTATAAATTGATAATTTATAAATTAAAATATAGGAATTATAAAACGAGTTTTTATAAGTGTTAGAATGAATTGTGAATGAATTTCATAAATGAATGAAATTTATAGAATTATAAACGGTGAAGTTATAAATGGAATTTTATAAGCAGTAGGTTTATAAAATTTGTAAAGTTATTAAAGGAACGATTTTGCAAACAAATAAATTGTAAATATTTAACTTATAATATGAAATTTTGGTTTATAATTGAGTTATGAATTGAATAGGTTAATAAAAGAGATTTATAAAGGAAGTTGTTATAAAATAAATAGAAATGGAATTTATAAACATTGTTTTATAAATCCGCAAACAACTTATTTGGATAAGTTAATTTTTATAACTTATTTATGGAGTTATATTCACGTTTTAGATAGTGAATAATCCTTTAAAATGAAACATATAGAAATGATGAAATTGTTAATGTAGTATATTCACGTTTTTGAATAGTGAATAATATGTTAAAGAAATTGTTTTGGATGTGATGTTTTAAATAGAATTAAAACGATCTAACGATGTTTTTAAACGTGTTAAGATTCGAAATCATAGATTTCAACATTCATTGTTGAAATAGACGTTTTCGAGAAATAGAAGGAAATGGTGGACTATAACTCTGTTGTTATAGTAAATGATTTCCGAAAGGAAATGTTTTGTATAGTATTGGGATTTATATATCTATTTTAATTTCGAATCCCTATACTAGTGATTTTGGGACGTCGTAACGATGTTTTACGCAACATTCGTTTTGGCCCAAATAAATATGTTTAAGAGAATGATTTCCTTAAAGAATGAAATATATACTTAATTTCGATTTAAGTATATTGAATATTTTCCAAGTGTAGAAAATAAGTAGGTTTGTGAATTACTTATTAAATAAGTATGGAAATGTTTTCCAATATAAAGTGAATATGTTGAGAATTTATCTTTATGAAGATAAATTGGAATAAAAATGAATAATTGAAATCGTATATTCATAAATATTTTGGAATGTAAATTCACTATGGAATTTATAAAAGAAAGTGGAATTCGTTTAAAAATAAATATTGATTTATTTTTGAAGTGTGAGAATTATATATCTTGTAAAGATATTTTTGGGAAATAAATAATTTGGAATCTGGTGATGTTGTGCATGTCCATTGATAGTTCAATAACCGACTATCAATATTTACCTTTGAAAGGTATTTGTTGTGATTTTCTTGAATTTGAATGCACACTTATTTTTAAATTATTGCGCTCGTTATTCGGATTACCCATTCCGAATTGTGATACGACGTAATGGATAGCATTGATGACCGGTGTTGAAGACCGGATATTTGTAAGAGCGATAGGATGACCTGTCGATTGACTCTGCACCGAGTTGCTTCGGTATAGAGTTCTCCATATGTGATGGGGAATCCGATCAGGATTGTGGATATCCGGATTGCAAGGACTTCTTTGAAAGTGCCTTCGGTTCTGTTCGAGCCCGGAACAGACTTGTATGGATTGTATGTCTGACATTACAAATTGAGATATAAAGCAGATTTCTTTCAAATATATTTCTTTTGGTGGCGGAGAATTTATTCTTTTAGCTTAACACCCTTCTCCGAGACGTACGAGCTTAGGGGTTATGTAGTTGAAGGTTATTAGCGATATATTCCCAATTTGGTAATGTGATATGCTGAGTGTTGCTGTGAAATGATCATTGTGTTGATCATTTGTGATAGGATCATTTGTTTGATCGTTTTTCTTTGTGATCATTTCTATGATCATTTGTTGACCCAAAGCATGGCTTTTGTATAAAGCGTGGCTTTGTGGGCGAGACTTCGTCGAGCCTCACACCCCGGAATGGTCAAAACAGGAAAGATGCGGCAAGGTTATGAGGGGTAGCTCCCTTTAGGGTATGTGCATTTCCTTCTGGAAAAGGGTGGTATCATGGTATGGAGCCCAGATACTTACTCATGTTGTAACACTTTATTTATGATTGTGTGATGTTGATGACGAGCGCTCGGTTAAAGGTCCCAAAGGACCGGGGGATGGCATACTCGTGTCAGTTGTTACCCAGTTAGGGGTAACCCGGCCTTGTGTTGGCAGAGATCCGGTTTGGTTCTCAGGGACGTCCTTCCAAAGGCGTTCTCATGTGGCAATGGGAAGTTCGTTGGCCTGACCATTCGTTGGAAATCCAAAGAAACAATACGATCTTGTACGGTTTTATTGTATAACCTGCCATGGAATGTGGCGGTAACCTGCTATTGAACATGGTAGCTATAGTAGGCATAAGTGCGAAATGTCTATGCTGGCTAAGATTTATACCTTTATTTTCGAAATGAATTTTTCCTACACAATGCACTAGTAATAATATCAAATGTTCTTTTTAATGTGTATCAAGCATCTTTGACTATCATAAGGAGAAATCTCCTCCGATTCCGCGTTTGCATGTGTGTGTGCGGGAGGCCTTATGGTAGTATCATTTTTAAAAGCATTGCGAATTGACTGTAAAAATATTCCTCTATTTTGATTTTAAAGATAAATAAACTGTTTTGAGTTCTCACACCAGTCACATGACTGACTCGGAGTTTATTGTTTTCCTTCCTAAACTCTGGGTGCCCACCAATTTCCACACGGACAGTCAAGAGTTAGGTTTATCAGGATATTCTGGATATTCTGGAGTTGCTGGAGGCAAGCTGGATGGCATGGCGTATTATTAGTATAGTATTTCTTTTCCGCTGTTTGTTGTTGTACACTCTGATGATATGATGTAATGTAATGTGATGTAATGTAATAACTGATATAGTTCTTTGTTTAAAGATTATTCATTTATTTATTATATGTTGTTCCGCTGCGATTGTGAGATTCTGATGTTGTTCTGTTGTTTCCTTTTTGTTCTGTCCCGTTCTATTTTCTTTCCGTTCTATTTTCTTTTCTCCCTATTTTCTATCGTTTTCTCTCTTCTTCTGTCTTTTTCTTTTTCTTTCTTTTTCTTAAACATTGAGAATTCGTATTTCTGTTCATCTTGAATTAATCTATGGAGATTAGTGTATATTCAAGGAGTACGGATTTGCGGGTCCTCACAGGTGGTATCAAAGCATATGGTTAAGCAACAACCATGGCTCTGTTGGGTATTACTCATTAGAGATAGAGTCAGTAGTACTCTAGAATGAGTTGTGTGTATTAATAGCTATGAGAGCGTATATGTTAGTGAATATAAAATTGTTTTATATTGTGATGATTGGTTTATTGAGTGGCATATGAACCTTCGTCAGCACGGTCTGGACAACTATGCCGAAGGGGTTTATAAACACTTGAATAGAACAATTCGACATAGTATTGTTTTAAATTGGGTAAATGAAATAATTTTACCTTGAGTATATTTTATATATAAAGGAATAATTTTTCAGAATTATTAAAGTGTATATAAGTTGATTGTTTAGTTGTTTGAATAATCTAAATTAAAGAATAACTGTATAAGCAAAAGAATTATAAGAATTGAATTATAATTAATGTGATTTACAATTGTGAAAAAAACTTATATATATAAGAAGTGAAACTATATGAATATATTTATGAATATGAGTTGTAAATAAAAATGAATTTAAAGTTAAATGGAAATTTATTTAGAATTGAAATTTGAATTGATTTATAAGTTGGAATTTAAGTTAAGAAAAACAGATAATGTTTGAAAAGGGAATATAACTTAAGAGATATTGAATGAAGTTGATATTGGTATCAAAGTAAATTAATAAAGTTAAGTGATAAATGTGAACTTAAGTTATGTAAATGAAATTCAACTTTTGTAATTGAATTGAATTAATGGATTAAATGTTAATCAATTGAATGTAAATTAAGTTGATATGGAATAATGAATGTAAGTATTAATTCATTAAAATCTAATGTTATTGGGAGTTGAAAGATTGAATGAAAATCAATTTAAATTAAACCAATTGAAAGCAAAGGAATTTGGTTGTAATTAATATAAATTGGTTGTTATATGATTGTAAATTGATTGTATATAATTCATTAAGTATTAATGAAATTGAAAGCTAAAGTAATTGAAATCCAATTTGAAGTTAAGTGAATCTTAAATAGAATTGAATTTGATTTGGAAGTGAACCAACTTGAATATGAATTAGTGAATATAAACTAATTGAAAATGAATGTTAGTAAAAACATCCACTGTTAATGAATCAAATGTGATTAAATTGAAAACCCATTTCATTGAATATTAATGAGAATATGAATGAATATTTATTGGTTATGGATGTTAGTTGGATGATAGTTGGTTGATGGTTGAATTTATTGCTTTTACTACATTTGCTATGTTGGCATGTATAGTTGTTATGTTGCTATATGTGGTATATCGATACTATTGTCTATATACATGTTCTCATGTTGTTTGTTGAGTGTTTAGTAGGTGTGGATCGCGTTTGCTTCGCATTTGGAGCTCGCTTTCGCGCTATATTAGCCGTATATGCTCGCTAATAAAATAAATAAGGTACATATCTCGGATTAAATATCGTACTTTTACAATTTTTTTCCCTGCGGGATGCCTCATTACTTGATGAGATGTATATTTGTGATATATATACTGTCATTTTTTTTTCGGATCGAGCCGCGCAAAGGAGACTATGGCGAATTTTTTCAAAAATTTAAGGCGTTAGAAAAATTTTGAGAAAATTTATGAAAATTTAGAGAAAATTTAGGAAATTTTTGAAAACTCTAACTTTGATTTGGAATTGAAAGTTAAACAATAGTAGTTTGGTTTGAAAAGATAACTAAGTATGATTTGAAAACTTAGTAAAGTTATTGTAAGAAATTTAACTATGGATTTTGGAAAGTAAATAGATTCTGTAACTTTTCTTACTTGTTAATTTCGAGGACGAAATTCTTTTAAGGGGGGAAGTATGTAACGACCCAGAATTTTTATTAATTAAAATTTGAATATTTAATTAATTTTAAATATTAATAAGTGAAATTTATAAGTCGAATAAATTTTATTTTGAATAATTGGATTTAATTGGATAATTAAATCGATGATTTAATATGTTAAATTATGGAAATAATTGAAATTGGGTTAAATATGATTGAAAATGATTCGTAAAATTTTATTTTATCATATTGAAGTTAGAATGATGTTATAGAACTTTTACAATCGAATTAAAAGTTTATTTGTGAAAATTGAATATTTTAATATTTAATCGACTAGTGAAATTAGTCGTTTTTCGAACAGTCTCAGAATTTGACGAGACCGGTTCCAATGGATCCGTAATAGTTAGTTATTACCGGATTTCAAATTTCGTAGCTGATCGAGTTGAAATTGCTTGTGGAAGAAGCATAATTAAACCCTAGTTCTTTGTGATGGGTTCTTTTGTGCGTGTATGTTACTGGAAATGGAACGTGAGAGGGAGAAGCTAGGGGACGGCCTGATGTGGAGATGCAAGGATCCAGCGGCTAGAATTGTTTAGGTTAAAATTATTAAAGAAAGTTGTAAATTTATATAGTTAAAAATGCGTGTAACTTGTAAAAATCATATCTTTTTCATACGAGGTTGAAAACGCGCGAAACCAGTTGCGTTGGAATCGTATGGATGAGCACTACGCTATGGAATTGGATTGGAGTCGTTTGGAGTTAGTGATAATTTCGGGTAAAATTAAACGTCCGTTTAATTTTATTCGAAATAAATCGCTAAAACGAAATTGAAATCAAGGTGAGAACTTCTCACTCAATCGAATCGGTTTCGATTTAATTTTAAATAGTTATATTTAAAATACTTGAATGCATGTTTGAATGATGATTATTATCTATTGATTGTTAAATTAGACATTATGCGCTGTTAGTAAGCGGATGTTATTTATTAAAAACATATACCGCGAACATTTCATAAACAGTGAAATTGGTATTATATATAATAGCAATATATATATATATTGGCATATGTATATATTGCAGTTATTGATTTCCCGCATTATATAGCGATGAGACCCTATTGCGCCGTCTATTAAGCGGATAATATTTTAAATCCCATATATCGCGATAATTTCGTACTGCAACGGAATTGGTACTGTGCTAACATCTTTGGATGCAGGAAAACAGGTTGGAGGGATCCAACTGGATTCCTCAACAGTATTTATTTGATTTCAGATATTTTGATATTTGATTGATTATCATATCGATATATGATGTTGTTGTTGTCGTGATTGACTATTTGGTATGTAGCATCATTGGACCAAATTTTGGGATTTTAAAATGATTTTAAAGTGATTTTTGAAAGTATACGTTTATAAAATATTTTTGGAATTGATCCATTATAAATTAATAACGTTATAATTTTTATGTTATAAAAATTATGATTTTTGAGAAATATAGTTAAAAGTTGATTTTTGAAAATACGGGTTAATGATTTTATAAAATAGTTAAATTGGGATTTTTGAATTTATTATAAAAAGTTGAAAATATAGGATTTATGAAATTTAATTATTTTATAGAACAAAATGATGAAATATTAAAGGAGTTTAAAGACGTTTTAAAGAATAATATAAATTGATTTATATAAAAGATTTATAAATTGATAATTTATAAATTAAAATATTGGAATTATAAAACGAGTTCTTATGAGTGTTAGAATGAATTGTGAATGAATTTCATAAATGAATGAAATTTATAGAATTATAAACGGTGAAGTTATAAATGGAATTTTATAAGCAGTAGGTTTATAAAATTTGTAAAGTTATTAAAGGAACGATTTTGCAAACAAATAAATTGTAAATATTTAACTTATAATATGAACTTTTGGTTTATAATTGAGTTATGAATTGAATAGGTTAATAAAAGAGATTTATAAAGGAATTTGTTATAAAATAAATAGAAATGGAATTTATAAACATTGTTTTATAAATCCGCAAACAACTTATTTGGATAAGTTAATTTTTATAACTTATTTATGGAGTTATATTCACGTTTTAGATAGTGAATAATCCTTTAAAATGAAACGTATAGAAATGATGAAATTGTTAACGTAGTATATTCACGTTTTTGAATAGTGAATAATATGTTAAAGAAATTGTTTTGGATGTGATGTTTTAAATAGAATTAAAACGATCTAACGATGTTTTTAAACGTGTTAAGATTCAAAATCATAGATTTCAACATTCATTGTTGAAATAGACGTTTTCGAGAAATAGAAGGAAATGGTGGACTATAACTCTGTTGTTATAGTAAATGATTTCCGAAAGGAAATGTTTTGTATAGTATTGGGATTTATATATCTATTTTAATTTTGAATCCCTATACTAGTGATTTTGGGACGTCGTAATGATGTTTTACGCAACATTCGTTTTGGCCCAAATAAATATGTTTAAGAGAATGATTTCCTTAAAGAATGAAATATATACTTAATTTCGATTTAAGTATATTTAATATTTTTTAAGTGTAGAAAATAAGTAGGTTTGTGAATTACTTATTAAATAAGTATGGAAATGTTTTCCAATATAAAGTGAATATGTTGAGAATTTATCTTTTTGAAGATAAATTGGAAAAAAATGAATAATTGAAATCGTATATTCATAAATATTTTGGAATGTAAATTCACTATGGAATTTATTAAAGAAAGTGGAATTCGTTTAAAAATAAATATTGATTTATTTTTGAAGTGTGAGAATTATATATCTTGTAAAGATATTTTTGGGAAATAAATAATTTGGAAAATTATTTGGAATCTGGTGATGTTGTGGATATCCATTGATAGTTCAATAACCGACTATCAATATTTACCTTTGAAAGGTATTTGTTGTGATTTTCTTGAATTTGAATGCACACTTATTTTTAAATTATTGCGCTCGTTATTCGGATTACCCATTCCGAATAGTGATACGACGTAATGGATAGCATTGATGACCGGTGTTGAAGACCGGATATTTGTGAGAGCGATAGGATGACCTGTCGATTGACTCTGCACCGAGTTGCTCCGGTATAGAGTTCTCCATATGTGATGGGAATCCGATCAGGATTGTGGATATCCGGATTGCAAGGACTTCTTTGAAAGTGCCTTCGGTTCTGTTCGAGCCCGGAACAGACTTGTATGGATTGTATGTCTGACATTACAAATTGAGATATAAAGCAGATTTCTTTCAGATATATTTCTGTTGGTGGCGGAGAATTTATTCTTTTAGCTTAACACCCTTCTCCGAGACGTACGAGCTTAGGGGTTATGTAGTTGAAGGTTATTAGCGATATATTCCCAATTTGGTAATGTGATATGCTGAGTGTTGCTGTGAAATGATCATTGTGTTGATCATTTGTGATAGGATCATTTGTTTGATCGTTTTTCTTTGTGATCATTTCTATGATCATTTGTTGACCCAAAGCATGGCTTTTGTATAAAGCGTGGCTTTGTGGGCGAGACTTCGTCGAGCCTCACACCCCGGAATGGTCAAAACAGGAAAATGCGGCAAGGTTATGAGGGGTAGCTCCCTTTAGGGTATGTGCATTTCCTTCTGGAAAAGGGTGGTATCATGGTATGGAGCCCAGATACTTACTCATGTTGAAACACTTTATTTATGATTGTGTGATGTTGATGACGAGCGCTCGGTTAAAGGTCCCAAAGAACCGGGGGATAGCATACTCGTGTCAGTTGTTACCCAGTTAGGGGTAACCCGGCCTTGTGTTGGCAGAGATCCGGTTTGGTTCTCGAGGACGTCCTTCCAGAGGCGTTCTCATGTGGCAATGGGAAGTTCCTTGGCCTGACCATTCGTTGGAAATCCAAAGAAACAATACGATCTTGTACGGTTTTAGTTGTATAACCTGCCATGGAATGTGGCGGTAACCTGCTATTGAACATGGTAGCTATAGTAGGCATAAGTGCGAAATGTCTATGCTGGCTAAGATTTATATCTTTATTTTCGAAATGAATTTTTCCTACACTATGCACTAGTAATAATATCAAATGTTCTTTTTAATGCGTATCAAGCATCTTTGACTATCATAAGGAGAAATCTCCTCCGATTCTGCGTTTGCATGTGTGTGTGTGCGGGAGGCCTTATGGTAGTATCATTTTAAAAGCATTGCGAATTGACTGTAAAAATATTCCTCTATTTTGATTTTAAAGATAAATAAACTGTTTTGAGTTCTCACACCAGTCACATGACTGACTCGGAGTTTATTGTTTTCCTTCCTAAACTCTGGGTGCCCACCAATTTCCACACGGGCAGTCAAGAGTTAGGTTTATCAGGATATTCTGGATATTCTGGAGTTGCTGGAGGCAAGCTGGATGGCATGGCGTATTATTAGTATAGTATTTCTTTTCCGCTGTTTGTTGTTGTACACTCTGATGATATGATGTAATGTAATGTGATGTAATGTAATAACTGATATAGTTCTTTGTTTAAAGATTATTCATTTATTTATTATATGTTGTTCCGCTGCGATTGTGAGATTCTGATGTTGTTCTGTTGTTTCCTTTTTGTTCTGTCCCGTTCTATTTTCTTTCCGTTCTATTTTCTTTTCTCCCTATTTTCTATCGTTTTCTCTCTTCTTCTGTCTTTTTCTTTTTCTTTCTTTTTCTTAAACATTGAGAATTCGTATTTCTGTTCATCTTGAATTAATCTATGGAGATTAGTGTATATTCAAGGAGTACGGATTTGTGGGTCCTCACACATCAAAATGATCCTCTCAAGATCAATCGAAATCAAGAACACAAACATCAGAAGACTGAACTTACTTTTCCTGTTCGGAAAAGATAAACAGATGCACTCCCAAACTGCTTTCGCTGCACAACTCTGATCTGAAGTAGATGAAATTGCTGATGAAGAACACAAGCATAGACTAGACTACACATTCCAGAATTATGGTTTAAAAGATCCATAAAGAGAAAACTCAGAAATTCCACCAAAACCTGAGCTGCTTCACCAAACTCTATCTCTAGGAACCAACCTTCAACTAGCTGAACCACCGGTATCATTCCTGGAATCCTAGTTGATAAGGAAACTAAATCTCCAGACGTGGACAAACTTCTAACTTCCCTAAAGACATCGAGAAAATCTCTGATAACCCAAGAGAACACTCAGTTATCGCAAGTCACTTTTGCGATCAACCCAGCCTAATTCCAAAGAATACTATTCTCTCTTTACTAATCAGAACAGCTTATGCTTATCTAACCAATCCATCGAAGAAATGGATCCACTCTACTGCTTCTGAACTCCAGCTCTAGAAAAACTGCAAAGCCAGAAGACCTCCTTGCCGAAACACGGAACACCCCGAGCTGCACTGCTGACTCAGATGCCAAAGACTTCCTAATCCTAAGCTCTTCGAGAAACTCGGACCTCAAACCAGACAGAAACACCCTGCTGAACTCAGCCACAACACCGAAGCAGACACACTTCCTTAAACTTTCTCCAGAAGAAACATCTTCGGAGATGTCCATAGTCACTACGTCTCATCACACAGCTACTACTTCCTGAGGTATTAAGATACCATTACACTCTTCTGCCTAACCGACGGATCTAAATTCTACTCATCCAAACTTCAAAGATGGACTCCGAACCTTTACAGGTTTCCTTCAGAGATCGATGAAATCCTTACACTACTACAAAGCTTACTCAAGATGGTATTAGGTCTACAGCCTCGAAAGATACACTTCCAACCTCAAACATTTAAACTCCAACCAATGGTAGTCGTGTTACACACACCACTACCTCATCTACCTTTATAATTTATATTGGAAAACCCGAACAGGTAACCCAATAGATAGGTAGAACTATATATATATATATATATGTATATATATATATATATATATATATATATATATATCAAAATTACAAATACGCTCTCTCAAGAAAGAAATCACTCCAAAGCCTAGGTATTCACTCAACCTAGTGCTCTGGTACCAAATGAGATGACCCGACTTTTTCTCCATAAAAAGTCGCATCATCTTGAAGAAAGAAAGGGATAAAAAAGAGAAAAGATAGTAAAGAAAGAAGAAACAACATCAGAATCTCAACAGCGGAACAAATAAATTATATTAATCACATATAATAGTACATAGTATACAACAATTATCAGAGTTACACAGATTTTACATCACATACTAGACAGTTATAAACACATGTCTAGTTATACAACTCAATACACAATACCGATATCAATACAGAGATCAACACAGCAGAACTACTATATATATCTATAACGCTGAAGCCTCCTGCTCCATTGCTCCTCCACAATTCGTCAATGCTAACCTGAATCCCTTGGCTACTCGTAAAAATTTTAGTACCCAAGTGTTAAAAAAATAGAAGATAAACTCCGGATCAGTCATGGGTTTGGTGTGAGTAACAGGTTAAAGTTGCTTAACTTTGAAAACCTTTGAAAACAAATGGTATCACGTAAGACTCCCCATACATAAACATGGGTAAGATTTTACCTTACACTAACCAAAACATTTGATAGGAAATCCAGTGATATTACAATAGGGTCTAGGGTTTTCAAATAAAATACAGAAATAGCCGGAATGCTTACATCTCACGTTCCAACATATTTGGGCACAACTAAAACGTACGGCACATATTGGAGATTGGATTCCATACAATGGCAGAGATACTGGGGTACCGCCCGTCACAGTACGTGGCCCAGATCAACGTACCAAGGATCCACCCTAAATCCCCTGCAACACAAGGCCGGAACCATCCCTTACTGAATAGTCCTGAACAAGACAACCCCGGCAGTTGGAGCTCAAAACTGCCCACAAAGCCGAATAAAAAGGGACCTTTAGACAGGGAAAATCTCGTCCTACTTGGGTGCTACCCACTTAGCCTTGCTGCACCTCCCCTGGTTTAGCCATTCCCGGTTGATGAGGCTTGAGGCTACGATTACCTTTATAGAACACATCACTTAGAATGCTCATCGTCCACCTGACGATGTTCTGAAAGCATTCAATCCATACAAGTTCGTTCCGGGTTCGAACAAAACCGAAGGCGTTATCTCATTACACTCATTTTGGAATCACCCTCAAAGTTAGCGACAATAACCCTTGCACTCTAAATCTTTATCTTCACTTGAGATACACGACCTATCATTAATTTGGATTGATGTTGTTTTCGGATATCCAAATATGGAAACCCGATCCCGGTCTCATTGAAATACAAAACGCCATCTTTTAGGTCCAAGTTGTTGTAAAGTTAAAACAATTCAATTCCATTATCTATATAAACACAGATAGATAATTTACAATATCACAATGGATAATCCACATTATCATCACAAACAGATAATCCATATTATCATCACAAATAGATAATCCACATTATCATCATACTTCGACCAAAGCATCCATATCACACAGCATTACTTATCTCATATCTGGGATCTCAAACCATTCAAGACAATAAATATCATCCATCTATACATAAGCAATGATTTATACCATCTCTAACTAATTTAAAGTGAACTAAATTAATTAATTCTTCTCTAATTAATTTAAAATAAATGAAATTAATTACTTTCATCATTATAAATCTTGCTTACATAACCATTAACTAATTACAATTAATTAATTAATCATTCTCTAATTATCACCTTAATTAATCACCCCTGATTAATTATCCTTTAATTATAATCAACTAATTAGCCTTTAATAATTTTCACAAATTTATTATTCTTATTCAACTACTGTAATTAACCTTTAATTACTTTATTAATTAATTAACTATAATTAATTACATTAATCCTTAATTAAATACATTAATTAATTACTTCATTGATTAATTACTCCTTAATTAATCAATCCTTAATTACATCATTAACTATATTAGTTAATGATTTCTAATCACATTTTAATTAATTATCCTATTTAAATTAATTACAGTAAGTAATTAATCTTTAACTAAACCATATTTATTAATCACTCTTGATTAATCTCATCCAGTAATTAACTACCCTTAATTACTTCATTAAATAAATTAATTACTCCTTAATTAATTATATTTAATAAATAATCTTTAATTAATTACATTTATTAGTCACCCTTGATTAAACTCATTCAGTAATTAATTACCCTTAGTTAATTATATCACTTAATTATCTTCAAATAACTTTATTAGTCAATTATTAATTTAATTACACTAAGTAATTAATTATTAATTACTTTCACCAAGTAATTATCCTTCATATTAATTACACAAAATAATTAATCCTCAATCTCTCCCATACTTCAATTAATTACTTCTAGTAATTATTTATCTTAATTACCTCACTAAGTAATTATACTATATTAATTACATAAAGTGAATACTCTTATCAAATCATCCAGTGATTATCTGAAATTAATTAAACTCAATTAATTAACTCAAACTAATCACATTAAACTCAATAATTACATTTAGTAATTAATTCCTTAATTACTTCCATTAAGTAATTACACTTAAATAATTTCACAAATTATTATATTTAATTAATTAATCTAATTAATCACATTAATTAATTACTTAATAATCCTTAGTCAATGACCTTCATTAACTATTAACAATTCTTTAATTACTTTTCTAAACTAATTACACTTAGATTAGTCATTATTAATTACAAATTAATAAATATTTAATAATTCAAAAATTAATCCTGATTATTAAGTTAATTAATTTTTAACTGTAACTTAATTAATCTTTAATCACTTGATTAATTAATTCCTAATCATTAATTAAAAATCTAATCTTATCGAATTAATGATCCTTAATTACCAATTAATTATCCTAAATTAATTAACTTAATCTTTAACTAATTAATTAATTTAAAACTCTAAATTACAAACTTAATAATCCAAATCATTAATTAATTAAATAAATTTATTATCAATTTAATTACATTAATAATTTAATGAATTACAAATCATTAAATCCTAATTTACTTAAGATAAAAACATTTTTATTTTTAATGATTAAATTGTCATTAACAAAGCATTTAAAAACAATTTTCTTTCAAACTTACTTTTAAATTTCATTTTAAATTTAAGATTTAAAATGTAAACAAATTTAACTTAAACAAAGTTTAAAACAATTTTAAAAGCCTTTTAAATTACATGTTAAAGAAATATTTGTCTTATAAAAGAAATTTAAAAGAATTTTAAAACCAAATTCATTTTAAATTCAAATCAATTTAAAATTCACATTAAACATTCAAAGTTGTTTAAAACATTTTAAATTTAAAAACTTCTTTTTTATTTCAAAGCTGGAATACAGATTTGGATTTGAATCCAGAATAAACTTAGATTTAAATCCTACTTACATTTTAAACTTCATTTTTAAATTCAAACTATTTAAAGATTTTAAGGTTGTTAGAATAACTTAAATTTTAAAAACTTAAATTATTTCAAAACTGAGATTCAAATTAATCTTGAATCCAGATTTAAACTTTAATTTAAACTTAGTTTAAATCTCTGCTTTACATTTTAAACTTCAGTTTTAAAATTTTAAAATAGAACAGGTTTAAACTTGTAACCCACAAAATAAACCCGAGCCACTATCAATTGACTTCGACCCAAAACCCAAGGTGCTTCGAGCAAATCATCCAAATACTTCGAGTAAAAATGGAGTATACAAACCCCTCAAACCGAACTCAGCTTCATCAGAAAATACAGTGCACCGTGCACATGCAAGGTGACGCTGATCAACTCCGGCCACCTCCGGTGGTCTTCCCACATCGAGAAACACTCATACACCCTAATACGATCATCAGATCGTTCTCCCAATCTCGAAATCGAATTCGAGTTCTCAACCTAAACCTGGAAACCAAACTGGAACCACCTTCAAACCTAGAAACTGACTCGTCCACGACCCTTCGACCACCGTTACCTCTGAAACTCTGAAAAAGTCCTCGTTAACCCACCAACTTCCATCACCTAAAGTCTCGTTGAACTCGATCAAATGGAGAAACCGTGATGATCAATTTATCAAGCCTATTTAAAACTCGGGTTCCAGACAAGAATCCATCACCGCTGCCGCCACAGTTTATTGCATCACCATCAGACATTTTTCCCATCATCTTCGATCACTCCTCCATCATTACTGAAGACCGACCTCTCAGATTACAGAGATCATCAGAAAATCCCAATTTCACATTTTCAGTTCAACCCAGAATAGCACACTCATTCCTAAACTGAAAATTATGATTTTAGTGTTAAAAATCATGTTTTAGTTTATGTATTCAATTTATAATCCTGAATTTATAAATTAAAATGTTTGAGTTTTCACTTTTATATACATGCACTGTTGTTTTTAGTTTACAAAGACACTCAGGATTTAATTTAACGTAATTAAATTTTTAAACATTAATCTATGATAAATCAAACAACTTTTGTTTGTAAATTAATTCCTATCAAAAACTAGATCAAGTGGTAATGAATTCAAATGGAATCTTGAGCCTGGGAAAACAAAACAAGAACAGAGTACATAGTCACATATGCACACCAATACATCCATTATATTCAGCAGATTTCACTTATATATACAAACAATACATATTTATCACAGAGATTTAACATGCAACCTTATTCATAAACTTAAATTTTTAAAAGTGATGCTACTCGCCTGATTTGTGAAGGAAGAACAGAGCTTCTAGATTTGAAAAACTTTAAAAACTTTTGAACTTAAAAAAATGGAACGCTTCTTTGCTCCTTGATTTACAAACTACATGCATGCTTCCAGATTGAAAAGAAAATGCAGGCTTGTTCCAAATTTTATTTGCTTTAGATTTCAAGTTTGCATGCAGGCTTGTTTTCTTTGAAAATGAACTACAGGTTTTGGAAAAATGCTTGACAGGTTTGCATGCAGAAGTCAATTTCCAGATTGCATTTGAAAACTTGGAAAATGATTATAGGCTTATTGATTTCATTTTGAAAATGGTTACAGGGTTTGTGATTTTGATTTGTAAATGTGTTACAGGGATTTACAAATGGATTTCAGTTTGAAGATGGTTACTGATTTTGTTTTTGAGATGGAAAGATTTCTGGCTTTGAGGAGTTGCTTTCAGCTGAAGTTTCTTTAGTTTAGAATGAGATTAGGAAAAGAAAAAAAAGGAGATATATGTTTATGTAACTTAATTTATGGTTTAATAAAAATCAAAGAAAAAAGAAAATAAATATGACACTTGTCAAAACTTTTGTTTACTAATTTAAACTTGTAAAATGAAGCTTTAGGAAAGTAACATTTGTCTTTTAAGTTAATTAGTATTTGTTATTAAAGGTTAATATAAGATTATGCTTAATTAATTAGTTAATATGTAGTTATTTATATGTATAGGTAATTTTAAGAGAAAAAAACCAATTATATTCATAAATAAAAGTTTATATAAATATTTTAAAATCCAAAACAATTTTAAAATCTATACTTTGAATTTCAAAACTTTAAATTCAAATTCAAATCAAATTCAAATGTCCACTTTTAAAATCAAGTTTTATACATACATATATAACTACACAAATTCAAATTTGAAATAACAATTCTATTTATATTAAAAATCCATTTGTAAAAGAAATACATTATTATTATTGTTTAAAAATAACTCATTTATCAAATCAAAATAATTTATAAAAGAATATATCTCTTTATTTGTAAATTACTTATTTTATCAATAAAAAGAAATAAAAAAACCTTTTTGAAAATTAATTTGAATTTAAACTTAAGTTAAATAAATTTAAACAATTAAACTTTTACCTTATGTATTTAAAAACCATATGGTTATTTATTAAATAACTTTGAAAAGCTATGTGTTAAATTAAATCATAATTACCAAAAATATTAGAATTAGAAAATATACTTTATTTGTTAAATTTAAAACAAAGCTTATCTATTTACAATATATACAAATAATTATATACACTACAAATAGAAAACAATTTAATTAGCTTTTAAAAATTAAAATCCATCAATTAAATATTTATTAAAAGAAAATTTATTAAATCAATTCAAATTTTATTAACAAAGATTATCAAATCAATTTAATTTTTAATACTTATTACTAAATTGATATTGCCAAAAATTCCGGGATATCACATATAAAAAGTGTTTAAGTTATAATATTAGCTATATTTCTTTTAATTTGGACTTAGCCCATTAACCTAATTACTTTTAGCCTGTTAACCTGAGAACAAAGAAATGAGAAAGGAAAAAAGATATACATGTATGTTTTGTTCTTTCTCTCTTCTCTCTGTAAGTTTTCAGAAACCCAATAATGGCTAAAACCTTCATCCTCTTCAATCTTAAGCTACAAATTAGAAAATAAAAATAAAAATTAATGATTTAAAAGGTTAAAGCGAGAGCTAAGCTTAGGTAATCGATTTCTAAAACCTTTCTCTTCATCAAAATCTGTTTTTATAGTGATAATTGTTGATTTGTTTCTCTCCTTGTTTGCATGTACCTGTTCTTAGTTTTCCAGGTTTGGATGCTCTATTCTTCGGTAAAAGATTCAATCTTTGGCATCTAAATCATAGTTTAATCTTCATGAAGGCAACGTGAGTGTAAAACTCACAAACTATAGCTCGTTATATGATCAAATATTATAATCTGTGAATTTCTGAAGCCTGTATGAATTATTTGCTCTCTATTATTATCTTGTTTTTATTATTTCAAGTGCCCCAGTTTGAATTGCCATAACTTTTGACTCATATGTCCGAATTAGGTGATTCTTTTTCTGAATTCTTTCTATGGAAATACTCTACAACTTTCTTGAGTTTTCTGTAATTTTGAGGTTAGCTTTGTCAAAATCAAAAATTTCTACTGCTATTCCGAGAGCAAAACCAATATTTATTCTGCGTTTGTAACTGAAACGAAATTTGTCGTAACTCTTTCATTTCTTAACCGGAAAGCTTAAATCATGTACTAAAATTTTATATGTTGAGATTTTTGTAGTTTTGAGGTTAGTTATGTCAAAATTGAATTTTTCTACTGCTATCCCGAGAGCAAAACCAATATTTGCTCTGTGTTAGAAATTGAAATGAAATTGGCCATAACTTCTTCGTTTCTTATCCAAATTCGATAATTTTGGATGTTTCAAAAAGAAAAAATCATGTACTACAAGATTCAATTGTGTTTTCTTAAAATTTGATGTTAAATTTGGGCAAAAATGTGTTTATTTTTGCTATCCCGAGACCAAAATGACAGAGGTATTGCAATTCAGACCCCTGAACTATTTTTATCATAACTTTTTCATTTCTTATCCAAATTCGATAATCTAAGATGTTCCGAAAAGCTAGACTTTTTTATAAAAGTTTTATGTTAGTTTGTCAAAAATGTGTTTGATTGTTGCTATCCTGAGACCAAAATGATAGAGGTATTGCAATTCAGACCCCTAAACTATTTTTATCATAACCTTTTCATTTCTTACCCAAATTCAACAATCTTAGATATTTTGAAAAGCTTAAACTTTGTACTAAAAGTTTCCTAAAATTTTGATGTTTGCTTGGTCCAAACTGTATTTTTTTGTCGTTGTTCCAAGAGCAAAATGATAGCAATAACAATTATTGACATGGGGAGTGAATTAGCTTATTTTTGCTCTCATTCTTATTCGATTTTGATGATTGTTTTTGAGATGTTTTGAGAGCAATGATGCCTATCAATAGGCTAGCTATATTTAGAGAATTTAAATTTGAATTTGAATAGAATTTGAATTGATTTTGGATTAAATTTGAATTGAATTCGTATTGAACTCAAGTTATCGGTCTTGAGTTATCTTTCTTGTTTTTCATTCTTTTCGAGCATGGTTTTCACTAATCCATTTTTGAAGTGAGTTTTGAAATAAATGGACATTTCAAATTATTATTATATAGTGTTTTAAAATTATTTCTTTTCTAATATAAAAATCTATTTATTTCCAATAATAATGGAATTTCAAATATTAGTTTTATTAATCTTTTCGGAAAAAAAAGTTTTAGAAGCTTATTTTCTCTAGTAAACTATTTTGTATATAAAACATACACTTTTACACTATTCGAACGTAAGAGAATTAAACGATTTAGTCATACACATGGTATGAGACATATGCATTTACTATCGGTTAATTCCGGACTTGTATGATCGAAGCTATTTGAGATTAATGATTCTGAGATGTTTTGCCATTTTATGGCATATTTTGAGTTTTATAATTCCTATTTATTGGAATTATTTAAGATGGCCATGATTTGGCAAGTATTATGGTTTGAGATCACCTATGTAGGAATATGGTCGATGAGAACAATCACGATGTTTTATTTACTTGCCAATGGTATAAGGCAAGTCTTGAGTAAATGATTTAATATTTTGTGATTTATGGTTGATGGTTCCTCATAAACCATAAATCTCAAAATATGAAATCATTTACTTAAGACTTTCCTTATATCATTGGCAAGTAAATAAAATATCGTGATGGTTCTCATCGACCATACTCCTACATATGAGATCTCAAACCGTAATACTTCCCAAATCTTTGCCATCTTAAATAATTTAAATAAATAGGAATTATAAAACTCAAAATATGCCATAAAATGGCAAAACATCTCAGAATCATTAATCTCAAATAACTTCGATCATACAAGTCCGGAATTAACCGCAACAGTAAACGCACATGTCTCATACCATGTGTTTGACTAAATCGTTTAGTTCTCTTACTCGTATGTTCGAATAGCATAAAAGTGTATGTTTTATGTACAAAATAGTTTATTAGAGAACAAGCTTCTAAAACTTTTTTTTTCCGAAATGATTAATAAAATCAATATTTGAAATTCCTTTATTATAGGAAATAAATAGATTTTTATATTAAAAAAATTAAAATACTATATAATAATAATTTGAAATTTCTATTTATTTCAAAACTCACTGCAAAAATGGTTTAGTGAAAACCGTGCTCGAAAACAATGAAAAACAAGAAAGATAACTCAAGACCGATAACTTGAGTTCAATACGAATTCAACTCAAATTTAACCTAAAATCAATTCAAATTCTATTCAAATTTGAATTTCAAATACTCCAAATATAGCTATCCTATTGATAGGAATCATAGCTCTCAAAACATCTCAAAAACAATCATCAAAATCGAATAAGAATGAGAGCAAACATAAGCTAATATACTCCATAGGTCAATAATTGTAATTGTTGTCGTTTTGCTCTTGGAACAACGACAAACAAACACAGTTTTGACAAAGCAAACATCAAAATTTCAAGAAAGACAAAACATGAAACTTTTAGTTCAAAGCTTACGCTTTTCGAAACATCTAAGATTATTGAATTTGGATAAGAAATGGAAAATCCATGATTAAAATAGTTCAGGTGTCTGAATTGCAATACCTCTGTCATTTTGGTCTCCGAATAGCAACACTCAAACACATTTTTGACCAAACTAACATCAAACTTTAAGAAAACTCAAAATATGAAACTTTTAGAACAATGTCTAAGCTTTCTGTAACATCTAATATTACCGAATTTGGATAAGAAATGAAAAAGTTATAATAAAAATAGTTCAGGGGGTCTGAATTGCAATACCTCTGTCATTTTGATCTTGGGATAACGACAATCAAACATATTTTTGACCAAACTAACATCAAAATTTAAGAAAACTCAAAATATTAAACTTGTAGTACATGATTTTTGCTTTTTGTAACATCCACAATTATCAAATTCGGATAAGAAAAGAAGAAGTTATGGCCAATTTCGTTTCAGTTTTAAACACAGAGCAAATATTGGTTTTTCTCTTGGGATAGCAGTAGGAAATTTCGATTTTGACATAGTTAACCCCAAAACTACAGAAATCTCAACACATAAAAGGCGTAGCACATGATTTAAGCTTTCCTAAATATCCAAAATTATAAATTCATTTAAGAAACGAAGAAGTTATGGCAAATTTCGTTTCAGTTTGAAACGTAGAGTAAATATTGGTTTTGCTCTCGGGATAGCAATAGAAAATTTTGATTTTGACATAGCTAACCTTAAAACTACAGAAAATTCAATACATGAAAGTTGTAGAGAATTTCGGTAGCTAGATTTCAGAAAAAGAATCACCTAATTCGGACGTACGAGTCCAAAGTTATGGCAATTCAAACAGGGGCACTTGAAATCAGAAAACAAGATAATAACGGAGAGCAAATAAATCGTACAGGCTTCAGAAATTCACAGATTGTAATATTTTGATCATACAATGAGCTAGAGTTTGTGAGTTTTACACTCACCTTGCCTTCTTGAAGATTAAACTATGATTTAGATGCCAAAGATTGAAGCTTTTAGCCAAGAACAGAGCATCCAAACCTGTAAAACTAAGAACATTTACATGCAAACAAGGAGAGAAGAAAATCAACAATCATCATTATAAAAATAGATTTTGATGAAGAGAAGGGTTTTAGAAATCGATTACCTAAGTTTAGATCTTGCTTTAACCTTTTAAATCATTAATTTTCCTTTTAATTTGCTAATTTCTAGCTTAAGATTGAAGAGGATGGAGGTTTCAGCCATTATTGGGTTTCTGAAAACTTACAGAGAGAAAGAACAGAACGTACAGTTATATCTTTTTTCCTTTCTCATTTCTTTGTTCTTAGGTTAACAGGCTAAAAGTAATTAGGTTAATGGGCTAAGGTCCAAATTAAAAGAAATCTAGCTAATATTATAACTTAAACACATTTTATATATTAACAAAGAATGTTAACAAATGTGATCACAATAATACAAGTTTTTGTTCTTTAAAAATTATGAAACTCTATACTCTTGATGAATAAAATGTTTTACACTCAAAATAAAAGATTATTTACGTATTTAAAATATTTAGTTATCATATTTCTCTATTTTAAATAAATAGCAAATTTACATCTTTAATTACAAAACTCATTGTAATTAACATTATAAATTACGCAAAAACCATATTTTTGTGTAATAAATTTCTATAACTCATTTCATATATAATTTCATACTCAAATTATATTTTTATACTCAATTCCATCATTTTATTAAATATGTCCCATTTCAAAAATTAATTACTTCTTTTAAAAATTATTAAAAGAAGTAAATAGCAATAATTAACAAAATTATTGCATTAAATCTAAATAAAACACATTTTCCTCATTTATTTATTAACTCAAACCATGTTAATAAAGTTTCCAAAATTTTGTTTGCTCATTTTACCCTCAAATGTATTGTTTATTCCCATTTAAAAATTTAAATTCCTCATTAATTATTAATTTACACTATTAAATTATAACTGCTGTTATAATTTAATATTCTCAGGTAAACGCTAAAACTAGGGTTGTACACTAACTATGTTTAAACATGAGATGCAAGCATTTCAGCTATATTCTAATTTACTTTCTATAGACACTACTATAGTATCAGGTGATTTTGATATAAAATGTTTTGGTTGTCGTAAGGGAAAAAACCATCATGTTTATGTGTGACGTGGTCTTACGAGATAGCTTTGTTTTGCAAGAGATTTTGAATATAATAATAATTCAAATTGAGTGTGTTTGTGCTCGGGTCAAAGCGAGTATTACAGATACAGGTTAGGATGCTATGGAGCACATGAGACGTGCTGGAGGATTCTCAGGCATATTATACTTACTTGATTATATTCCGCTGTATGTTAGGCTATTTAGTCAGCATTGATGAGGACAAGTTATAATAACTGTCCATATTGATTTATTGACTGTTGTACTCTGATGATTGTATGTATATTAACAGTTACAGATTCTTTTATTTAAAAATCTGTTGTTATATATTATATATTGTTCCGTTGCAGTTGTGAGATTCTGTATTGTTGTTTCTATTTTCTTCTATCTCTTTTCTTCTTCACCCTAATGATCTAGTATTTCCGGCACACGATTGCTTCGCATGCTATACAATGAACCTATTGATGTCGATTTTTGATGGTTGAAAACCCCGTCCGTTACACTTGATATCAGAGCTGAAGGTTAAGTGAGAACCTAGGCTTTAGTGGGGATTACTCATTAGAGATTGTGCCAGTAGAACATTAGAATGAGTTCGAGTATATTAATAGATATAAGCGCGTATTGTTAGTGAATGTTTTATATTGTGTTGGTTAATTTATTGGGTGGATTACAAACCGGTCAGCACAGTCCGTACAACTTTATCGATAGAGGTTTCCAAACACTTGAATAGAGCAAGTCGACACAATATTGGTTTGAAGTGAGGTAAATGAAATAATTTTACCCAAGGATATATTTTGATATTAAGGAAATAATTTTTTGAAACTATTATAGCATATTGGAGTGTTTAGGTGATAATATTATAATCTAACCAAATTATAAAATTTAAAATGGTCATATATAACCAAATGAAAATTGTATAAATATAAATTATACAAATAAATTATAATTTAATGGATACAAACTAGAATTCAGAATCTAAATCTTGAAGTTTTGAAATGTTTTCAAAGTATTGTGAAAATAATAGTATTGTTATTTTGGAAGTATTTTTGGTATAAAAATAAAAAAATGGATTTTAGAAGAGATATAGCACTGAATTCACTTCAGTCATTGAAAAATAATTCTAGTGATAACTGCAGCATCATCAGTATTCATTTTCGAGTTTTTAGGTGACGGGCTGCTACCATAGTAATTTGATATGGAGATTTTTGTGAAAAACAAATGCTATTTTAGAAATTCCAAGGGAATTGTTTTGGATAAAAATGAAGTTGATTTTTGAAATTTGAAGGACATGGTTTGTTAAAATAGAATTATATATTTATATGGATATAATGTTTCAAAATAATTTGAAATAAAAACCGGATGTTGATTTCTGAAATCTCCAGTTAAATGATAAGTGAAATCAAAAGAGAATAAGTGTTGAAATGAAACTTGGAAAATATGAACTTCAATTTAACTTGTGTAAGTTAAATAAATTGAATTTGTAAAAGAAAATTTGTAGGAATTGGACTTTAACAGAAGCAAAAGTTAAGGAAAATAAATTAAATGAAGTGATTATAATAAATAAAATGAAATGAGTAGAATGTGATGAAGTTAACTAAATATAAGTGCATATGAATGTGTAAGTGATGGAACAAATAAATATAAGTAAGGAAGTGTGGAAAAATTTGAAATTAGAACTAAATTCTTACTTGATTAAATTGAATGAATTAAAAATAAATTTGTTTGGAGTGAAATTTAATTGAAGTATGAATAACTCGAATATGGTTTTGAAATGTTGGTTAAAAGGAATTGAAATTTAAATTAAATAGAATTGGAATTTAAATTGATTAAATAGAAAGGATTGTGGATTGAAACTGAAATTGAATATGGAACTTGAGTAATAGATAAATTTTGACTTATATATATTCTGACTAAATATATGTTGAATATGATCAAATAAAATAGAAGTGGATTGAAATGGCGATGACTTGGGTCATAAATAAATACTATTTAAGTGTAAATAAATTGAATATGGCCTTGAATGTACTTTAAATTAATTCGAGTATGAATTCGAGTATGGAATTAAAATTTGAAGTGGATTAAGTGAATGAACTAATTAAATCAAATAGTAGATGGAATTGAATAACATTCAGATTAAAATGGAATGGAGTTTGATTGCAACGAGAATAAATTTAAGGTATATAGCTGAAATGATTTGAAATTGACAACTTAACTTAAGAAATGGTATGGAATGTTATAATAAACCTTAGTAATACATTATGAAATGGTTTATTAAGCGAGTTGTCGGAAAAATGAAATGTTGTTTGATATAAAAATTTAGAAAACAAGATTTTATGAATAATTGAATGTGACCTAATGGAAATTGATTAATTGGTTTGAAATCAATTGTAAATGGTTTATCGACTTAGGTGATTATCTTATTAAAAGGAATATCACCATATTATATGGAAAAATTTATCGTTTGAAGAAACGATAGTAAATAAAAATTTGTGAAATCAATTTGGGATGAGTATAATTATAATGTGTGTAATTATGAAGTGAATGTAAGTAAATTGAGTTGTAAATCATTCGAATTGAATATGAATCGACTGAAAGTAATTAAATTAATATCAGAACCTTATAGTTTCTTATAATACATGTGTAGCATGATTGGGTTGTGAAGCTCTTATTATTTTTAACCATTTAAATAAATGAAATGTTATAAACATTTATGATTTTGGTACTTACGAGTTTAAATTGAGTAAGTACAGGTATATGGAGCTATTTTGCTTGTTTATGGTTGTGCAAACTGCATATAAAATAAGCGCGCTCGCTAAAAAACGCTATATAAGGTACATTTTCGAATTAAATACCGCAAAAAAATATAAATATTGATATATATTGTGTTTTCCCAATCGTGCGGATCATTGTATATATTTTTATCACTTTTGTCATACTGCAAAAGGCTCTCCGTACATGGGAGACTGTGCCAAAAAGTTTCGGAAATTTAGGATGTTAGAAAAAATTTGAAATTTTTTGTTAACAACAAAATTGATTGTTGAATTGAATTTGAAATAAGAGATTTTGGTTTAGAAAGGGAAACCAAGTGTTTGGATAAAACTAAAAGTTTTTGAAAGTTAAGTATAAGGTCTTAACTAAGTGGATGTTGGAAGAGTTAATGGGTTTGGAGCATTTTTCCTACCTTAGCAAATTCGGTGACGAAATTCTTTTAAGGGGAGGAATGTAACGACCTGGGTATTTTCGTCATTTGATTTTAAATATTTAAGTGGTTTAAACATTGGATTTGGAATTATAATGGAGTCAGAAAGTTTTAGAATTGGAATTTTCAGCGATTTCGTAAATTTTAGAAATCATCAATTTATCAACGTGTTAAAATAGTGATCCGGGGCACAGTCTCGGATATTGATGAAACTAGTTTCATTGGATCCATAATAGTGTATTATTATCGGATTTTAAATTTTGTAGTGTTTGAGTTTACCGTTTGAACATGCGATCTAAAAACACCTAGAAATAATTTATCAAATTTAATTTAAATAGTCGATTTAAAAAGCTATCTTCCACATACGACAGAATTGGGGCTTGAGGCTTGTTCTATTGGGTTTGAAATAGGGGCATAACATTATGAACGCAAGGCGGCATGCCTCAATAAGGGTACGAAATTTCGAGGTACGTAAACGAGATATCTTCAATATAAAATTCATATATCAAATCAGGTCCAATCTTGAGCCACCCTAACCTATCCCAACCGACCTAGTAAGCCACCCTAATTCCTTGAACATGCCGCTCAGTCTTCATTTAAAAAGTCACCTCTTCTTCTTTTCCCAATTCAAATCAGGCAAATACGAAAAAAATGGCCACTCGACAGCGATGGAAAAAGGGGCGGCTGTGGGTTATTGTTTGAGCAGGCAAACGCAAAATGGATTTCACGACTACATCGCGATTGTCACCGATCACGAGGTCATTGTTGATGATGCGTGGTGTTGCTAGGGTCCGTTTGTGGCCAGATGGGGCATTCGAGCTTGCCGCAGTGAAGTCTGGGGTATTCTCTGGTGAGGGCGTGTAGCTGAGTGGTTGTAACATTCGCGAAGATGAGTCGTGCGAGGCGCAGGTGATGGGCACGAGGCCGAGAGCAAGGGAAGTTATTGGATGGTCGGTGGTAGTGGCTATGTCGAGTGCGGTTCTAAAAAAAATATGTGTCGCGATTTACTATTATTGTTTGAAGGTGATGACTAATGTCTAGAACATGGCTATGGTGAAGGGAAGTTGGTCTGAGATCGTTGAGAAGTTTTTGTGAGAAGTGATCGAGGGAGGAGTGGAGGAAGTTGGTCAGTACTCGGCTATAGCAGGCACGATTTAGGAAAGGAGATAAAATTAAACTAACTAAGGTAATTTAGTTTTTAATAATTAAAGTGATTAATTTTAATTAATGGGCAATTAGTTTAATTAAAGAAAGAAAAAATCATTAACTTAAATACTTCATAAATTTATTCATGCGAGGTCCAAAATTTTGAAAACAAGTCATGTTGGATCGTTGCAAAAAAGACTAGGCAATGGAGTAAATTTGGGATTGGAACGATCATCAAATTCAAAAATAAAATGTGAATAAATCTCACTCAATTTGGTTGACTGTTTAATTTATAGCAATTATAAATTTATATTGGATGATTGGTTGGATTGATATATTTTACCAGTTGAATGTTATATTATATATATTAGTGTGTGTGTGTGTGTATTAGTAGTCGGATATATTCCCGCCTATTGGAGCGGATATGACCCTATGTGCCCTGCATAATAGCGGATGACCATATATATCGCGATATTCCCTTCGAAGTGGGATTGATATTTTTATGTTATCTAATATATATGGATGCAGGGAAACAGGTTGGAGGGATCCAACTGGATTCCTTTAAAATGTTGATTTTAATTTCATATATAATAATATATGATGTGTTAGAATAATCTGTTATAGATTATTGATGTGATTTGAATTATTGGATGCTATAATAGCACTGGCCTAAATTTTGGTATTTTAAATACCATAAATATTATTTTGAATTTGAAAGAATTTAAAGGGATTTTAGACATAAAAATATTTATATTGGAATTTGGATTGTTTCAAAGGAAATCGAGTTGGGTAAAATACTAAATTTGATTTTTGGGTTTGTACTTAACTGTTTGGAAAAAAATTAATAGGGCTTTTAAAATAATTTAAATATGGAATTTTTAACTATGTATTTCAAAAGGATATTAAAAAAATTATGGATAAGGAGTTTTAAATAGATATTAAAAATAAATTTGAAAAATATCAATGGGATTTATTAAGGAATGGATTTTTAAATGAGATTTTACAAATGAGAGTAGTCTTATAAAAAGTGAAACTCTAAGAAACTATAAATTTATAAACGATGTTATAAATAAAGGAAATCGATATCAGCTGATAATTTGGGAATATAAAATTCATAGAGTGAATTTATATTAGGATACCGAAATAGGGTTAAGGAAAAATAGGGGATATAATTTTTTAAAAGTGGAAATGGTTAAGGAGATCTGGATGAAAGCGATGTGTTGGGAATCGAGAGGAATTTATGAATTTAATTGGTTATTGAGATTTTAAAAAAATATTTTAATTTTAAGAAGTTAAGTTGTTTTTTTAAAAGGGAAAATTTTATTTATCCAATTATGAATATTTAAGCAGTTAGTAATTGTAACAACCCGGTATTTTGCATCAGTTATAATCAACAATTTAAACGATTAATATTGACAAAAACTTCTATTTGAAGTTTTTAAATTTTGAATTAAAATTGATTTATAAATTGATAAAAGAAATTTAGGACTTTAAATAAAAGTTTTCTTTTTATTTTTTATTTTTTTTTATTTACTTATTTGGCCTTATCCCCTCTTTAAAGAAATACCGGCCCCCCCCTTTTTATCCATTTTTCATTTCGTTCACCAACCCTAACCAAATCACGAAATAATGGCGACCGTTCCTTTCGTTCTCTCTCTGCTCTGGAAATTAGGGTTTCGATTCCGATGGTTGCTCGTCTCTTGTGGCGCTCGCGTTGCTTGCTTCGACATTCGGTTGCTCCTTTAATTCGTCGACACGGTGAGTGTTTCACTCACATCTAATTCCTATCTCGAGTTTACTAGTGCTCGAATTCGATGATTTTCGTTCGTATTTGATTGTTGAATTCGCCCCTTGATTTGTCGGCCATTCGACTATGCATTTTCTTTGAGTATTGACTTCGGTCATTGCTTGAACTATTTCGATTTCGGCATTGTTTTGATTTCGAACTGCAACTGATTTTGAGCATTTATGTTGGCATTGGTATTAACGTGAATTTTGTTTCTGCTTCAATTCGTTTATCAACTGCCTTCGGCTTGCGATAATGTTGGCTTCGGTTTCGGTTTGCGTCGCTGTCCACTTTTCATTCACCGGTTTTACTTGTAGGCTTCATGTGTATATATGTGCACAGGTTCATATTAAGCTGTTCTTTGATTTTGAACTATCACTCGATGTTGTTGTTGGGTTTCATCTCTGGAGTATGTATGCATTTCTGTCATACTTCTTGTACATTTGTTACTGAGTGATTTCTCACTATCTTCTAATTCAAAGTCGAATGCTCCTGGGTTAATTGATCTCCATGGCTTTGATTTTGGTTTGAATTATTATTTTGTTCAGTTTGTACTTGTAGTCCCTGTGCATCATTGTTACCAGTTGCATTCATTAATGTCAGTTGCCTTCATTGTTGCTAGTTGCATTGCTTTGTTCAGTTTGTACTTGTAGTCTCTGTGCTTCATTGTTCCACAATTGGCATTGTCTCGTATTTTGTTATTCGTGATGCCTGGCTATGTTGCCTTATCATAGGTGCACTGTCCAGTATGTTTACAAGTATACTTCATTTACTTGTTGCCAGTCATTTAAAATCAGTTGCATGTCCACTTTGTTGCAATACTTATTCGTGTATGCTATGCCTTGTGTACTTGTCATGTTCTTGCAGTACATAGGCTATTGTATTCACGTTGAGGCTGGTGCTGTTATGGTCGAGACTGCGTTCATATATGGTTATTTAAAACCATTTCTTTATTGAGGTTGTGTCACTGATGTTAGCACTGTGCCTTAGCCTTGCTCTTTGTTGCTGTAGCACGCACTCGAGCCATGGTAGCATTTGCTTCTGCACTGATTCATACATTGTAATCTTCACTGCACCCTGTTGCATTGTTGATGCTCTTTGAGTTTTTTTACCCTTGCTGGTTCATCTGATTCAGTGTTTCACTTTGTTATGGTTTCATTATAGTTGCATCTTTGAACTTGGTTAGATGGTACTGTCCTTTTGAGCTTGTTTTGTAGTGATGCACTTGATTGCATCTGATTCATTTTTGAGGCAGTTTGCATGTATGGGCTGCTATGTTGTATATATGAATTGCTTAATGCATTTTTGTGACCTTCATGTATACGCTACAGTTTGTACATGCATTTGCATCACTGTTGTGTCTTGGGTTTTGGGTTTGCTGTGTTATCACCATATTGAACTGGTTTTCTTGTTGTTGCATGCTTGTATCACAGCATACTGCATGTTTTATCTTTGAAGCTTGGCATTTGAATAAAGTTTTTCTTTCTTTTAAATTTGCAGTAGTTTGCTAATTATTTCTTTCGGAAATGTTTGCTGGTTATCACCATGTATATACATACATATATGTATATATATGTGTGTGTGAATGGCATAACTACAGCTCCAATGTGTTCGTTGCTGTGTTGTTTTCTTGCCTTCATTTTGTTTGCATATTTATTATGCAGTAACCTGTATTCTTGACTTTGAGTATTTATGTGTACGAGCACTTGTATCTGGCACATGTGTTATGTGCATTTCAGTTGTACTTCTTTTATTGCCTGGTCTGGATTTGTGTTCTGGTTCTTGTTTAAGCACTGTTCACTTTGTGTTAGCATTACACTTGTGTTGAACTCGGTTTTCGAGTTTGACCTTGTGCTCGTTTGTGAATTTTTATTGTGTACAACAGCACTATAGTGGCAAGGCAGTGCACGCAAGCGTGAACTGCAGCCACACGGAATTGAGTTTTTGGGTACGACAGCACTATAGTGGCAAGGCAGTGCATGCAAGCGTGAACTGCAGCCACACAGTACGACGTGTATGATATTCTATTTGTTTTGACTTATGGATCTTTTTGCGTATTCCTTATGCAGTAGTGGCGAGGCAGTGCACACGTGCGTGTACTGCAGCCCTACTTGAATTGATATTTAATTGATATTTCAATGGTTTGAACTGATTTGTTCATTTCAATTCAATATTCTGAATTGCATTCTGATCTGGTTTAATTACTGTCGTCTATTCACTATTTAATTATTATTGCTTCTGTGCACTAATAACCGAGTTTGAATTAGACTGACCCGAGTATTATTTTCTTTGGAACTTAGTACTCGGGTCAGACCGAGTATTTCAGGTTGTAGATATTCTGCTTTGGGTTGCTGCTAGAGCTATGAAGTTCTTTCATATCTTTTGGAGTAGTCGTCGTCATTTGTAGTAGTCTGTAAAATTGTATAGGAAAATATGTATTCATGTATATTATATACGTTAATGTACTTGTATATGTAACTTCCTGAGTCGACTGTGGTAGTTGTATCATATGTACCGTGTCATATGTATTGTATCAAATGTATTGTAACTGACATCAGTTATTGTATATATGAGACTTTCTATTTTATTTGTGTTCTGCATTATATTATCTGTGTAATATTTTATATTTACTGTTCTAAACTATTATGAACCATCGTAGTTCGTTTTATACTGGAATTGGGGTATTTCGATGGGAGAAAATAAATCAGAGATGAAAAATGAAAGAATATATATATATATATATATATATATATATATATATATCACTCCTATCGAGATAACCAATACTAGTGTAAGGCCAACTATTGATGGCCGCTCCTCAACAGCCTTATTCTCCGCGCTAGTTGACAGCACTACACCGTAGTGTTCTTGGCTAGCGTGGGTATAGAGGTGGGGCGTCACAGCTTGGTATCAGAGCCTGGGGTTTAGAAAAAATATAAAACATAACTTAGATAGTACATATGTTACAACTATTTGTTGACGTTTTATCTCTCATAATTGCATTTGATTGCCTTTGATTGTTAGGTATGAATTCCTAACGCCTATTCATATGCATTTGATTTTGATTCTTGTGTTTTCGGCTTTGATTTGATTTAGCCGATGATTGATTTTGTTCGAATCTCGGAAATTCTGAACTTGATATTTTATGTTTTCCTCCTCTTGAATTCCATTCGACTTCGGTCACTTTGTTTTTGAGAAATTTCTAAATTCTTGATTTCCAAGACTCTGACTTGGTTTGCCGTTGAGTCCTTTGAAGATGATGTTGAATCGTTTTGTACTCTATTATGGCAATTAATTGTTGACTTCGGCATTGACTTGATTTTTATTTTTGTTGAAGTCATTCATGCATTTATGCTCGTTTTGTTTCGTTATTCCCTTTGCCAATCGATTCTTCTTTTCCGATTAGTTGTTGTCATCTTTGTCGACTTTGAAAACTGCTATTTCTGGAATTTTTGAATATTCCTACTTTGATGGACTTAGAATCGAATTCTTTGGATTTTAATTCACGTCTTCGGATGTGAATTTTAGTGAATTGATTTAGGTTTCCAAATTTAATCGATTTTTGATTATTTCCCGATTTGTTGCTATCATTTATTAGCAACTTTGATGACCATTTCTTCGGGAATTTTTGTGAACATACCTTTCGATGAATTCGGTATCGATTTCTTTGGATTCTATTCACGTCTTCGTATGTGAATTCTTGTGATTGATTGTTTTTACAATCATTTTTGTGATTTGTCACTTTAAAAAAATATATAAACGTTTTAATACTAGTAGTAAATATCAAAACTCTTTTATCAAAATGTTTTTAACTCTATTTTCAATATCAAAATCTTTTCCTAAACCGTTTTCCAATCTATTAGTATATACAAACCTTTATTTCACTCGTATGAGAAATCTAATCAAACGGCTTAGCAAAACAAGTGGTATGCAACGCTTGCGTTTACTTCGTCGGTTAATTTTTGGACTTGTTCGATTGAACCATATGTGACATTTTTCTAGTGAAGATCTACAATTTGTTCGTAAATATTTAAGTTAAGCTAGTGGTTATGGGACATGAAGCTAAACTTTTATATTCACTAGCTTAGTGTAATTGACACTTCTCGTTGATCTTGATGATCGCTTTATGAATTAGACTAGCAATTGCGCGATGTCTCTTTCATTGCAAGGTTAGACTAGACACCACTTGTGTGATTCCACTCACGCATACCTTTTTGCTTTTTGGTTAGTCTTGACCTCAATCTGTGTGATTCCATTCACACATGCTTAGTGTAATTGACACTCCTCGTTGATCATGATGATCGTTCTGATGGTCAGACTAGACACCACTTGTGTGATTCCATTCACACATACCTTTCTGCTTTTTGGTTAGTCTTGACCTCAATCTGTGTGATTCCATTCACACATGTGGGGTAGCTCCCCATGGTCTTCGGACCGTCATGTGATAGGCCTCTTTCCCTTTTTCTGTGATTTCTAGATTCCTTATGTTGATTTCTGGAAATTTTATGCTTCACCTATTTTTGTGCATTGGTGAATTCATATGTTATTAATTTGTCATGAGTACAAATCTAGGGTATGATACCTCTTTGGATCTTTGAGAAGATTCTTGTGATATTGATTATCTCTTATTGGTTGATCTCCTGTTGATCATTATTTGCATACTTATAGTTGTATGTCAGTATGGGTATTTCATATTTATGCCATACCTCTTATCGGTTGATCTCCTGTTGATCATTATTTACATACTTATAGTAGTATGTCATTATGGATATTTTATGTTATGCCATATCTTTTATTCTATTTCATACTCCGTTCGAGTTTTCATACTCTGTTCGAGTTTTCATACTCCGTTTGAGTTTTCATACTCCGTTCGAGTTTTCATACCCTGTTCGAGTTTTCATACTCCGTTCGAGTTTTCATACTTTCATCTTGTGATTTCTGGATTTCTTGTGATGATTTCTAGAATTTGTGTTTCACCAATTTTCGTGATTTCTATTGATAAGTTTTATCAACTTTTGTGCATTGGTGAATTCGCGTGTTATTGACTTGTTATGAATGCATGTTTAGGGTATGATATCCCTTTCTATCTTTGAGAAGATTCTCGTGACACTTTTGATGAACGAAAATTCATTGGTATTATATTTTGATGCCAATTATTTCGATGAAATTTTGACGTATGTCGAAGTTGCTACTGACATTGCTATTTTAATCACGTGTTTTAAAAATTTGTTATTCTTCAAAATATTTCAAAATATAAATCAAAATTGTTTTCAAAATTTTTACGATTTGCGCTTTCAAAAGAATGAGGAAGCGAATTAAACGTTTCAGAAAAATCGAGGACTATGACCCCTTTCTTTTACTGATTCGCTTAATTCCGGACTTGTCCGTTTGAGAACGTAAAATGTTATTTATTTAAAATACACAATTTTGCACTTTCAAGGAAACGATGAAGTGAATTAAACGATTTAGTAAAACTCGTGGTTATGGGTCATGTGCGTTTGCTATTTCGGTTAATTTCGGACTCGTTAATTGAAAATTTGTGATTTCTGATTATCGTTTGTGATAATAAGATATTTGCTGTTTCTGATTATCGCTTGTGATAATCAGATATTTGAGATTTAATTATCGTTTGTGATAATTAAACATTTGCGATTTGAGATTTGATTATCAATTGTGATAATTAAATATTTGTGATTTGAAATTTGATTACCGTTGTGGTAATTTCTGATTATCGTTTTGATAATCGGATGTTTATGATTTCTGATTTATCGTTTTTGATAATCAGATATTTATTGTTCCTGGTTATCGCTTGTGATAATTAGATATTTGAGATTTAATTATCGTTTGTGATAATTAAATATTTGTGATTCAAGATTTGATTATCGTTTTGATGATTGAATATTTGCTGATTTGGAATTTGATTACCGTTGAGGTAATTCCTGATTATCGTTTTTGATAGTTAGATATTTGTGTTTTCTAATTATCTTTGTTGATAATTAGATTTGCTGATTTTGCTGTTTTAAGATTTCTTTATTCTGATTATCTATTTGATAATCGAACTTTGTTGAGAATTTGGGAATTTCTTTTATGAAATTAAAAGCTTACCTTCTCATGCTCTTATGGTTGTTACCTTTTGTCCATTTATTCCTTAGGATTGCGTGGACGCAATTTCTTTAAGGAGGGGAGTCTGTAACAACCCGGTATTTTGCATCAGTTATAATCAACAATTTAAACGATTAATATTGACACAAACTTCTATTTGAAGTTTTTAAATTTTGAATTAAAATTGATTTATAAATTGATAAAAGAAATTTAGGACTTTAAATAAAAGTTTTCTTTTTATTTTTTATTTTTTTTTATTTACTTATTTGGCCTTATCCCCTCTTTAAAGAAATACCGGCCCCCCCTTTTATCCATTTTTCATTTCGTTCACCAACCCTAACCAAATCACTAAATAATGGCGACCGTTCCTTTCGTTCTCTCTCTGCTCTGGAAATTAGGGTTTCGATTCCGATGGTTGCTCGTCTCTTGTGGCGCTCGCGTTGCTTGCTTCGACATTCGGTTGCTCCTTTAATTCGTCGACACGGTGAGTGTTTCACTCACATCTAATTCCTATCTCGAGTTTACTAGTGCTCGAATTCGATGATTTTCGTTCGTATTTGATTGTTGAATTCGCCCCTTGATTTGTCGGCCATTCGACTATGCATTTTCTTTGAGTATTGACTTCGGTCATTGCTTGAACTATTTCGATTTCGGCATTGTTTTGATTTCGAACTGCAACTGATTTTGAGCATTTATGTTGGCATTGGTATAACGTGAATTTTGTTTCTGCTTCAATTCGTTTATCAACTGCCTTCGGCTTGCGATAATGTTGGCTTCGGTTTTGGTTTGCGTCGCTGTCCACTTTTCATTCACCGGTTTTACTTGTAGGCTTCATGTGTATATATGTGCACAGGTTCATATTAAGCTGTTCTTTGATTTTGAACTATCACTCGATGTTGTTGTTGGGTTTCATCTCTGGAGTATGTATGCATTTCTGTCATACTTCTTGTACATTTGTTACTGAGTGATTTCTCACTATCTTCTAATTCAAAGTCGAATGCTCCTTGGTTAATTGATCTCCATGGCTTTGATTTTGGTTTGAATTATTGTTTTGTTCAGTTTGTACTTGTAGTCCCTGTGCATCATTGTTACCAGTTGCATTCATTAATGTCAGTTGCCTTCATTGTTGCTAGTTGCATTGCTTTGTTCAGTTTGTACTTGTAGTCTCTGTGCTTCATTGTTCCACAATTGGCATTGTCTCGTATTTTGTTATTCGTGATGCCTGGCTATGTTGCCTTATCATAGGTGCACTGTCCAGTATGTTTACAAGTATACTTCATTTACTTGTTGCCAGTCATTTAAAATCAGTTGCATGTCCACTTTGTTGCAATACTTATTCGTGTATGCTATGCCTTGTGTACTTGTCATGTTCTTGCAGTACATAGGCTATTGTATTCACGTTGAGGCTGGTGCTGTTATGGTCGAGACTGCGTTCATATATGGTTATTTAAAACCATTTCTTTATTGAGGTTGTGTCACTGATGTTAGCACTGTGCCTTAGCCTTGCTCTTTGTTGCTGTAGCACGCACTCGAGCCATGGTAGCATTTGCTTCTGCACTGATTCATACATTGTAATCTTCACTGCACCCTGTTGCATTGTTGATGCTCTTTGAGTTTTTTTACCCTTGCTGGTTCATCTGATTCAGTGTTTCACTTTGTTATGGTTTCATTATAGTTGCATCTTTGAACTTGGTTAGATGGTACTGTCCTTTTGAGCTTGTTTTGTAGTGATGCACTTGATTGCATCTGATTCATTTTTGAGGCAGTTTGCATGTATGGGCTGCTATGTTGTATATATGAATTGCTTAATGCATTTTTGTGACCTTCATGTATACGCTACAGTTTGTACATGCATTTGCATCACTGTTGTGTCTTGGGTTTTGGGTTTGCTGTGTTATCACCATATTGAACTGGTTTTCTTGTTGTTGCATGCTTGTATCACAGCATACTGCATGTTTTATCTTTGAAGCTTGGCATTTGAATAAAGTTTTTCTTTCTTTTAAATTTGCAGTAGTTTGCTAATTATTTCTTTCGGAAATGTTTGCTGGTTATCACCATGTATATACATACATATATGTATATATATGTGTGTGTGAATGGCATAACTACAGCTCCAATGTGTTCGTTGCTGTGTTGTTTTCTTGCCTTCATTTTGTTTGCATATTTATTATGCAGTAACCTGTATTCTTGACTTTGAGTATTTATGTGTACGAGCACTTGTATCTGGCACATGTGTTATGTGCATTTCAGTTGTACTTCTTTTATTGCCTGGTCTGGATTTGTGTTCTGGTTCTTGTTTAAGCACTGTTCACTTTGTGTTAGCATTACACTTGTGTTGAACTCGGTTTTCGAGTTTGACCTTGTGCTCGTTTGTGAATTTTTATTGTGTACAACAGCACTATAGTGGCAAGGCAGTGCACGCAAGCGTGAACTGCAGCCACACGGAATTGAGTTTTTGGGTACGACAGCACTATAGTGGCAAGGCAGTGCATGCAAGCGTGAACTGCAGCCACACAGTACGACGTGTATGATATTCTATTTGTTTTGACTTATGGATCTTTTTGCGTATTCCTTATGCAGTAGTGGCGAGGCAGTGCACGCGTGCGTGTACTGCATCCCTACTTGAATTGATATTTAATTGATATTTCAATGGTTTGAACTGATTTGTTCATTTCAATTCAATATTCTGAATTGCATTCTGATCTGGTTTAATTACTGTCGTCTATTCACTATTTAATTATTATTGCTTCTGTGCACTAATAACCGAGTTTGAATTAGACTGACCCGAGTATTATTTTCTTTGGAACTTAGTACTCGGGTCAGACCGAGTATTTCAGGTTGTAGATATTCTGCTTTGGGTTGCTGCTAGAGCTATGAAGTTCTTTCATATCTTTTGGAGTAGTCGTCGTCATTTGTAGTAGTCTGTAAAATTGTATAGGAAAATATGTATTCATGTATATTATATACGTTAATGTACTTGTATATGTAACTTCCTGAGTCGACTGTGGTAGTTGTATCATATGTACCGTGTCATATGTATTGTATCAAATGTATTGTAACTGACATTAGTTATTGTATATATGAGACTTTCTATTTTATTTGTGTTCTGCATTATATTATCTGTGTAATATTTTATATTTACTGTTCTAAACTATTATGAACCATCGTAGTTCGTTTTATACTGGAATTGGGGTATTTCGATGGGAGAAAATAAATCAGAGATGAAAAATGAAAGAATATATATATATATATATATATATATCACTCCTATCGAGATAACCAATACTAGTGTAAGGCCAACTATTGATGGCCGCTCCTCAACAGCCTTATTCTCCGTGCTAGTTGACAGCACTACACCGTAGTGTTCTTGGCTAGCGTGGGTATAGAGGTGGGGCATCACAGCTTGGTATCAGAGCCTGGGGTTTAGAAAAAATATAAAACATAACTTAGATAGTACATATGTTACAACTATTTGTTGACGTTTTATCTCTCATAATTGCATTTGATTGCCTTTGATTGTTAGGTATGAATTCCTAACGCCTATTCATATGCATTTGATTTTGATTCTTGTGTTTTCGGCTTTGATTTGATTTAGCCGATGATTGATTTTGTTCGAATCTCAGAAATTCTGAACTTGATATTTTATGTTTTCCTCCTCTTGAATTCCATTCGACTTCGGTCACTTTGTTTTTGAGAAATTTCTAAATTCTTGATTTCCAAGACTCTGACTTGGTTTGCCGTTGAGTCCTTTGAAGATGATGTTGAATCGTTTTGTACTCTATTATGGCAATTAATTGTTGACTTCGGCATTGACTTGATTTTTATTTTTGTTGAAGTCATTCATGCATTTATGCTCGTTTTGTTTCGTTATTCCCTTTGCCAATCGATTCTTCTTTTCCGATTAGTTGTTGTCATCTTTGTCGACTTTGAAAACTTATATTTCTGGAATTTTTGAATATTCCTACTTTGATGGACTTAGAATCGAATTCTTTGGATTTTAATTCACGTCTTCGGATGTGAATTTTAGTGAATTGATTTAGGTTTCCAAATTTAATCGATTTTTGATTATTTCCCGATTTGTTGCTATCATTTATTAGCAACTTTGATGACCATTTCTTCGGGAATTTTTGTGAACATACCTTTCGATGAATTCGGTATCGATTTCTTTGGATTCTATTCACGTCTTCGTATGTGAATTCTTGTGATTGATTGTTTTTACAATCATTTTGTGATTTGTCACTTTAAAAAAATATATAAACGTTTTAATACTAGTAGTAAATATCAAAACTCTTTTATCAAAATGTTTTTAACTCTATTTTCAATATCAAAATCTTTTCCTAAACCGTTTTCCAATCTATTAGTATATACAAACCTTTATTTCACTCGTATGAGAAATCTAATCAAACGGCTTAGCAAAACAAGTGGTATGAAACGCTTGCGTTTACTTCGTCGGTTAATTTTTGGACTTGTTCGATTGAACCATATGTGACATTTTTCTAGTGAAGATCTACAATTTGTTCGTAAATATTTAAGTTAAGCTAGTGGTTATGGGACATGAAGCTAAACTTTTATATTCACTAGCTTAGTGTAATTGACACTTCTCGTTGATCTTGATGATCGCTTTATGAATTAGACTAGCAATTGCGCGATGTCTCTTTCATTGCAAGGTTAGACTAGACACCACTTGTGTGATTCCACTCACGCATACCTTTTTGCTTTTTGGTTAGTCTTGACCTCAATCTGTGTGATTCCATTCACACATGCTTAGTGTAATTGACACTCCTCGTTGATCATGATGATCGTTCTGATGGTCAGACTAGACACCACTTGTGTGATTCCATTCACACATACCTTTCTGCTTTTTGGTTAGTCTTGACCTCAATCTGTGTGATTCCATTCACACATGTGGGGTAGCTCCCCATGGTCTTCGGACCGTCATGTGATAGGCCTCTTTCCCTTTTTCTGTGATTTCTAGATTCCTTATGTTGATTTCTGGAAATTTTATGCTTCACCTATTTTTGTGCATTGGTGAATTCATATGTTATTAATTTGTCATGAGTACAAATCTAGGGTATGATACCTCTTTGGATCTTTGAGAAGATTCTTGTGATATTGATTATCTCTTATTGGTTGATCTCCTGTTGATCATTATTTGCATACTTATAGTTGTATGTCAGTATGGGTATTTCATATTTATGCCATACCTCTTATCGGTTGATCTCCTGTTGATCATTATTTACATACTTATAGTAGTATGTCATTATGGATATTTTATGTTATGCCATATCTTTTATTCTATTTCATACTCCGTTCGAGTTTTCATACTCTGTTCGAGTTTTCATACTCCGTTTGAGTTTTCATACTCCGTTCGAGTTTTCATACCCTGTTCGAGTTTTCATACTCCGTTCGAGTTTTCATACTCCGTTCGAGTTTTCATACTTTCATCTTGTGATTTCTGGATTTCTTGTGATGATTTCTAGAATTTGTGTTTCACCAATTTTCGTGATTTCTATTGATAAGTTTTATCAACTTTTGTGCATTGGTGAATTCGCGTGTTATTGACTTGTTATGAATGCATGTTTAGGGTATGATATCCCTTTCTATCTTTGAGAAGATTCTCGTGACACTTTTGATGAACGAAAATTCATTGGTATTATATTTTGATGCCAATTATTTCGATGAAATTTTGACGTATGTCGAAGTTGCTACTGACATTGCTATTTTAATCACGTGTTTTAAAAATTTGTTATTCTTCAAAATATTTCAAAATATAAATCAAAATTGTTTTCAAAATTTTTACGATTTGCGCTTTCAAAAGAATGAGGAAGCGAATTAAACGTTTCAGAAAAATCGAGGACTATGACCCCTTTCTTTTACTGATTCGCTTAATTCCGGACTTGTCCGTTTGAGAACGTAAAATGTTATTTATTTAAAATACACAATTTTGCACTTTCAAGGAAACGATGAAGTGAATTAAACGATTTAGTAAAACTCGTGGTTATGGGTCATGTGCGTTTGCTATTTCGGTTAATTTCGGACTCGTTAATTGAAAATTTGTGATTTCTGATTATCGTTTGTGATAATAAGATATTTGCTGTTTCTGATTATCGCTTGTGATAATCAGATATTTGAGATTTAATTATCGTTTGTGATAATTAAACATTTGCGATTTGAGATTTGATTATCAATTGTGATAATTAAATATTTGTGATTTGAAATTTGATTACCGTTGTGGTAATTTCTGATTATCGTTTTGATAATCGGATGTTTATGATTTCTGATTTATCGTTTTTGATAATCAGATATTTATTGTTCCTGGTTATCGCTTGTGATAATTAGATATTTGAGATTTAATTATCGTTTGTGATAATTAAATATTTGTGATTCAAGATTTGATTATCGTTTTGATGATTGAATATTTGCTGATTTGGAATTTGATTACCGTTGAGGTAATTCCTGATTATCGTTTTTGATAGTTAGATATTTGTGTTTTCTAATTATCTTTGTTGATAATTAGATTTGCTGATTTTGCTGTTTTAAGATTTCTTTATTCTGATTATCTATTTGATAATCGAACTTTGTTGAGAATTTGGGAATTTCTTTTATGAAATTAAAAGCTTACCTTCTCATGCTCTTATGGTTGTTACCTTTTGTCCATTTATTCCTTAGGATTGCGTGGACGCAATTTCTTTAAGGAGGGGAGTCTGTAACAACCCGGTATTTTGCATCAGTTATAATCAACAATTTAAACGATTAATATTGACACAAACTTCTATTTGAAGTTTTTAAATTTTGAATTAAAATTGATTTATAAATTGATAAAAGAAATTTAGGACTTTAAATAAAAGTTTTCTTTTTATTTTTTATTTTTTTTTATTTACTTATTTGGCCTTATCCCCTCTTTAAAGAAATACCGGCCCCCCCTTTTATCCATTTTTCATTTCGTTCACCAACCCTAACCAAATCACTAAATAATGGCGACCGTTCCTTTCGTTCTCTCTCTGCTCTGGAAATTAGGGTTTCGATTCCGATGGTTGCTCGTCTCTTGTGGCGCTCGCGTTGCTTGCTTCGACATTCGGTTGCTCCTTTAATTCGTCGACACGGTGAGTGTTTCACTCACATCTAATTCCTATCTCGAGTTTACTAGTGCTCGAATTCGATGATTTTCGTTCGTATTTGATTGTTGAATTCGCCCCTTGATTCGTCGGCCATTCGACTATGCATTTTCTTTGAGTATTGACTTCGGTCATTGCTTGAACTATTTCGATTTCGGCATTGTTTTGATTTCGAACTGCAACTGATTTTGAGCATTTATGTTGGCATTGGTATAACGTGAATTTTGTTTCTGCTTCAATTCGTTTATCAACTGCCTTCGGCTTGCGATAATGTTGGCTTCGGTTTTGGTTTGCGTCGCTGTCCACTTTTCATTCACCGGTTTTACTTGTAGGCTTCATGTGTATATATGTGCACAGGTTCATATTAAGCTGTTCTTTGATTTTGAACTATCACTCGATGTTGTTGTTGGGTTTCATCTCTGGAGTATGTATGCATTTCTGTCATACTTCTTGTACATTTGTTACTGAGTGATTTCTCACTATCTTCTAATTCAAAGTCGAATGCTCCTTGGTTAATTGATCTCCATGGCTTTGATTTTGGTTTGAATTATTGTTTTGTTCAGTTTGTACTTGTAGTCCCTGTGCATCATTGTTACCAGTTGCATTCATTAATGTCAGTTGCCTTCATTGTTGCTAGTTGCATTGCTTTGTTCAGTTTGTACTTGTAGTCTCTGTGCTTCATTGTTCCACAATTGGCATTGTCTCGTATTTTGTTATTCGTGATGCCTGGCTATGTTGCCTTATCATAGGTGCACTGTCCAGTATGTTTACAAGTATACTTCATTTACTTGTTGCCAGTCATTTAAAATCAGTTGCATGTCCACTTTGTTGCAATACTTATTCGTGTATGCTATGCCTTGTGTACTTGTCATGTTCTTGCAGTACATAGGCTATTGTATTCACGTTGAGGCTGGTGCTGTTATGGTCGAGACTGCGTTCATATATGGTTATTTAAAACCATTTCTTTATTGAGGTTGTGTCACTGATGTTAGCACTGTGCCTTAGCCTTGCTCTTTGTTGCTGTAGCACGCACTCGAGCCATGGTAGCATTTGCTTCTGCACTGATTCATACATTGTAATCTTCACTGCACCCTGTTGCATTGTTGATGCTCTTTGAGTTTTTTTACCCTTGCTGGTTCATCTGATTCAGTGTTTCACTTTGTTATGGTTTCATTATAGTTGCATCTTTGAACTTGGTTAGATGGTACTGTCCTTTTGAGCTTGTTTTGTAGTGATGCACTTGATTGCATCTGATTCATTTTTGAGGCAGTTTGCATGTATGGGCTGCTATGTTGTATATATGAATTGCTTAATGCATTTTTGTGACCTTCATGTATACGCTACAGTTTGTACATGCATTTGCATCACTGTTGTGTCTTGGGTTTTGGGTTTGCTGTGTTATCACCATATTGAACTGGTTTTCTTGTTGTTGCATGCTTGTATCACAGCATACTGCATGTTTTATCTTTGAAGCTTGGCATTTGAATAAAGTTTTTCTTTCTTTTAAATTTGCAGTAGTTTGCTAATTATTTCTTTCGGAAATGTTTGCTGGTTATCACCATGTATATACATACATATATGTATATATATGTGTGTGTGAATGGCATAACTACAGCTCCAATGTGTTCGTTGCTGTGTTGTTTTCTTGCCTTCATTTTGTTTGCATATTTATTATGCAGTAACCTGTATTCTTGACTTTGAGTATTTATGTGTACGAGCACTTGTATCTGGCACATGTGTTATGTGCATTTCAGTTGTACTTCTTTTATTGCCTGGTCTGGATTTGTGTTCTGGTTCTTGTTTAAGCACTGTTCACTTTGTGTTAGCATTACACTTGTGTTAAACTCGGTTTTCGAGTTTGACCTTGTGCTCGTTTGTGAATTTTTATTGTGTACAACAGCACTATAGTGGCAAGGCAGTGCACGCAAGCGTGAACTGCAGCCACACGGAATTGAGTTTTTGGGTACGACAGCACTATAGTGGCAAGGCAGTGCATGCAAGCGTGAACTGCAGCCACACAGTACGACGTGTATGATATTCTATTTGTTTTGACTTATGGATCTTTTTGCGTATTCCTTATGCAGTAGTGGCGAGGCAGTGCACGCGTGCGTGTACTGCATCCCTACTTGAATTGATATTTAATTGATATTTCAATGGTTTGAACTGATTTGTTCATTTCAATTCAATATTCTGAATTGCATTCTGATCTGGTTTAATTACTGTCGTCTATTCACTATTTAATTATTATTGCTTCTGTGCACTAATAACCGAGTTTGAATTAGACTGACCCGAGTATTATTTTCTTTGGAACTTAGTACTCGGGTCAGACCGAGTATTTCAGGTTGTAGATATTCTGCTTTGGGTTGCTGCTAGAGCTATGAAGTTCTTTCATATCTTTTGGAGTAGTCGTCGTCATTTGTAGTAGTCTGTAAAATTGTATAGGAAAATATGTATTCATGTATATTATATACGTTAATGTACTTGTATATGTAACTTCCTGAGTCGACTGTGGTAGTTGTATCATATGTACCGTGTCATATGTATTGTATCAAATGTATTGTAACTGACATCAGTTATTGTATATATGAGACTTTCTATTTTATTTGTGTTCTGCATTATATTATCTGTGTAATATTTTATATTTACTGTTCTAAACTATTATGAACCATCGTAGTTCGTTTTATACTGGAATTGGGGTATTTCGATGGGAGAAAATAAATCAGAGATGAAAAATGAAAGAATATATATATATATATATATATATATATATCACTCCTATCGAGATAACCAATACTAGTGTAAGGCCAACTATTGATGGCCGCTCCTCAACAGCCTTATTCTCCGCGCTAGTTGACAGCACTACACCGTAGTGTTCTTGGCTAGCGTGGGTATAGAGGTGGGGCATCACAGCTTGGTATCAGAGCCTGGGGTTTAGAAAAAATATAAAACATAACTTAGATAGTACATATGTTACAACTATTTGTTGACGTTTTATCTCTCATAATTGCATTTGATTGCCTTTGATTGTTAGGTATGAATTCCTAACGCCTATTCATATGCATTTGATTTTGATTCTTGTGTTTTCGGCTTTGATTTGATTTAGCCGATGATTGATTTTGTTCGAATCTCAGAAATTCTGAACTTGATATTTTATGTTTTCCTCCTCTTGAATTCCATTCGACTTCGGTCACTTTGTTTTTGAGAAATTTCTAAATTCTTGATTTCCAAGACTCTGACTTGGTTTGCCGTTGAGTCCTTTGAAGATGATGTTGAATCGTTTTGTACTCTATTATGGCAATTAATTGTTGACTTCGGCATTGACTTGATTTTTATTTTTGTTGAAGTCATTCATGCATTTATGCTCGTTTTGTTTCGTTATTCCCTTTGCCAATCGATTCTTCTTTTCCGATTAGTTGTTGTCATCTTTGTCGACTTTGAAAACTTCTATTTCTGGAATTTTTGAATATTCCTACTTTGATGGACTTAGAATCGAATTCTTTGGATTTTAATTCACGTCTTCGGATGTGAATTTTAGTGAATTGATTTAGGTTTCCAAATTTAATCGATTTTTGATTATTTCCCGATTTGTTGCTATCATTTATTAGCAACTTTGATGACCATTTCTTCGGGAATTTTTGTGAACATACCTTTCGATGAATTCGGTATCGATTTCTTTGGATTCTATTCACGTCTTCGTATGTGAATTCTTGTGATTGATTGTTTTTACAATCATTTTTGTGATTTGTCACTTTAAAAAAATATATAAACGTTTTAATACTAGTAGTAAATATCAAAACTCTTTTATCAAAATGTTTTTAACTCTATTTTCAATATCAAAATCTTTTCCTAAACCGTTTTCCAATCTATTAGTATATACAAACCTTTATTTCACTCGTATGAGAAATCTAATCAAACGGCTTAGCAAAACAAGTGGTATGAAACGCTTGCGTTTACTTCGTCGGTTAATTTTTGGACTTGTTCGATTGAACCATATGTGACATTTTTCTAGTGAAGATCTACAATTTGTTCGTAAATATTTAAGTTAAGCTAGTGGTTATGGGACATGAAGCTAAACTTTTATATTCACTAGCTTAGTGTAATTGACACTTCTCGTTGATCTTGATGATCGCTTTATGAATTAGACTAGCAATTGCGCGATGTCTCTTTCATTGCAAGGTTAGACTAGACACCACTTGTGTGATTCCACTCACGCATACCTTTTTGCTTTTTGGTTAGTCTTGACCTCAATCTGTGTGATTCCATTCACACATGCTTAGTGTAATTGACACTCCTCGTTGATCATGATGATCGTTCTGATGGTCAGACTAGACACCACTTGTGTGATTCCATTCACACATACCTTTCTGCTTTTTGGTTAGTCTTGACCTCAATCTGTGTGATTCCATTCACACATGTGGGGTAGCTCCCCATGGTCTTCGGACCGTCATGTGATAGGCCTCTTTCCCTTTTTCTGTGATTTCTAGATTCCTTATGTTGATTTCTGGAAATTTTATGCTTCACCTATTTTTGTGCATTGGTGAATTCATATGTTATTAATTTGTCATGAGTACAAATCTAGGGTATGATACCTCTTTGGATCTTTGAGAAGATTCTTGTGATATTGATTATCTCTTATTGGTTGATCTCCTGTTGATCATTATTTGCATACTTATAGTTGTATGTCAGTATGGGTATTTCATATTTATGCCATACCTCTTATCGGTTGATCTCCTGTTGATCATTATTTACATACTTATAGTAGTATGTCATTATGGATATTTTATGTTATGCCATATCTTTTATTCTATTTCATACTCCGTTCGAGTTTTCATACTCTGTTCGAGTTTTCATACTCCGTTTGAGTTTTCATACTCCGTTCGAGTTTTCATACCCTGTTCGAGTTTTCATACTCCGTTCGAGTTTTCATACTCCGTTCGAGTTTTCATACTTTCATCTTGTGATTTCTGGATTTCTTGTGATGATTTCTAGAATTTGTGTTTCACCAATTTTCGTGATTTCTATTGATAAGTTTTATCAACTTTTGTGCATTGGTGAATTCGCGTGTTATTGACTTGTTATGAATGCATGTTTAGGGTATGATATCCCTTTCTATCTTTGAGAAGATTCTCGTGACACTTTTGATGAACGAAAATTCATTGGTATTATATTTTGATGCCAATTATTTCGATGAAATTTTGACGTATGTCGAAGTTGCTACTGACATTGCTATTTTAATCACGTGTTTTAAAAATTTGTTATTCTTCAAAATATTTCAAAATATAAATCAAAATTGTTTTCAAAATTTTTACGATTCGCGCTTTCAAAAGAATGAGGAAGCGAATTAAACATTTCAGAAAAATCGAGGACTATGACCCCTTTCTTTTACTGATTCGCTTAATTCCGGACTTGTCCGTTTGAGAACGTAAAAAGTTATTTATTTAAAATACACAATTTTGCACTTTCAAGGAAACGATGAAGTGAATTAAACGATTTAGTAAAACTCGTGGTTATGGGTCATGTGCGTTTGCTATTTCGGTTAATTTCGGACTCGTTAATTGAAAATTTGTGATTTCTGATTATCGTTTGTGATAATAAGATATTTGCTGTTTCTGATTATCGCTTGTGATAATCAGATATTTGAGATTTAATTATCGTTTGTGATAATTAAACATTTGCGATTTGAGATTTGATTATCAATTGTGATAATTAAATATTTGTGATTTGAAATTTGATTACCGTTGTGGTAATTTCTGATTATCGTTTTGATAATCGGATGTTTATGATTTCTGATTTATCGTTTTTGATAATCAGATATTTATTGTTCCTGATTATCGCTTGTGATAATTAGATATTTGAGATTTAATTATCGTTTGTGATAATTAAATATTTGTGATTCAAGATTTGATTATCGTTTTGATGATTGAATATTTGCTGATTTGGAATTTGATTACCGTTGAGGTAATTCCTGATTATCGTTTTTGATAGTTAGATATTTGTGTTTTCTAATTATCTTTGTTGATAATTAGATTTGCTGATTTTGCTGTTTTAAGATTTCTTTATTCTGATTATCTATTTGATAATCGAACTTTGTTGAGAATTTGGGAATTTCTTTTATGAAATTAAAAGCTTAGCTTCTCATGCTCTTATGGTTGTTACCTTTTGTCCATTTATTCCATAGGATTGCGTGGACGCAATTTCTTTAAGGAGGGGAGTCTGTAACAACCCGGTATTTTGCATCAGTTATAATCAACAATTTAAACGATTAATATTGACACAAACTTCTATTTGAAGTTTTTAAATTTTGAATTAAAATTGATTTATAAATTGATAAAAGAAATTTAGGACTTTAAATAAAAGTTTTCTTTTTATTTTTTATTTTTTTTTTATTTACTTATTTGGCCTTATCCCCTCTTTAAAGAAATACCGGCCCCCCCTTTTATCCATTTTTCATTTCGTTCACCAACCCTAACCAAATCACGAAATAATGGCGACCGTTCCTTTCGTTCTCTCTCTGCTCTGGAAATTAGGGTTTCGATTCCGATGGTTGCTCGTCTCTTGTGGCGCTCGCGTTGCTTGCTTCGACATTCGGTTGCTCCTTTAATTCGTCGACACGGTGAGTGTTTCACTCACATCTAATTCCTATCTCGAGTTTACTAGTGCTCGAATTCGATGATTTTCGTTCGTATTTGATTGTTGAATTCGCCCCTTGATTTGTCGGCCATTCGACTATGCATTTTCTTTGAGTATTGACTTCGGTCATTGCTTGAACTATTTCGATTTCGGCATTGTTTTGATTTCGAACTGCAACTGATTTTGAGCATTTATGTTGGCATTGGTATAACGTGAATTTTGTTTCTGCTTCAATTCGTTTATCAACTGCCTTCGGCTTGCGATAATGTTGGCTTCGGTTTTGGTTTGCGTCGCTGTCCACTTTTCATTCACCGGTTTTACTTGTAGGCTTCATGTGTATATATGTGCACAGGTTCATATTAAGCTGTTCTTTGATTTTGAACTATCACTCGATGTTGTTGTTGGGTTTCATCTCTGGAGTATGTATGCATTTCTGTCATACTTCTTGTACATTTGTTACTGAGTGATTTCTCACTATCTTCTAATTCAAAGTCGAATGCTCCTTGGTTAATTGATCTCCATGGCTTTGATTTTGGTTTGAATTATTGTTTTGTTCAGTTTGTACTTGTAGTCCCTGTGCATCATTGTTACCAGTTGCATTCATTAATGTCAGTTGCCTTCATTGTTGCTAGTTGCATTGCTTTGTTCAGTTTGTACTTGTAGTCTCTGTGCTTCATTGTTCCACAATTGGCATTGTCTCGTATTTTGTTATTCGTGATGCCTGGCTATGTTGCCTTATCATAGGTGCACTGTCCAGTATGTTTACAAGTATACTTCATTTACTTGTTGCCAGTCATTTAAAATCAGTTGCATGTCCACTTTGTTGCAATACTTATTCGTGTATGCTATGCCTTGTGTACTTGTCATGTTCTTGCAGTACATAGGCTATTGTATTCACGTTGAGGCTGGTGCTGTTATGGTCGAGACTGCGTTCATATATGGTTATTTAAAACCATTTCTTTATTGAGGTTGTGTCACTGATGTTAGCACTGTGCCTTAGCCTTGCTCTTTGTTGTTGTAGCACGCACTCGAGCCATGGTAGCATTTGCGTCTGCACTGATTCATACATTGTAATCTTCACTGCACCCTGTTGCATTGTTGATGCTCTTTGAGTTTTTTTTACCCTTTGCTGGTTCATCTGATTCAGTGTTTCACTTTGTTATGGTTTCATTATAGTTGCATCTTTGAACTTGGTTAGATGGTACTGTCCTTTTGAGCTTGTTTTGTAGTGATGCACTTGATTGCATCTGATTCATTTTTGAGGCAGTTTGCATGTATGGGCTGCTATGTTGTATATATGAATTGCTTAATGCATTTTTGTGACCTTCATGTATACGCTACAGTTTGTACATGCATTTGCATCACTGTTGTGTCTTGGGTTTTGGGTTTGCTGTGTTATCACCATATTGAACTGGTTTTCTTGTTGTTGCATGCTTGTATCACAGCATACTGCATGTTTTATCTTTGAAGCTTGGCATTTGAATAAAGTTTTTCTTTCTTTTAAATTTGCAGTAGTTTGCTAATTATTTCTTTCGGAAATGTTTGCTGGTTATCACCATGTATATACATACATATATGTATATATATGTGTGTGTGAATGGCATAACTACAGCTCCAATGTGTTCATTGCTATGTTGTTTTCTTGCCTTCATTTTGTTTGCATATTTATTATGCAGTAACCTGTATTCTTGACTTTGAGTATTTATGTGTACGAGCACTTGTATCTGGCACATGTGTTATGTGCATTTCAGTTGTACTTCTTTTATTGCCTGGTCTGGATTTGTGTTCTGGTTCTTGTTTAAGCACTGTTCACTTTGTGTTAGCATTACACTTGTGTTGAACTCGGTTTTCGAGTTTGACCTTGTGCTCGTTTGTGAATTTTTATTGTGTACAACAGCACTATAGTGGCAAGGCAGTGCACGCAAGCGTGAACTGCAGCCACACGGAATTGAGTTTTTGGGTACGACAGCACTATAGTGGCAAGGCAGTGCACGCAAGCGTGAACTGCAGCCACACATTACGGCGTGTATGATATTCTATTTGTTTTGACTTATGGATCTTTTTGCGTATTCCTTATGCAGTAGTGGCGAGGCAGTGCACACGTGCGTGTACTGCAGCCCTACTTGAATTGATATTTAATTGATATTTCAATGGTTTGAACTGATTTGTTCATTTCAATTCAATATTCTGAATTGCATTCTGATCTGGTTTAATTACTGTCGTCTATTCACTATTTAATTATTATTGCTTCTGTGCACTAATAACCGAGTTTGAATTAGACTGACCCGAGTATTATTTTCTTTGGAACTTAATACTCGGGTCAGACCGAGTATTTCAGGTTGTAGATATTCTGCTTTGGGTTGCTGCTAGAGCTATGAAGTTCTTTCATATCTTTTGGAGTAGTCGTCGTCATTTGTAGTAGTCTGTAAAATTGTATAGGAAAATATGTATTCATGTATATTATATACGTTAATGTACTTGTATATGTAACTTCTTGAGTCGACTGTGGTAGTTGTATCATATGTACCGTGTCATATGTATTGTATCAAATGTATTGTAACTGACATCAGTTATTGTATATATGAGACTTTCTATTTTATTTGTGTTCCGCATTATATTATCTGTGTAATATTTTATATTTACTGTTCTAAACTATTATGAACCATCGTAGTTCGTTTTATACTGGAATTGGGGTATTTCGATGGGAGAAAATAAATCAGAGATGAAAAATGAAAGAATATATATATATATATATATATATATATATATATATCACTCCTATCGAGATAACCAATACTAGTGTAAGGCCAACTATTGATGGCCGCTCCTCAACAGCCTTATTCTCCGCGCTAGTTGACAGCACTACACCGTAGTGTTCTTGGCTAGCGTGGGTATAGAGGTGGGGCGTCACAGTAATGAAATATTTCGAGAAGTAGAATATTCAAATATTTTCTATTTATTGAAATGAATTCACATATTTATAATAAGCTTCGTAAATCAGTTAGTTATTTGAAAATGAAATAAGGATAAATTATCAATGTTTATCAAAGTATTTTAAGACTCTCAATAATTAGTTAAACGTGTTTTAAAAATAAATTATCATTCTTCAAAAATACTTATTATACATATATAGAGTTTTGGAAAGGATTTTAAATTATTTGTAAACTCTCTTGAGATGTGGAAACGGACATGATATTTAGAAGTTGTAAATGAATAGACGAGATTATAAGTGAGTATAATCAATTTTGGAAGATGTAAAAGAATTTAATATAAATTTTGGAAAATGTAGGCGATAAGATAAGAAAATTCCTAAGTATTGATATTTGAAATAATTTTGGGAAAATGGACTTAAATTTTTTTTCCTAAATGTGGAAATGAAAGATTTTTAGGAAATATTAGCGTCGAAGCATTTATATTGAGATATTTTACTAAGTAAGAGATTATAAATCGAAGTTGGAAATATTTCACTAAGTGTAGTAGTGAGATATAGATTGAAATATCCTGTTATGAATATAAGTAATCGAAAATGTTTTCAAATATTGAACTATCGAAAGAGATTGAATTTATATCTTTATAAAGATATTTTTGAAATGAATGTTTTGGAAATTTTATAATGTGGGCCTAGTGACTGCTTATGGATGTTATTTGATTGTTAAACAACCGACTATCAAATCTAGCCAAATTCGCTAATCGTTTCGAAGAGACCGGGATCAGATTTAATTATCCAAAAACCACTTCGATCTGGTTTGAACGTTACGAATGGATATCGTGAAGACAGTGAAGACGGTGACTCGGTTTGTCCAGACCCAGGACAACTTGTATGGACGAATGCTATCAGAGCATCATCATTGGAGGACGATGCGCATTCTAGGTGAAATTGTTCTTGAAAGGTAAATGTTAACCTTAAGCCTCATCAACCGGGAATGACTAAAACATGGAAGATGCAAGAGGCTAACTGGGTTGCACCCATTTAGGGTATGTTATCACCTTTCTAGATAACCTCGGATATATTATAAATTATGGATATGGCTGTGCATGGAAAAGTGAGCACTCGATTTAAGGGTGGGAACACCAAAGATGATAACATATTCGGTGCTATCTAGGTTAGGGGTAGGCCGATCTTGTGTAGGCAGGAGATCCCAGCGAGGTCGTCGGTACATTTTTCTAGAGGTGTACAGTGAGGGGGCGGAACCCTAGTATCCCAGTCATTGTATGGAATCCAATATCCAATACGAGCCTGTACGGTTTTGATTGTGCCTAACTATGCTGAAATGTGAGATGCAAGCATTTCATCTATTTTCTAATTTACTTTCTATAGACACTATTAAAATATCAGATGATTTTGATATAAAATGTTTTGGTTATCATAAAGGAAAAACCCATGTGTTTATGTGTGATGTAGTCTTACAAGATACCTTTGTTTTGCAAGAAATTTTGTAAAAAATAATAATTCAAATTGAGTGTGTTTTCTCGCGCTGGTTTTCCACACTGACTCGGGTGTTATTTTAATATAATGCTTGGGTCAGACCGAGTATTATAGATTCAGGTTAGGATGCTATGGAGCGTAGAAAATGTGTTGTGGATTCTCAAGCGTATTATACGTACTTGATTATATTCCGCTGTGTGTCAGGCTGTTAAGTCAACACTGGTGAGGACAAGTTATAATAACTGTCCATATTGATTTATTGACTGTTGTACTTAGATGATTATATCTATATTAACAGTTACAGATTCTTTTGTATAAAAAACCTATTGTTATCTATTATATCTTGTTTGAGATTCTGTATTGTTGTTTCTGTTTTCTTCTATCTCTTTTCTTCTTCACCCCTAATTATCTGGTATTTCTGGCACCCGATTGCTCGGCACGTTATACAGTGAACATAGTGATGTTGATTTTCGAGGGTCTAAAACCCCGTTCATTACACTAGCAAAAGTTAGGAAAAGCGATATTGAAGGAGAAGACAAGGAGGAAGCCTGTGGAAGTTTATCTGTTTATCTACTCATGTTATTTTGTGATGTACCTATTGAAAGCAATATTATATTTTGAAATTATTATACTACAGATATGTGATGATTATTATTGGTCCCGTGTTATGGATTTTATGACATTTGGATTTTAAATAAAGTGGGTACAGTTTCTATTATCATATTTATCGTTTTGCTATGAGTTCTGAGTGTGTAGATAAATAGCTATGTATCGTTCTTTAGACCAACCAATAGCCTACTTTGCAGTGGGTTTAAATTTCGATGGGCCTTTTCTGGGTAGGAATTTAGGTTCGTTTTAGAGTGGATTGTTACATTTGGTATCAAAGCTAGTTGAAGCATGATAGGGGGTTCTTGCATTGTGAACTATTGCGAAGCTTTGTCTCTTACCCTTACATGCCCCAGGATGGGTTAGTTAGGCAGTCAAAAGTCTGGTCGTAAAACTAGTTGCTAAGGTTACCATTTTTGGCCACCACTATTTAGCGTGACTGTAACATTTGGTATCAGAGCTTAGATTACCCAATCAAGGGGGATATGTATACGTATGAGTGGTGTACTTATTATTTTTGAAAGTATTTTGAAGAAACCTACTATATAGGAAGCATACACACACTTATTTTAAGCATACATTAAAACACTAGGCAAATCTTTACTTCAACTTATAGCATTGTCTTAGGAAATGTAGAAGGAAAAGATTTTAACTCCAAAGTTAATTAGGAAATAAATATGCAATAAATAAGAAGTTACAAGAATTTAATAAGGATACAAGTGGACCAATTAAAGAGATATTACGGTAATTATGATGAGATAAGGAAGGCATAATAGGGGGAAAATTAGAATGAATAAGTAAATGCATTTAAGAATTGTACGTTAGAATAATAATCATTTATTTCGGACAACTGACATTTATAGAAAAAGAAATAAAATGTTAGATAGTAGTTAAATATTATAAGGCAATATAATTGTCATTGGAGTAAATTATATACCCTTAATTATACAAAAAACATTAGTGGCCTAGCCCAATACATAAAATAGAAGGGAGATAAGAACCTATGTGTTGTAAACATTTGAAAGTAAGAAATGATAGGAGTAAAGCAAGATGTAGTGGTGCAAGTTCCCGAAAGAAGGTGTATATTAATCACCAAAAGGAGAAAATCGAAGTTTTATAAAGATAAAGTGGGAAAGAAAGAAAGTTCAAAAAAAGATAACTAAAGTCAATTTCTAAATCCAAACCATGAAAAAGAATTTGCAAAAGATTCTGGAAAATTCCATGAAATATTTTGAATAAGTTTTTCAAAGGATTTATTGGGAAGTTGTTTTGAAAAATTAAGGAAATTCCTAGTTTAAAATTTTGTTGAGTTAAAAGTTTCTTATTAAAAGGGTTTTTGGTAGAAATGATTTTCATTTTTTAAAAACTAGTTTGAAATTGGTTGAGTCAAAAAGTTTTCTATTTTTTGGGAAAAGGATTCTTCATTTTTACTATAAATGTAAAATAGAGCGTATGTTGGACTTGATGATTTCTATTCTATTTCATAAGTTTGGAAGTTCCTTTTTTAAAACTCTTTCTAAAACGGGAACAAATAAAAATGATGCTTAATAAAATTAAGGAATAGATAATAGAAGGATAAGAATAACTAGGATACGAGGAATATTTTTGTATGTCGAAAATACAGAGAATAATAACTAAAATAAATTTATATAAAGTAATCTAGTTAGAAATTAATTAGATAAAAGTTATCCTTGTTTACTCCAATTTTCATTATTTAAGGTTATAGAAGATGTTTTTGAAAAGAAATTTACAATTGGATATGATTAAATGATGATAATTAATAAAGGAGTAGGATAATTTTTTGAATATTATAAGGAAAAGCATTTATGTAAGGACGAGAATGTTATATATACAATTTTCTAATTAGAACTTATTTGAATAAAAATAAAATACTATTAAATTTAAATAATAATGAAAGAGAAATAAATTGGGATTGATAAGAAAATTGTTGCGAAAGATTATAGGAGCTTAAATAAGACTTAAACAAAGTTATAAAAAGTATTTAGTTAAGTGAAAATACATTTTGAATAATAAAGCAATATATATTAATGTATGTCTTTGGCATAATATAACAACTTGAAATTAGAAATTTGGATGAATGTGAATAGATTGTGGTTTGATGTAACGAGCTGCCTTTTCGACCCCCGAATGTCGACACTAATAAGACTATGGAATTCACCTATTGAGCACCCACGTGGCGAAAAGACAGAATGTGAGGTTAAAGAAAATGAATAAGAAAGAGGAGAACCAAAACGTCAGAATCTCATAGCGAAATGATAACATATAATATCAAAAGATAATACTTAGAGATACTCTAATATTTAAAAGTGAAAGCCAGAGACATTTCATACGAACGCTCCTCCTTATAGATTCTCAAAGTGTATGAAGCTGTGATGCTTTTTGATACTTCTTATGTTAATTTGGTCAGATTAAACAACAAAGAAATGATCACAAACGGAAACCAAGTTTCATATACTTATCACTTGCCTAACCTTTTCAACTTCTACTATCCCTCGGACATTAAGGAAGCCCGGTAGGTTAGAGCACAATTGCTTCTACACCCTACTCGAATCATCATTCTTAACTCTCACAGATAGAATCAAGTTTACTTCGTTGGCTTTTATTGCTAAGTACATGACTAAATATTTTCCATACACATGTAATAACAGAAAGCACAATTAACACACACGAAGCACGTTCTAGTCGCATGAACAACTTTTAATCCTCTTTTTAGTTAATAAATCTTTCATTAATTGAAAATCTTTTTATTAGTAAAAATTCTTTATTAATTAAACTTCACTTATTTAATTAAACTTCTTATAAATTAGACACTCCACTTATTTAATTAAACTTCTTATTAATTAAAACTTCACCTATTTATCTAAACTTCTTATAAAGATTTAATTTACCTCGTATAAAAGATATATACTTGTATTCTACTATTCATTTATACTATTTAAATATTTTACTATTCATTTATACTATTCAAGTATTTTACAATTCGCTATACTATTCAAGTATTTTACTATTCATTTATACCACTCAAGTATTTTACTATTTATTATACTTCAAAAGTATTCATATACTTATCTTAGATGGTATAAGTATATTCAAAAATTATTAAGATTTGCTTATCTGTTAATTGCGAAGAATAGGAATGGTAAAAGGGATATTACCTTCTTTGTGCTAAAAATTTATTTCAGAACTATATGGCAAGAACGAAATTCTCGGTGTTTTAATGGTGTTGTTGCTGCTGCAACTCAATTATGGTTCACTACCATGACTAAGATTGAAACTGGGTTACGTTTCTCTTGTCATGGTTTCTCCCCACACAGTCGTGGGATTTGGTTTTATTTTGGAAATTTTTTTGGTTAGTTAAATTTTAATGTTACTGCATTAACATCCTCCTGTGCATGTTGTTGGTCACACTGGCAATTTGATGTTTTGCATGGTTGCTGTTTTCTCAACAATGTGTTTACTTTTGGGTGTTTTTGTTTTTGCAATTACTGTCCACCACTGTTTTGGTGCTTTGACAAAAGCTTGTTTTTGTCAATTTTCTTTCATCTGTTCTACTTTTCAAACAATAAACACTGGTAGGGGACCAGTTAACCCCGCTTGCATTTCAAAAAAAAAAAGAAAAGATTTGCTTATCTTTAGATACAATCAAAGAGGTTAAAAACAAATGTTACTTAAACATTATTACTATAAAACCCGTCTTTTTTATAAATTAACATATAACATTTTCTATCTTTTTATAAAAGATTCTATACTTGTTCTTATCTTTAAAATTTCATCGTTAAAGACCTAATTTTTTCTTAAGGCTTTAAGGAAATATTACTCAAACATTGTCACGACAACCCAAAACTATTTCACACTTAACCATTTGATTAAAACTAGCTTTTAGAGATATAATTACATTTATGAGTTAAAGACAACTTTTGCTTAAACAATATTTACTGCAAGTCATAACTTTTACTTATAGTCATCTTTAAAATATTCATTATTAAATATCTAATTATATTCCTAATTATAATTTTGATTACAATCTTAATTACAATTAATAAGGGTTAAAACAACTGTTACTTAAACATTATTTGCTACAACACAAAACATTTACTTATGTTATTTAGTTATATTTTATAGTTGACTAATTAGCTGTCTAGTTCCAAAAACGATTGCTTATAGAAATCAAGGTTTGTACACTTAACTCGTTTCCAACATTCCAACTTAACTATTCTTCGGTCAAGAAGGAAGCCAGCAAGTTGGAGCACTATTGCTCATCCCTACTCAAACATCAATCTTGACTCTCACAAAAAGAGAAGTCTACCTCGCTCGGCTTTAATTGTTAAGTATAGCAATACTACCATTCTATATATAAATAAACTACACAATCATTTTTAAAGTGTAACTTCTTATCCCTTCTTTCATAATAGTTTTTGAAAATATTTGTATATAAGTTAGAAATGATTTCGAAATAATATGTAAGTTAGAAATGTTCTTAAAAAGATGTATGTATGTATGTATAATAGTTTAGTTATAAAGCTATTATATTTAATAGAATTTTAAACAGACTTAAAGAAGGAAGATGTAAGGAACATTCTTTATACTATAATGAAGTATTAAATTAGTTTTATAACGTTATATCTATAAATAAAAAATCTTTTAAATAATTTTAAATAGGTTATAAATAGTTATAAAAAAATTACTTTTAAAAAAATTACTTATTATTTATTTAAAACCTTTTGTCTAAAATAAACAAAACAAACAGGTTTTAAAAATATGATCAAAAAACATTTTTTTTTTTTAAATTTCAGAATAAACACTTTGAAAATATATTTAAGCTTAAACTTTCTTTCAAAATACATGTATACCTTCTATATAACTCTTTGAAATGATTTATAAAATATCTAAAGAAAACAACATTTTATATTTTATTATAAACAAGGATTTTCAAAGTGAAATCCATATCGACTATCGCTATCTGGATCATAACTTTTACAATTTTGTTTTATAAATTGAATTACTTTCAACTCTATTTCTTCCTATTTTTTATACTACTGTAATTGTAGAAAGCAATCAAAACATCTCATTCAAAAATCATTCATAAAAAGATAAGATAGAAGGGAGGGAATTCAAAGCGACTTTATAGCGACTATTTCGCTACATAATTTTACAACTTTGTTCAACATTTTCCACAACTTTCCAAACAGATTCATTGGTGTCCATAACACTTCTAAAAGTATAGATAACAACCAAAACAAGTTTTATCAAGATATGTCCATAAATGAGCAAATAAAATAAGTTAAAGTTAAGAGATTTAAGAGTTCTTTCACAACGACTTCTCCCTTCAAACATTCACAAACACAATTCTACATCACATACAACATATCCAAACATGTATACATCAAGTCAAGGCCACATTATAAGTTTTAGACTGTTTTTAAAAGAAGTTATAATACATATTTGTTGTCATTTGCTTTCAAAAGAAAGAGGAATCCAATTTGTGATTACTTGCATTGTTTTTCATATAGCATTTATATTTCAATAATGAAACATTTATATCACAATATACACTTGCAAGATGGTGAGATAACTCACCTTAAAACCAAGTCAATAAACATTACAAGCTAGTAGAATTAAGGTAAAACTTCCTACTTAACGCTTAAGCCAAAGTTATCACGTTTGCCTCCAAAATGATAAGCTAAGACCCTCCCCATGCTCCAAGTGCTCACAGCCTAGGTCTAACCACCCCTTTGCTCCACTATCCTTCAACTTCTTGGATGGTAAACCATGTTCCAAAGATGATATAAGAACTTTGTAAAAATTTGATATAGAAAGGAGTTTGTTTGATATGAGTTCAAGAAAGTCAGAGAGGAAAAAGACACGAAAAAGGGTGATTTTCTTTGATAATTATAAGAAATGGTAAATGTGAGCCTAAGGGGTGATTAAATAAAGTTAGGAAATATGGAAAACAACCATCCATAGCCCTTTTTGGCCAGCCCATAGGAATATTCCTCCTTGCCTTCCTTTCCACCTTTCATGCCATGAAATATGCTATGATTCTCTCCTCTTTCTATGCCTTAATTCAAGGGTCAATGTCCATTTAATTGTTCTCACTTTTAATTAGTCATGTATTAATAAAGAGAAGATTTTTCAAAGCTTGTTAATGTGTTGATATGTTACTATACAAGTTCCAACGAGTTCAAACGACTTTTAGTGAATAAAAAGTCGTTTACCAATAAAACGATTTACGATCACATTATCGATTTTGCTATAAACTATTTATTTTGTAAAACAATTTCAAAACTGAATTTCTTATCAATAGTTTTTATTTAAAAGGAGGTTAACAAGGTTATAAAATCAATTTATTCACATTAAATCCAAGATAAAAATATTTAAATACAAAGTATTCGAAGTTTCAGGTCATTACATTTGAAGTTTACTAAAATAATTATCTTGTAACTAGAGTTATCTTAGAAATAATAAATGTCTAATAAAGGAATACCTATTATTTTATGATGCAATTGAAATTATAATCTTTGTAATAAATTTAAAAAGGAGTTAAATTTGGAAAATAATAATAATATATTCTTAAAATGGTAGTCAATGAACTTTTCATAAGTATGTGCTATAATTTCATGGAGTAATAAATGTTGATTTCCAATTTAATGAAATAATTTTATTTGTATGAAAATAATTCATTGAAAACTATTTTGTAGGTTGTAGAAGGTTTTTGAGAAGGTAAATTATTTTTCTCCTTTATGAAATTAAGCAATTTTTGAATTTGTTTGATAATAGTTTGGTTTAATAACCGAGTTTTTGAATTTTTTGAATTAAAAGTCCAACTATTTAAGAAATAAATATATATTTTAGAAAGTCATTAAAAAGGAAAAGTTGATTAAAAGAAATAAAATCTTTTATGGCTACTTTGGGAACTATGCAATTTTTTAAAATTTACAAAAAGAGTTTCCAAGTTTATATTTTTAAAGATAAAGGTTTTGGATAAGGTACTTTATAATTATAAAATTTTAGTTCGTAAAATGGTAATGACTAAACCAAAAATTTTTACGGAGTAGATAGGGATCACTACCTTGGTAAGACAGGGCAAGGGTTTTAGGATTTGGATAAAAGAGGAATTGTATGTAAACCTGATCTAGAAATTTTAAACCAATCCCAAATACTTAATTATAGAATATCGGTAAAGTTGTGTAGATATTTCATATTTATAATTTGGTTGTAAGTTAGGTTGCTCTAGTTGACTTGGAATGTGAATTTCTGTGTTTTGATTTATTTGAAACAATTTCCATGTAACTACTATAAATTTTCCAATTCAAAAATATGTATAAAAGTGCAACATTTGAATTAATAAAGAATATACCAAGAAGGGAAAGATATGTTAAAGGTATGGATAATTTTTTCCATAGTTTACACTGTCTATTCCGTTAAAAGGAAAGAAATAATTCCTTGTAATTTCAGACGAAGCAAAGATCTTACTTTGCTTGATTTATTGAAAAAATAATGGTAATCCTTTTTAGAAGAAAAACTTTGATAAATTAAAATGTGGAAAGGAATGTTCTAGTTTCGAAATTGATGATTAGAGATAATAAATATATGTATACACATATAACTGACGTATAAAAATAGAAATATATAAATAGCGCAATTAACAACTATATACATATTATTTAGTAATTAAAGGATTATGATTTATGGACATTAATTACAAATTCAATGAGCGGTGAATTTGTAATTAATGAAAGTAATTAAATGAAGACCGGTTATGAAATTTAATATGTCATTTATTGAGGAATTGAATTGGTATAACAAAGGGACTTTGAAACTAGTAAAAAGAAAATGGATTAAATGAAGATTTATTAGGGATGGTCCAATTTTGACAATAATGTTCAATTGTTAAGGGTATACTAACTAAAGTAATGAATGGACCTTGTTTATCAGAAACCAAGAAGAAAAATTTAGGAAGATGGAAAATTAAGTGGAATGCCATACTAAGAATGTTCATTTTAATTTAGTAAGGGGTATTAGGGTCCAACATCATTAACAGTGGTTAATGATAAATGATAACTTCTACCAAAATTTTCTTTTAGATTTTTTGGGATTATTGCTAGTCGTCTCCCTTGTGTTATGGGAAAAGCACATGATATGGTTTAAGATACGTGGATGTTTTATCATTGGGTTGATTTTATGGATAAGATTAGACCACCATACACACATACACACATTTATACATACGTGCATACATATATATAGGAATTATGTAAATAAGAAAATTTCATAAGGACACTTAACTAGCGATAAACTGTAGGTAAGAGTGGTAGTTAATGAGGAGATTAGGTTAGTAACTAGGAATAAAGGATGCATTCACCCCAAAAAAAACCTTTAGGATTTTGGGAAAATTAAATTTTAGCTTGCAAACTAACACCATTCATGGATGACCCTTCACCTCGGAGGGGATAGGATGAATAGGGATATAAATAGAATTTTTATTGGAAAGGGATGAAGAAGAAGGTGTCATAATTTTCCACTAGGCATTTGACATGCCATAATGAAAATCGAAGAATTGATTAGGCAAGATCACCAGAAATCCTATGCGGACAAGTGAAGAAAATAGTTGGAATTTGAAGTATGGGACATGATGATTATCAAAGTTTCCCCTATTAGGAAATTCGTGAGATTTGGAAAGTCGGGAAAGTTGGCACCAAGATTTGTTGGGCCTTTTCGAGTTTTGTAAAGCATAAGAAGACTTGCATACCATGTGGAGCTACCGGATAAGTTGGTAGGAGTCCACGATGTTTTTCACATTTCACACATAAGGATATATCTTCATAGCACAACCATTGTGGTAGAGTCTGATCAATTAGGGGACATTGAGACAGAGCTAATAGAATTCCATGCCACCGCTCGCAATGTGGAGCACGAAACTAGAAAACTCTATAACAAAGAAATTAGGTTGGTTCGAGTATAGTGGAGGGAAAACCCGACAGAAAGCGTGAGGATTTCTCATCCTAAGCTTTTCACATGTGAACTTTTCTCTCTAAAATTAGGTTTTGGTTACATTGTGGTTGTTAGATTAGATGGTAGGAGATGGTTGCTACACTTCTACTATCACTTTTGCACTCATATAGAACACTTTTTGCATGTTTAGGATATTTGCATGCATGCATATATGTCACAACACCTACAATCACACTAGGATTTAGCTCACCTATAGTGCATCTACACATATAATCACATTAGACTTTTGGTTGAGTAGATGGTTATGCGGATAACTTGGTTGTATAACATGTATGTCTATTACGCGTTACACTATTCACCTCTTGGACAGATTTTGGGGACGAAATCCTTTTAAGTGGAAAGAATGTAATATCCTTAAAAATTAATAAGAAATAAATAAAATAGATAAATTAATTAAATAAGATAAGATTAAAAATGAAAATTTTGTAAAAGTTCGAATTTGACCACAGAGGTTATGTTGTTGCGTCCATGGTATTTTTTGATAAATTTCCATATATAATATGTTGAAAACGGAGCTCTAACAAAAAAGTTATGGATGTTCGAAGTTTACGGATTCAAAAAACTTTAGATGGAATTCAAATTCAAATAAATAAATATTTCTTAAATTTGAAATTCAAAAGGTATACATGGGGGTTAAGTAAACTTTAAAATTAATGCTAACATTAATAGTTAATTAAGGAACTAAATAAACTCACATCGACAAAAATTAAACGTTCCAAAAATAGGTGAATCGGTCGACTGCTCCCTAAGACCGCACGATCGCTAGCAGTCAACTACCTTAGGTAGACCGGTTGACTAGTGAGTATTGGTGCAGGCTAGGGTTTTGTGCATTTGAACATCCGTATTTTTATTATTTAACCGACTTAAATCCAACAATTCTGGTACTTTCTAACCACTGTAAATAGGAGCCTGACCCCCTCACTTTTATTCATAAGTTATTTTGGGAACCAAGCGAAGCTCTGTCTATCTCTCTCTTTAAAGATTCAGAAAAATTCTTTAGGGTTTCGAGTAACAGGTTTTAGATGTTTATTATTTTATTTCCAATTGTATGCTTCTCCAACCCTTAAATTTCTGAATCTAATATATATATACACACAAATTTCTTGTTGTATATATCAAAAAGAGGAGATCTGAAAGAGAATATTAAAAGAATTATAAATCTAAAAATATGAAGAGCTAAGGAATTGTTGTGAGTGGAAATCTTATTCTTTCTATTTTAGTAATTGAATGGTTTAATTTGGATTTGATATATGCTTTAGGAAATTTTGGTTTATGAACACATCATGTTAAGAACCCCCAAATTCCCCTAAAGCAAAATGCTAATTCTTTGGTTGGAATCCCAATTGTATTCATATATTAAAATAACAAAATTTGTGTTGATTTACAACTTCAATGTTTTACCTTCCATTCCACTTCTTATCTTTTTCTTTGGATCTGGTTAAGGGTTTTGATTAGGAAATGGTTTGTAAGGTATTAATTCTTATTCGCCATTTGCACCGTTAATTTCCACAATTTGAATAGAAACTCACTTTGTTTAATTTCATGTAAAAAGAAGTTGAATAAAGCGTAAAAATACTTAAACTGTAAGTTTCTAATATTGATTTATTCTGTAGTTTTAGTACAAAAATTAGGTTTCCATTCTATTTTATACAAGTCCGTTGATTGAATTATGGATATTGGATTTATGGTATATTTGTTAATATGGAAATGAAACTTGTATAATTTTTTAAATTTGACATTAAGACGCGAGTTTAGGATGTAATCTCCTCACACATAGAAATTTACTAGGTGTGTGTGTGTGTGTGTATAAATAAGCATAAATAACGTATAATTATAACTTATTAATTACGTAACTAATAGGTTATTAGTTAATATTGAATCCCTATTAGGCAAGTAATTAATTGTAGAGGCGCAATAAGAATTTTTCTTATAAGGCCTTAATAATGGATACAGTGATATGTGTGATGATATTTTAAGAGAGTGTTATAGATTATGACTAACTTATAAGGAAGCGAGGTCGGCCAATAACACATAGAAGTTTGCCCAGCTAATCTGGCTACTAGCAGTGTAACTTTGGTGCTGATGTGAGACATCGCCTATATTAAGTAACTACAGATGACACGAGGTTAGTCCCAAATTCCATAGGGTAAATCTGCCCAGCTAATCTGACTACCAATATCTACAGATAGTCGAGCTACTGTCAGACGTCTCCATGGGGAACGGGTCATAATACGAAGGATCTGCTTCAGGGATTGAAGGTATTAAGTGGCTGTGTAAAGGGCCGCCTCTTACCTATTTAGGAAGTGGTAAATGATTGGGGATAATGGTTAGGCACTATAATGGATACACTGAAAGGGTCCGCTTCAATATGAAGTATTAAGTGACCGGAGAGATTCCATGCAATGCTAGCTTGCTAAGTACCAATGAGAGGTCCATCTTGGAATAGATATTAAATGACGGAGGACCCGCCTTAAATAAGGTATTAAATGGTCAGAGTTCACCTAGTTTCTATTAAAAAGATATTGAGTGGCTTGAGTACTATCTCTTACATTGATAGGACATTACTGACTATTGATACGGGTTATTGAGTTTAAGAGTAACAGTTATGGAATTGGAACTGGGAATGTCTTAGGGCTTATAGTTGGAAAGGTCAAAGCTAATATACGGAAGACATATTCATATTTAAATTATACTGTCCAAGTACTATGATAGTAAGGCTCGGGATTTTTATTCACCAGACATATGTTGTTCTAACTCCTTCCTCATTACAACATAGATTAGGAAAGGTGATGCTTAAGGCGAAGGCGAGGAGGAAACCTAAGGCAGTTTATCTATTTATCTACTCATGTTAATTTCTAATGTACCCATTGAAAACAAGGTTGTATTTTGAAATTATGCTACGGATATGTGACAATTGTTACTGGTTCTATGTTATGGATTTTATGACATTTGGAGTTTAAATAAAATGGGTATTGTTTTTGTTATTATATTTTATTCTTCCGCTGCGAGTTTTGAATCGTAGATAAATAGTTCTATGTTTTTCTTTATACCAACCAATAGCCAGCTTTGGAGTGGGTCTAAGTTTCGATAGGCCATTTCAGGATCGGAATTTAGTTCCATTTAAGGGCGGGTTGTTACAGTAATGAATCTTCCAATGAGAAGATCTTCCAATTCAATTGGAATCTTGGCCTCTGATCTGTAGGCCAGAGCGAATGGAGTATGTGCGGTCGTGAACTGGTGATTCGTTTGATAAGCCCATAATGTAAGGGATTATTTATCGAACAACTTCTCCTTGGCATTTTTCAAACTTATCTTCAAGATGAACTTGATGATCTTATTCACCACATTAACTCGTCCATTCGTCTGTGGCAGTGATACAACTACAAATCTCTTTTTAATTATGTATTTTTTTCAAAACACCTTGGATTTGGAACTATCGTATTGGGTCATGTTAATGGAAATGATGGTTTGTAGAATCCTAAATTAGTAGATAATGTTCTTCGCTATGAAATTGGTCGCCTTCTTCTTCGTGATCATGGAAAGCGGTTCCACTTCAACCCATTTCGTAAAGAAATTTGCTGCAAAAATGACATACTTTGCTCCGCTTTTCGACATTGGTGGCACATCGATGATGTCAATCCCCAAAACTACAAGTGACTATGAGTTGACCATTTGTGCGATTTTTGTAGATGAAGCTCTAGGAATCTTCATATACCTTTGGTACCTATTGCACTTGCTAGTGTAATTAGCTGCATCTCAGTTGATTGTTGGCTATAACTATCCATAGATAAGAATCTTCCTTACAGAGTCTATCCCCAGGTGCGATCACTGTAGGCTCCTTCTTGCACATCCATAAGCATCCTTTTAGCCTCTTTAATGGTGACACATCGCACCAGGGAAGCCCAGAATCCTCTCCTATAGAGCACTCCTTCTTGAATAATAATTCATGGTACTTTCCATAGGAGTTTAGTTCGCTCATTTCTTCCATTTGATAGAGTTCCCTTCAGTAAGTACTCCTTGATTGAAGTAATCCACGATTCATTTTCTAACTCGGCCTCCAAGATCTAATCTTCTTCCATCTGATCGATACTTGGAGCCAATAATACCCTTATTGGAACTATCCCATAAGTTGCGCAATCTCGTAGCTAGCCAGCTTGGCTAATGAACCAGATTTCATGTTTTCCTTCCTATGAATCTACATTATCGTGTAGTACTTGATGTCATTCAGTGGATCTAGAAAATTCATTAATTAAGGGGTTAATCTCGCTCTCATAGCTTGAAACTCCTTTACCTGACAAACCACCAATTGAGAGTCGTTGTATATATGTAATGTGTTGATTTTAAATTCCTTTGATATCTTGAGTCCCATGATCAGTGCTTCATACTTGGCTTCATTGTTCATTATTGGGAACTCAAGTTTCAAGGCATAACAGATTGCTTGCTCCTCTAGGGATTATAAAGATCACTTCTATCCCAGAGCAATGTTCATTGGAGGCTCTATCTGTATATAATTTCCATTGAACAAGCCACTCCATATCTTCCTCTTTCTCCTCATCCTATGTGATAAATTCGACAATGAAATCAGCTAATGCCTATCCTTGAATCGCCCACCTAGGTTGATATGTTATACCATACTAACTTAACTCAATGTTCCACTTCAACAGCCTTCTCGATGTTTTGGGTCGATGTAACATCTATCTCAATGGTTGGTCAATCGACACCTTAATTTGATGAGCTTGGAAGTAGGGATGTAGCTTCCTCGATGCAATCAACAAGCAATGCACTAGCTTCTCTAACTTTGGGTAATTTTCCTTTACTCCAATAAATCACCTATTGATATAATACACTAGCCTTTGAACTCTAGGTTCTTTATATACCAGGGAAGCACTTAGTGCATGAACGGATACTGCTAAATAAACAAACAAATCCTCACCTTCCAAAGGTTTCTATAGAACTGGTGGCCTGTATATGATCAAGTAAGCATGGAAAGCTTCCTTACACTCCTCTATATAGACAACATTTCCCTTCTCCTTTTGTGGACATCGAAGAACAAGACACACTTATTTATAGCTTTTGAGATAAATTGACTCAGCACGGTTATCTTTCCATTCAAGCTTTGCATTTCCCTCCTTGTATTTGAGGCTTCGACATCTCTTAATGCCTTAATATGCTTCGAATTGGCTTCCATGCCCCTTGAGTTCACTATGAAATCTGAAAATTTACCCATTGTGGCTTAAAAAGAACATTCTAGCGGATTAAGTTTCATTATGTGTCTTTAAAGTACATTAAACATATCTAAGAGGTTACTCATATGGTTCGCTTATCATTGTTATTGTACCAGCAATCATCCATATACACTTGCACGTTCGAACTGAATTTTAAACATCGAATTTAGAAATCTTTGGTTAGTTGCTCCTGCATTCTTCGCACCAAATGACATGATGCGACAGCAATACATTCGTAGGTCAGTAATGAAACTATCTAGAACATGTGTTTTTATTTGATTATAGTTGGAATAAGCATCCTTGAATGATAGCAACCCATATCCAGTTGTTGAGTTCACAAGCTAGTCAGTCTTTGGCAGCAAGAAGCCGTCTTTTAGGAATACCTTATTTAAATCTAAATAGTCGATGCATGTCTGCCATTTTTCATTAGGCTTCTTGACCAAAACTGGATTCGATACCCATTCGGGTATATAGAATAGCGGATAAAGCCACTGGCCTTCAGCTTATCCACTTCCTCTTTCAACGCAGCGGATCGCTTCGGATCCATGCTGCGTCATTTTTGCTTCATACGAGCATATTTGGGATTCACATTCAATGTATGGTGCACTATCTCTGGTGATATTCCACACATTTCAAAATCTATTAAGGAAAACACATCCAGGTTTGCCCAGAGGAAACTTGCTAACTCCTTCATCTTCACACTGAGCTACAACCCAATCTTCAGGACCCGAATTGGATCACCCTTTTATATCGAGATGTTAATTGTCAGCTTAGCTGGGGCGGCTCTTGCATCCTTTGGCTCTTTTCTTGGATCCACGTATTTGTAGAATTTACTATGCCATTCGAGCTAGGGCTTAGGCGGTGGTTGCTATTTGTCAATCAATTTGATGCAGAGAGTTTTCTCTACATCCCTTTTCTCATTGCTTTGCCACACTCAACTCCATGATGTGACACTCGCGCCCCATATTCTGATCACCTTGTATGACTCCTACCCATCTCCATGTGAAATTACATTATTAAGTACCCATCTCAAGAATGCATTGTATGCAAAATATGTATCCACTACAACAAGGCCAAGACCCGCACTCTCTAGTTGTCACCTTCACCTAGACTTAACGGATAGCCCACACATCCAATAGGTCTACAGCCTCTTCGGTAAATCCCTAAATCTAGGATTTACATGGTCTCATATCCTGGCAATCCATTGTCATTTGGTAGGGCGTCTTCTTAAACAAAATGTTTACTGAGATCTCACAATCGATGACAACTCAATTGATAGTCTTGGCCGAATCATGGTCGTTATCACTAGGAGGTCAAGTATTGGTGCTTCTAGCCCATCATCTTCATGATTTCTAGAAACTATATTATCCATCATTATCCTTATCTGCTTTGCCAAAGCTCCATCTTTGACAGCAAATCAGCTTTCCTGAACAACGTGCTTTTAAGAATTCCCGTGTCGCTTCATCTTCTTCTAGCTCTTCTCAGCAAGATGAGATCCAACTGTGATTGTATTAATAGCAAGTCTTTTTCTAGGCTACCTTTTTTCACCTTCTCTAGGCCTATCCTCACATTGTTGAAGCATCTTCCTTTGGAGTTAAACATATCATTGTCCCCCATTCTATGGGGTTTTCATATATTGTTGAAGTTATTTTTAAAATCAGGTTTTCGATTACATCTCGTAAATGTCTGCATTCATTAATATTGTGGCCGTGCGTTTCATAGAAGCAAAATATTTTACAGACATTTTATCTCTTTCTATTGACTCCCTCCAAGCAAATTTATTCTAATTTTCAGTATCCTACATCGCAAGGAAGATATTCTCGACAATATCAATAAGTGGGTGTAATCCTCATGTTTCGGATACCTTCGGATTTCTTAAAGTCTGGTTTCCTACCTCTAGCACCCTAATAACTTCTCTTCTAGTTGTTATTCTTATTTCCAACATTAATAGCAACATTTTTGACGCTCTCACGGGTCCGTTTCACAGTGACATTACTTTTTACCATCTTAGTTGACGGCCTTCCACCAGCCTTTCCAACGGCCATAACTGCCTCTTCCAAGCCTATATATTCAGTTGCTATCCTAAAATCTCTTCCATGGTTGATGGTAGTTTCATCTTCAACCACGTACCAAAATCCATTTCTAGATGAATCCTTCTGATTAAAACCATTAAAACAGTGTCCTCTTTGGCATTTCTTACCTCGGTCACATCCGTATTAAACCAACTTAGGACTTTTTTTAACAATTCTCCGGGATTATGAAAAATGTTGGATAAAGACATCACATCTATAGGAAGTGCATCATACAACCTAAATTACATCACAAATCTTTTTGTCGACTGGCCAAATGAGGACATGAATCATAATGGAAGCAGAGTGAACCACATCATAGCTACCCCTTCTAGAAATATCATAAACATCTACATCGCTTAATATCTATTGCCCAGGCATTATCCATGTGCCACTCATATTTCAAAGATTCCATTTCGGATTAGTCGTTCCGTTATAAGACGACATCATAAGCATGGTGAATCTTCTGGGATACTGCTCTCGTATAATCTCCTCAGTAGACGGGTTCCTGCTTGGAGAAGAACCTCAGTCATCATTTTTCATATGCTGGTTTTCATTGACCAGCTTCCTCAGTGTATCAATTAAAAACTCCGATTCTATCGAATCGGTTGGATGGACTTCATCATGGCCTACCTAGAATATTTGGCTCCAAGAACGGTCTATGTTAGTCCCATAATATCTAGGTTCTCCAGTCTCTTGGAGAATCATTTGCCCTGTCGATCAATTCCTATGCTCTATGTATGATAGTCAACAGTAGCCATTTGAAATCCATTATTCTGGCCACCAACAATATATCCATCATCAGTATCAACATCATCTTGCAAGTAAACATAAACATCATCATTCATGACACAGAGGCAGGGCCGGTATTGACTTGCAAAACCAGATCGATGCTAAGTTGTCCCCACCAACTTGAGTTTTTCCAGTTCCAAACTTTAAAGTCCTAGCTTCCTTCCTCTTCATTTTCTACTTTCCATCTCTATGGTTTCTATCCTATGAGGAGGAACTTTCTTCTTCTGAATCGGAAGGTGACAACTCCTTCTTTTTCCTTCTATTTCTTTGGGATAGCTGGGTCATCGACTACATATTTTCTTACGTTTGCTTCATCATAGCATTTGGCTATCCATCAGTTTCTTGTTCATTTCCCTCATCCTCCTATCCAAATTAGCTCTGTTGACCATTTTTAATATTCTCTGAATTTCTACAGTATCGGCTTGATTGGTCTCTTCTCTGTGCTGAGAGCCATTATTCTTCGCAACATTAGTGGGTTTGGAAGTAGTATATTTTTCCTTAGCATTTCTAAGTGCCATGGCTTTTGCAGATCCTATGATAGATTTTAAGAAAAATCTTAGTAATCACGGATCTACCAATAAGAAATTTTAGATCTACTTCATGGATTATAACAATCCAAATGTTGAAGATGAACCTGAATAGTGAGAAATTTTAGTTATCTTACTGAAAGCACCAAAAAGTTTACCGCAAGAGTTGGACAAACACCCTATCAAATCTAAGTAGATAATAAATGAATAAATTAAAAGGAAACCAAAGTAAATAACACAAAAAACAATTATTAATTCGGAAAAGCTTTGGTCTACGTCTACTTGAACTTTATTAGTGATTTCCAAAATTTTACAAACTATGTTCTTACATGCTCACAACTCGATGAGAATCCAGTAGAGGGACAACTTAAAATAAAAAAATTCATAAGTAATGCCCCTCTCCTTCTATTTGTAGACATAGATCAGTGAAATAGACTTTGGTAATTGCCACCCATGTGCTCCACATTTAGAAGGACGTTTAGGAAGAAGATCGTGGCCAAGTTCTCAAAGTAGTAGTTAACTCAGTATCGAGTTGTGCTTCACAACTTGGTACCGAGTTGTGTGTTCTCTATTTTTTCTAAGCTCTTGTTTGTTTCCTTGTTCTCTTAAGTGGAAGCCTTTGGCAAATCTCCTATAGTTTCGCGATGTGTGTTTTCTATGGTTCATTCTTAAATTTCCTTTAAGCTGCTTTGTTGGTTCGCATTAATGGATCAGTACCGATTTAAGGGGATCAAGTCGGTGCTGAATTAGCACTTCATATGTTCTTTGTTGTCTTTCCTCTACACCACTTGGTTCTTCTAGAAAATGGTTGGCTTTCTTCATGTTGCAAGCAGGATGCTACGACAATCTTTGCTTTGGTTGAATTCTGAGTTTCTATGCTATAGTTTTGGATTTCTGGTTTACCATCTAACCATTTGATGGTTCTTATTTGTTAGGTATGGCTTAGTTCAAAAGCAAGATAACACATGAACATCAAACTCATTAAAGGTGTAATAACCACACTTGTTAGTAACACAAACATCAAACTCATCAAATTCGTACTAACTATGCTATATTAGTAACGCAAATATCAAGCTCATCAAATATGTACTAATTACACTACATTAGTCATAGAAGTAATGTCGGCAACATGAAAAAACCATAATTAACTACATATTATGTAGTATAATGATAAAATACCGCGTAACTTGTCTAATGCGATTCCATCTAAACAAGAGCCGTATATAATAATTCCACCAGTGATTGACATGTATAGGCCACAACAGTTCAAATCATTTTATTAACACATATTATTTTCACTTAAGTATAATTTTTTTTATTTTATTTAGAATAAATTTATTTATTTTATTCCAAAACAATAATTTCTCGAAACAATAATAACTTCAAAAACCCTTTATTATACAGTTATTACTTTAAGTACTCTAAAACACCATTATTTAATCAAAAATAGTAATTACGTCAAATTACTTTCAAAAACATAATATTGTTAATTTACGTCTATATAACAATGCGCTCAAACCACTTTATTATTTTTCACAACCAATTTATTACCGTTTAACTAAGAAATAACAATATTCCATTTTAATCTCAAAACTCCATTTATTGTAATTTGTCTTTAAATAGTAATAAACTGACCATGAATAATTTTGATAAAACGTTTTTATCATATTATTATTCCCAACATACCTCTTATATTTAGTACTAAAATATTAATTATAATAATATTTTTCTATAAACTCCTTAATGTTAATTATGTTCTTATTTAATCAAAACCATGCTACCTTTCCAAAAGTCATATTACTATTTATAAAATCTTACTTTACTTTATAGACATTAATAAATTCTCCTGTTTCACTTTAGAATAGATTTTTAGTTATTATTTATGAATTTACCCAGAAATATATAAATAATAACCTTATTCAAATTTTCACATTAATTTTAATATAATTTATTAAATAATATTATATGCAAATATCATTCAAAATTTGAAAACAATCTTTTTCCATCTATTTATCTAATTTTCCCAAAATTACACAATCCCAACTATTTTTTATTAATTAATCAGTTTCCTAAACCTACCATTTATGCCTGTAAAACGTGATCGTTCAATACTGCAACAATTTAAATATATAAGATCGTATCCAAACAATACAACAACTAAACAATCATCCAAATGTCATATCACATATCAATGAATGTATATTTTATGGATGGTTATATCTAATATTTTAAAATATAATTAATTAAGATTAATTTATCATACCAATACTCTTTTACACATAGCTCCAAAAGCCAACAAACTACATGCCTAACTATTTATAATTTCACCTTGAGTCCAACGGAACAAACCATATATGAAATGGAATTCGTATGCAAATGATATGATGGTTAGAAGATTCATGGTTCAATTTGTAAATAATGACTTAAGTGTTCTAGATCCAATTTTAGTCGCCTCTATTGCCCATTCATGTGGTTGAAACTATCACTGAGTTTATATCGTTGAGCTCTACAATCCAAGTACTCAATTTCACCAATTAGCGTTTCAATCAACGATGCCTAATTTGCAGTTAGGGTTTCGCCGCACTTCGCATTTGCTATCAATTTTGGTTGATTTAAGCACTTTTACAACAGACGACCATTATTCGTTGATTTTCCTCGTCGAGTTGATCGTTTTGATACATAATTCGATGGGTATTTGACATTTCTGACTTTAAAACACATTTTGATTAGAGATAATTATCTGCCACTAGCAGGTAATAAGCAACTGTAGGATTAGGGCAGTAAAATGAAGATGAGCCCATGACTAGGGTTACATAGTTTCATTTAGATAGTCATTTAACCGGGTTATAGATAATGACATAGTTTGGCATGAAATAGTTATATATGTTGTTTATAACTTGTAAAATCCCTATATCCCAAACAGTAACTCGCATTTTGACAAGTTAGAACTGATCAGCTCGAAAAGACCTATGCAATGGTTATAAATATGATACCCAAATCACCTTTTAAATAAAAATTCATTTTAAATTAATTGAATACTAACAGCGTCCAATTTTCAGTTCGTTACATTCTCACCCTCAAAAGAGTTGTGCCCTTGTAATTCCTCAAATACATTCCTTAACCAAATCAACAAAGCGTCATCATTGGTTTAATGTTAAAACATAGGGAAGTATACTAATCATAAACAAACTACCTCTAAAGTAGTACAAGACAACCAAACAACATAATCAATCATGACATAGTAAAATTCATTCACAACAATGAATGCAATTTTCTACACACACATACTATAGCAATGGATACATTTTGATAACTATGCAATCAAAACTATAGCATGTAAAAATAACACTCCACCAACAAAGAGTGAAACAATCTCAATCATAGATCAACTCCATACACAAGTCATATCATGTTCTTAATATTCCAATCATAATAGTGCATATAAAAGTTCACAACAAAAGTTCAAGTTGGACCAAATATGTTCACACAAATAAACATATAAACAAACTATCAGTTCATCTTACCAAAATAAAGTACACATACTCAAACTTACAAGGTATCATCATCACACTAACATACCAAAAAATGAGATATGTGTACTAATCCCTATACTGACTACACATCCACCATAATATGTATATCCTAAAAATTATTGATGAACTTCCTCATAGTCTCAATCCCAAAATAAATAGTGTACCTTCTCATACTTACACCTTCCAAAACCTTACGTGTGCTCACTCATGGTTACGTCCCCAAGATAATATGTGCCTACTCAAATCTCTATCTTCAAAATAATACTGCAGCTGCATCAATCATTGATTCCCAAACCTACACAAATGATCACTTACCAAGCACTCATGGACACATAATAACCTATATTACCAACACTAAGGCCAACGACTACGTAGCATCACGACTTCATTAATGCCTAGAGTAGCTCCTTGTAATCATTAAGGTGAACTAGACCCTCACTAAGGTCTTACCAATGCTTAAGTAAATGGCATCACTAAGGCGTTTCAACATTAAGGTAAGCAAGACCATCACTAAGATCTTGTACCAAACACTCCTCGCCACCACTAAAGTGAACTAGATCATCACTAAGGTCTCATACTAAACATCTTTAGATATATGATAACTTGTTTGACTAGCACTAAGGTCGGTGATTACTCAGCATCACAATTTCACTAATGCTCGAATAAATATAATCACTAAGGTACTACTGTCACTAAGGCCAGCTAAACCATTACTAAGGTCCAAGATACATAGGAGAGGATTCTCACATACCCCTACTCAGCACATATCAAAACCACAGAGTTACCCTTGATCCCTGGTAAGCATCCACATCAAAACCCATTGTATTCCAATCTTCAAATCACAGCGAATATATGACTCCAAAATCCTTTTATAGTAACTTCATCGTTTGATGATAGGGATCAATTAGCCAAAATACTAAAGAGGGATTTACTAGCTATCGCTGCTGATATGAGTTCTAATACATCTTTAAATCAAAACATTTACCAAAATACTTTCATTTTCAAATCAAAGCATCCATGTTCTTTTCAAACCATAATTTTCTTTCCTAAAATATCATCACTAATTTGTAAAATATTTTTCATTCTATTACAATTTTATTTTTCAAAATCAACTTAAAATAAATTTCGACAAAGTGCCATTTTATATAAATTCCAAACCATGTAAGCTCCTTCAAAAGTCAAAATAAGAAACCTTGTTGAATTTAAAACACTTACGAAAGCAGTTGGCTTTTATAAAATAGATTTTAAAACATAAATATGTTAAAACTCCATATTTTAGTAAAGATGTAATGAACCTCCAACCATCGCTTTGATTCCTCGATCGTACCCACTAAGCCTTTTGCCACTAAAACACTTCGATGTTATTACTTATCCCAAAGGAACATCACCACCTATGTTAGTCAATCTAAATGCCAAGTCTTCCTTGGCTTAAGAAACTAAGTCATTCTATATTGACTAAAACAACATGTTCCTTAATATCTACTTGATTACCCAATGTACACTCCACTTAATGTCAACATTAGATAAACACCCCATCATACAATTTTTATATGCAACAAGTAATATAACCTAGCATACAAGAGAAATGATCACAACAAGGAAAATAAACAACCAATCAGCCAAACATCCAAATAAAACCATAACTAAACAACCAAATAACAACAATACAATACAAACATAAATAATTATTTCAAACAGACATGTCATAGAATATAAATAACATAATCAAATGAAATATTACATCTCTCTAATATAATTAACTTATCAAGCAATGGAACAACACAAACAATTCAACCAGAGTCAAAAAAATACGGCTTTGTCAAATGTCTCTATCTCATATATCGAAATGGGCAATCATAACAACATATCCCAACTATATCTCTTTCTCTTTGAAGGAGAATAACTAGACATCCCTACAACTCATCAGTAATAGGCATAAAGGTTACATCATCATAATGAATAACGGGCATAGTCAAAACTCTATCATCCAGTCGTCTCAAACCCCAAACCACATGGTCTAGTCACGTAGGCCTCAAAATGTTCTTAAAAAAGTCTTCCAAATAAAATATCCATTCAATAAAATATTATTTAACAAACACCTCTGAAGCTGTTTCCTAAATCGAATATTTTACTTTTTAACTATATACTTTTGCATTAAATTATCCTAGTCTTTGCAAAATATTCCTAAAGTATTTTAAACTATCTATAGCACGTCCTTTCTTAAAAATATTATTAAATATACTTCCAATAAAGTATTTCTTTAAACTGGGTATTTTTCAATCCAAGTTCTTTACTCAAAAATGTTTTCCTTCCAAAATATTATTTATCATAAGATATCCTTTAAGTAAAAAAACACTTACAACCAAAATTAAATTTCAAGTAAAATTTTCCAAATTAAAAGATATTCTTTTGAATAAAACATTTCTCCCATTTTACTTTCCAAACTGAAAGATGTTATTTTGAACAAAACATTTCTCTCACATGGAAATGTTATTAATATACTTTACTCAATAATTATTTCTCAAATTAAAATATTTTAAAATAAATATTTTCAAATATTTTCTCTAATAAAATATTTCCTTTAAATATTCTTTCAAATGAAATCAAGTATTTTTTCTAGTATAACAGTTTTCCCATATACATATTCTAAATAAAAATCTTACGGTATTTATAGAAAAGTCTCCTAAAAAAACATTTCTACTTCTTAATACTATTATGAAAATACCCCTCACAACATTTTTTTCTTTCAAAGGATGTTTTAAACTAGAAACAATTTCAATCAAAATGTTTCCACCAAAATATTCCTCTAGAGACGTCAACTAAACTTAGCTTTTAATCAAAATATTTGTACTACTTAAACTAAACATCCTTCCATAAAATGATTTTTAAATAAAATAATTCTACCCTAATAGTTTTTCCTTATGAAAATGTATATTTTCCTTTTTAATAAATCACTTTAAGCTCAAAATCATGAATTTTCATTTTTTTTAAATATCTTTAAAACCAAAAATGTATATTTCAATACAGTTATTCAGTAAAGTACTTTTCGGATATACCTTTGAGAAATCAAATAATAAAATCAGTTTTAGTTATAAAATTTTTTCATAGCATGTCACTTAGGTTATAACCCACACTTAATCCCTTCCATAAGTGCACATCTTGTCCCATACCTAATGTTTTTACTTCCCATAAAATGTAAATAAGCATCATCTTAGGGTGAGATAATGGCAATTACACATACAACCCATAAACACAAAAGACATGCAATCATATATAAGAATGCCCTCATCTGTATTTTACCAAACATAAAGTAAAACCAACACTAAATTGTTTTTACTTCCCACAAAATGTAAATAAGCATCATCTTAGGGTGAGATAATGGCAATTACACATACAACCCATATACACAAAAGACATGCAATCATATATAAGAATGCTTTCATCTTGTATTTCACCAAACCTAAAGTAAAACCAACACTAAATTGTTTAAACCTACCCAAGGCTGAAAGAATCACTAAACCTAAGTTCTATTACTAAGTTTGATGCCTCTCTATTTTTTACGTAAAAAATTAGTGACAAACACTGTTAAAATATGCTTGTGCACTATTGCTAGATATTAGAAAAAATGAATCATTGTTTATATGATTCAAAATTTCAACTATGAAAATGAAAAGGGAAAAAACCTCACAACAGAATTAATAATAGTATAAATATATCTCATCTATAAGTAATATACAAGACCCAATACAACAAATGAAATATCTATATCTCTATATATACTATCCATTATCAAATTTATCGATAATATAATAGTAATACATGAGAGATACGTTAAGTAGACAACTTGAAAACATAACATGAAAGAAGAGATCCTTTCCTTTGCTTTCACCTACAAACTTTATAAATAGATATAATAAAGAAGAAAATAGTGATCAACTATGTTTGGACTATAACTTAACCAATACATTCCGACCAAATGGGAATCTAGATCTATTGTAGAAGGAAAGATTGCCTATATGCGTTTTCGGGATCAAGACCACTTAGTTCTCTTTCATTCTCTTCTCTTGTATCAAATACTTATTAGCACATAACGTTGCACAACTATAGCAACCGTGCAACCACTACAAGCAGAAATGTAACTTCTACTAAGCCACCATAATCAATTATCACAAAAATGGGGTAACAATAATAATGACAACACACAGTCGCTAAATACCACATAAATTTGATAACACTTAATGTCAACCTCAAACTTCAAATAAATCTACAACATCATATACCGTCAAATGTGTACTAACCACCCTTCATTAGCAACACAACATCAAACTCATCAAATGTGTACTAACCACTCAATATTTGAAACAAAACATCAATCTCATCAAATGTATAATAACTACACTATATAAGTAACTTAAATATCAATGATAACAATATGAAAAAATCATAATTAACTATACACTACGTAGTGATAATGGAAAAATATCATTTAACTCATCCAAATGTGATTCCATCTCACACAACAGACCTATAGGATAATTCCAACAAATAATTAGTACATATGTGCCACAATAATTCAAATCAATATATTACACCTATTATTTTCACTTAAGTATAATATCATTTTATTATTATTTATTAAGAATACATTTATTTGTTTTATCCTGAAATAATAATTTCAGATGAATGGTTTCATTATACATTTATTACTTTTGTTACTTTAAAACATTGTTATTTAATCAAGAATGGTAATTTAAGGAAAATTACATTCGAAAAGTAATGTTAGTAATTTACATCAAATTAATAATATATTCAAATAACTTTATTATTTTTCACAATTTGTTTATTACTATATAACTCAAAAATAACAATATTCCATTTTGAATCTCAAAAATTACTTTTATTGTTATTTATCTTAAAATTACAATAAATTGACCGAAAATACTGTTTGAAAACACATCTTTATTACATTATTACTATTCCCAAATCCCTCTTATATCTATTATTCAATAGTGATGATAAAAATAGTATTTTTCTATATATTCCATAAAGTTAATTATATTATTATTTACTCAAAACAATGCAGTCTTCCCACAAATTAAATTATTATTTATAAAACCCCACTTAATAAATAATAATAAATCTCCATTTTCACTTTAAAAATAGATATTTCGATATTTTCTACGAATTTCTCTTAAAATACATATATAAAAACCTTATTAAATTTTTCGATACTCCAGCAAACCACTACCATTCCCCGATTCTTCATTTGAAATTTGTATATTTAATTGATTTTAGATATGCACAAGTTAAATTTATAAGGTGAATAAATTATATTTCGAATATAAGGATTTAACTAGGTAATTAAGTTATTAATTTAATATTTGAAATTGTGAAAATAAGTGGGAATTGGATTTAATGTAAATGAAAAGGATTTATAAAGTTGAATTAAATCCTTATTTGAGCTAGAATGACGTTAGAGAACTTTTAAAATCGAATTAAAAGTTAATTTGTAGAAATTGAATATTTTAATATTTAATTGACGAGTGAAAATGGTCATTTTGCATGCAGTCTCGGATTTCAACGAAACTAGTTTCATTGGATCCATAATATTAAATTATTGTAAGATTTAAAATTTCGTGCCAATCGAATTTACGCTTTGTTGGAGGCAAGCTAAAAACATAGAAATCGGTTTAAGTGAATTTTAAATTTAAATAGTCGATTTGAAAACATATCTTTCAAATACGATTGAATTGGCTCCCGATATATATTCCATTGTGTTCGGAATGGGGGTAAAACATTCTAAACGCCACACGACATGCTTCATTTCGAGTTTGATTTTTTTAGATGAATATTGTTTTGCAATTTTTTATATAAGGACCTATTTTCTTCATTTGCATCAAAACCCTAGAGCATTAGGGCGAGCCTCCACCCTCTATTTCAATGGCCAGCGAATCGCCATCTTCTTCCTCAAATATCTCACGATCCGTCGACATTTCGCAAAATGTTTCAACTACAAACGTGTAGAGCACAGCGAGAACTACAAATCTAACGGTGGAGATCATCTTTAACGTGGCCAATCGACAGCAAACCTCGTCCAAACATGTGCATTCGAGCACGATTTTGGTGGTCGATGGACGACCGAGTTCGCCAATATTCGAGTCGAAGTTTGTGCTCGTGTCGAGCTTCGAAACCATGTTCTCTGATCGTCGTCTCGTCGTTCGTATAGGGCGCGTTGATTAGGGTTTTATGGCGGCTCATGGGTTCTTTGTACGCGCGTCTTAACCTGGGTGAGGAAGAAAGAAAAGCAACAGCCTTGATACTGGGGTTTGAAAATAAATGGCCCATATTTTTAAAGGCCATATAAATAAAATGAAATTGTGAAATAAATTATATATTAATTCGTATAACGTTTAAAACGTGATAACATTTTCATGCGAGGTCTGTTTCACACGAAACGACTTGCTTTTGGTTCGTTTGAACGAACATTACACAACGGAACTGGTTTGGAGTTGATTGGAGCTAGTGTAAATTTTAGGTAAAATTAAACGGTCGTTTAATTTTATTCGGAATAAAACGCTGAAATCGCGACTACAAGCAATGTGAGTACAACTTACTCTTTCTGCCTCATTGATATTTTTATATAAGTGAGAAATAATTTATTATATGATGATTGATGATTGTTTGGATGATATATGATATATTGATTGGTATTTGGATATATATTCCTTCCTAGTGGAGCAGATGACCCTATACATTCCCGTGTATGAACGGATCACCCTTTGTACGCACGTCTACCTTGAAGCAGACATTGTACACATATTCTAATATGTATATTTGTTGTAAATGACAGGTTGGAGGGATCCAACTGGATTCCTCAACAGTATTAATTTATTTACAGATATTGTGATATATGCTGTTATCATATGATATATGATGTTTGGATGTTGCGATTGCCATATTTAGTGTTGTTGCAGCATTGGGCCTATATTTTGGAATTTAAAAATGTTAAAGTGATGATTTCCAAATTTAAAAGGATTTTGAAGTAATTTGGGAAATAAACGTTTTATTGATTTTTGAATTGTAAAGGAATTATGTAACATCCCGCATTTTCACAAGCTTTAAATCGACGATAAACCACACACGTCGAACTTAAAACATACAAAAGGGCGGATTGTTATGGGGTAAATAAGAAAAGCAGAGAAGAAAAAAAAACACAACAGAATCTCACAGCGGAAGGAAAAATATAATAATCAAATATACAGTTCATGAAGCTGTTTTTCAAAATATTTAATTGTACTTACAATATATACCAGAGTTATACATACCATACAATATCAATAATGCAGCGGAATACAATAGTGTAGTGGAATAATATAGTAGATAATAGTACTACAAATCTTCGTCTTTGTCCTCTAGAATAAAATCTTCAAATCCTGAAACGCTCGGACTGAACCGAGCGAATTGAAAAGACAAAACACTCGAGTCAGAACTAAAAGATCTTATGTGAGTTAAATCAACAGAAATAAATATGAGAGTAGTAACTTAAGAGATGCTCGGGATTCACATCCCCTAAGGATCCATTAAACTATTTACTATGTAGTAATATTTCGCTATTATAATAATGTCTATTTGTAAAATAAACTTACTTTTAAATAGCGTTAAGGTTTTACATTTTCCACCATAACATGTAATAATGCCAATAGTCTATACAGTACCGTAATACCTCCTAATCGGGAGGCTACCAGAGGATACTCCATAGGTACAACACAAATAGAAACTCGTACAAGGCGCGATAGGGTAGGTGCCACGGCACAACTAGGCAATGTCAGGATAGATATACTAATTACGCATCCGTGCTGGTGGTAACGCGTAGCAGCTACTACCACCCACCTCGAACAACACCCCCAAAAATCAAAATCAAAAGTGGCCATCGAATCAAATCCAAATGTCAGAGTATAATATCGAAGGAGTGCGTCCGATCAGAGGAATGACCTCATTGGCCCGAGAATTGCTTCTCTTTTAGCCACCTTATGCCAACTCACGGGTGTCGGGTCCATGTATTTACCTCAAAGGAAACGACGCCACCATGCTACTTCATTCTGGAATGTCCACCGCGTACACGGTTGTTAAAGTGGTTTTCGAAATTGGTAGAGAGTATGAAAACTTCCGATCCCGGTCTCTTCAACAACCAAACGTTATTATAACACCGCGGTCTTTTCAAAATAATTTATACTTTGAAGCCAGAATAAAATATCCATTTCAAATATATATGAATATGATATCATTTCTATTTTAAACCCAAATCAATATGATATCATTTTTATTTCAAATATATCTTTTTCAAAAATCATAGTACTTTCAAATATATATATACACCTTAAACCCATAGCCTCGAAACATAATTTTCAATACTTAAATGGTTAAAAAAATAAATTAGTTTATAAAGTAAATTAGCTTTTTACTTTCTCAAACCAATTCCAAATACAGATTTGAATTCCCAAATAAACCATTTAAATTTCCATATATTTCAAAGTTTTAAATACTCCACCATTTCAAAACTGAATTTTTAATTCATATATATATATGCCAAATTCACTTTGCTATTATTTAGTTTTGAAATACTTACTTAATAAATCCAGTATCCTTTATATAAAATTTTCAAATTCAATAATTGAATATTCATCAATATATTTAGACTAGATTTATTCACTTAAATCATCTTAAATCCGAATTTAGTTATAACACCATATTCTTTTTAAATCTTAATTTCAATAAGATCTTAATTAAATAAAATCTCAAATCAATTTCAAAACTATCTTCTCAACTTTGATTTATGAAAATCAATATAAACTCTTTATTAGAATATAATTTAAGTAAATACTTATCCATAATATATTTTAATAAAATCAACTTTATTATTAACTTACTTCATACTTTAAACAATTTTATACATAGCTTAAAACCAAGAATTTAACTATATATAAAATAACCTTTATCAAATATTCGAAATCTATATCTCATTAAAAACCATATATATATTTCTTTACAAAACCATAGAAAAATTACTTCAAAAATAATTATATATATATATATATACCGCGGTGCCTGTGCATAATTTTCTATCATATGGTCAAGTGATACGGATATTTATCATTTCAATCCGCAATTTAAAAATAAAAAATGCGGTTGTATATCATTTCAAACCGCAATCCCGAATCAAAATAAATGCATAACAACTTGCAGATTATGATGGTATAAATAAAACATCCATTCATCCATCATCAACCATCAACCATTTATCACAATCATCATCCAAATTCAAATAATACATCAATATATAACAGGTGATAAATGACAGGTATCAACTATCAGTTCATATTCAAAAAATAAATTATAACTGTTTAACTGGCAGTTTATATGCAATAAAAATTAATAACAATTTAATTAAATAAATGCAATTTAACTGAGGTGATGATTAAAAATATGCTAAACAGTCATAAATAAATTTATAATCACATCAACAATTAATTTAACAAACATAAGAAATTTTATAAGTTGTGAGTGGGCTAAAACACTCACCTTTTGAATTTAAATTGAATTTAAAATCCAATTTAAACCCAAAATTTGCAGTCTTTAAATTCGTCAAAACCAGCGTCAAAGTTTTCGGAATTTAAATACGATTCTAACAAAATAACAGCGCGTGAATCGGAATTCGTAAGTGAAAGTTATAACAGTTAGATCATTTGGAAACAAATTTAAGTTAAAACAAAATAAACACTCACCCTCCGTAAAACAAATCCACGTCACCACGTTAATGCAAGCTATAGGACACTCGGCTACAGACCCATCGCACGCAAATTTGAACGCCTCCCCAGACTCGTGTTCGCCGTCGGTCGACTCGCCACCGCCACCTAGGCTCACGCGCCTCGGCCTTCCCCTTGCGACCTCGACCTCCATGCAGCACCAACTCGCCGTCGAAAGCACTCAAATCAAGACCGACCGCCAAAATCTTGTAGCCGTAATCAAATTTCCAGGGCAAATCTAGTCATTGATTCTTGAAATAACCCATATAGATGAACTCCTCTTGTCAATCTCTACCAAACCCAGAAACGGTTTGTCGATCGGACAAGTTTGATTTCGACATGATGAATGGCCGAAAATTCTTCAATTTTTACTGATCAGACGATGAACTAAAACGAAAAACGAATCATGGATCTGAGTTACGTTCATTGAGAGCTTCAACATATATTTTTTCTGAATTTTTTCTTAAGAGTTTGAATTTTCATTAGATTTTTTGAATTTGCAATTGGATCTAGGGTTCGCAGCCATTGAGTAAGAGGAGCACAGAAGTTTCTATGCGTATAGAAATGAGAAATGAGGAATAGAGGGCTGCTAGGGTTTATAAAGAAGTTTATATAGGTAGGTCAGAAATTAGAATGGATGGATAAGGTTGGATATGCACGCTAACGCCAAAGTGGCCCAAAAAGCCCATTTCGACTTTGGAACGAAATTGGGTCAACCCATATATCAAAATAGATACTTTAAAATATTTTAAACGCGATGGAATAAGTTTCAAGTTCAAATTCCATCATATAAAGAAGTTATGATAAAATCAATATTTTTCAAATTGATTTCAATTACATTGATTTCAAGGAGTATCACGTTCGTACGATCAAACGACAAGTCCGATCGCTACAAACTTGATATCCTACAATAATTCACCGTTACAGATCCTATGAAACTGGTTTTATTGAAATTCGAGTCATTGGCGAAAATGGCTATTTTTACATTGATTAAATAATTTAATAATTAATTAATAAAATCAAAATTTTAATTTCAATTCTAAAATCGACCAATTTTATCACTTTTATATTTCTCAAATCATTTACAATGATTTAAACAAATTTGATTGTCAATTTTGAGTTGATTAATTCATAAATTCCATTGTTAACCTCAATCTCAATATTTAATTTCAAATTTATTAAATTTAGAAATTATAAAATAAAACTCCAAAATCCATTTATTAAATTCTTAACCCTTGTTATTCGAGTCTTATTACAATAACAATATAGCTAACATTGCTTTTAAATCCTGATTCTTAATATTCTCCCATTTAAACTTAATTTCAAATTGACGTACAAATTAAATTACCTTTAATTTACATTCAAATAAATAAATCTTGATTTCCATTCTTATTATTCAACAATCATTATACTATAAACATATTTAATATTTGTTTACGTTTCATTACACTAATACTTCCAATTTCACCTTTATTCGTATTAACTATTTTATTTCCACTTATTGTGTAATAACTACTATAATTCAATCATATTTAAATTTGTCAATTTAACGCATAAATTAAGATTTTAAATTCAATATCCTAATTTACCTTGGTTCCATCCTGTTTTACATCAATTGTTACTTTAATTTACACAAACCAACGTTAAATTAAGATTTATTGTAATCGATTCCTAAAATTTATTTAACCCATTAAATAAACAAGCAACCTACATATATTTCACTTATGTGCTTTTAATTGCATTTATAAGTTCGTTACTTATCAATCTAGATCATAATTCCATATATAACGCTAATTTTATTTCATTACATTAATTTCTATTAAATGTTCTCAAAAATTTATTTACTTGGTTTTAAACTTTCTTCACATCAATTCCTACCCTATAAATAAATCTATGTTTCTATTTAGTTTACATTTAATAAAAATTCATTTCAAATTCAATTAACAATAGGTAACATAAAATTAGCGTTACCGTTACCCTTTAATCACATAAACAAGCTTTTATTACTTACAAAACAATGTTAACATTTATTTTCATAATGCAAATTTCATTCACTCTATCCGTTACTACATTTATATCCATTAAAGTAATATTTAATTACCTTTATTTGAAAAAACCTTTTATCACCAATATACTCTTTATAGTTAAAGTCTCAATTAAATTTATTTATCTGGATTTCATTCTTTTATTACATCATTTACTACTTTTACAACATAACCAACATTTCTATGCATCTTACATTTATATCTTGTAATTATTTTCTTAAACTCATAATTGTAATACCAAGTTTCATTTTAAATTTCAATTGATTCCCACTCACAGTTTAATAGCCAAAGTAAACTAGTAACAAATAATAACAGTCACTATTTGTCATAAATCACATTTATAGGTTTATAGTTTACAACAAATGTTGCAATGACTCATATGATATCGATTTTATCCAGTTACCATTAAATTTATAATAATTCATCAATTTGTACAATATATCTCTTGTTTCCTTAAAATAAATTTATGTTTCTATTAAGTTTTCATTCCCACTTCTGTTACTATATTAATAATCATTAAAGTAACGTTTATTATCAATAACAACATTATAATTACTTACCACTTAAATGAACTGGATTTCCAATCATTTCATTGACCAATTAATTAGGTAATTTATAATAATTTGTTATCCTATATTAAACTTATAACCTAGTACGACAATTTACGTTATTTCAATAAATTGCCATATAAAATTTTAAATTGTAAATTTTAATTACAATGGCTACATTTGATTTCTACATTCGCTCCAATATAAATTATAATATTTTTTTTCTTTCTAAATTAAATTAAAAATCTTAATTAAATTATCCAAATTATTCATCAAAATTTATGGGTCGTTACAAATTAAATTTATTTTGAATAAATAAATATTAAAATTTCTATGTTATAAAAATTATGATTTTTTGTAAAGTACACTCAAGTATGATTTTTGGAGTTGTATAAGTTTTAATAATGATTTGTAAATCATTAAAAGAATATGTTTATTTAAATCGAGATTTATAAATTATTGTAATTGGTGTGTATATAAGATTTATAAAATGGATAGTTTATAAATAAAAAATGATGGGATTATAAAGGAATTTTGTAAGAGTTAAAATAAGGTTATAAATGGAGGGTATAAGTAAATATGATTTATAGATTTATAATTGAAGCGGTTATAAAAAGAATGATTTTGGAAATAAATAGTTTATAACTAATTGACTTATAATTGGATTTTAGCATGTAAATGAGCTATATATAAACTGGTTAATAAAAAAGGATTTTAGAATTGGAAGTTTTTATTAAATATAAACGTGATTTATAAACATTGTTTTATAAATCCGAAATCAGTTGATTTTGATAAGTTAAATATAGAAGTTTATTTAAAGGAATTTTATTCACGATTTTTGACAGTGAATTATCCTATAAATTAAATGTTGTAAGAATAAAGAATTTGGTTGGGAATTATATCCAAGATTTTGGACAGTGGATAATCTTTTAATAAATTTATAGAAGTATTGAATTTGGTAAACGATTTATATTCACGATTTTGGACAGTGAATAATATATTAAAGAAATGTTTTAGGAAGTGATATTTAAAATGGAGTTAAATGTCTTAAAGATGGTTTTAAAATGTGTTAAGTATCGAAACCATAGATTTCAACATTCATTGTTAAAATAGACGATTTCGAGAAATAAGGAAACGATGGACTATAACACAGTTGTTATAGTAAATGATTTTCGAAAGGAAATGTTTTTATATAGTATTGGGATTTATACATCTATTTTATTTTCGAATCCCTATACTAGTGATTTTGGGTTGTCGTAACGATGTTTTACGCAGCATTCGTTTTGACCCAAATAAAAGATGTTTAAGAGAACGGTTTCCTTAAAGAATAAAATATATACTTAATTATGATTTAAGTATATGCAATATTTTCTAAGTGTTGAAAATAAATAGAATTAGGAATTACTTATTATTGAATAAGTATTTGGAAATGTTTTCCAATATTGAAATGTTGAGAATATATCTTTTTAAAGTAATTTAAAGTGAATATTTAGCAAGTAATTTAATTAATAAAAGATTAATTAAAAGGGCCTAGTGATTGTTATGGTGCTAAATATTTGTTTGTTTGTTTTGATAGTTAAATAATCGACTATCAAACTTTGCCAAATTTTAGTTCCTCGACTTGGTGTGGGAACTATTTAGTCGTACACTTATTACGCAGCCTTCTGTGTTGGCTTGATTATCGTTTGTGTTGAGGATGTTGATTCGTATAGTGCGGAGTATTACTCTGATCTATCGAGCTTCCTTCTTGGCCCGAAGGATAGCAAGTTCAAAGTTGGAGACGTGATAAGTCTATGAGACATAGTTGCTGTGTGAGGTTGAGAAACGCTTTTGCGTTGTCGGTGCGAAGAGACCGGGATTAGATTTATCTGAAAACCACTTTGGACCAATGTATATGTGACAATTGTGCAGGTTGCTTGTGATGATATTGATATTTTGGATTTTCATAGTGGGGGACTGATTGTTGAACGTTTGGGGTTAAAATTCCAATATACATCCAGTAGCAGTGGTATCTTCATTATGAAATATCCAATGCAAGGACTATTCGCTATTAATCGTAGGGATTTCCCGACAGGATGTGGTAGGAAAGTATCTTCGGTTTATCCTGTTCCTGGACAACTTGTATGGATGTTTGTCTGACATTGCATTTATACAGATTACGTACATTGGCTTTTACAAACGTACATCAGTAGTAGCGGAGAAGGCAACTTCTCTTAGCTTAACACTCTCCTTGAGACGTATGAGCTTAAGGGTTGTATTTTTGTGGAAGGCAAGTAGTAGTCAACGGAAATGGCCGTGTGGCGCTCAAAGTGATGTGATTGTGATTGTGGAAGGTAATCGTTACCTCTAGCCTCATCAACCGGAAAGGATCAAAACAGGGTTAGATGCGACAAGGCTAAGTGGGTCATTCCCAAATAGGATATGATCATCCTCTTCTAGATATATCTTTACACGCTATGACGTCGTGTATCAGATTATTATGGTTTGTATGCTTAGAGGGCCCTCGGTAAAGGTCGGTAACGACCAGAGGATGACATATTCGGTACCATCAAGTTATAGAGGTGGGTCGGTCTTGTGTTTGTAGATGAACTTTGTGATGGTTTCTCGGTTGCATTCTTCTAGAGATGTACTGCCGGAAGGTAGTCCCTTCACCTATTCATTTGTACGGAAATCCAAACTCCACTACGTGTTTGCCATTTTGATTGTATTACCCAATTAGGCTATATGCTGGAATTTAATCAATGTAACAATTTTAGCTATGATTTATATTATTTACATATAGTAGACACTACTATAATATAGGAGGATTTGATATGATATGTTTTAGTTATCGTAAGGTAAAAACATATCCGTGTTTACGTGTGGACTTGTCTTATGAGATACTTTTGTTTTGATAAAGGAAAAATTTGGTAATTTAATAAATTTAGTTGAGTGTGTTTCTCACGCTGGTTTACCAGACTGATCCGGGCATTCTTCCCTTTCAATGCTCGGGTCAGACCGAGTATATTTACAGGTCTAGATTTGATGCTTTTGGAGCTTCAGTAGGAGAGTTGGAGATCTTCATTTTGTATATGCGTATCTGTTTTGATTATTGAGTATCACCTGTGCTTAGTTGTTTTATATTATCAGCAATTATGAGGACAGGTTATTATAACTGTTCATGCTGATAACTCTGATTGATTGTTGAACTCTGATTGATGTGTATATATATAGTTTCTATTTTGTAAAGATCATTGATATGATATTATATGTTTTCCGCTGCGATGTGAGATTCTGTATTGTTCTTTTTAGTTCTATCTTCTCCCTTTTTTCTCTTCTCTTCTTCTCTCTTCTTTTCTTTCTCTTGACTTTCCGTCAGCCTGTGCTTTTTGGGTCGGACATGTGTGGATTATTGTCGATTCAAAGGGTACGGATTTGTGGGTCGTCACAACTGGTATCAGAGCTTAGATTTTGTATATTCCTAACCTTTGATGTGTACTCAGTATAGACAGGGATAGTAGCACCCTAGATTGAGTTTGAGTGTATTATATATATGAGCGCGTATTTTTAGTGAATATGAAATTTTTATGTTGTGTTTACTTATCCATTGATTTGTTTGTGAATTTTGGTCGGTATGTGGGACGTCATATTATCGATAGGGATTTTCAAACACTTAAACGAGGCAAGTCGACATAGTATCATTTTAAATTGGGTAAATGAAATAATTTTACCTTTATTTTATTTTATATATAAAAGAAATAATTTGTTAGGAATTATTAAAGTGTATATAAATTGATTGTTTGGTTGTTGAAAATATAAATATATATAAGTTAATGAAAGATGTTTGAATAATCTAAATAGAAACAATAATTGTAAAAGAATAATTTATATAAGCAAATGAATTATAAAGTATGAAATTATAATTAAATTGATTTACAATTGTGAAATAATATTATGCATAAGGAATGAAACTATTTGAGTTGTAAATGAAAATGGACTTAACTAAGAATTTGTGAAATTTTGAATCCCATTTATTTTGGAAGTTATTTTTCAAAGTTAAAGAGGTTATATTATTATAAATAGAAAATAAGTGAAATTATATAAGTAAAAGATTTGTAAATGTGATTTATAAATAGAAGGAAATTTTAAAAAGAATAGAAAGCACTGAATTCACTATTGTTGCTAGGAAATAATAAGGGTGATGACTGTAGCATCATCAACATCATTTTCAAGTTTATGTGTGATGGATTTGCTACCAATGGTAAATTGAAATTGAAGTTTTGTTTTGATAAATGAATTTTTAAAATCCAAGTTGTAGTTGATAAATATAAGTAGAAATGACTTTTGGACTTATAATATGAAATGATAAAGATTTAGCTTTAGTAAAGTTGAAAGGAATTTGAGTTAGCATAATAAATATATAATTTGAAATTTAACTAAAGGAGGTTAAATAAATTGAATTGGATTTTAATTGGATTAGATAAATCATTGGAATGAAAATTAAACTGGTTAGTGACTATATAATATGAATTTGGAAGTTTATAAAATAAGTTGTATATCTTACAAAATGAGGGAAAACAAAATATGAATTTGAACAGTGATATGAATTTGACTTACGTAAACGTTGAATAAAATGACTTTAGATTTGGAATCTGAATTGGATTTATAAGTTGAAATATGAGTTAAGTCAAATAGAATGAAATGTTGTGAAGAAATATAACTTAAGTAAATGTAAATGAAGTTGATTTTGGTATCGAAGTAAATTAATAAAGTGAGTTAATTGAATGTGAAATTGAGTTATATAAAAAATTCAACTTTAATTGTAAAATGAATCAACATTAGAAATGATGTTGTTAAGAATTGAATAAAATTTAAGTTAAGAAGTTGTGAATTGAATAATTGAATGAAAGTCAATTGAATGTTAAACCAAATTGAATGTAAACGAAGTAAAGTGAATTAATTTGATAATGTTGGTTATGCATTGATTGTTAGATGGATGTTAATTGATTGTATAGAAAATCCATATGAAATTGAATTAATGAAATTGAAAACTAAATAATTGAATTCAAATTGGAAGTAGGTGAATCTAAATAAAATTGGATTTGAATTGGAAGTGAACCAACTTGAATGTAAATTGGTAAATGTAAACCAATCGAATATGAATAAAAGAATGGTTAGTAAAGTCCAATGTTAATGAATCAAACATGATTTAATTGAAAATCAATTCAATAAATATTAATGAGAAGCGGATTTATATTGATTTGGTCATGGATTGATTGGATAAATATTGATTTGTTGGATGATAGTTGTATGATGGTTGGATTTGTTGCATTTGATTGCATTTGCTATATTGACGTATATAGCTGTTGGTATATGTTGTATATTGATATTACTTTCATATACATATGTTTCTCATGGTTTGTTGAGTGTTTAGTAGGTGCGTATGGCGCTTGCTTCGCTTCTGGAGCTCGTTTTCGCGCTATATTAGCCGTATATGCTCCTAATAATATATAACGTACATATCTCGGATTACATATCATACTTTTACACTTTTTTCCCTTCGGGATGCCTCATCCTTGATGATGAGATGTATATTTTTGATATATATTGCTATTTTTTTTGGATCGAACCGCGCGAAGGAGAAGCTAGTGAATTTTTTTGAAAATTTAAGGAGCTAGAAAATTTTGGGAAAATTGAAAATTTTGTGATAACTAAAAGTTTATTTTTTGAGTTGAAAGTTAAACGATATTAGTTGGTTTTGGAAAGATAACTAAATGGATTTGAAAATCTAGTAAAGTTTTATAAGAAGTTATACTAATGTATTTTGGGAAAAGTTAAAATGTTTAAATAGATTTGATATAGTAAATTGTTTTGAAAAGTTAATTGATTTTGTAACTTTGTCTTACTTTGTAATTTCAAGGACGAAATTCTTTTAAGTAGGGGAGAATGTAACGACCCAGAATTTCTATCATTTGAAATTCGTATATTTAATTGATTTTAAATATGCACAAGTTAAATTTATAAGCTGAATAGATTATATTTCGAATATAAGGATTTAATTGGGTAATTAAATTATTAATTTAATACTTGAAATTGTGAAAATAAGTGGGAATTGGATTTAATGTGAATGAAAAAGATTTATAAAGTTGAATTAAATCTTATTTGAACTAGAGTGATGTTAGAGAACTTTTAAAATCGAATTAAAAGTTAATTTGTAGAAATTGAATATTTTAATATTTAATTGACGAGTGAAAATGGTTATTTTTCATGCAGTCTCGGATTTCGACGAAACCAGTTTCATTCGATTCGTAATGTTAAATTATTGTATGATTTCAAATTTCGTGTTAATCGGATTTATGGTTTGTCCAGGGCAAGTTAAAATGCATAGAAATCGGTTAAAGTGAATTTTAAATTTAAATAGTCGATTTGAAAACCTATCTTTCAAATACGATCGAATTGGATCCCGATATATATTCCATTGTGTTTGGAATGGGGGTAAAACATTATAAACGCCAGGCGGCATGCTTCATTTCGAGTTCGACTTTTTTTGGATGAATAGTGTTTTGCAATTTTCTATATAAGGACCTGTTTTCTTCATTTGCATCAAAACCCTAGAGCATTAAGGCTAGCCGCCACCCTCTATTTCAATGGCCAGCAAATCACCATCTTCTTCCCCAAATATCTCATGATTCGTCGACATTTAGCAAAATGTTTCAACTACAAACGTGTAGAGCACAGCAAGAACTACAAATCCAATGGTGGAGATCATCTTTAATGCAGCCAATCGACGGCAAACCTCATCCAAACACCATGCATTTGAGCATGATTTTTGTGATCGATGGTCGACCGAGTTCGCCAATATTCGAGCCAAAGTTTGTGCTCGTGTCGAGCTTCGAAACCATGTTCTCTGATCGTCGTCTCGTCGTTCGTATAAGGCACGTTGACTAGGTTTTTTGGCGGCTCATGGGTTCTTTGTATGCGCATCTTAACCTAGGTGAGGAAGAAAGAAAAGCAACGCCCTTAATATTGGGGTTTGAAAATGAGCTGCCCATCTTTTTAAAGGTTATAAAAATAAAATGAAATTGTGAAATAAATTATATATTAATCCGTATAATGTTTAAAACGTGATAACTTTTTCATACGAGGTCCGCTTCACACGAAACGACTTGCGTTTGTTTCGTATGAATGAACACTACGCAATGGAGCTTGTTTGGAGTTGATTAGAGCTAGCATGAATTTTGGATAAAATTAAATGGTCGTTTAATTTTATTCGGAATAAAACGTTGAAATCGCGACTACAAGCAATGTGAGTACAACTCACTCTTTTTGCCTCACTGATATTTTTATATAAGTGAGAAATAATTTATTATATGATGATTGATGATTGTTTGGATGATAAATGATATATTTATTGGTATTAGATATATATTCCTGCCTAGTGGAGCAGATGACCCTATACGTTCCCGTGTATGAGCGGATGACCCTTTGTACGATCGTCTGCCTTGAAGCGGACATTGTACACATATTCTAATATGTATATTTGTTGCAAATGAAAGGTTGGAGGGATCCAACTGGATCCCTCAATAGTATTGATTTATTTACAGATATTGTGATATATGTTGTTATCATATGATATATGATGTTTGGATGTTGCGATTGCCGTATTTAGTGCTGTTGCAGCATTGGGACTATATTTTGGAATTTAAAAATGTTAAAATGATGATTTCCAAATTTAAAAAGATTTTAAAGTGATTTTGGAAATAAACGTTTCATTTATTTTTGAATTGTAAAGGAATTAAATTTATTTTGAATAAATAAAAATTATAATTTCTATGTTATAAAAATTATGATTTTTGGTGAAATACACTTAAGTATGATTTTTGGAGTTATATAAGTTTTAATAATGATTTGTAAATCATTAAAAGAATAAGTTTATTTAAATCGAGAATTTTGAATTATTATAATTGGTATGTATATAAGATTTATAAAATGGAAATTTTATAAATAAAAAATGATGGGATTACAAAGGAACTTTTTAAGAGTTAAAATAAGGTTATAAATGGAGGGTATAAGTAAATATGATTTATAGATTTATAACTGAAGCAGTTACACAAAGAATGATTTCGGAAATAAATAGTTTATAAGTAATTGACTTATAATCGGATTTTAGCATGTAAATGAGCTATATATAAAACTGGTTAATAAAAAAGGATTTTAGAATTGGAAGTTTTTATTAAATATAAACGTGATTTATAAACATTGTTTTATAAATCCAAAATCAATTGATTTTGATAAGTTAAATATAGAAGTTTATTTAAAGGAATTTTATTCACGATTTTTGATAGTGAATTATCCTTTAAATTAAATATTGTAGTAATAAAGAATTTGGTTGTGAATTATATCCACGATTTTGGACAGTGGATAATCTTTTAATAAATCTGTAGAAGTATTGAATTTGGTAAACAATTTATATTCATGATTTTGGGCAGTGAATAATATATTAAAGAAATGTTTTGGGAAGTGATATTTAAAATGGAGTTAAATGTCTTAAAGATGCTTTTAAAATGTGTTAAGTATCGAAACCATAGATTTCAACATTCATTGTTGAAATAGACGTTTTCGAGAAATAAGGAAATGATGGACTATAACACTGTTGTTATATTAAATGATTTTCGTAAGGAAATCTTTTTGTATAGTATTGGGATTTATATATCTATCTTATTTTCAAATCCCTATACTAGTGATTTTTGGTTGTCGTAACGATATTTTACGCAACATTCGTTTTGACCCAAATAAAAGATGTTGGAGAGAACGGTTTCCTTAAAGAATAAAATATTTACTTAATTATGATTTAAGTACATGCAAAATTTTCTAAGTTTTGAAAATAAATAGAATTGGGAATTACTTATTATTGAGTAAGTATTTGGAAATGTTTTCCAATATTGAAATGTTGAGAATATATCTTTTTAAAGATAATTTGAAGTGAATATTTAGCAAGTAATTTAATTAATATAAGATTAATTAAAAGGGCCTAGTGATTGTTATGGAGCTAAATATTTGTTTGTTTGTTTTGATAGCTAAATAACCAACTATCAAATTCTGTCGAATTTTAGTTCCTCGACTTGATGTGGGAACTATTTAGTCATACACTTAGTACGTAGCCTTTTGTGTAGGCTTGATTATTGTTTGTGTTGAGGATGTTGATTCGTATAGTGCGGAGTATTACTCTAATCTATTGAGCTTCCTTCTTGGCCCGAAGGATAACAAGTTGAAATTTGGAGACGTGATAAGTCTATGAGACTTAGTTGCTGTGTGAGGTTGAGAAACGCTTTTGCATTGTTGGTGCGAAGAGACCGGGATCAGTTTTATCTAAAAACCACTTCGGACCAACGTATATGCGACGATTGTGCAGGTTGCTTGTGATGATATTGATACTTCAGATTTTCATAGTGGGGGACTGCTTGTTGATCGTTTGGGGTTAAAATCCCAATATACATCCAGTAGCAGTGGTCTCTTCATTATGAAATATCCAATGTGTAACGACCCGCCGCTCTGACCGCCTCTAGTCGGTAATTAAACCAACTAGAAACGTTCAAATGACAGATTGTTATTTAGTTTATAACATTTAAGCAGAATCAGTCACAGAATCACAGAAACAATAATATATTTTATAAATGAACTTTTCTTTTATATATAAATATCAGAGTTATACAATGAATTACATTTTATACAGCGGAACAATTTTTATTATGTACAAGAAAATCTTTCCTGAAAAGCTTTAGTGAAGTGCTTTCCCCTCTCTCTCTAACTTCGCTGCGAGAAAATCTCCAAGCTGTAAAAATACTCGGTCTGACCCGAGCGTTTTATGCAAAACACAAAAACACTCGAGTCAGGATTAATCTTTATTCAAGTAAATAAATTTGCGATGAACTGAATTAAAATGGTAACAGTGAGACATCAACTACAAGCCCAAGTCAAGATGGGCTACAGGATGCATTCAAGTCCAAAACCAGGCAACAGTGCATAGGAAGGCATATATGAACATGAAGACTGACATACTTAATGCATGAAGAAAAAAAATGTGCACAGGCCAGAGACAACACTCAGGCCAAATGAAAACAAACTACTAAATCAAGTTACCAACCAGAAGTTCGAGGCAGTAGTGTTCATGAATACAACTACAACTGCAAAGGTTCAAGGCTGAGACAAACCCAATGCACCAATGCAACAGCATACAAGGTGCAGACAACTCAACTCAACAGCAATGCATGCTACAACAACAGAGACCACGGCTACTACACAACACAGCAGCAATCAAGATGGTGGCAAATGTATACAAGTGATACATGAACCAGAACACAAATCCAGTTACAACAATGAGTTCAACAATGTCAAAAGAAAATAAATGCAACAATCAACTCAACTGAATACATGGAAGTATGACAGTGAAACTCAAAGCAGTGCACAAGTTAACAGGGCTTATCTTTCCTCTTATATATATTTATACAAGCATATGCACTCAGTTCATTTTTTTTATTTAAGCTTGTTGGTGCTTATTTAATTCCAGAGGAGATATAGAAACCTTTTTCATTTACATGCTTAAGCTTAAAATCAAATGTAAATGATATCTTCATTTATCTACCGGCACATACAGGCATACTACTACATATAGATACATACAGGCACAAATATTCAAGCATATTCACATGCAATCATTCATGAGGCTTGTTCTTGATTTATTACTTGGACATGAGGTAAGTTTAAACAAAAGGACCCAACTTATTAACTGAAACATCATGTATGACCAACATAGTGCAACAATGAAGCACTGAATAGTATGCAGACCAGAAACACTAAGTCAAATGCAACAGAATGGAATGCAACTACAAGTGCAACAGTCAAGTCCAAATGCATCAATGAGGAAACTGCAGTGGACTTGTATACAACAGAGGAAGCCATGATCAAGTCCAAATATAGTGCCACAACTTGTAACAAGGGTATGGAAATTTACAGAAATGTTGGACTTACATTTTTTTCAATAAAGAAAGAAAATTTCAAAACTTACTTAGTTTGTTACTAAACATGGTGCAAGTTTAAGGCACAAAACCAGAGATTAAAATATACACAGTCCACATGCAAAGCAAAATATTCATTCATATATCTAGGATGCAATACAACTTTAACTCCCTGCATCTCAGCAACCAAAGATTAAACTTAATTTGAAAATTGTTTAGAACAAAACAAACTTAATTTGAAAATTGTTTAGAACAAAACAAACTTAATTTGAAAATTGTTTAGAACAAAACAAAACTTAATTTGAAAATTGTTTAGAACAAAACAAAACTTAATTTGAAAATTGTTAAGAACAAAACATTACAGGTTTTAAAACTTAAGTCATGAACAAACAGCAACCATGATACTCAACAGTATATAAATACTTGTATAAATTCATAGAAATTGCCAGAAAGCTCATATACACACAAACAATTTGTTTAAGTAATATCATGCATCCAGGTTTGTTTTTTTTTTAGATTTAGAAAGATGATGTTACACTATTACAAACATCTTTTGTTTAGAGATCAAGACCTAACATTGATTATAGGAGGAGATATTTAATTTAGACTAAGGGATTAAACATGTAATCCAACAGTATAAGGTATATTTGCATATGTACAGGCAGGAATGGTTATTTTATGTAAATGTATACATACAAGCATACTGAACAAACACTCATCATGGCATACTTCAAAATCAAGCACAGTTAACCAAAACATTCAAATTTAGGGTCTTAAAGGAAGGGGTTTGCTCACATTCATAATTGAAGACAAGAGGAACATAGAGCTCCTGTATGTGTATGAGAGGTATAAATTGTGATGTACCCAGGCATATGCATGAATTTCGGAGCAGTTCATATCAACATTCTAACACATATCATAGCATATGCAACCTTATTCACAAACAAAACATCAATTCTACTTGCATGCAAACAGGACATATGTAAGGTTAAGGTTTTGCTCACAGTATATATTTTTTCTTTCTTGAAACTGTACAACATAACAGAGGTTGCATATATATACATATACACCAGCATGCATCCATCACAATATAAATAAATTACATCCACACAGGCAAACATGCATTTTAACAAGAGAACAGCATTTATCACTGCATATAACATAGATTTGGATAGGTTTTGCTCCCAGTTATTTTCAGAACTAAGGTATTCATTTTTTTTCTTTACTACATTTACTTAGACAACTTAAAATTGACAGGTAAAAGAGGAAGTGATTTGGGGTTTTGAATTTGCTTGCATCTGAGAACAAGAATAGGGGGTTTTACAGACACATACATACAACACACATGAACAGAAGTTCAAACAAGCACATGCAAACAAAATTTTCCTCATCTAGATTCAAAGATCCATCACATGCAGCAAAAACAAAACAAGTCAAGTTTTAATAGCATCTGTTCTCATCAGATTTTTAAATGATAGCATCTGTCCTCATTAGTTTAAAAACAAATTTTAAATAGCATTTGTTCTTATCAGTTCAAATTTAAGTAATCGAGCAAATGATAGCAAATAACACCCAACAAACATACATGCAGAGACTTATCTGGTCTTATCAGTTTAAATTAAATTAACCGAGCAAATGATAACAAATAACACCCCAAATCATAGCATGCAACCAAGCACCCAATTCAAACTAATTTAAAAACTTGAATAATGATTAATCATGAGAAAACTCACCTTATCACGAATCGAAACAGCCGAGGTGAGTAATGAGCACAATCGAAGAAAAATCGAAGCCCCAAATTGGATCGCAAGCCCTAATTTTGCAAAGCGGAACGAACGAGAAGAACGAAGCCGCCATTTTTACTCTTTTGTTAGATTTAGGGTTTGAATCAAAAATGGGTAGAGGGATGGTGGTATCGGCCTTAGATACATCTCACAGTACCAATTAAGATGGCCCAATATAAATTTTAAAGCCCGAAGACAATTTAATCAATTTCAAACAAATTTCAACTAATTCCAATTGGTTTTGTTATTACTTTGCTTTGTTTTGTTTTGTTCAAATTATGTTGTTAAAATTTCTCCAATGTAGTTACATTCTATTCTACAAAGTTTTATAAATATGTTGTTTTAATTTTAACTATGTGTATTTATTTATCTTGTATTGATTAAAATTTTATTCCTTTCTATTTTAAAGAAAAGAAAAATGTTATTTAAAACTAACCATCCATTTATAAATTTACATAAATAATACTTGTATCCAAATTATTTTCCTAAGTCATTAGCTTGAATTAAAAATACAAATTCAATATTCAATTTCAACTCCAAAGTCAAATTTAAATTTTTATTCAACTTTGTATAGATTAAATTTTAATATTTAATCGCCAAATTCACAGTTATATTGGGAATTCAATTTAAATTATCATTCAAATATTTAAAATTAATTAAATATTTTCAATTTAAATTGTTCAAAAATTCAGGATCGTTACAATATCCCCTCCTTAAAAGAATTTCGTCCCGAAATTACAAGTAAGGAAAAATGATTGTTAAAATTTCACTGATGTTTATACCCTACTCAATTTTATTAAGCTTGAAACTTATTAAAAATAAATAAATAAGTATAGGATTCATTCTATTTGTTTTGTCTCATTATCTTTGTTAATTAACTCATTTGCTCATCATTTTCTACAATCAAGACGCAAAAGTCTTTTACTAAAGTTTTCAACTTACAAAACCCAAATTTTAAATTTGCAATTCTTCATTTAAGAAATTTACATAGTATAACCTTTCCAAAGCTGTGGACTTTAAAAACATTTCAAAAATCCTCTTCCTTAGTTCATTAGGTTGGAATTTATGTTACTTTAATTTCAGATTATTGATTTTTCTATTTAAAGTTTGAAAATACTTGCTAACTCGAAATTTAACAAGTCTATTGTCGTTCTTACAGACTTTAGGCATACGCTGGCCAGGCGCAAGTCTAAAAATCTCCAAGTACTAAATATACTTGCTTCAATTCCCAGTGAAAATACTTAAAAATTCTTTTTAAAAATGGATATGGAAAGCACGTTCCCCCATGGATCACAGTTACCCGGCGGTTACGCTACTATCCCAGTAGAATCGCTTGTAACCATAGGTTTCTCATCTCTTGAATTTCGCCATGGTTGTTTCCATAGATCGCGGTCCACACGGCGGTTACGCTACTATCCCAGTAGAATCGCTTGTGACCATAGGCATCTCGCCCCTCGAATTTCGCTTTGGCATCTAGATTGCAGTTTACACGGCGGTTGCGCCACTATCCCAGTGGAATCGCATGTAACTGTAGGCATCTCGCCCCTCAAATTACGCTAGTCACTCCAACTAATGGAAAACAAATGGCCAATCCAACTAATGGAAAACAAATGGCCAATCCAACTAATGGAAATCAAATGGTCAATCCAACTAATGGAATTCAAATGGTCAATCCAACTAATGGAATTCTACGTAGCTACGATTTTCAAATGGACACTCATCACGAGTTCCAACAACCTTCACAAATTTTTTTAAATGGAAGGTACTTTTCCATATCCTCAATTTGGAAAACATAATGTCACGACCCGGCTTCCAAATACCAGGAAGCCGCACCGTGAATTAAGAAAGAAAGGGATAGAAGAAGAAAGAAAGAAGAGAAAGAAGAAACAACACAAGAATCTCAACAGCGGAACGAATAAATTATATTAATAACCAAAGTATTACATAGTATACATCAAATATCAGAGTACACAGACATATACAACTCATACTAGACAGTTATAAACACCTATCTAATTATTACAACTCAATTACAAACACAAACACTCAGAGATACCAACACAGCGGAAACTATATAACTATACGCAGAAGCCTCCTGCTCCATTGCTCCTCCACAATTCGTCAAAGCTAATCCTGAATCCTAACCTGAATTCCCTTGGCTACTCATAAAAATTTGAGTACCCAAGAGTTATAGAAAAAACAGAAATAACTCCGGGTCAGACATGGGTCTGGTGTGAGTAACAGGTTAAAGTTGCTTAACTTTGAAAAATCTTTGAAAAGAAAAGGTATCACGTAAGACTTCCCACACATAAACATGGAAAAGTTTTTACCTTACGCTAACCAAAACATTTGATAGGAAATCCGATGATATTATAATAGTGTCTAGGGTTTTCAAATAAATAAGAAATAGCCGAAATTGTTACATTCATTAAATTCCAGCTACTAGCCACAAAAGTGGGTAATACAATCAAAACCGTTGGCACTTATTGGATTTTGGATTCCATCAATGGCAGGGCTACTGGGGTACCGCCCGTCACAGTACGTGGCCTAGATCACCGTACCGAGGATTACTCCCTTCATCCCCTGCAACACAAAGCCGGACCCGTTCCTTACTGAACAGTTCCAAACAAGACTACCCCGCAGTTGTGATCAGCAACCGCACCACTAAGCCGAAAATAAAGGGACCTCTAGACAGGGATAAATCTTGCTCTCAAGTGGGGGCTACCCACGAAGCTTTGCTGCACCTCCCCTGTTTTAGCCATTCCCGGTTGATGAGGCTTGAGGCTACGATTACCTTTATAGGACATATCACTTAGAATGCTCATCGTCCACCTGACGATGTGTTGAAAGCATTCAATCCATACAAGTTCGTTCCGGGTTCGAACGAAACCGAAGGCATTATCTCGTTACACTCGTATTGGAATCACCCTCAGAGTTAACGACAATAACCCTTGCACTCTGATTCTCCATCTCGAATCTATAAGTGCTATTCCGTCAAACTCATTACGGAATCACCCACAGAGTTATACTGACGTATAGCCCTTACACCTCGAGTCTTCACTCGCTCCACTTAGGTTAACGACCTAACGTTATTTGGAATCGATGTGGTTTTCGGATATCCAAATATGGAAACCCGATCCCGGTCTCATCGAAAACCAAAGCGTGTCTTTTAAGGTCCAAGTTGTTTAAGTTTAAAACAATTCAATTCATTATCTAAATATACACAGATAGATAATTCACCACACAATAGATAATCAATTTTATCATTACCAACAGATAATTCATATCATAATCAGATATCCATACTATCATCCAAAAGCAACCAATGCATACATATCACATACACTACTAATCTCATAACTGAGATTACAAACCATACCAATCAATACCAATCATCAAACATAAGCAACTATCTAATGATCATTCCATTCTATAATTAATTTAAAATGAATTAAATTAATTACTTAATCTCTAATTAATTTTGAAATAAATTAAATTAATTACTTCATCATTAAAATCCTGCTTATCTTAATCACCAATTGATTACAGATCAATTTATAAATCACCATCTAAATATTCATATTCACTTAATCATTAATGATTAACCATATCTAATTACAATAAGTAATTAGCATTGAATATTAATTATACCTTAATTAATCAATTCCAAATTACATCATTAATTAATTAATTAATGATTACATTTAATCAATCACTATATAAATTAATTACATAAGTAATTAATCTTCAATTTAAACCATATATATTAATCACCCATGATTAATATCCTTTTAGTAATTAACTATTTTAATTACTCCTCCCATAATTAATTACTCTTAATTAATTATTCTCATTAATCACTTGATTAATTTCAAAGTAATTTAAATCAAATTACTTCTATAGTAAATATCTTTAATTACATTTAGTAATTATTAACTAATTACTTCTCTAAGTAATTACAATCCATAAATTACATAAAGTAATTATCAATCAATCCTCAATGTTTAAATTAATTAATCTTAATTAATCTAAACTAATCACATTTAATTAAATTAATTACACCAAGTAATTAATTCATTAATTACTTTCATTAAGTAATTAAACTTAAATAATTGATTATTATTAAATTAATTGACCTGATTAATTGTCAAGAATTAATCACATTAACTAATTGTTAATTAATCTTAGGTTAATGACCTTCATTAACCTTTCTTAATTACATAATTAAGAAATTAACTTATAATTAATCATTATTAATTATTAATTAACTAATATTTAATTAAAATTTAATTAATGTCTAATTATTAATTAATTAAGTGTTAATTAAATCTTAATTATCATTAATCACTTGATTAAGTAAATCTTAATCATTAATTAAAACTTAATTAACCATCCTTAAATTATAGATTAATTAACATTAATTAATTAATCTCAAATCTTAATTAATTAACTTAAAAATTATTAATTACTTAATTAATCCTCCACATTATTAATTAAGTAAATAATTAATATTCCATTTAAATTATTAATTAATTTAAATGAAACCAATTATCTTAAGTTCAAAATTAAGAAACCTTCTTTCTTTATATAAAGTATTTAAACACTTTGTTCCCAAAGCAAAATTCAAATTTAAAAATTTCTTTTAAAATTCAAACTGAAACAAAAATTCAAATTTTCATTCAAGATTAAATCTTAAGAATTTAAAACTATTTTTACATTCCATCTTCATTTTCAAATGCAAATCATTATCTTAAAACAAGTTTAGATTTAAACCTTTATTTTTAAAGACTGAAGTTTGAATTTAAACTCCTGATTTAAATTAAATCAAACTCAGATTCATGTCCATACTTTACTTTCCAGATTTAAACTTGTTTTAAATTTCCAATTTGCATTTTAAAGTTTACTTTTAATATAAAACAGAAAAACAGTAAACAATTTCCTGTTTAAATTTAACATCTTAAATTTGAATTCAAAAATGATTCAAAACTTCAGATTAAAATTATTGAATCATATCTAAGTTTCAGGTTAAAATTTCAAATTAAACTCCATCTTTAATTTGAAAATTTCCTTTTAAATCTAAAAACAGAAAACAGTTTCTGTTTTATTCTAAAACCCAGCTTGAATTTAAAAGCATTTTAAATTTAATTCAAAGATTTTAAACTTAAAACTTATTGAATACAAATCCAACTTCAGATTCAAAGCTTAAATCCAGATTTTTGATTGCATCTATCCTCACTGTATATTTTTAATAACCTGGAAAACATAATACTGCAAATCCTAAAACTGAAGCACTGGAACAACCCGAGCTACCACTATCTTACTTCGAGTCATTTTATCCCCTGCTTCGAGTTATTTCCACATTCCCCCGAGACAATCTCGAGTTCACAAAACCTGCAACTAAAACTGAACCACCATCATCACCAACCTGCACAACACTTCTGTGCACCCTCATCCCAACTCCGGCCATCTCTGGCCATCAACTCAGGACATCCTCCAACTACCAAAATCCCCTCATCAACACTCAATCACCAAATGCCCTTAATTCAACTTGAATTTAATTTCAAGTTAAAACTAAAACCTGGAACAGCACCTCCTTTCCAATGATCAACCTGTCAACGCAATCAACCCACTACTCCGGCCACCATCATCCTCGAAACTTCGGTGACATGCTCATCAACCCACAATCTATCCATACTCAAAGTATCCTTGAATTCGAATCATTGATGAGGTAGCAGTTCTAACATTTCTTAACCCCAGTAAAACTAGGGTTCAAACTGAAATTCCCAAATCTCATCTCAAAATTGAATTGCAAAACTACTTAATTATGAAGTTTGAATTTTTATCCTATATAAATTGTTGCTCTGCATAACTGATTCCCCAGGTTACAGACAAATTTGTTTAGTTTATATGATATTTTAAAGCTTATCCTATTTTAACATGAACAAGCTATGTCCAATTGTTTTAAATCATAGTAGCAACAAGCTACAGAAAACTCAGGGATCAATATGAGTTTGAAACTTGCAGAAACCCACATGCACAGCCATAAATTAGATTACAGGCAGATATTTATATGTATAACATTCAAAGAAATCTCATATGGATCTATATGCAATTCATAAAACATATACACAATTAAATTCATCAGATAAGCAAGCAATGAAATCCTACTAAACTTACTTAGATTAGGTGTTACTCACAGATTTTATTCAATTTTGAACTAAACTATAACAATCTAAACCTTGGGAATCTGACTTGCATTTCATTTCTTATATACTCAGGCAGGAAGTATAAAAAGCATATGCACACATTTAATTCATCAGATTTTAAACAAGCATATAATCCTACTTATTTATTTTAAGTTAAGTGTTACTCACCTGTAGTTGCAAGATGCAGAGCACAGATTGAAAATTCATGAATGCAGAAAGCTTTAAACTTGAATGCTTTTTTACAAAATTCCTTCCAGATGAAATGCAAGTTTCTTAACTTCAGATGCAACTTGAAATTGCAGTTTCAGATCCAGACTTTGAAAACATGAAATGTATTTGAATGCAGATCTTTCTTTTAAATGTTTCCAGAGGAATGCATGTTGTTTGTTGCATGCAGATTGAAGAACAAAAATGCAGGCTTTACTTTGAAAACATGTAGGCTTGTTTGTTTAAAATGGAGGAGTTTGATTTTTGATCTTGCAAGTTTTAAAGAGGAGTTTGAATTTGTTGCATGCAGATTTATTTTGGAAATGCAGATTTGCATTTTGAAGAGTTTGAATGCAAAGCAATGTTTACTTGCTTGAAAAATGTAATTGTTTGCATTATGATGAAGAGGGTTTCAGATTTGGTTTTAGAGTGGAGTGTTCTTATATTTTTTTTTCTGAAAATTTTCTTTGTTAATGAAAGGGAAGAATGAGAAAAGAAAGGAAAAGGAGAATATGCAAGTTTATATAACTAGTTTTATGATTTAAATTAAAATTAAAGGAAAATAAAATTAAACAAATGACACATGTTAAAAGAATGGACACATGTTAATTTACTTACATAAATTTTTAACACATGTTCATTTAGGATTTTAATATGCTAACACATGTCTTTATTAAATGGTTTTGTTATTAAAATTAAGGTTAATGAATATTTACACTTAGTTTATTAGTAATTTAGATTAAGTGTTATAGATAAATTAAACTTAATGAATGTATGTTCATATTTTAAAATTGTATTTCAAATTTACAAATTAAATTAACAAATCAAATTTATCAATCAATATTTTAAAAAGAATGACACAAACATTTTATAACTTATTTTAATATTCAACTTAAGTTAAAATGAATTTTAAACAAATTAAAACATTTATCTCACATATTAAAAATCATATAGTATTTTATTAAATGTTTTTGAAAAGCTTAAATTGAAAATAAATCACAATTCCTATTTTTAAAACATTAAAAAGATGCTATACTATTTTAAATTAAATAACTTGTCTATTTAAAATATATACAAAAACATATACATTATTAAATAGAAAACAATTTATTAACTCATTAAAATAATTTCACAAATTAAATATTTAAATAAAGAAGATTATTAAAATCAAATCAAATTTATTAACAAAAATTTATCAATTCAATTTAAATTTAAACTTAGATTATTAAATTTAAATTGTCCAAAATTCCGGGATATTACAATCCTTCCCCCTTAAAAGAATTTCGTCCCCGAAATTTAAAACAAAGGCAATTTAATAATCTATTTACAGATTTAATTTTAAAACACAGCATATGTTAATCATATGCCAACAACCAAAGCAACCAATTCACACAATCAAAACAAATCTAGTTATCCAAAAGAATTTTGGATAAAACTTTCACGAGTTTCCCCGGTATATATATATCGGGATACTCGCTCTATAGAATCCAATCAATCAATACTATTAAGCTATAGAGCTTCTAACAACAATTCTATACAGAATATCAGACTACAAACGAGTCTGACTCAACAAACAAACCATCCTAAACTGCTGATTCTACAACCAGAAATATCCAACACGTACTCCCTCAGAGATACGTGAAACACCCTGAATCCCAGTTATCCTAACTGGCAATCCAACTCTAGAAATCCAAACACTGATCTAACCAAAACATAGAAGAAACCAAAACACTACGGAGCTAGCTTCTCAAACTTATAGCTCCCTGAATCAGAGAAAAACTTAACCAAAATCCAATCTCCGATTCCAGAATCCAAATTCTCCCGTCTCTTATCCAAAAAAACTCTTCGGACGATCCTGGGCTACCAACATCCTTCCTGATCAGCTTAACTCTTGTTGATGCCTCAAGAAATATACTGGATCAAAACAATCCAATGATCCTCAAGATCACTCAAAAACCAAGAACACACGCCCTGCTTCTTAACAACAGAAGACAGAACAAACTCTCCTTATCCGGAAAAACAAAACAGAAACATTCCCAAACTGCTTCCGCTGCACAACTCTGATCCGAAATAGAAGAAAATGCTGACAAAGAACACAAGCACAGACTAGACAACCCAGCACAGAAATATGGTTCCACGTATCCATAAAAGAAAACTCAGATGTGTTCTCCCAATCTGAGTTACTCCACCAACTTCTATCTCAAGGAACCATCTATCTACTAACTGAACCACTAGTTCCATCCTGGAAAGAAAACTCGATCTCCAGATGCAGACAAACTTCTGACTTCCTGGAAGAAACCCGGACAATCTCCAACAATCCAAAGAACAAACTATCGCAAGTCACTTTTGCGATCAACTCAGCCTAAATCCAAAGAAAACTGCTCTCTCTTTACCAAACAGAACAGCTTATGCTGGCTTAGCCAACTTACACGAGTAACGGATTCACTATGCTGCTTCTGAACTCCACTTCAGAAAAATTACTCAGCCAGAAGACTCCTTTCCAACTCAGAATACTCTGCTAAACTCAGCCACATCACCGGGCTGACTCACTTCTTACTCCTGTTCCAAAGAAACATCTTCGGAAATATCCATATTCACTGCATCTCATCACGCAGCTACAACTTCCTGAGATAACAAGATATCTTCACTCACTTGCTTCTGCCCAACCGACAGATCAAAACTCAATTCTGCACTTCAAAGATGAACTCCGAACCTTTACAGGTTACCTTCAGAGATCGATGAAGTCCTTAAACCAAACAAAACTCACTCGAGACGGTATTAGGTCTACAGTCTCGACAATACACTTCCAACCTCATCCATCAAACACCAACCAATGGCAGTCGTGTTACACACACTTCTACCTCATCTACCTTTATAACTTTATTGGAAAAACCCGAACAGGTAAACCAACAAATAGGTAGAACCAATTATATATATATTAAAAATACAAATACGCTCTCTCAAGATAGACACCACTCCAGAGCCTAGGTATTCACTCAACCTAACGCTCCCTAAAGAAAGATACACTTCAGAGCCTAGGTATTCACTCAACCTACAGCTCTGATACCAAATGTCACGACCCGGCTTCCAAATACCAGGAAGCCGCACCGTGAATTAAGAAAGAAAGGGATAGAAGAAGAAAGAAAGAAGAGAAAGAAGAAACAACACAAGAATCTCAACAGCGGAACGAATAAATTATATTAATAACCAAAGTATTACATAGTATACATCAAATATCAGAGTACACAGACATATACAACTCATACTAGACAGTTATAAACACCTATCTAATTATTACAACTCAATTACAAACATAAACACTCAGAGATACCAACACAGCGGAAACTATATAACTATACGCAGAAGCCTCCTGCTCCATTGCTCCTCCACAATTCGTCAAAGCTAATCCTGAATCCTAACCTGAATTCCCTTGGCTACTCATAAAAATTTGAGTACCCAAGAGTTATAGAAAAAACAGAAATAACTCCGGGTCAGACATGGGTCTGGTGTGAGTAACAGGTTAAAGTTGCTTAACTTTGAAAAATCTTTGAAAAGAAAAGGTATCACGTAAGACTTCCCACACATAAACATGGAAAAGTTTTTACCTTACGCTAACCAAAACATTTGATAGGAAATCCGATGATATTATAATAGTGTCTAGGGTTTTCAAATAAATAAGAAATAGCCGAAATTGTTACATTCATTAAATTCCAGCTACTAGCCACAAAAGTGGGTAATACAATCAAAACCGTTGGCACTTATTGGATTTTGGATTCCATCAATGGCAGGGCTACTGGGGTACCGCCCGTCACAGTACGTGGCCTAGATCACCGTACCGAGGATTACTCCCTTCATCCCCTGCAACACAAAGCCGGACCCGTTCCTTACTGAACAGTTCCAAACAAGACTACCCCGCAGTTGTGATCAGCAACCGCACCACTAAGCCGAAAATAAAGGGACCTCTAGACAGGGATAAATCTTGCTCTCAAGTGGGGGCTACCCACGAAGCTTTGCTGCACCTCCCCTGTTTTAGCCATTCCCGGTTGATGAGGCTTGAGGCTACGATTACCTTTATAGGACATATCACTTAGAATGCTCATCGTCCACCTGACGATGTGTTGAAAGCATTCAATCCATACAAGTTCGTTCCGGGTTCGAACGAAACCGAAGGCATTATCTCGTTACACTCGTATTGGAATCACCCTCAGAGTTAACGACAATAACCCTTGCACTCTGATTCTCCATCTCGAATCTATAAGTGCTATTCCGTCAAACTCATTACGGAATCACCCACAGAGTTATACTGACGTATAGCCCTTACACCTCGAGTCTTCACTCGCTCCACTTAGGTTAACGACCTAACGTTATTTGGAATCGATGTGGTTTTCGGATATCCAAATATGGAAACCCGATCCCGGTCTCATCGAAAACCAAAGCGTGTCTTTTAAGGTCCAAGTTGTTTAAGTTTAAAACAATTCAATTCATTATCTAAATATACACAGATAGATAATTCACCACACAATAGATAATCAATATTATCATTACCAACAGATAATTCATATCATAATCAGATATCCATACTATCATCCAAAAGCAACCAATGCATACATATCACATACACTACTAATCTCATAACTGAGATTACAAACCATACCAATCAATACCAATCATCAAACATAAGCAACTATCTAATGATCATTCCATTCTATAATTAATTTAAAATGAATTAAATTAATTACTTAATCTCTAATTAATTTTGAAATAAATTAAATTAATTACTTCATCATTAAAATCCTGCTTATCTTAATCACCAATTGATTACAGATCAATTTATAAATCACCATCTAAATATTCATATTCACTTAATCATTAATGATTAACCATATCTAATTACAATAAGTAATTAGCATTGAATATTAATTATACCTTAATTAATCAATTCCAAATTACATCATTAATTAATTAATTAATGATTACATTTAATCAATCACTATATAAATTAATTACATAAGTAATTAATCTTCAATTTAAACCATATATATTAATCACCCATGATTAATATCCTTTTAGTAATTAACTATTTTAATTACTCCTCCCATAATTAATTACTCTTAATTAATTATTCTCATTAATAACTTGATTAATTTCAAAGTAATTTAAATCAAATTACTTCTATAGTAAATATCTTTAATTACATTTAGTAATTATTAACTAATTACTTCTCTAAGTAATTACAATCCATAAATTACATAAAGTAATTATCAATCAATCCTCAATGTTTAAATTAATTAATCTTAATTAATCTAAACTAATCACATTTAATGAAATTAATTACACCAAGTAATTAATTCATTAATTACTTTCATTAAGTAATTAAACTTAAATAATTGATTATTATTAAATTAATTGACCTGATTAATTGTCAAGAATTAATCACATTAACTAATTGTTAATTAATCTTAGGTTAATGACCTTCATTAACCTTTCTTAATTACATAATTAAGAAATTAACTTATAATTAATCATTATTAATTATTAATTAACTAATATTTAATTAAAATTTAATTAATGTCTAATTATTAATTAATTAAGTGTTAATTAAATCTTAATTATCATTAATCACTTGATTAAGTAAATCTTAATCATTAATTAAAACTTAATTAACCATCCTTAAATTATAGATTAATTAACATTAATTAATTAATCTCAAATCTTAATTAATTAACTTAAAAATTATTAATTACTTAATTAATCCTCCACATTATTAATTAAGTAAATAATTAATATTCCATTTAAATTATTAATTAATTTAAATGAAACCAATTATCTTAAGTTCAAAATTAAGAAACCTTCTTTCTTTATATAAAGTATTTAAACACTTTGTTCCCAAAGCAAAATTCAAATTTAAAAATTTCTTTTAAAATTCAAACTGAAACAAAAATTCAAATTTTCATTCAAGATTAAATCTTAAGAATTTAAAACTATTTTTACATTCCATCTTCATTTTCAAATGCAAATCATTATCTTAAAACAAGTTTAGATTTAAACCTTTATTTTTAAAGACTGAAGTTTGAATTTAAACTCCTGATTTAAATTAAATCAAACTCAGATTCATGTCCATACTTTACTTTCCAGATTTAAACTTGTTTTAAATTTCCAATTTGCATTTTAAAGTTTACTTTTAATATAAAACAGAAAAACAGTAAACAATTTCCTGTTTAAATTTAACATCTTAAATTTGAATTCAAAAATGATTCAAAACTTCAGATTAAAATTATTGAATCATATCTAAGTTTCAGGTTAAAATTTCAAATTAAACTCCATCTTTAATTTGAAAATTTCCTTTTAAATCTAAAAACAGAAAACAGTTTCTGTTTTATTCTAAAACCCAGCTTGAATTTAAAAGCATTTTAAATTTAATTCAAAGATTTTAAACTTAAAACTTATTGAATACAAATCCAACTTCAGATTCAAAGCTTAAATCCAGATTTTTGATTGCATCTATCCTCACTGTATATTTTTAATAACCTGGAAAACATAATACTGCAAATCCTAAAACTGAAGCACTGGAACAACCCGAGCTACCACTATCTTACTTCGAGTCATTTTATCCCCTGCTTCGAGTTATTTCCACATTCCCCCGAGACAATCTCGAGTTCACAAAACCTGCAACTAAAACTGAACCACCATCATCACCAACCTGCACAACACTTCTGTGCACCCTCATCCCAACTCCGGCCATCTCTGGCCATCAACTCAGGACATCCTCCAACTACCAAAATCCCCTCATCAACACTCAATCACCAAATGCCCTTAATTCAACTTGAATTTAATTTCAAGTTAAAACTAAAACCTGGAACAGCACCTCCTTTCCAATGATCAACCTGTCAACGCAATCAACCCACTACTCCGGCCACCATCATCCTCGAAACTTCGGTGACATGCTCATCAACCCACAATCTATCCATACTCAAAGTATCCTTGAATTCGAATCATTGATGAGGTAGCAGTTCTAACATTTCTTAACCCCAGTAAAACTAGGGTTCAAACTGAAATTCCCAAATCTCATCTCAAAATTGAATTGCAAAACTACTTAATTATGAAGTTTGAATTTTTATCCTATATAAATTGTTGCTCTGCATAACTGATTCCCCAGGTTACAGACAAATTTGTTTAGTTTATATGATATTTTAAAGCTTATCCTATTTTAACATGAACAAGCTATGTCCAATTGTTTTAAATCATAGTAGCAACAAGCTACAGAAAACTCAGGGATCAATATGAGTTTGAAACTTGCAGAAACCCACATGCACAGCCATAAATTAGATTACAGGCAGATATTTATATGTATAACATTCAAAGAAATCTCATATGGATCTATATGCAATTCATAAAACATATACACAATTAAATTCATCAGATAAGCAAGCAATGAAATCCTACTAAACTTACTTAGATTAGGTGTTACTCACAGATTTTATTCAATTTTGAACTAAACTATAACAATCTAAACCTTGGGAATCTGACTTGCATTTCATTTCTTATATACTCAGGCAGGAAGTATAAAAAGCATATGCACACATTTAATTCATCAGATTTTAAACAAGCATATAATCCTACTTATTTATTTTAAGTTAAGTGTTACTCACCTGTAGTTGCAAGATGCAGAGCACAGATTGAAAATTCATGAATGCAGAAAGCTTTAAACTTGAATGCTTTTTTACAAAATTCCTTCCAGATGAAATGCAAGTTTCTTAACTTCAGATGCAACTTGAAATTGCAGTTTCAGATCCAGACTTTGAAAACATGAAATGTATTTGAATGCAGATCTTTCTTTTAAATGTTTCCAGAGGAATGCATGTTGTTTGTTGCATGCAGATTGAAGAACAAAAATGCAGGCTTTACTTTGAAAACATGTAGGCTTGTTTGTTTAAAATGGAGGAGTTTGATTTTTGATCTTGCAAGTTTTAAAGAGGAGTTTGAATTTGTTGCATGCAGATTTATTTTGGAAATGCAGATTTGCATTTTGAAGAGTTTGAATGCAAAGCAATGTTTACTTGCTTGAAAAATGTAATTGTTTGCATTATGATGAAGAGGGTTTCAGATTTGGTTTTAGAGTGGAGTGTTCTTATATTTTTTTTTCTGAAAATTTTCTTTGTTAATGAAAGGGAAGAATGAGAAAAGAAAGGAAAAGGAGAATATGCAAGTTTATATAACTAGTTTTATGATTTAAATTAAAATTAAAGGAAAATAAAATTAAACAAATGACACATGTTAAAAGAATGGACACATGTTAATTTACTTACATAAATTTTTAACACATGTTCATTTAGGATTTTAATATGCTAACACATGTCTTTATTAAATGGTTTTGTTATTAAAATTAAGGTTAATGAATATTTACACTTAGTTTATTAGTAATTTAGATTAAGTGTTATAGATAAATTAAACTTAATGAATGTATGTTCATATTTTAAAATTGTATTTCAAATTTACAAATTAAATTAACAAATCAAATTTATCAATCAATATTTTAAAAAGAATGACACAAACATTTTATAACTTATTTTAATATTCAACTTAAGTTAAAATGAATTTTAAACAAATTAAAACATTTATCTCACATATTAAAAATCATATAGTATTTTATTAAATGTTTTTGAAAAGCTTAAATTGAAAATAAATCACAATTCCTATTTTTAAAACATTAAAAAGATGCTATACTATTTTAAATTAAATAACTTGTCTATTTAAAATATATACAAAAACATATACATTATTAAATAGAAAACAATTTATTAACTCATTAAAATAATTTCACAAATTAAATATTTAAATAAAGAAGATTATTAAAATCAAATCAAATTTATTAACAAAAATTTATCAATTCAATTTAAATTTAAACTTAGATTATTAAATTTAAATTGTCCAAAATTCCGGGATATTACACATAATATCATATATACATATATAATATTTCATTTCACATTTCGTACATATCATTCCCATGTACTTACATAAGTTTTCCCATAACAATTACCTTCCAAACTAATGGTTTTTGAATTTATCGTATTCTCATATATACGTTCTGAAAACGTCAATATCTCATACCCATAACAAATAGAGGATTCATAAATTTTCCATTTCATTATCCATTTAAAATTTTCCTCTAAGTCGATTAGGAAATTTAAGGTTATCTCAAACCTAATTCACATTCATAATCCAATTTATTATCGACTTCACACTCGATTTGGATTTCATGTTACATCGTCAATTCTCAACACATAATTGATGTCTATCGATATATAACCTCTGAGCTCGTACGTCTCATAGAAGGGTGTTAAGCTAAGAGAATAAATTCTCCGCCACCAAACAGATATATATTTAATAGAGATCAATTTATATGTCATCAATTCACAATGTTAAACATACAATCCAAATCAACCATCCAATTTCAAGTTGAACTAATTGTTCAAATTTCCCAAAAATATCTACACAAGATATATATAATTTTCCACACTTAACCATTTGAAACAAATTCAAATATTCACTTTTCAATTTATCTTCAAAAGATAAAATTTCAAACTTTTCATTTCATATTGGAAAATATTCCCATACTTATTTAATAATAAGTAATTCACAAATCCATTTATTTTCAACACTTTGAAAATATTCAATATACTTATCATAATTAAGTATATATCTCATTCTTAAAGGAAATCATTCTTTAAACACATTAACTTGAGTCAAAACGAATGTTGCGTAACATCGTTACGACGACCCAAATCATTAGTATAGGAATTCGAATTTAAGACCGATATATAAATCCCAATACTATGTAAAACTTTTCCTTTCGGAAATCATTTACTATAACAACAGTGTTATAGTCCACCATTTCCTTTGATTTCTCTCGAAAACGTCTATTTCAACAATGAGTGTTGAAATCTATGCTTTCGATTCTTAATGCATTTTAAAACATCTTTAAAACCATTAACTTCATTTTCTGCATGTTCAAATTCAAATTCATCACTGAATCAATTAAATCTATTATGGATTTTCATGTTGACAAACATCAAATTTGAAATCTAAATTCCATTTGAACCTTGCGTTTGCTTTCTATTTCCAAAATAGTCAACTAGTTCTTTAGTAAACCATTTATCGACTTGGTTTCATTAGATTTATATCTCCATATTAACTATTTTAGACATTAGTCTAAACTTGAAATATAAGCTTTACATCAAAACTTGTTTTATTCATACAGTTAAGTCGACAATTAAATTTCCTATCAAAATTTGCAATCCTCATTAGCAAAGGTCGGATCATTCAATCATTTTCCCAATACATAACCGATTTATTTAATAATATATTCTGTGACGACCGCCCATGACTCCCGCACCAAAACAAGGAAATAATGCGCTGAAAGGCGTGCCAGGCAGCCATGGACGATAGTCAGGGTAAAACAGAACAAAAGAATCTCTATCGTACAACTCACAGCGCGTGGACAAAATACAATAGAGAAATATAATATAGTGAAGCTCCATAGAACAGAACATCATCATATAAGCATCACAGTAGTTTTATACAATCATCTACTCAAATCCATACATGAAAGCCTCACTACAAATCACTCAACCAAATACAGCAGCGGATACCCAGTACATATAGTAAGAAAACTAATATGCATAGCCTCCTGCTCGTCTTCGCCATCATCAACGGAAAACTCTACTCTAAGCACAGCACCTGCCACCTGCTACCTAGTCTGCCCATCCCAAACATGGATGAACAGCCCAAGGTAATAAGAGGAGACATAAAACCTTGAGTCAGACAAAGTCTTAGTGAGCAGTAAATTAACAATCAAGCATACCAAAAGAGCATAAGGAAATAAAGGAATAGGAACCAAACCATCCCACTCCACCTCTTTCTACAGTGATAGCCCCCAGACACACACTAAGGAGAAGTAGGCATAACATAGCAGATAAGTAAGGTAAAGCAATAATCACTCGAGTCAAGGACGATGTTTTCCAAATACAAACCCCCAAGGCCTAAACCAAGATCAGATAAGCACCCAGAAAACACCGCTCTTGAAGCCGAATGATGATACAACCAAACATCCAAACATCCATGACTCTGGCTATCACTGTTATCATTGCCTTGATTTCACCGTTAGTTGAATGACCGCCTGTCAAGGGCTAATGGTAACCCCGGTTTAGCCATAACTCCGCACGTCATCGTGACCCGTGCCTAAGCCGAACGCATCAGCCCAGAGTACTAGCACGTCATCATGACCCGTGCCTGGAACGTCATCGTGACCCGTTCCAACGTACCCTTGCTTTGAGTATGCTAGAACCTTCAACAACGATGAGATCTTAGCCTCCTAGTCATCCTCCTCGACGACTACTTCCATACTAGCTCAAGCGCCTCTCAAGCTAACCATTATCCACCCCAACCCGGACCGCATCACCGAGTTATAACTTTGCACGTCGTCATGACCCGTGCTTGGAACGTCTTCGTGACCCGTCCCATCACAACATATGTCTTGCCTCATCACATCATAGCAAAGTCTCTCAACTTGGAACGTCATCATGACCCGTCCCATCTCAACACAAGCCTTGCCTCATCATATCATCGCAAAGTCCCAACTCAACCATGCTTTGCCTTCTCGCATCATGGCAAGATCCCACATCCTCGAATCCATCCATATGAGCTTCCACATCCGCTTCATATGCCATTGGCAGCTTTCACCATTCAAGAGCCTTTCCACTTAGCTTTTGAATCATCTTCAACCATCTTGTTCCAAATCAACTACAAGCTAACTTGGAGCAATCAAATCTAACATACATTCAAACATTCAACCATTCAAACAAGATCTATTAAGCAATATCAATTATAATGGCAATTTCGTAATTAAGTGAGCAAAAGTCCAACATGCGTGAAATCATGGTTTTTAGCATAGATCTATCAAATCTAAAACATGGGTTTTGTCTCTAATACTTGATAAATAACTTTCATAGATAAACATCTTCAAATATGATGGATCTACATGCAGACTTAAGGAAAATGCGAGAAAACGCTAACTTTAACACATAAACATATCACCAATCCACTACACTCCTTTGGGTCCGTGTGAGAGATAACTACCACTCACCAAATCACCAAAACAACCTAAAATGAATCAACTACAGATCTGGACAGCAAGGACTTGGACTTGATCCGGAGAAATTTCACTTGAAACGGTGAAATCTAGCCTCTTCGGATGAAAATCTTCAACTTTGGCTCTTGATCTTTGATCTTGATCTTCGATCTTGGATGGATGTTAGAATTAGATTGGAATGGAGAAAAGAAGATGAAGAAATGTTGTAGTCGAGTCTTCAAAATGGCAGCACTTCGTCGCTTCAAAAACCGGTGCCAAAAAGTGAGCCAAACCCCTCTATTTATAGGCTGGAAACCCCTTAGGTCGTCGCCCCTTAGGTCGTCCCCGACCTAACTATGAGTCGTTGCCGACTCATCAGCCCCTACGACCTACGACCTAACCAACACAACATACAACCAAGGCCGACTTACGACTTAACCCAGACGCGACCTAAAACACAGGTCGACCTAACGACTCAACGTACTGCCGACCCAACTGTCACACGACTCAACACACTGCCGCATTTCCTAAGTCCTAGGTCGCATGACGACTTAACTAGCATGCCAACCTACGACCTAAGACCCTGCCGACTCAACTCCTTGCCGACCTAACACAAGCCATTCACACGACTCAACAACTTCACGAGACAACACCCTGCCGACTTAAACCCCTGCCGACCTATGTCCCCAACGACCTAACAAACACACAATACAAAAGCCTCCGACCTAACTTAGGTCGTTGCCGACCTATCATGCTACGACCTAACAACATAGCCGACTCACGACTCAACCTATTTCCTTTAGGTCGCGCTAGCGACCTAACGACTCATCTACCAACGACTCAAGCATGCCTCTCTAAACCCTAAGTCGGCTACTTTCCTGGGTCGGTCCATCTCTAAGTCGCCTAACCTTTAGGTCGCTACCCCCTCTTAGGTCGCTCTCCACTAGGTCGGTCACTTTCTTAGGTCGTTCCTCTATCCTAGGTCGCTCAACCGACCTAACTCTCAACACATTAACATCCTAACCCGTTAGCTCCTTAGGTCGCTCACCCCTACCTACGACCTATCCTATGAGTCGGCCCTCTATGAGTCGGCCACGACTCATCACTTGACCCCTATTTCGCCCCTCTTCTTAAGTCGGCAACTACTATGCCGTTCTATCCCTTAACTCGGTCCATCCCCTTAAGTCGTCTACGACTTATCTATGAGTCGGTCACGACTCATCACTTGCACTCGGGTCAACTCCTAAACGACTCAAGCTAGAGGCCACACAAACAACACTATCGACCTGCAAATTCTACGTTTTATCGACACGTAAAATACGGGTCGTTACATTCTCTCCCCCTTAGGAATTTCGCCCCCGAAATTCCAAGCAAACAACAGCAATCAAAATTATTCCGCATGCCTACCATCCATAGCAATCAACAAACCATGCATCCAATTCTAGCCTAGCATGCAGAATTCTAAGACTCAGAACAAGCTACAAATTCATGAGATGTCACGACACTTTAGGGCCATACCTCGAAGAGTCCGGGATGAGCTGCCTTCATCCTCTCTTCCTCCTCCCATGTACAGTCGTTAACATCATCACTCCATTGTACCTTGAGCAACGTAATCGTCTTCCTCCTAAGCTGTTTCGTATCGGTTTCAACAATACGAAGCGGCTTACGAGGTCTCGAAACAACAGGATCAACCTCCAAGTCTTCACAGCTATCAGCAAAAACCACCGTAGTTGGGTCGTGCACATACTTCCGTAGATAGGATACATGAAAAACATTGTGCACACCCACCATCTTCTCCGGTAACTCCAATCTATAAGCGAGTTTTCCAATTCGCTTGATAATCGGGAATGGTCCAACAAATCTCGGAGTTAACTTTCCTTTGTTCCCGAATCTAATAACATTCTTCAATGGAGAAATCTTCACAAAAACCATATCACCCACGTCGAATTCCAAATCCTTCCGACGATTATCTGCATAACTTTTCTGACGATCTTGGGCTGCCTTCATTCGTTGCCGAATGATCTCTATACAATCTGAAGTCTGTCGAATCATCTCTGGCCCAAGTATCAGCTTTTCTCCGGTTTCCAACCAACATGTCGGAGAGTTACACGGTCTTCCATATAATGCCTCATATGGTGCCATACCGATACTCGACTGATAACTGTTATTATAAGCAAACTCCACCAAATGAAGGTGATCTTCCCATGATCCTCCGAAGTCCAAAACACATGCTCTAAGAAGATCTTCCAAAACTCGGTTGACTCTCTCAGTCTGACCATCTGTTTGAGGGTGATAAGCTGTACTCAAACACAACTCGGTTCCCAAAACTTCCTGGAAGCTCGTCCAAAATCTACTAGTGAACAATGGGTCTCGATCGCTCACTATACTCTTCGGAACACCATGGAAACGAACTATCCACTTAACATACAACTCAGCCAACTTCGATGCAGTCCTAGTCGATCGAACAGGAATGAATCTTGCACTCTTGGTCAAACGATCTACGATGACCCAAATCCCTTCATTTCCCGCTCTTGTCCTAGGTAGACCATCGATAAAATCCATCGACACTTGCTCCCACTTCCATGTAGGAACCTTCAATGGCTGAAGCAATCCACTGGGCTTCTTCTGCTCAGCTTTCACCAACTGGCAATTCATACACTTGGAAATAAAATTTCCAACATCCTTCTTCATACCTTCCCAGTAGTAGGTTCTCTTCATATCCCGATACATCTTATTTCCACCTGGATGAATTGTCAACTTCGAGTGATGACTCTCCCTCAGAACTTCATCTCTCAATCCATCTACATCGGGAACAACTAATCGTCCTTGCTTTCGAAGCCAACCCTCTCGATCGACCTCGAATCCTTTATCCTTCTCCTGATCCAATCCGGATTCCAAATCACGGATAATCTTGACAAGCTTATCATCTCGCCTTTGGCTCTCACCAATTCTTTCCACAAGTGTAGGCCTTATCGATAAGTTTGCCAACATCTCAGGTTCCAATTCACTTCTGGGCCTGAAATCAAACTCAGCCAAATACTCAAGACTCTTCCATTCCGAAAACATGGCTCCCAAACCTGCATGTCTTCGACTTAACGCATCAGCCACTGCGTTACCTTTCCCTGGAGTATAGGCTATACCAAAATCATATGATGCTAGGAACTCTAGCCACCGTTGCTGTCGAAGATTCAAATCCTTTTGGGAGAACAGATACTTTAACGACTTATGATCTGTAAACAACTCGAATCTAACTCCCAATAGGTAATGTCTCCATATCTTCAAAGCAAACACAATCGCCGCTAACTCCAAATCATGAGTCGGATAATTCCTTTCATGCGGCTTCAGTTGTCGACTAGCATATGCAACAACTTTATCCTTCTGCATTAGCACCGCTCCTAGTCCAGTGCCACATGCATCGGTGTAGACCACCATCTCATCATTCCCACTAGGAATAGTCAAAACAGGAGCACTTGTCAGTCGCTCTTTCAGGATCACGAAAGCTTGCTCACATTTATCATCCCATCTGAACACTTGGTTCTTCTTCGTCAATCCTGTCAACGGTGCAGCTATCTTGGAAAAGTCTTTGATAAACCGACGATAATATCCTGCTAATCCAAGAAAACTCCTCACATCAGATGCATTCTTAGGCCTAACCCAATCCTGGATCGCTGCCACCTTAGCGGGATCAACCGCTATTCCATTTCCAGAAATAACATGACCTAAGAACCTCACTTCATTCTTCCAGAAGTGACACTTCGAAAACTTAGCCTTCAGCTGATGTTTCCGTAAGATTTCCAAAACAATCCTCAAGTGTGTCTTGTGCTCTCCCTCAGTTCTGGAATAAATCAGAATATCATCCACGAACACAAGCACGAACCTATTCAACTGATCTCTGAACACTCTATTCATAAGATCCACAAAATATGCTGGCGCGTTAGTCAATCCAAACGGCATTACCAGCCACTCATAAAACCCGGATGGTGTCCTGAAAGCAGTCTTCGGCACACTATCCTTCGCCACTCTCAACTGGTGAAATCCCGTTGCCAAATCCATCTGAGAAAACACCTTAGCCTCGTGAAGCTGATCAAACAAGTCATCTATTCTCGGCAATGGATACTTGTTCTTCTTAGTCACCTTATTCAGCTCACGATAATCCACACACAACCTCAACGATCCATCCGCTTTGGTTGCGAACACAACTGGCGCACCCCATTCGGACACACTTCTCCGAATGAATCCTTTCTGCAAAAGGTCATCAACTTGCACCTTCAGCTCTTGCTGCTCCCTCGGTGCCATCCGCCTAAGAGGCATCACAACAGGTCTGGCTCCCTCAACTAGATCGATACGAAACTCGATCTCCCTATGCGGCGGCAACCCTTTGACTTCCTCAAAGACATTCTCAAACTCATTCACAATAGGCACCGATGACAGTCCATCCCGTGGAACAACTAGCGAATACATGAAGCTCATGAAGACGCCTTCTTCATGCTTACATCGTATCACAACCTTTCGCCCTTCCACATTCCCGACTGTCACCTCAAGCCTCTCACAATCAATCCTAGCCGCATACTTCCTAAGCCAGTCCATACCCAAAATAATTCCGAACCCCGCAAAGTTCAGAACAAAGCAATCACAAACAAACGAGCAATCATGACTCGACACAACTAGACCACGGCATATCATACACAAACATGACGAACCCCCCACTGGATTAGTCACAACCAATGGCCTATCAACAATATCCGGTTTCATACCTAACCGGCTTACCAAATCATCACAAACAAAAGAATGCGACGCTCCAGTATCAAACAACACTCTAACTGGAACACCACAAATAGAAAGAGTACCTTGAACCACCACACTCTTCCCCTTTTCTTTAGCAGTCGGAGCTTTTGAAGACGATGGAACAGCCCCCAAAGCATAGGCTTGCACAACCTGCCTATCTTTCCTCGGTTCTGGACAGTCCTTCTTAATGTGTCCCAGCTTATCACAGTTGTAACACTTCAACTGCACCTTCGGATTCTTGCAATCCCGAGAAAGATGACCCTTCTGACGGCAGTTATAACAAGTCACCTCGCCCTTTGGCTTCTTCTGACCATCCTTTCCCTTCTGTTGCTGCTGCTTCCTCTTCTTATTCCCACTCTGCTGTGGTTTAGATCCTTCCCTGGTTACAGCAACAACAGAACTTTCCCTAGGAAACAAACTCTCATGCCTCAGAGCTTTCTCCACCAGCTTCTCAAATGGATCGTCCAGATGATCCACTAACTGCCTTCCTAGATAAGCATCCAGACCAGTCACAAACTTTTCATTCTTCTGGTAGGGAGAATCAATATATGATCTGGCATACTTAGACAAAGCTTCGAACTCAGAAATATACTCCAGAACAGGCCTTCCGCCTTGTTTGAGCTCCACAAATCTCTTGAACAAAACAGACCTCTGAGCAGTAGAGATGAACTTGGCTTCAAATCTAACTTGGAACTGCTCCCAAGTAATATCCTCTTCTGGTGTATCTATGGTGATAGAATTCCACCAATCAGCAGCTCTTCCCTGAAGCTGTCTCGATGCAAGCTTTCTCTTAGTTGCATCCTCAATCCCTAAGTCACCAAAGATCCTTTTGCAAGCATCAATCCATCTCTGCACCTCAATAGTCGACTCCGTCCCCAAGAAAGCTTTTCCTCCAAGAGAAGTATAATCCTTGCAAAGCTTAGCAAAATCCACCGGTCTTGGAGCTTGAACTTGAACTCCCACATCCACTGATGATCCTGAAGCTGGTATCCTTCTCATGATCGAAGTCATCATCGCTTCGAACATAGTTCCATAATCAACAGCTCCTTCATCAGCACGGCTTTCCCTTGCAGCTGGTCTCCCTCTTCGACTCATCCTTAATATCTGTAATAAGAATGATTAGAACACCTTAAGAAACAACTGCATAAGGAGTTCAAATCCTTCTAGGCTACTATATTATATATAGTAATCATCCATCAAAATACAATTACGTCTCTCATACGTAGTTACGTCAGCGAGCGTTGGCTGAAATCGATTCACCAAAGCTCTGATACCAAATGTGACGACCGCCCATGACTCCCGCACCAAAACAAGGAAATAATGCGCTGAAAGGCGTGCCAGGCAGCCATGGACGATAGTCAGGGTAAAACAGAACAAAAGAATCTCTATCGTACAACTCACAGCGCGTGGACAAAATACAATAGAGAAATATAATATAGTGAAGCTCCATAGAACAGAACATCATCATATAAGCATCACAGTAGTTTTATACAATCATCTACTCAAATCCATACATGAAAGCCTCACTACAAATCACTCAACCAAATACAGCAGCGGATACCCAGTACATATAGTAAGAAAACTAATATGCATAGCCTCCTGCTCGTCTTCGCCATCATCAACGGAAAACTCTACTCTAAGCACAGCACCTGCCACCTGCTACCTAGTCTGCCCATCCCAAACATGGATGAACAGCCCAAGGTAATAAGAGGAGACATAAAACCTTGAGTCAGACAAAGTCTTAGTGAGCAGTAAATTAACAATCAAGCATACCAAAAGAGCATAAGGAAATAAAGGAATAGGAACCAAACCATCCCACTCCACCTCTTTCTACAGTGATAGCCCCCAGACACACACTAAGGAGAAGTAGGCATAACATAGCAGATAAGTAAGGTAAAGCAATAATCACTCGAGTCAAGGACGATGTTTTCCAAATACAAACCCCCAAGGCCTAAACCAAGATCAGATAAGCACCCAGAAAACACCGCTCTTGAAGCCGAATGATGATACAACCAAACATCCAAACATCCATGACTCTGGCTATCACTGTTATCATTGCCTTGATTTCACCGTTAGTTGAATGACCGCCTGTCAAGGGCTAATGGTAACCCCGGTTTAGCCATAACTCCGCACGTCATCGTGACCCGTGCCTAAGCCGAACGCATCAGCCCAGAGTACTAGCACGTCATCATGACCCGTGCCTGGAACGTCATCGTGACCCGTTCCAACGTACCCTTGCTTTGAGTATGCTAGAACCTTCAACAACGATGAGATCTTAGCCTCCTAGTCATCCTCCTCGACGACTACTTCCATACTAGCTCAAGCGCCTCTCAAGCTAACCATTATCCACCCCAACCCGGACCGCATCACCGAGTTATAACTTTGCACGTCGTCATGACCCGTGCTTGGAACGTCTTCGTGACCCGTCCCATCACAACATATGTCTTGCCTCATCACATCATAGCAAAGTCTCTCAACTTGGAACGTCATCATGACCCGTCCCATCTCAACACAAGCCTTGCCTCATCATATCATCGCAAAGTCCCAACTCAACCATGCTTTGCCTTCTCGCATCATGGCAAGATCCCACATCCTCGAATCCATCCATATGAGCTTCCACATCCGCTTCATATGCCATTGGCAGCTTTCACCATTCAAGAGCCTTTCCACTTAGCTTTTGAATCATCTTCAACCATCTTGTTCCAAATCAACTACAAGCTAACTTGGAGCAATCAAATCTAACATACATTCAAACATTCAACCATTCAAACAAGATCTATTAAGCAATATCAATTATAATGGCAATTTCGTAATTAAGTGAGCAAAAGTCCAACATGCGTGAAATCATGGTTTTTAGCATAGATCTATCAAATCTAAAACATGGGTTTTGTCTCTAATACTTGATAAATAACTTTCATAGATAAACATCTTCAAATATGATGGATCTACATGCAGACTTAAGGAAAATGCGAGAAAACGCTAACTTTAACACATAAACATATCACCAATCCACTACACTCCTTTGGGTCCGTGTGAGAGATAACTACCACTCACCAAATCACCAAAACAACCTAAAATGAATCAACTACAGATCTGGACAGCAAGGACTTGGACTTGATCCGGAGAAATTTCACTTGAAACGGTGAAATCTAGCCTCTTCGGATGAAAATCTTCAACTTTGGCTCTTGATCTTTGATCTTGATCTTCGATCTTGGATGGATGTTAGAATTAGATTGGAATGGAGAAAAGAAGATGAAGAAATGTTGTAGTCGAGTCTTCAAAATGGCAGCACTTCGTCGCTTCAAAAACCGGTGCCAAAAAGTGAGCCAAACCCCTCTATTTATAGGCTGGAAACCCCTTAGGTCGTCGCCCCTTAGGTCGTCCCCGACCTAACTATGAGTCGTTGCCGACTCATCAGCCCCTACGACCTACGACCTAACCAACACAACATACAACCAAGGCCGACTTACGACTTAACCCAGACGCGACCTAAAACACAGGTCGACCTAACGACTCAACGTACTGCCGACCCAACTGTCACACGACTCAACACACTGCCGCATTTCCTAAGTCCTAGGTCGCATGACGACTTAACTAGCATGCCAACCTACGACCTAAGACCCTGCCGACTCAACTCCTTGCCGACCTAACACAAGCCATTCACACGACTCAACAACTTCACGAGACAACACCCTGCCGACTTAAACCCCTGCCGACCTATGTCCCCAACGACCTAACAAACACACAATACAAAAGCCTCCGACCTAACTTAGGTCGTTGCCGACCTATCATGCTACGACCTAACAACATAGCCGACTCACGACTCAACCTATTTCCTTTAGGTCGCGCTAGCGACCTAACGACTCATCTACCAACGACTCAAGCATGCCTCTCTAAACCCTAAGTCGGCTACTTTCCTGGGTCGGTCCATCTCTAAGTCGCCTAACCTTTAGGTCGCTACCCCCTCTTAGGTCGCTCTCCACTAGGTCGGTCACTTTCTTAGGTCGTTCCTCTATCCTAGGTCGCTCAACCGACCTAACTCTCAACACATTAACATCCTAACCCGTTAGCTCCTTAGGTCGCTCACCCCTACCTACGACCTATCCTATGAGTCGGCCCTCTATGAGTCGGCCACGACTCATCACTTGACCCCTATTTCGCCCCTCTTCTTAAGTCGGCAACTACTATGCCGTTCTATCCCTTAACTCGGTCCATCCCCTTAAGTCGTCTACGACTTATCTATGAGTCGGTCACGACTCATCACTTGCACTCGGGTCAACTCCTAAACGACTCAAGCTAGAGGCCACACAAACAACACTATCGACCTGCAAATTCTACGTTTTATCGACACGTAAAATACGGGTCGTTACATATTCACTGTCCAAAATTGTGAATAAAATTACCAACCAACTTGTATTATCACAGTATTTAACTTAAAGGATAATTCGCTGTCCAAAATTACGAATATATCTCCTTTAACAACTTTTATGTTTCATTTATCAAATTCAATTGGTTTCAAATTTATAAACAGTCTTTACAAATTCCACTTCTATTCATAAAACTTCGATTTATAATCTCCTTTATTAATTCAATTCAATTTATATAACTCAGTTATATAACAAAAGTCCATATTATAAGTTAAATACTTATAATCCATTTATTTACTAAATCGTTCTTCACAACATTTGAAATCAATTTTTCAAAAGAATTCAGAATCAAATTTCCAAGTTATAGTTCAATAATTCTCTTGGTTATAACCAAATCGACATATCATTTTTTATTTCCCAATTACTTCGGAGATATTCAAAATATTTGGTTTAAACCAATTCATCAATTCACTTAACTCATATTTCATTTTTCATAAATCACAACACTTCGATAATGAGTTTTCAAATGATCGAGACTCAAATCTAAGGAGACATTATCGAAGAGAAACTATCGCAAACATAAATTTAGAGAGGGGAATTTTCAAAAATAATTCTAATTTTCAAAATACTTTTTATTTTAAAGAAAACAATTTTAAACTTCTTTAGATTTGAATACACTTTCTTTAAAGTGATTCTAGTAACTATTCATATTAAACGCCATAAACTAAGCTTTGTGTAAACCAAAGCTCTGATACCACTTTTGGCGACCCGCCGCTCTGACCGCCTTTAGTCGATAATTAAACCAACTAGAAACGTTCAAATGACGGATTGTTATTTAGTTTATAACATTTAAACAGAATCAGTCACAGAATCACAGAAACAATAATATATTTTATAAATGAAATTTTCTTTTATATATAAATATCAGAGTTATACAATGAATTACATTTTATACAGCGGAACAATTTTTATTAAGTACAAGAAAATTTTTCCTGAAAAGCTTTAGTGAAGTGCTTTCCCCTTTCTCTCTAACTTCGCTGCGAGAAAATCTCCAAGCTGCAAAAATACTCGGTCTGACCCGAGCGTTTTATGCAAAACACAAAAACACTCGAGTCAGGATTAATCTTTATTCAAGTAAATAAATTTGCGATGAACTGAATTAAAATGGTAACAGTGAGTCATCAACTACAAGCCCAAGTCAAGATGGGCTACAGGATGCATTCAAGTCCAAAACCAGGCAACAGTGCATAGGAAGGCATATATGAACATGAAGACTGACATACTTAATGCATGAAAAAAAAAATGTGCACAGGCCAGAGACAACACTCAGGCCAAATGAAAACAAACTACTGAATCAAGTGACCAACCAGAAGTTCGAGGCAGTAGTGTTCATGAATACAACTACAACTACAAAGGTTCAATGCTGAGACAAACCCAATGCACCAATGCAACAGCATACAAGGTGCAGACAACTCAACTCAACAGCAATGCATGCTACAACAACAGAGACCACGGCTACTACACAACACAGCAGCAATCAAGATGGTGGCAAATGTATACAAGTGATACATGAACCAGAACACAAATCCAGTTACAACAATGAGTTCGACAATGTCAAAAGCAAACAAATGCAACAATCAACTCAACTGAATACATGGAAGTATGACAGTGAAACTCAAAGCAGTGCACAAGTTAACAGGACTTATCTTTCCTCTTATATATATTTATACAAGCATATGCACTCAGTTCATTTTTTTTTTTAATTTAAGCTTGTTGGTGCTTATTTAATTCCAGAGGAGATATAGAAACCTTTTTCATTTACATTCTTAAGCTTAAAATCAAATGTAAATGATATCTTCATTTATCTACCGGCACATAGAGGCATACTACTACATATAGATACATACAGGCACAAATATTCAAGCATATTCACATGCAATCATTCATGAGGCTTGTTCTTGATTTATTACTTGGACATGAGGTAAGTTTAAACAAAAGGACCCAACTTATTAACTGAAACATCATGTATGACCAACATAGTGCAACAGTGAAGCACTGAATAGTATGCAGACCAGAAACACTAAGTCAAATGCAACAGAATGGAATGCAACTACAAGTGCAACAGTCAAGTCCAAATGCATCAATGAGGAAACTGCAGTGGACATGTATACAACAGAGGAAGCCATGATCAAGTCCAAATATAGTGCCACAACTTGTAACAAGGTTATGGAAATTTACAGAAATGTTGGACTTACATTTTTTTAGTAAAGAAAGAAAATTTCAAAACTTACTTAGTTTGTTACTAAACATGGTGCAAGTTTAAGGCACAAAATCAGAGATTAAAATATACACAGTCCACATGCAAAGCAAAATATTCATTCATATATCTAGGATGCAATACAACTTTAACTCCCTACATCTCAGCAACCAAAGATTAAACTTAATTTGAAAATTGTTTATAACAAAACAAACTTAATTTGAAAATTGTTTAGAACAAAACAAACTTAATTTGAAAATTGTTTAGAACAAAACAAAACTTAATTTGAAAATTGTTTAAAACAAAACAAAACTTAATTTGAAAATTGTTTAGATTAAAACATTACGGGTTTTAAAACTTAAGTCATGAACAAACAGCAACCATGATACTCAACAGTATATAAATACTTGTATAAATTCATAGAAATTGCCAGAAAGCTCATATACACACAAACAATTTGGTTCAGTAATATCATGCATCCAGATTTGTTTTTTTTTAGATTTAGAAAGATGATGTTACACTATTACAAACATCTTTTGTTTAGAGATCAAGACCTAACATTGATTATAGGAGGAGATATTTAATTTAGACTAAGGGATTAAACCTGTAATCCAACAGTATAAGGTATATTTGCATATGTACAGGCAGGAATAATAATTTTTATGTAAATGTATACATACAAGCATACTGAACAAACACTCATCATGGCATACTTCAAAATCAAGAACAGTTAACCAAAACATTCAAATTTAGGGTCTTAAAGGAAGGGGTTTGCTCACATTCATGATTGAAGACAAGAGGAACATAGAGCTCCTGTATGTGTATCAGAGGTATAAATTGTGATGTACCCAGGCATATGCATGAATTTCAGAGCAGTTCATATCAACATTCTAACACATATCATAGCATATGCAACCTTATTCACAAACAAAACATCAATTCTACTTGCATGCAAACAGGACATATGTAAGGTTAAGGTTTTGCTCACAGTATATATTTTTTCTTTCTTGAAACTGTACAACATAACAGAGGTTGCATATATATACATATACACCAGCATGCATCCATCACAATATAAATAAATTACATCCACACAGGCAAACATGCATTTTAACAAGAGAACAGCATTTATCACTGCATATAACATAGATTTGGATAGGTTTTGCTCCCAGTTATTTTCAGAACTAAGGTATTCATTTTTTTTCTTTACTACATTTACTTAGACAACTTAAAATTGACAGGTAAAAGAGGAAGTGATTTGGGGTTTTGAATTTGCTTGCATCTGAGAACAAGAATAGGGGGTTTTACAGACACATACATACAACACACATGAACAGAAGTTCAAACAAGCACATGCAAACAAAATTTTCCTCATCTAGATTCAAAGATCCATCACATGCAGCAAAAACAAAACAAGTCAAGTTTTAATAGCATCTGTTCTCATCAGATTTTTAAATGATAGCATCTGTCCTCATCAGTTTAAAAACAAATTTTAAATAGCATTTGTTCTTATCAGTTCAAATTCAAGTAATCGAGCAAATGATAGCAAATAACACCCAACAAACATACATGCAGAGACTTATCTGGTCTTATCAGTTTAAATTAAATTAACCGAGCAAATGATAACAAATAACACCCCAAATCATAGCATGCAACCAAGCACCCAATTCAAACAAATTTAAAAACTTGAATAACGATTAATCGTGAGAAAACTCACCTTATCACGAATCAAAACAGCCGAGGTGAGTAATGAGCACAATCGAAGAAAAATCGAAGCCCCAAATTGGATCGCAAGCCCTAATTTTGCAAAGCGAAACGAACGAGAAGAACGAAGCCGCCATTTTTACTCTTTTGTTAGATTTAGGGTTTGAATCAAAAATGGGTAGAGGAATGGTGGTATCGGCCCTAGATACATCTCACAGTACCAATTAAGATGGCCCAATATAAATTTTAAATCCCGAAGACAATTTAATCAATTTCAAACAAATTTCAACTAATTCCAATTGGTTTTGTTATTACTTTGCTTTGTTTTGTTTTGTTCAAATTATGTTGTTAAAATTTCTCTAATGTAGTTACATTCTATTCTACAAAGTTTTATAAATATGTTGTTTGAATTTTAACTATGTGTATTTATTTATCTTGTATTGATTAAAATTTTATTCCTTTCTATTTTAAAGAAAAGAAAAATGTTATTTAAAACTAACCATCCATTTATAAATTTACATAAATAATACTTGTATCCAAATTATTTTCCTAAGTCATTAGCTTGAATTAAAAATACAAATTCAATATTCAATTTCAACTCCAAAGTCAAATTTAAATTTTTATTCAACTTTGTATAGATTAAATTTTAATATCTAATCGCCAAATTCACAGTTATATTGGGAATTCAATTTAAATTATCATTCAAATATTTAAAATTAATTAAATATTTTCAATTTAAATTGTTTAAAAATTCAGGATCGTTACACAATGCAAGGACTATTTGCTACTAATCATAGGGATTTCCCGACCGGATGTGGTAGGAAAGTACCATCGGTTTGTCCTGTTCCTGGACAACTTGTATGGATGTTTGTCTGACATTGCATTTCTACAGATTACGTACATTGGCTTCTACAAACGTACATCAGTGGTGGCGGAGAAGGTAACTTCTCTTAGCTTAACACCTTCCTTGAGACGTATGATCTTAAGGGTTGTATTTTTGTGGAAGGCAATTAGTAGTCAACGGAAATGGCCATGTGGCATTCAAAGTGATGTGATTGTGATTGTGAAAGGTAATCGTTACCTCTAGCCTCATCAACCGGAAATGACCAAAACAGGGTTAGATGTGGCAAGGCTAAGTGGGTCATTCCCAAGTAGGATATGATCATCCTCTTCTAGATATATCTTTACAAGCTATGACGTCATGTATCTAATTATTGTGGTTTGTATGCTTAGAGGGCCCTCAGTAATGGTCGGCAATGACCGAAGGATGACATGTTCGGTACCATCTAGTTATAGAGGTGGGTCGGTCTTGTGTTAGTAGAGAAACTTTGTGATGGTTTCTCGATGCATTCTTCTAGAGATGTACTGCCGGAAGGTAGTCCCTTCACTTGGTCATTTGTTTGGAAATCCAAACTCCACTACGTGTTTGCCATTTTGATTGTATTACCCAATTGGGCTATATGCTGGAATTTGATCATTGTAACAATTTCGGCTGTGATTAATATTATTTGTATATAATAGGCACTACTATAATATAGGAGTATTTGATATGATACGTTTTAGTTATCGTAAGGTAAAAACATTCCATGTTTATGCGTGGACTTGTCTTACGAGATACTTTTGATTTGATAAAGGAAAAGTTTGGTAATTTAATAAATTCAGTTGAGTATGTTTCTCACGCTGGTTTGCCAGACTGATCCAGGCGTTCTTCCCTTTCAATGCTCGGGTCAGACCGAGTATATTTACAGGTCTCGATTTGATGCTTTTGGAGCTTCAGCAGGAGAGCTGGAGATCTTCATTTCGTGTACGCGTATCTGTTTCGATTATTGATTATCCACTGTTCTTAGTTGTTTTATATTATCAACAATTGCGAGGGCAGGTTATTATAACCGTTCAAGCTGATAACTCTGATTGATTGTTGAACTCTAGTTGATGTGTATATATACAGTTTCTATTTTGTAAAGATCATTGATATGATGTTATATGTTTTCCGCTACGATGTGAGATTCTTTATTGTTCTTTTTAGTTCTATCTTCTCTCTTTCTTCTCTTCTCTTCTTCTCTCTTCTTTTCTTTCCCTTGACTTTCCGTCAATCTGTGCTTTTTGGGTCGAACATGTGTGGATTATTGTCGATTCAAAGAGTACGGATTTGCGGGTCGCCACAACTTAAGTGTAAAAAGATTACCCTGCTACAATAGATGTTAAAACCCAATCCCCCTTTCAATCCATCGTTCTTGATGTTGACCATAAAATTCGCCGCCTTGACGCCACAATTGAAACACCAACCAACCTAAGCCGTCTCCCCATCCAATACACGCCACCCAATGCTAGAGACACCGCCTAAGTTCGCCAAAATCAGCCACTCTTTCAAGCTCTAATTTTGTGTGCTTCCATTGCCTATTCGAATAGTTGAAACTATCACCAAGTTCATATCGCTAAGATCTCCAAATCTGAGCAATCAATTTCACCGGTTAGTGTGTCATCAAAACGCCTAATTTGTTGTTAGGGTTTCATCACATTTCGCCTTTGACCATCAATTCTTTCCTATTTGAGCACTTCTATGTCAAATGACCACTTACTATCGATTCACCTCGTTGAGACAAACACTTTGATACATAATTCGATGAATACTGGATATTTTTGAATTTTAAATATAAGTTGATTTGAGGTAATTATCTACCATTAGCAGGTAATTAAGAAATTTCAGGATCAACATAGAAAAATAAAAATGGAGTTGATGGCTAGGTTTTCATAGCTTCGTTTAAATATTCGTTTAGCAGGTTGGGGTATATACTAAGTTTGGCCCTAAATAGTTACATATATCACTTATAACTTGGAAAAGTCCTATCTCCCAAACCGTAACTCTAAATTTAACAAATTTATAATCAAAATGGATCAGCTTGGAAAGACCTACACAATAGTTATAAATACTGTACCCAAATCACCATTAGTTAATAATCCATTTTATTCAATTTCATATTAGTAGTATCAAATTTTTGAGTCATTACAGACTGCTAGTCACATGTCTAAGTGTGTCATTAGTAGGGTTGGCCTAACCTTTACCAAGCGAGGACATCCACTAAGAGAGGTTGGTTGATATGTCTAAGTGTGACCCTACTAGAGTCATTTATATGTGGTACATACAATGGGCCAGGAGAGCCATCATATAACTAAATACTATGGAAATGATGGAAGCTTAAGTAATGGATCCACGGCTTTCCTTGTTGATGTTACATATTATTGAGATGATATATGGTATATGTATACCCTTATTTTTTATGATAGTTTTACGTATGGGGTTTGTGTGCTACCATTGGTAGATCATGTTCTCCACAAGTTGATTATTAAATTTGTTGATTATGGATATATGCCTTGTTATCGTTGTGCGCTTTGATGGTGGGTATCACTTATTATTAATAGGGAAGTATGAGATTATATCCATGAGTTGTAAACATATTGTTCGTTGATGTGTATATAGTAATAGAGTAAGTACAAATGTAGTATTTGTTGGTATTTAAGTGCAGTGAATGTACCGTATAATTTTAGGAATGTGTACTCATTTTAGATTGGTTATGCTAATTGCAGATTATGTATCTACTTGTGCATGCATGTTCGAATTAATCCGAGTTCTGTTGTGAATTATTGTTTTGAGACATTGTGGTTGGATTATCGAGATGCACGGTATGACTTATGAATGGTGTTGATCTATGATTGAGATTGTTTCACTCATTGTTGATGAAGTATTATTTTTACATGCTATAATTTTGATTGCATGGTTGTGGAAATGTATGTGTTACTTATGGATGTGTGTATAAGAAATTTCAGTCATCATTGTAGATGGATTTAAATCGTGACATAATTGATTGTGTTATGCGGTTGTCGTATACTACTATAGAAGTAGATAGTTTGTGATTAGTACGTTTCCTTATATTTTATGGTCAAATGAATGGTAATGCTTTATTGATTAGGTTCGGAGCTGTTTTAAGGGAATTACGAGGGTGCAATTCTTTTAAGGGACGTAATGACATGCAAAATTTATCACCGTTAACATTAAATTAATTAAAACGGTTTTTGAACGTAAGGGTGATTTCAGTGTAGTATTTATAACCGTTGCGTATGCATTTCCAATCCAATTGATTTACGATATAAGTTTGAAAGATTTAGAGTTACCGTTTGAGAGATATGGGTGTTAGAGTTTTAAAATAAGGAACGTAGCCGCTTTGGGCCAAATTGTTGTAAATAACCAAACTCACATGGTTTTCTATATAAATGAAAACCCTTTGAGACAGCCATCATATCACATTTTCTTCGATAGTCCCGAAAATCCCATCAATCCCCTTTTAATGGTGGACAGTTTTCCTTTATTAAAAATTATTTTGAAGTTCGAAGTATCCAAACCATACCTTATAATGTATCAGACCGAAGGCCTTGATAACGTAAAGAGACATATATGATTTGTTTTTCCATCAGATGTTCCAGTTGACCAAAAATAGATGAAATAGTTTAGCTGTCTATATTGTCAACTTTGATTCGATGGTGAAACATTAAGCAATTGAAAATTGGAAATACTGATGCATAGAGGAAGATGAGTGGAACACTTCCATGGTGATTGGCCATCCTAGATCAGAGAAAATTGGTTAGGAAAATTTGGAAGATGTCGGTAAAACCATAGGAAACTTGACACTATTGGCAGTGGCCGAGGCAACCAAGGGTGGTCGGATGAAAGAGGGAGGTGCAGGGGTTCTAGATCTGAGCTTCGATCGACCAATGATGGCCTGAGTTGAGCAAAATCGATGGTCCAAATTGGGCATGGTGGGTACGGCGACTGCATTGGTTCTAGTGGGGAAGGTAAAGATTTTAATTTATCCCAAAAACATTAATTAATTACACATCGAATCATAGATCTTCTAACTCGAATAGCTTTTACATATGATCTCTATTTCATATGCGGTTTGTTTTGTTGGAGTCGTGGCATTTTGAATAACGTTGCATATGGGTTGCTAGGTTTTGGAGTTGTTTGTAAAAGCATCTTGGTGAGGTTCAATAGTTGTAAGTAATTATATTTTAAAAATTTTAAATAAATAATCATTAATATTAATATACGTATGCAATATATGACATACCTTTTATGACTATTTGACTATATGACAGTGTTTGGGATGATAAGTTGTTTGTTACCGTTGTTACTTCTATTTACCGCATTGGTGTGATGAATGTTTTGTAATTATTCATATATTTGAGGAAAAGAAATAATTAGTTAAAATAAATAAAAAATTGTTATTCTAAGGAAAATAAGAATAATTATAAATTTTGAGTGATATTTGTAAATTACTGTGATTTAACAATTTGTTCTGAAATTAATGTGAAAATTTTAATAAGGCTATTATTTATGAATTTTTAGTGAAATCCATAATAATACTGAAAAATCTATTTTAAAATGAATTTTGGGGATTTATTATTAATTTATAAGGTAAAATACAATTTCATAAATATTAATATGATTTTGGGCAAAGTTGTTTTATTTTTGAGTAAATAATGATATAACTGTTTTTTATGGAGTTTATGGAAAGGTACAATTATTATTGCTTTAGTAATAGAGATATGAGATATTTTGAGAATAATAATAATAAAGGTATATTGTTTAGAAGTATATTAGGGTAGATTATTAATATTTGAGATAAATAACAAAAAATAGATTTTTGGGATTTAATACAAAATATTACTTCTGAGTTAGATTGTAATAAAGCATATTTGTAAAAATAATAAAATGGTTTAAATAAATATTATTATTTGACATAAAATAATATTGTTATGGATTATAAAAGTAATTTGATGAAAATTACTATTTTTGATTGAATAACGATGTCTTGAGATATTTAAAGCAACATTTCAAGATAAAGGACTTTTGAAGCATATTACCATTTTGGAGGAAATTGTGATGACCCGGCTTTTTCTCCATAAAAATTCGTATCATCTTTAAGAAAAAAAGGGATAGAAAGAGAAAAGAAAGAAGAGAAAGAAGAAAACAATATCGGAATCTCAACAGCGGAACGAATAAATTATATTAATAACATAAGTATTTACATAATATACAACATCAATCAGAGTTACACAACATATACATCACATACTAGACAGTTATAAACACATGTCTAGTTATTACAACTCAACGAAGAGATACCAATACAAAGAACACACAGCGGAAACTATATATCTGACGCCGAAGCCTCCTGCTCCATTGCTCCTCCACAATTCGTCAAAGCTAACCTGAATCTCTTGGCTACTTGTAAAAATTTGAGTACCCAAGAGTTTAAGAAAACAAAAGATAAACTCCGGGTCAGACATGGGTCTAGTGTGAGTAACAGGTTAAGGTTGCTTAACTTCAAAAACTTTTGAAAAGAAACGGTATCACGTAAGACTTCCCGCACATAAACATGGAAAAGTTTTTACCTTACGCTAACCAAAACATTTGATAGGAAATCCGATGATATTATAATAATGTCTAGGGTTTTCAAGTAAAATACAGAAATAGCTGGAATGCTTACATCTCACGTTCCAACATAGTTGGGCACATCTAAAACGTACGGCACTTATTGGATTTTGGATTTCATACAATGGCAGGGCTACTGGGGTACCGTCCGTCACAATACGTGCCCTAGATCACCGTACCGAGGATCACTCCCAATCCCCTACAACACAAGACCGGAACCATTCCTTACCGAACAGTCCCGAACAAGACAACCCTGGCAGTTGTTGCAACCAACCGCCCCACACAGCCGAATATAAAGGGACATCTAGACATGGGAAAATCTCGGCCTACTTGGGCAAGACCCACTTAACCTTGCTGCATCTCCCCTGTTTTAGCAATTCCCAGTTGATGAGGCTTGAGGCTACGATTACCTTTAGAGAACACATCTCTTAGAATGCTCATCGTCCACCTGACGATGTTCTGAAAGCATTCAATCCATACAAGTTCGTTCCGGGTTTGAACGAAACTGAAGGTATTATCTCGTTACACTCATTTTGGAATCACCTTCAGAGTTAACGACGATAACCCTTGCACTATGAATCTTCATCTTCACTTGAGATTCACGACCTATCGTTAATTTGGATCGATATGGTTTTCGGATATCCAAATATGGAAACCCGATCCCGGTCTCATCGAAATCCAAATCGCCATCTTTTAGGTCTAAGTTGTTTTAATGTTTAAAACAATTCAATTCAATATTATCTATATACACACAGATAGATAATTCTCAATATCACAATAGATAATCAACATTATCATCATAACAGATAATCCATATTATCATCCCAAATAGATAATTCATATTATCAACTCAAATGCAACCATAGCATCCAAATCACACAACATCACTTATCTCATATCTGAGATCTCAACTATTCAGGGGAATCAGTGTTAATCAACATTCACAAGCAATGACTTATTAATCACCATTCTATAGTTAATTTAAAATGAATTAAATTAATTACTTCTTCCCTAATTAATTTAAAGTAAATTAAATTAATTACTTCATCCATATAAACCTTGCTTACATATTCATTAATTAATTACAAATCAATCAATTAATTACCCTCAACAAATTACCCTAAATTAATCACTCTTGCTTAATTTTCCTTTAATTACATTCAAGTAATTAACCTCAAATTAATTTCACAAATTAATTATCCCAAACAGAATTCGGTAATTAACCTGTAATTACTTCATTAATTAATTATAATTAATTAATTTAATCCTTAATTAATTACATTAATTAATTCCTTCATTGACTAATTGTTCTTAATTAATCAATACTTAATTACATCACTAATTATATAAATTAATGATCCCTAATTATATCTATTAATAATTACCCTATTAAATTAATTATCAATTATCCATATTGACTAATCACTCTTGATTAATCACATTAAGTAATTAATTATATTTAATTAATTACATCTCTTTATTATCTTCAAAATAACTCAATTAACAAATCCTAAATTAATTACGCTAAGCAATTAATTATTAATTACTTCCTTTAAGTAATTATTCTACATACTAATTACATATTAATTACACAAAGTAATTAATTTCCAACTCCTTCATTACCCAATTGTCCTTCAATTTAATTACATCAAGTAATTTATCTTCTTAATTACTTCACTAAGTAATTATTCACTATTGAGTAATTACCTCTTAAATTATTCAATGATTATTTTAAATTAATTAATCTTAATTAATTAACTTAAACTGATCAAAATAAACTTAATTAATTACAATTAGTAATTAATTTCTTAATTACTTTCATTAAATAATTACACTTAAACAATTCTCAAATGATTATCTTTAAATTAATTAATCTAATTAATCATTAAAAATTAATCACATTAATTAATTATTAAATAATCCTAAGTTAATGACCTTCATTAACCATTAACATATTTTTAATTAGTTCTTTAAAGTAATTAACTGAGATTAATCAATATTAATTACAAATTAATTTATCTATAAAACCCATTAATTAATCTCTATTTTTTTAAATTAATCAAGTGTTAATATATAACTTAATTAATTTTTAATTACTTGATTAATAAATTCAAATCATTAATTAAATTAAAATGAAATCTTATCTTAATTACAATTTAATCAATCTTAATTAACTCACTTAATCCTTTAAATAATTAAATAAAAACCTTAATTATTTAATTAATTAACCCAAATTATTAATTAATTTAATTAATTAATTATAAATCTTAATTACCTTAACCATTTTAATGAATTATAAATTATTAAGTTCAAATTAACATAAAGATAAACATAAATCTTATTAATGATTAAATTATCATTAACAAAGTATTTTAAAAACAACTTGTTTTTAAATTTACCTTTAAATTGCATTTTAAATTCAAGATTTAAAATGAAAACAATTCTTAACTTTAACAAAACTTTTAAAACAATCCAAAAACTTTTGTATTACATGTTAAAGAATCTATTTGATATATAAAAGAATTTTAAAACCAAATTCAATTTTAAACTTAGACCATACTATAAAACTTTCAAAGTTGTTTAGAACATTTAAATTCAAAAGCTTATTTTATTTCAACCCAGGATTCAAATTCATTCTTGAATCCAGATTCTAAACTTAGATTTGAAAACTCTATTCAAATCTTATATTTCAGATTTTAAAACTTCATTATAAAATACTTTATGATTCAAATTAATTACAACATTTGAATTCATAAACTTTTATTTCTTTTCAAATCCTAAGATTGAAATTGAAATTTGAATTCAGATTTACAATTCAGATTTTAAACTTAAATTTATAATCTTGTTTTAGATCTCATTTTTCAAATTTTTAAAACACTTTATAAAATACTTTAACATTTTAAAGTGGTTAAAACACTTCATCTTTATGAAAACTTATTTATTTTTAAAAAGTAGAATTCAAACTTATTTGAATTCAGATTTAAATTTATATCAAACTTTTGTTTTAAAACTTGCTTTGCTACTTTATTTAAATTTAGTTTAAATTTAAAACCTGCACACTGTTAGGTTTTAAAAAAAACTGAAACAAAAAAAACTACTCGAGCCAGAATCTATTTACTTCGAGTCTTACTTCACTTTACTTCGGGTAAAACACTCAAGTGACTCGAGCATTTCACTAGAACAACTTCACCCATTCCAAAACCCTTCACCGGAAAATAAAAATGCACGGTGCAGGTGCACCGTGATGTTGATCAACTCCGGCATCTCACCATGGCTTCATCTCATCGGCAGCCACCGACGCTCCAACCTAAGATCACCAGATCGTCTCCATCCACCTGAAATCAAAAACCAGCTTCAATCCAAAAACCTGGAAACACAGAGCCTCCTCCGAACCCAAACCTGTCAACGCCAAAACCCAACTCCTCCGGCCACCGTAAAAGCTGAAACTCCGGCCACATCCTCTCTTCCAACCCCTCAACCTATTCCCAAACTCTGGTGGAGCTCGATTCACCAAAGATGATGAAAGAACACATTAATTTCCTAACCTAAAAACTAGGGCTACAGGCAAGATCGACCTCCTGCCACCACCATGTGACGCCCCACCTCTATACCCACGCTAGCCAAGAACATTACGGTGAATGCTGTCGACTAGCACGGAGAATAAGGCTGTTGAGGAGCGACCATCCGTGTAATTTCTTTGCGCGAGCACCGATATGTCAGATAATATAACATGCATTCTATTTTAAGAGAAAACCCGACATACCGACACAAACTCAAAGCTACTACACGGTGGCTATATAAATCCTTCGGAAAACAAATATAGAAATAAGCATAACACAAATCAGTCACAGACAATTCATATCACAAAGGCGGAAATAGATATGAATATTACACTAGGAAGTGTACATCAGAGTAGTGGTCTAAAAAGATCCACAATATCACAAAAGAATAGTTACATGAGCTACATAAAAGAATAAGTATACATTAAGGAGTCTATATCTCAAATGTATACAACAAAATAACTACTAATCTAAGTAGTTAACCAAAAGCAAGAGAAATCAATCCCAAGAGAGAAGTCAAGCAGAAGCACCTGTAACATCTCGGTCTGACCCGAGTATTATTTAATAAGAAAATAATAAACGGATCAGTCTAACTATAAATATCAGATGAAACGATATAGAATAAGAGATATGGCTAAACACTTAATAATCACAATGCCAAGCTGTGATATATATATATATATATATATATACACACACACACACTTAGTTGATAATCATCAAGAGATTAATCAATGTCACCAAATCTACACAAGAATCAAAGAAACGTCATACTCCTAATTTCGTTCACCATACCATAAATATTGACGATAATATCAATGTCAATCACAAAAGTCAATGACACACAAATTCCAGAAGACTACACAAGAAAGCCAGAAATCACCAAAGTCAATGACACACAAATTCACCAATGCACAAATATTGATAAAACTTATCAATGGAAATCACGAAAATTGGTGAAACACAAATTCTAGGAATCTACACAAGAAATCAAGAAATCACAAAGGGGGGAGGCCTATCACAAACGGGAGCATAAAGCCCACCAACACGTGTATCACAAACGGAACGCTAATTCCATGGTCGCTAACCATCACAAATTGAGCCGAAGCTCCACAAACGGCCCGAAGACCATGGGTTGCTACCCCATCACAAATTGAGTCGAAACTCCACAAAACGGGGTTTAGTCTCCCTCGCAGACAAAGAGACATCGCACATTGCTAGTCTAAATCACAAAGATGATCGTCATGATCAGCGAGAAGTGTCGATTACACTAAGCTAGTAAATATATGAGTTTAGCTTCATGTCCCATAACCACTTGCTTAACTTAAATATTTACGAACAAACTGTAAATCTCCACTAGAAAATTGTCACAAGAGGTTCAATCGAACAAGTCCAAGAATTAACCAACAAAGTAAATGCAAGCGTTTCATACCACTTGTTTTACTAAGCCGTTTAATTAGATTTCTCATACGAGTGAGGTAAAGGTTTGTATATACTAATAGATTGGAAAACGGTTTTATAAACGAATTTGGTATTAAAATAGTATTGAAATCGTTTGAGAAAAGAGTTTGGATATTTACTACTAGTATAGGAAACCTTTATATTTATAAAGTGACAAATCACGAAGAAGATTGTAAGAAAAATCAATCACAAAATTCACACACGAAGACGTGAATAAAATCCAACGAAATCGATAAAGGATCCATCGAAATGGATATTCAAAAATCCCTAAAAAGAGTCATCAAAGTCATAATAGATGATAACAACAAATAGGATTATCACGAATCGATTTAAATTAGAATTTCAATCCAAAAAGGCAAATTGGACTCAAACAGCAGGTTCAGTCGACTGAACAGAGTTTTTCAGTCGACTGACCCTGTGCCTGGAAATTTTCTAGGTTCAGGAAACTTTCCGTTCCCAGTTTCAGTCGACTGTGCAGAGTTTTTCAGTCGACTGAAACATGCTTGGAAACTCTCGGGTTTCAGGTTCAGTCGACTGAACAGAGTTTTTAGTCGACTGAATCATGCCTGGGCTGTTTTTCAGCCTTATTCAAATGAAGAGCAAACTCTTCCAAAATGCAACCGGACGAACCTTGGCTCTAAGGGTTTATGCCAATCGGCAACCTGGCCCTATATGCTCCTCGATGCATCACCAAAAGCATGATCAATCATCCATAAAAGGATTTTCACACAAATTTGGTTTAAAAACCCAAAAATTGGAATATTCACAAAACCAATCCAAATCAAGAGCAAATGCACATGAATAAGTGTTAGGAATTCATACCCAACAACCAAAGATAATTATAGTCATAGATGTGAGATAAAAATCTCACCTTTTCTGAAAATCAAACAAGAAGAAGCTTGAAAGCAAATGGAGAATCAACCTCTCTTCAACACAACTCAAATGAGCTTAAATCTAAGCTCAAAAACAAGAACATTCCCAAAATTAGGTTTAGGAATTTCTGAAATTGGTAAGAGAATAAGTTGGAGAAGAAGAAGAGAAGCTTACCAATAGGTTCTTCTTGAGTTTGGAGCTAGGAATTTGATTTGCAAGAGAAACTAGGGTTTTGGAGTTTTAATTTCCAATCTCTCCCACCATTAAAGCAAAGAAAACTGAAAAGAGAAAGAAGTGAGGGAGAATGGGGGAGAGTGGTTCAGTTTTGGAGTTTAAGTTAACATAGGGCTGAGCCCAAAAACCAAACCCAAAGTAAAAAGTAGCAAAAAATCAACTTTCTCCAAACATATCGAAGCTTATACTCAAAAAGGTCGCAAACGACATTTTAAACTCAATGGGAGTGGTCCCGAGTCCTAATTCGACCGTATGCAAAAAGTAGCTTTTCGGACTAAAATCCGACTAACGATAAAATATTTAAATAAAATATTTAAATATAAAATCGATAAATATGCGGGTTGTTACAACCACGTCTCCTTGATCCACCACCTGACAATTTTAAACGATTCTCCGATCATCCATCTTCCTTCATACAGAAACACGACCCCCTAGAACAATTGAATCATCAGAAACTCCCAAAAGCAATATTTCTAGTCAAAATAGTAATGTACATCCACACCCAAGCTAAAAACTTTGTTTTTAGTTTTAAAAATCAAGATTTTTAATAAGTTTTCAAGTTTTATACTTATATGAGTGAATTACAATGTTTGAAAATTAACATAAATCAACCTTGCACTGTTCTTGGAGGTTTCCAGTGAGACTTCCAAACTTATTTTAACTAAAATAAATTTTTAAACTTACTTCAAAATTAAATAAACAATATTTGTCTATATTCAAGGTTCTAATAGATCTTAGATCAAAGGATAAGAATTATGTTTGCAATCTGGGTAAAAAAAACAAAGAACAGAGGATATTTTTTTTAATTACAGGCATGCACACATTCATCTAAATATTAACAAGTAATCTAATTTCCAGAGACAAATTAGGCAACCAACATTATACTTAATCCATTTTAAAACAAAATGTTACTCACCTGATTTTTAAAGAGAACAGAGCAGTTGATAATATCTTTGAAACTGGAATGGCCAAAAACTTGAATGCTTTTGCTTCCAGTTTTAAAAAACTTCATGCATGAAGGCTCTTTGATTTTCAAAGTTGATTCTAGGTTTAAGAAATGCAGACATGATTTTAGAACTGTAGTTTGCATGCTGTTGATTTCCAGAGGAAGAAATGCAGGTTGATTTCTTTGGGTTTTGAAAATGCAAACATTTGACTTTTGTAGGAATTTATTTCAGGTTTGAAAAGAAATGCAGATTTTTGATTTAGTTTGAAATTTAGGTTTGAGGAGTGTTACAGAATGAGATTACACATTTTGGTTTGAGGGATTTTCAGATTTTTGTTTTTGAGAGGAAGTTTGAGTTTCTTTTAGTTAAGTAAAAAGATTGAAAGGAAAATGAATGAAGGAGAAAAAAATATGCTTATAAGGGCTGAAATAAATTTAATTAAAATAAAATAAAAAGATAAAATACAATGACACTTGTCATGTTGTTTATTTTACTACTTAACACATGTAGTTTGATTGTTGAATATGTTAACACATGTCTCTTATTTAAATTAGTTATATTTTAAATGTTAATAAAGGATTTTACTTAATTTATTTATACTTATATAAATATACGTGAATTCTTATGTAAAGAAAATGTAAATAAAACAAATTATAAATTAAAGCTTATCCAAATATTTTAAGAATCTATTACTTTGAATTTCAAAATAAATTCCAAATTCAAATTAAACTTCTAAAATCCAAATTAAAATCAACTTATTCAATTTAAAATGATAATTTCATTTTCTTATTTTAATTCTTTTTATATTTATATGGAAAAATAATACATTATTAATATGGCTTGAAAATAACAAATTTAACAATTTTAAATGATTTATAAAGAGATTATAAATCACTTTTATTAAATGAATTAAGATTATATACCATATTGTAATTTAAACTTATATATAAAATTTTCAAATCATATTTATCAAATAATATTTTAAAAAAATATAAAATAAAAATAAAACAAACTTTTTATTTAAATTTAAAGCTTAAGCTAAGGTATAACTTTAAAAAATTTAACATTTATTTTAAGTATTTGCAAACCATATAGTTATTAATTAAATAATTTTGAAAAACTTAATATAAATTTAAATCATAATTTCCAAATTATTAAATATATTATTAGAATTTGAAAACAAAACCTTATTTATTTATTAAATTCCCAATCAAAGATTATCTATAATATATATACAAATATATATACATTATAGATAGAAACATTTTATTAGCTTTTAAAAGATAAAATCACTAATTAAATATTTATTTAATTAGATTATTAAACCAATTCATCTATTATTAATCAATATTATCAAATCAATTTAATTTTAAATAAATATTATTAAATTGATATTGCCAAAAATTCCGGGATATCACATTCCTTCCCCCTTAAAAGAATTTCATCCCCGAAATTTAAAACAAAGGTAATTTAATAACCAATTTAAAATTTTAATTTTAAACCACAAGTATATATTATCAACCATATGCTAATAACCATAGCAACCAATTTACCCAAACAAACAAATTTAACTATCCAGACAAAATTCTGAATAGAATTTTCTCGAGTTTCCCAAGTAAACACCGGGATACTCGCTCTATAGAACCCAAACAATCAACACTACTAAGCTACAGAACTCCTAATCATCTAGATCTACAACTGAATAAGACATCAGACTATAGACAAGTCTGACTCAACAACAAAATCTCCCAGAACAGCTGATTCATAAATCAGAGATAGATCATTCACGTACTCCCTCAGAGATACGTGAAACACAACGAATTCCAGCTGTCCAAACTGGCAATTCAATTCTGAAGACCAAACACTTATCTATAACAGAACACAGAAGAAATCCAAAACATCTCGGAGCTAGCTTCCCAACCTTACCAAAATTTATAGCTCCTAAAACCGGAGAAAACTTTATCCAAAATCAGATTCCCAATTCAGATCCACAAAACTCTTCGGACGATCCCAAGCTGCCTACTCCCTACCTGATCAGCTTAATCCTTGCTGATGTCTCAAGAAACAAACTGGACCAAACCCAATCCACCAGAATAATCCTCCAAGATCAACCAAGATCAAGAACAAACTCCACTCACAACCATCAGAAGAAAACAAACTTCTCCTATCTGGAAAAGAAAAGCAGATGCACTCCCAAACTGCTTCCGCTGCACAACTCTGATCTGGAGTAGAAAAGAATGCTGATGAAGAACACAAGCACAAACTGGACAACATAACCAAGAAGATCTCTGATAACCAAGAGAAAACTTAGAAGTTCCTCCAATCCTGAGCTGCTTCAACAAACTCCATCTCAAGGAACCAACCTTCAACTAGTTGAACCATCGGTACCACTCTTGGAATCCTGGTCGATAAGAAAACTGAAACTCTAGATGCGGACAACCTCTAACTTTCCTAAAGACATCCAGAAAAATTTCCAACAATCCAAGAGAATACTCAATTATCGCAATTCACTTTTGCGATCAATCCAGACTATCATCCAAAAAAAACTATTCTCTCTTTACCAATCAGAACAGCTTACGCTGGTCTAGCCAATCCATCGAAGAAATGGATCCACCCTACTGCTTCTGAACTCCACTTCCAGAAAACTGCTAAGCCAAAAAAACTCTGCCGACACACAGAACACTCCAAGCTACACTATTGACACCAATGCCAAAGAATTCTCAATCCAAAGCTCTTCGAGAAATTCGGACTTCAAACCAAACAGAAACACCCTGCTGAACTCAGCTACAACACCGAAGCAGACCTACTTCCTTAAACTTGTTCCAAAGAAATATCTTCGAAAACATCCATAGTCACTGCATCTCATCACGCAGCTGCTATTTCCTGAGGTATCAAGATACCATCACTCGCTTCTGCCCAACCGACAGATCCAAACTCTACTCATTTAACCTCAAAGATGGACTCCGAATCTTAACAGGTTACCTTCAATGATCAATGAAGTCCTTACACCACTGCAAATCTCACTCGAGACGGTATTTGGTCTATAGTCTCGGCAAATATACTTCCAACCTTAAACATTCAAACTCCAACCAATGGTAGTCGTGTAACACACACCATTATCCCAATCTACCTTTATAACTTATATTGGAAAACCTAAAGAGGTAACCCAATGGATAGGTAGAAATAAATAAATAAATATAAATATATTAAAATTTACAAATATGCTCTCTCAAGATAGATACCACTCCAGAGCCTAGGTATTCACTCAACCTAATCCTCTGACACCAACTGTGGCGACCCGGCTTTTTCTCCAATAAAAGTCGTATCATCTTTAGGAAAGAAAGGGATAGAAAGAGAAAAGAAAGAAGAGAAAGAAGAAAACAATACCAGAATCTCAACAGTGGAACGAATAAATTATATTAATAACATAATTATTTACATAATATACAACATCAATCAGAGTTACACAGCATATACATCACATACTAGACAGTTATAAACACATGTCTAGTTATTACAACTCAACAAAGAGATACGAATACAAAGAACACACAGCAGAAACTATATATCTAACGCCGAAACCTCCTGCTCCATTGCTCCTCCATAATTCGTCAAAGCTAACCTGAACCCCTTGGCTACTCGTAAAAATTTGAGTACCCAAGAGTTTAAGAAAACAAAAGAAAAACTCTGGGTCAGACATGGGTCTGGTGTGAGTAACAGGTTAAGGTTGCTTAACTTTAAAAACTTTTGAAAGAAAAGGTATCACGTAAGACTTCCCACACATAAACATGGAAAAGTTTTTACCTTACGCTAACCAAAACATTTGATAGGAAATTCGATGATATTATAATAATGTCTAGGGTTTTCAAGTAAAATACAGAAATAGCTAGAATGCTTACATCTCACGTTCCAACATAGTTGGGCACATCTAAAACGTACGGCACTTATTGGATTTTGGATTCCATACAATGGCAGGGCTACTGGGGTACCGCCCGTCATAATATGTGGCCTAGATCACCGTACCAAGGATCACTCCCAATCCCCTGCGACACAAGGCCAGAACCATTCCTTACTGAACAGTCCCGAACAAGACAACCCCGGCAGTTGTTGCAATCAACCTCCCCACATAGTCGAATATAAAGGGACTTCTAGACAGGGGAAAATCTCGTCCTACTTGGGCATGGCCCACTTAACCTTGCTGCACCTCCCCTGTCTTAGCCATTCCCGGTTGATGAGGCTTGAGGCTACGATTACCTTTAGAGAAGACATCCCTTAGAATGCTCGCCGTCCAGCTGACGATGTTCTGAAAGCATTCAATCCATTCAAGTTCGGTCCGGGTTCGTACGAAACCGAAGGCATTATCTCGTTACACTCATTTTGGAATCACCCTCAGAGTTAACGACGATAAGCCTTGCACTCTGAATCTTCATCTTCACTTGAGATTCACGACCTATCATTAATTTGGATCGATGCGGTTTTCGGATATCCAAAATATGGAAATCTGATCCCGGTCTAATCGAAATCCAAATCGTCATCTTTTAGGTCCAAGTTGTTTTAATGTTTAAAACAATTCAATTCAATATTATCTATATACACACAGATAGATAATTCTCAATATCACAATAGATAATCAGCATTATTATCATAACATATAATCCATATTATCATCCCAAATAATTCATATTATCAATTCAAATGCAACCATAGCATCCAAATCACACAACATCACTTATCTCATATCTGAGATCTAAACTATTCAGGGTAATCAGTATTAATCAGCATTCACAAGCAATGACTTATTAATCACCATTCTATAGTTAATTTAAAATGAATTAAATTAATTACTTCTTCCTTAATTAATTTAAAGTAAATTAAATTACTTACTTCATCCATATAAACCTTGCTTAAATATCCATTAATTAATTACAAATCAATCAATTAATTACCCTTAACAAATTGCCCTAAATTAATCACTCTTGCTTAATTTTCCATTAATTACATTCAAGTAATTAACCTCTAATTAATTTCACAAATTAATTATCCCAAACCAAATTCGGTAATTAACCTGTAATTACTTCATTAATTAATTATAATTAATTGCATTGTTCCTTAATTAATTACATTAATTAATTCCTTCATTGATTAATTGTTCTTAGTTAATCAATCCTTAATTACATCATTAATTATGTAAATTAATGATCCCTAATTATATCTATTAATAATTACCCTATTAAATTAATTATCATTTATCCATATTGATTAATCACTCTTGATTAATCACATTAAGTAATTAATTATATTTAATTAATTACATCTCTTTATTATCTTTAAAATAACGCAATTAACAAATCCTAAATTAATTACTCTAAGTAATTAATTATTAATTACTTCCTTTAAGTAATTATTCTGCATACTAATTACATATTAATTACACAAAGTAATTAATTTCCAACTCCTTCATTACCCAATTATCCTTCAATTTAATTACATCAAGTAATTTATCTTCTTAATTACTTCACTAAGTAATTATTCACTATTGAGTAATTACCTCTTAAATTATTCAATGATTATTTTAAATTAATTAATCTTAATTAATTAACTTAAACTGATCAAAATAAACTTAATTAATTACAATTAGTAATTAATTTCTTAATTACTTTCATTAAATAATTACATTTAAACAATTCTCAAATGATTATCTTTAAATTAATTAATCTAATTAATCATTAAAAATTAATCACATTAATTAATTCTTAAATAATCCTAAGTTAATGACCTTCATTAACCATTAACAAATCTTTAATTACTTCTTTAAAGTAATTAACTGAGATTGATCAATATTGATTGCAAATTAATTTATCTATAAAACCATTAATTAATCTCTATATTTTTAAATTAATCAAGTGTTAATCTATAACTTAATTAATTTTTAATTACTTGATTAATAAATTCAAATCATTAATTAAATTAAAATCAAATCTTATCTTAATTACAATTTAATCAATCTTAATTAACTTACTTAATCCTTTAATTAATTAAATAAAACCCTTAATTATTTAATTAATTAACCCAAATTATTAATTAATTAAATTAATTAATTATAAATCTTAATTACCTTAACCATTTTAATGAATTATAAATTATTAAGTTCAAATTAACTTAAAGATAAACGTAAATCTTATTAATGATTAAATTATCATTAACAACGTATTTTACAAACAACTTGTTTTTAAATTTACCTTTAAATTGCATTTTAAATTCAAGATTTAAAATGAAAACAATTCTTAACTTTAACAAAACTTTTAAAACAATCCAAAAACTTTTGTATTACATGTTAAAGAATCTATTTGTCATATAAAAGAATTTTAAAACAAAATTCAATTTTAAACTTAGACCATACTTTAAAACTTTCAAAGTTGTTTTAGAACATTTAAATTCAAAAGCTTATTTTATTTCAACCCAGGATTCAAATTCATTCTTGAATCCAAATTCTAAACTTAGATTTGAACACTCTGTTCAAATCTTATATTTCATATTTTAAAACTTCATTATAAAATACTTTATGATTCAAACTTAATTACAACATTTGAATTCATAAACTTTTATTTCTTTTCAAATCCTAAGATTCAAATTGAAATTTGAATTCAGATTTACAATTCAGATTTTAAACTTAAATTTATAATCTTGTTTCAAATCTCATTTTTCAAAAATTTAAAACACTTTATAAAATACTTTAACATTTTAAAGTGGTTAAAACACTTCATCTTTATAAAAACTTATTTATTTTTAAAAAGTAGAATTCAAACTTATTTGAATTCAGATTTAAATTTATATCAAACTTTTGTTTTAAAACTTGCTTTGCTACTTAATTTAAATTTAGTTTAAATTTAAAACCTGCACATTATCAGGTTTCAAAAAAAAAACTGAAACAAAAAAAACTACTCTAGCCAGAATCTATTTACTTCGAGTCTTACTTCTCTTTACTTCGGGTAAAACACTCAAGTGACTCGAGCATTTCACTAGAACAACTTCACCCATTCCAAAACCCTTCACCAGAAAATAAAAATGCACAGTGCAGGTGCACCGTAATGTTGATCAACTTCGGCCTCTCACCATGGCTTCATCTCATCGGCAACCACCTACACTCCAACCTACGATCACCAGATCGTCTCCATCCACCTGAAATCAAAAACCAGCCTCAATATAAAAACCTAGAAACATAGAGCCTCCTCCAAACCCAAACCTGTCAACGCCAAAACCCAACTCCTCCGACCACCGTAAAAGCTGAAACTCCGTCCACACCTCTCTTCCAACCCCTCAACCTATTCCCTAACTCTGGTGGAGCTCGATCCACCAGAGATGATGAACGAACACATTAATTTCCCAACCTAAAAACTAGGGCTACAGGCAAGATCGACCTCCTTCTGCCACCACGTCGCCTTGATCCACCACCTGACAATTTTCCACGATTCGTCGATCATCCTTCTTCCTTCATACAGAAACACGACCCCCTAGAACAATTGAATCACCAGAAACTCCCAAAAGCAATATTTCTGGTCAAAACAGTAATGTACATCCATACCCAAGCTAAAAACTTTGTTTTTAGTTTTAAAAATCAAGAGTTTTAATAAGTTTTCAGGTTTTATACTTATATCAGTGAATTACAATGTTTGAAAATTAACATAAATCAACCTTGCACTATTCTTGGAGGTTTCCAGTGAGATTTCCAAACTTATTTTAACTAAAATAAATTTTTAAACTTACTTCAAAATTAAATAAATAATATTTGTCTATATTCAAGGTTCTAACAGATCTTAGATCAAAGGATAAGAATTATGTTTGCAATCTGGGGTAAAAAAACAAAGAACAGAGGATATTTTTTTTAATTACAGGCATGCACACACATTCATCTAAATATTAACAAGTAATCTAATTTCCAGAGACAAATTAGGAAACCAACATTATACTTAATCCATTTTAAAACAAAATGTTACTCACCTGATTTTTAAAGAGAACAGAGCAGTTGATAATATCTTTGAAACTGGAATGGCCAAAAACTTGAATGCTTTTGCTTCCAGTTTTAAAAAACTTCATGCATGAAGGCTCTTTGATTTTCAAAGTTGATTCTAGGTTTAAGAAATGCAGACATGATTTTAGAACTGTAGTTTGCATGCCGTTGATTTCCAGCGGAAGAAATGCAGGTTGATTTCTTTGGGTTTTGAAAATGCAAACATTTGACTTTTGCAGGAATTTATTTCAGGTTTGAAAAGAAATGCAGATTTTTGATTTAGTTTGAAATTTAGGTTTGAGGAGTGTTACAGAATGAGATTACACATTTTGGTTTGAGGGATTTTCATATTTTTGTTTTTGAGAGGAAGTTTGAGTTTCTTTTAGTTAAGTAAAAAGATTGAAAGGAAAATGAATGAAGGAGAAAAAAATATGCTTATAAGGGCTGAAATAAATTTAATTAAAATAAAATAAAAAGATAAAATACAATGACACTTGTCATGTTGATTATTTTACTACTTAACACATGTAGTTTGATTGTTTAATATGTTAACACATGTCTCTTATTTAAATTAGTTATATTTTAAATGTTAATAAAGGATTTTACTTAATTTATTTATACTTATATAAATATATGTGAATTTCTTATGTAAAGAAAATGTAAATAAAACAAATTATAAATTAAAGCTTATCCAAATATTTTAAGAATCTATTACTTTGAATTTCAAAATAAATTCCAAATTCAAATTAAACTTCTAAAATCCAAATTAAAATCAACTTATTCAATTTAAAATGATAATTTCATTTTCTTATTTTAATTCTTTTTATATTTATATGGAAAAATAATACATTATTAATATGGCTTGAAAATAACAAATTTAACAATTTTAAATGATTTATAAAGAGATTATAAATCACTTTTATTAAATGAATTAAGATTATATACCATATTGTAATTTAAACTTATATATAAAATTTTCAAATCATATTTATCAAATAATATTTTAAAAAAATATAAAATAAAAATAAAACAAACTTTTTATTTAAATTTAAAGCTTAAGCTAAGATATAACTTTAAAAAATTTAACATTTATTTTAAGTATTTGCAAACCATATAGTTATTAATTAAATAATTTTGAAAAACTTAATATAAATTTAAATCATAATTTCCAAATTATTAAATATATTATTAGAATTTGAAAACAAAACCTTATTTATTTATTAAATTCCCAATCAAAGATTATCTATAATATATATACAAATATATATACATTATAGATAGAAACATTTTATTAGCTTTTAAAAGATAAAATCACTAATTAAATATTTATTTAATTAGATTATTAAACCAATTCATCTATTATTAATCAATATTATCAAATCAATTTAATTTTAAATAAATATTATTAAATTGATATTGCCAAAAATTCCGGGATATCACATTCCTTCCCCCTTAAAAGAATTTCATCCCCGAAATTTAAAACAAAGGTAATTTAATAACCAATTTAAAATTTTAATTTTAAACCACAAGTATATATTATCAACCATATGCTAATAACCATAGCAACCAATTTACCCAAACAAACAAATTTAACTATCCAGACAAAATTCTGAATAGAATTTTCTCGAGTTTCCCAAGTAAACACCGGGATACTCGCTCTATAGAACCCAAACAATCAACACTACTAAGCTACAGAACTCCTAATCATCTAGATCTACAACTGAATAAGACATCAGACTATAGACAAGTCTGACTCAACAACAAAATCTCCCAGAACAGCTGATTCATAAATCAGAGATAGATCATTCACGTACTCCCTCAGAGATACGTGAAACACAACGAATTCCAGCTGTCCAAACTGGCAATTCAATTCTGAAGACCAAACACTTATCTATAACAGAACACAGAAGAAATCCAAAACATCTCGGAGCTAGCTTCCCAACCTTACCAAAATTTATAGCTCCTAAAACCGGAGAAAACTTTATCCTAAATCTGATTCCCAATTCAGATCCACAAAACTCTTCGGACGATCCCAAGCTGCCTACTCCCTACCTGATCAGCTCAATCCTTGCTGATGTCTCAAGAAACAAACTGGACCAAACCCAATCCACCAGAATAATCCTCCAAGATCAACCAAGATCAAGAACAAACTCCACTCACAACCATCAGAAGAAAACAACCTTCTCCTATCCGGAAAAGAAAAGCAGATGCACTCCCAAACTGCTTCCGCTGCATAACTCTGATCTGGAGTAGAAAAGAATGCTGATGAAGAACACAAGCACAAACTGGACAACATAACCAAGAAGATCTCTGATAAACAAGAGAAAACTCAGAAGTTCCTCCAATCCTGAGCTGCTTCAACAAACTCCATCTCAAGGAACCAACCTTCAACTAGTTGAACCATCGGTACCACTCTTGGAATCCTGGTCGATAAGAAAACTGAATCTCTAGATGCGGACAACCTCTAACTTTCCTAAAGACATCCAGAAAAATTTCCAACAATCCAAGAGAATACTCAATTATCGCAAGTCACTTTTGCGGTCAATCCAGACTATCATCCAAAGAAAACTATTCTCTCTTTACTAATCAGAACAGCGTACGCTGGTCTAGCCAATCCATCGAAGAAATGGATCCACCCAACTGCTTCTGAAATCCACTTCCAGAAAACTGCTAAGCTAAAAAAAACTCTGCCGACACACAGAACACTCCGAGCTGCACTACTGACACCAATGCCAAAGAATTCTCAATCCAAAGTTCTTCGAGAAATTTGGACTTCAAACCAAACAGAAACACCCTGCTGAACTCAGCCACAACACCGAAGCAGACCTACTTCCTTAAACTTGTTCCAAATAAATATCTTCGGAAACATCCATAGTCACTGCATCTCATCACGCAGCTGCTATTTCCTGAGGTATCAAGATATCATCACTCGCTTCTGCCCAACCGACAGATCCAAACTCTACTCATCCAACCTCAAAGATGGACTCCGAATCTTAACAGGTTACCTTCAGAGATCAATGAAGTCCTTACACCACTGCAAAGCTCACTCGAGACGGTATTAGGTCTATAGTCTCGACAAATATACTTCCAACCTCAAACATTCAAACTCCAACCAATGGTAGTCGTGTTACACACACCATTACCCCAATCTACCTTTATAACTTATATTGGAAAACCCGAACAGGTAACCCAATGGATAGGTAGAAATACATAAATATATATAAATATATTAAAAATTACAAATATGCTCTCTCAAGATAGATACCACTCCAGAGCCTAGGTATTCACTCAACCTAATGCTCTGATACCAACTGTGGCGACCCGGCTTTTTCTCCATAAAAAGACGTATCATCTTTAAGAAAGAAAGGGATAGAAAGAGAAAAGAGAAGGGTAAGAAGAAAACAATACCAGAATCTCAACAGCGGAATGAATAAATTATATTAATAACATAAGTATTTACATAATATACAACATCAATCAGAGTTACACAGCATATACATCACATACTAGACAGTTATAAACACATGTCTAGTTATTACAACTCAACAAAGAGATACCAATACAAAGAACACACAGCGGAAACTATATATCTAACGCCGATGCCTCCTTCTCCATTGCTCCTCCATAATTCGTTAAAGCTAACCTGAATCCCTTGGCTACTTGTAAAAATTTGAGTACCCAAGAGTTTAAGAAAACAAAAGAAAAACTACGGGTCAGACATGGGTCTGGTGTGAGTAACAGGTTAAAGTTGCTTAACTTTAAAAACTTTTGAAAAGAAAAGGTATCACGTAAGACTTCCCACACATAAACATGGAAAATTTTTACCTTACATTAACCAAAACATTTGATAGGAAATCCGATGATATTATAATAATGTCTAGGGTTTTCAAGTAAAATACAGAAATAGCTGGAATGCTTACATCTCATGTTCTAACATAGTTGGGCACATCTAAAACGTACGGCACTTACTGGATTTTGGATTCCATACAATGGCAGTGCTACTAGGGTACCGCCCGTCACAGTATGTGGCCTAGATCATCGTACCAAGGATCACTCCCAATCCCCTACGACACAAGGCTGGAACCATTCCTTACTGAACAGTCCCGAACAAGACAACCGCGGCAGTTGTTGCAATCAACCGCCCCGCACAGTCGAATATAAAGGGACTTCTAGACAGGGGAAAATCTCGTCCTACTTGGGCCTGGCCCACTTAACCTTGTTGCACCTTCCCTGTTTTAGCCATTCCCGGTTGATGAGGCTTGAGGCTATGATTACCTTTAGAGAACACATCCCTCAGAATGCTCATCGTCCACCTGACGATGTTCTGAAAGCATTCAATCCATACAAGTTCGTTCCGAGTTCATACGAAACCGAAGGCATTATCTTGTTACACTCATTTTGGAATCACCCTCAGAGTTAACGACGATAACCCTTGCACTCTGAATCTTCATCTTCACTTGAGATTCACGACCTATCGTTAATTTGGATCGATGCGGTTTTCGAATATCCAAATATGGAAATCCGATCCCAGTCTCATCGAAATCCAAATCGTCATCTTTTAGGTCCAAGTTGTTTTAACGTTTAAAACAATTCAATTCAATATTATCTATATACACACAGATAGATAATTCTCAATATCACAATAGATAATCAGCATTATCATCATAACATATAATCCATATTATCATCCCAAACAGATAATTCATATTAACAACTCAAATGCAACCATGGCATCCAAATCACACAACATCACTTATCTCATATCTGAGATCTAAACTATTCAGAGTAATCAGTTTTAATCAACATTCACAAGCAATGACTTATTAATCACCATTCTATAGTTAATTTAAAATGAATTAAATTAATTACTTCTTCCCTAATTAATTTAAAGTAAATTAAATTACTTACTTCATCTATATAAACTTTGCTTACATGTCCATTAATTAATTACAAATCAATCAATTAATTACCCTCAACAAATTGCCCTAAATTAATCACTCTTGCTTAATTTTCCTTTAATTACATTCAAGTAATTAACCTCTAATTAATTTCACAAATTAATTATCCCAAACCAAATTCGGTAATTAACCTGTAATTACTTTATTAATTAATTATAATTAATTGCATTATTCCTTAATTAATTACATTAATTAATTCCTTCATTGATTAATTGTTCTTAATTAATCAATCCTTAATTACATCATTAATTATATAAAGTAATGATCCCTAATTATATCTATTAATAATTACCCTATTAAATTAATTATCATTTATCCATATTGATTAATCACATTAAGTAATTAATTATATTTAATTAATTACATCTCTTTATTATCTTCAAAATAACTCAATTAACAAATCCTAAATTAATTACACTAAGTAATTAATTATTAATTCTTCCTTTAAGTAATTATTCTGCATACTAATTACATATTAATTACACAAAGTAATTAATTTCCAACTCCTTCATTACCCAATTATCCTTCAATTTAATTACATCAAGTAATTTATCTTCTTAATTACTTCACTAAGTAATTATTCAAAAAAAACTCAAAACAAAAGAAACTACTCGAGCCAGAGTCTATTTACTTCGAGTCTTAATTCTCTTTACTTCGAGTAAAACACTCAAGTGACTCGAGCATTTCACTAGAACAATTTCGCCCATTCCAAAACCCTTCACTAGAAAACAAAAATGCATGGTGCACGTGCACCGTGACATTGATCAACTCCGGCCTCTCACCGTGGCTTCATCTCATCGGCAACCACCCACGCTCCAACCTACGATCACCAGATCGTCTCCATCCACCTGAAATCAAAAACCAGCCTCAATCCAAAAACTTGGAAACACAGAGCCTCCTCCAAACCCAAACCTGTCAATGCTAAAACCCAACTCCTCCGACTACCGTAAAAGCTGAAACTACGGCCACATCCTCTCTTCCAACCCCTTAACCTATTCCCAAACTTTGGTGGAGCTCGATCCACCATCGATGATGAACGTACACATTAATTTCACAAACCAAAAACTAGGGCTACAGGCAAGATCGACCTCCTGCCGCCACCACGTCGCCTTGATCCACCACCTGACAATTTTCCATGATTCTCTGATCATCCTTCTTCCTTCATACAGAAACACGACCCCCAAGAACAATTGAATCACCAGAATCTCCCAAAAGCAATATTTCTGGTCAAAACAGTAATGTACATCCATACCCAAGCTAAAAAATTTGTTTTTAGTTTTAAAAATCAAGATTTTTAATAAGTTTTCAGGTTTTATACTTATATCGGTGAATTACTATGTTTGAAAATTAACATAAATCAACCTTGCACTATTCTTGGAGGTTTCCGGTGAGACTTCCAAACTTAATTTAACTAAAATAAATTTTTAAACTTACTTCAAAATTAAACAAACAATATTTGTCTATATTCAAGGTTCTAACAGATCTTAGATCAAAGGATAAGAATTAAGTTTTGAATCTGGATAAAAAAAAAAGAACAGAGGATATTTTTTTTAATCACAGGCATGCACACATTCATCTACATATTAACAAGTAATCTAATTTCCAGAGACAAATTAGGCAACCAACATTATACTTAATCCAATTTAAAACAAAATGTTACTCACCTGATTTTTAAAGAGAACAGAGAAGTTGATAATATCTTTGAAACTGGAATGGCCAATAACTTGAATGCTTTTGCTTCCAGTTTTAAAAAACTTCATGCATGCAGGCTCTTTGATTTTCAAAGTTGATTCCAGGTTTAAGAAATGCAGACATGATTTTAGAACTGTAGTTTGCATGCTGTTGATTTCCAGAGGAAGAAATGCAGGTTGATTTCTTTGGGTTTTGAAAATGCAAACATTTGATTTTTTGCAGGAATTTATTTCAAGTTTGAAAAGAAATGCAGATTTTTGATTTAGTTTGAAATTTAGGTTTGATGAGTGTTACATAATGGGATTACACAATTTGGTTTGAGGGATTTTCATATTTTTGTTTTTGAGAGGAAGTTTGAGTTTCTTTTAGTTAAGTAAAAAGATAGAAAGGAAAATGAATAAAGGAGAAAGAAAATATGCTTATAAGGGCTGAAATAAATTTAATTAAAATAAAAGAAAAAGATAAGATACAATGACACTAGTCATGTTGTTTATTTTACTACTTAACACATGTAGTTTGATTGTTTAATATGTTAACACATGTCTCTTATTTAAATTAGTTATATTTTAAATGTTAATAAAGGATTTTACTTAATTTATTTATACTTATATAAATATATGTGAATTTCTTATGTAAAGAAAATGTAAATAAAACAAATTATAAATTAAAGCTTATCCAAATATTTTAAGAATCTATTACTTTGAATTTCAAAATAAATTCCAAATTCAAATTAAACTTTTGAAATCCAAATTAAAATCAACTTATTCAATTTAAAATGATAATTTCATTTTCTTATTTTAATTCTTTTTATATTTATATGGAAAAATAATACATTATTAATATGGTTTGAAAATAACAAATTTAACAATTTTAAATGATTTATAAAGAGAATATAAATCACTTTTATTAAATGAATTAAGATTATATACCATATTGTAATTTAAACTTATATATAAAATTTTGAAATCATATTTATCAAATAATATTTTATAAAAAAAACTTTTTATTTAAATTTAAAGATTAAGCTAAGATATAATTTTAAATAATTTAACATTTATTTTAAGTATTTACAAACCATATATTTATTAATTAAATAATTTTGAAAACCTTAATACAAATTTAAATCATAATTTCCAAATTATTAAATATATTATTAAAATTTGAAAACAAAACTTTATTTATTTATTAAATTCCCAATCAAAGATTATCTATGATATATACACAAATATATATACATTATAAATAGAAACATTTTATTAGTTTTTAAAAGATAAAATCACTAATTAAATATTTATTTAATTAGATTATTAAACCAATTCATATATTATTAATCAATATTATCAAATCAATTTAATTTTAAATAAAGATTATTAAATTGATATTGCCAAAAATTCCGAGATATCATAGAAATATTATTATTTTGGGGATAATTAAGGTAATTTTATTTTTATAATACACAGTAATAAAAAAAGTTTATACTTAAGAGGAAATACATGTGCAAAAACATTATTTTTGATTGTTGTCACGTATATGATTAATTATTGTCTAAAATCATCATATATATATTTGTTGTACGGAGATGAAATCACATTGGAAAGAGTTATGCGATATTTTACCATTGTTATTATGCTGACATTGTGCAGTTGATTATGGTTTTGTTGTGATGTTGACAATGATGATTGGAATATAGGGCAGTTAGTATATATTGGATGAGTTTGATGTTGTGCTACTAATATGGAGTGGTTTGTACACAATTGGTGGAGTTATTCTTGCATTTGTGCTATTAATGTTGTGTTACTAGTGATGGGTGATTAGTACACATATGACAGTATTGGTTTTGTTGAATTATTCGATGTTTGGAGTTGATATTGAGTATTATCAAGTTTTTATGATGCTTAATGATTGTGTACGGCTATGTATTGTTACCCTATATTTATGATGATTGATTAGGGTAGCATAATAGAGTATTATGTTTTCTTCATATACTGGTTGCTTGGTTACTATTGTTATGAAGTGTTTTATACTAATAATTATTTGGTGCATAAGAAGAGTAGAAAATAGAACTATATAGGCTTGGTCCTAAAATGGCACGTAGGTAGTCTTTCACTACGTAATAGTTCATGGGACCCTTGATGCCAAGGTATATAGGATAAGATAGTCCAAACATAGTGGATCACTTTTACTTTATATATATATATATATATATATATATTTGTGTGTGTCTGTATCTATACACACACATACATGCATACATAAATATACATACATACATATATACATATATATATATATCTGTATGCGCGCGCGAGCTTGTATATATATCAATGTATTTGTAAAGTTTGCAAGTAAAAGCAAAGGAGGGGAAAGAGGCCTGGTTGTATTCTACATTAAAGTAATGACCTGCCTTTTCGACCCTCAAAAATTGACAATAATACATCTATGGTATTCACATGCCGAGTATCCAAGTGTCGGAAAGACAAATTATTGGGCGGAAAAAAAGGAAAAGAAAAAACAGAATCTCACATCATAAGGAGCAATATATAATATATGTAACGACCCACCTTTTTCGATGGTTTAAATCAACGATAATCCACACATGTCAGACTCAAGTCACTCAAAAGGAAGGATTGTTATGGAGTAAATAAGAAAAAGCAGAAAGTAAGAAACAAACACAGAATCTCACAGCGGAACGACAAAATATAATCATCAAATAAAAAGTTCATGAAACTATTTTACAAATAACATTTGATTTCACTCTTACAATACAGATCAGAGTTTCATACAACAAAGATAAATAAATAATGCAGTGGAACAATATGATGCAGTGGAGTAACTATAATAAATAGCAATAATATACAATCTTCATCTTCGTCCTCTAGAGATAAATGGTCTTCGATACACTAAAAACTCTGACTGACCTGAGCAAATTGAAAAGACAAAACGTTCGAGTCAGAACTAAAAGGTCTTATGTAAGTTAAATCAAAAGTAAATAAATATGAGTGTACTGGCGTTGGAAATGTTTACGGGATTTGACATCTCCTATCCAATGTCTAACATGAGTGCAGTAACTTAAGAAATGTTCAGGATTACCATCTCCTAAGGATCCGTTAAACTATTTACCACACAGTACAATACACTATAATAGTATATCTGCAGTAAATTATTAAAACAGTGTTAAGGCGTTACCCATATCCCACTTAACACATTTTATATATTCTTGTATTTTATACAGTACCGTAAGCTCCACCAAACCGATGTTTTACCCAGAGGGCACTTCATAGGTATGGTACAAAACAAACTCGTAAGGCATGTGATAAGGCACGTGAGGCAATGCTAGGGTAGGATTCTACCGTTTGCCCTCTCGCAATGCTGGTAACGCATAACAGCTACTACCACCCACTCGAAACACATTCCCATAATCAAATCGTAGGGTGGCCACCAAATCAATCACAAAGTCATAATATGGTATGGAAGAAATGTGCCGGATAGGAGGTGCGACCTCACTTGGTCCGGTATAGCTTCTGTTTTAGCCACATCAAGCTAACTCATGACAGTCAGGGTTACGTAAATACCTCATACAGAGTCGTTCACCAAACCATCCTACTTCATTCTGAAATCTCCACCACGTGCACGGTTGTTAAAGTGGTTTTCGGTATTGGCAGAGAGTATAACAATATCCGATCCCGGTCTCTTTAACAACCAAACGCTTATTTCACACCAAATAAATTTTTTAAATTTCCAAAATTGTTTCATAATTGATATCAAAATATCATATTTTCAAAACCATGGCACTTTCTGAATCATATTTACTTCCAAAATCTTATTCACTTTTGAAATCATATCACCTTTGAAATCATATTTTCAAATCATCGTATTTACTCAAAATATGTCATTTCACTAGAAAATATATTTCAAATCCTAACTTAGAATATAACATCATTTACCATATCTGCTTTTAAACCAGGATATAAATATAAACACCAACTTTACACAGTTTGGAATTTAGAAATAGTTTGGATAGTTTAAAATAGTTTTAAAAATAGTTAACATAGCATTTAAATGGTTAAAATACTCTAAATATAGTTTAAATGGTTTTTAATAGTTTAAAATTGATTAAAACAGTTTAAATGGATTTACTTTTTAGTTTAAAATAGATTAAAATATTTTAAAATAGTTTAAACACTTTAAAATAGTTTAAATGGTTTTTAATGTTTAAAATAGATCAAAACAGTTTTAATACTTTAAAATAGTTTAAAATATTTAAAATAGTTATAGATTAAAATATTTTAATATAGTTATTAAAATAGATTAAAATAGTTTAATATAGTTTAAAATAGGTTAAAATAGTTTAAAATAATTTAATAGTTTATGCTAAAATAATTAATTTGGAATTAATATCAAAATTAAGCCATTTCTTTCATTTCAACACATCTAGATCATGTCCAGCTTCCACATCAACTAACTAAATTTGGTCTTTCAATTCAGATTCTCAATTAAAACCGGTTAATCCATATCGATTTCGAATCCATGTTTGAATTATCAATTTAAACCACTTCAAAATAAATATATTTGAAATTTGCATTCAAACATTTCAATAACTCAATTTCGATGAATTTCCTTTATGCTTCAAAAATTCAGCTTTGAAATTTCCATTTTAATTCTTTAAACAATTCATTAAATTAATTCCAATTTGAACATTTAACGCTTGGATTTCGAAAATAAATCGATTTACATAGATCAAATTCTATTTCAAAATATTATTTAAGGGAATTCAAAATTTAATGATTTTAAATCATTTAATTTAACCAATCCGTGTCCGTATATAATTTTCTTCCCTATGGTCAAGTGATATAGATCTATAACATTTCAACCCGCAATAATTTAAAATTTATGTGTATATATCATTTCAACCCACAATCCCAAATTTAATTCCAAATCCATGAAATCGCTCGAGTCTATCATTTTAACCCATAATGATTTCTCCCTAATCTATAAGATCACTCGGGTGTGTATCATTTCAACCCATATAGAACTTGCAGTGTTATAACAATATAAAAATATAACATCCAGTCATCCAATTGCTAGTCCGTGAGATGATGGTTTTGATGACAACAACCTTAGAATAGATTATAAAATATAAATACTAACATTATAAGTTTAGATATATATGTATATGCAGGTTTTAACCATGCAGGTACCAAGAATGAAGACTGTACAGGATAGAGATTCAAGATATCAAGAATATTGAGTGTGACGCCCCACCTCTATACCCACGCTAGCCAAGAACACTCCGGAGTAGTGCTGTCAACTAGCACGGAGAATAAGGCTGTTGAGGAGCGACCATCCATGTAATTGCTTATCACACGGTGGCTATAAATAATCTTCGGAAACAAACATAGAAATAATCATATCACAAATCAGTCACAGATATCCATATCACAAAGGCGGAAGAAGATATGAATATATAACTAACACATGAAAGTGTACATCAGAGTAGTGGTCAGTAAGATCCACGATAATACAAAAGAATAGCAACACGTGCTATACAAAAGAATACAACTATGAGTCTATATCTCAAGTGTATACAACAAAAACTGCTAATCTAAACAGTTAGCCAAAAGTCAGAGTGATGAATCCCTGGGAAGAAGTCAAGCAGAAGCACCTGTAACATCTCGGTCTGACCCGAGTATTATTTAAGAAAATAATAAACGGATCAGTCTAGCTATAAATATCAGATGACATGATATAACATAAAAGATATGGCATAAACATAAATATCCATAACGACATACCACTATAAGTATGTAAATAATGATCAACAGAAGATCAATCAATAAGAGATAATCAATATCACAAGAATCTTCTCAAAGATTCGAAGAGGGCATCATACCCTAAACTTGTACTCATAACAAGTCAATGACATAAATTCCAGAAATCAACACGAGAAATCCAGAAATCATAAAGAGGGAAAGAGGCCTATCACATGACGGTCCGAAGACCATGGGGAGCTACCCCACATGTGTGAGTGGAATCACACAGATTGAGGTCAAGACTAACCAAAAAGCAGAAAGGTATGTGTGAATGGAATCACACAAGTGGTGTCTAGTCTAACCTTGCAATGAAAGAGACATCGCGCAATTGCTAGTCTAATTCATAAAGCGATCATCAAGATCAACGAGAAGTGTCAATTACACTAAGCTAGTAAATATAGAAGTTTAGCTTCATGTCCCATAACCACTTGCTTAACTTAAATATTTACGAACAAACTGTAAATCTTCACTAATAAAATTGTCACAAGAGGTTCAATCGAACAAGTCCAAGAATTAACCGACGAAGTGAACGCAAGCGTTTCATACCACTTGTTTTACTAAGTCGTTTAATTAGATTTCTCATCCGAGTGAGGTAAAGGCTTGTATATACTAATAGATTGGAAAACGGTTTAAGAAAAGAGCTTTGTTATTAAAAATAGAGTTGAAATTGTTTGTTAAAAGAGTTTTGATATTTACTACTAGTATTGAAACCTTTGTATTATAAAGTGACAAAACTCATAAGCAAGTGTAGAAACAATCAGTCACAAAGATCGCATACGGAGATGCGAATAAAATCCAAGGAAATCAGCTCAATGTTTTTCAGATAAGATCCCCTACGGAGGGGGGGTCCAGGGGGGGTGGCAACCCCCCAAGGTGGGGGTGCGGGGGGGCAACGCCACCGCTTACGGGGTTCGACCTGCCCGGTCAGGTCGCGGGGGTCCAGGGGGCAGCGCCCCCGGCGGGGTGCGGGGCAGCGCCCCGACCAAAACGGTACGACCTAGTGAAGATAAAATGAGGTCTAACGACCTAAGGACTCAAGGGTCTAACGACCTAACGACTCAAGGGTCATACGACCTAACGACTCAAGGGTCCAACGACCTAGCGACTCAAGGGGCCAATGACTCAGCGACTCAAGGGTCCAACGACTCAGCGACTCAAGGCTCCAACGACTCAGCGACTCAAGGGGCCAACGACTCAGCGACTCAAGGCTCCAACGACTCAGCGACTCAAGGCTCCAACGACTCAGCGACTCAAGGCTCCAAGGACTCAGCGACTCAAGGCTCCAACGACTCAGCGACTCAAGGCTCCAACGACTCAGCGACTCAAGGGGCCAACGACTCAGCGACTCAAGGCTCCAACGACTCAGCGACTCAAGGCTCCAACGACTCAGCGACTCAAGGGGCCAACGACTCAGCGACTCAAGGCTCCAACGACTCAGCGACTCAAGGCTCCAACGACTCAGCGACTCAAGGCTCCAACGACTCAGCGACTCAAGGGGCCAACGACTCAGCGACTCAAGGCCAACGACTCAGCGACTCAAGGCTCCAACGACTCAGCGACTCAAGGGGCCAACGACTCAGCGACTCAAGGGGCCAACGACTCAACGACTCAAGGGTCCAACGACTCAGCGACTCAAGGCTCCAACGACTCAGCGACTCAAGGGGCCAACGACTCAGCGACTCAAGGGGCCAACGACTCAGCGACTCATGGACGAACGACTTAACTCCGAACGACCTATAAATGGCCAGAACGACTCAAGTGCAGAAAATTCAACAAAACGCTAAAAATTGGAGTTTTTTGCCAATCCAATCCAAACCAAATGCTAACATGCATGCAAAAATGATAGGGAATCATTCCCAACAGTCCAATATAATTATAGGCTAGAATTGTGAGATAAAAATCTCACTTTTGCACTAAAGTTTATGAAGATGAAGCTTGAAAGCAAGGAGAAGCAATCCAAAGCTTGAATCCAATATCTTCTACTTGAATTTGGAGTTGAATGTTGGATTTGCAATTGAATTTGTGCTTGGAGTTTTAATTTCCCATTCCCTCCACCATTAATGCCAAAGCTTGATTAGTTAGGAAATTTATGAAGAGTGAGGAGAAGAGGGTTGGAACTTGGGCTTAATAGGCTAAACTAACCCAAAGTCCAAAGCGGGAAAAGTTAGTGAAATTTCACTAACTCCAAACCTATCGATGTTTATACTTAAAAAGTTGTAAACGACATTTCGAACTCAATGGAAGTGGTCTCGAGTCCTAATTTGACCGTTTGCAAAAAGTAGCTTTTCGGACCAAAATCCGATTAACGAGTTAATATTTAAATAAAATATTTAAATACAAACTCGATAAATATGCGGGTTGTTACAGACTCCCCTCCTTAAAGAAATTGCGTCCTCGCAATATATATAAGATGGAAATAAAAAGTAACAACCATAAAAGCATATTAACACAAGAGGAATTTTGAAAGAAGAAGTTCACCTCAAGGAGAAGGAGTAAGCAAGTCCGGATGTGTACGCTCGATGAATTCTCTGGATTCCCAAGAACAATCCTTAGGATTTGAGGACCATTGAACCTTCACAAGCGGAACATCTTTATTTCGAAGTCGTTTAACCTCAGAAGCTATAACTCGAATAGGATGCTGCTCATAAGTTAAATTCGGCGAAACTTCAATTTCTTCCACAACAGCAGGCTCAAGAATAGAATCGGAATCCCGAAGGCATTTCCGTAATTGAGAAACGTGAAATACATCATGCATAGCAGAAAACTGAGCCGGCAATGCAAGGCGATAAGCCATGGAACCAATACGTTCAGTGATAGGAAATGGCCCAATATATCGAGGCGCTAACTTCCCCGATCGACTGAAACGTACAACACCCTTCATAGGTGAAACACGAATAAAAACAGGATCCCCAACAGAAAATTCTAATTTCCTTCTTCGATTATCGGCATAGGATTTTTGTCTACTCTGGGCTTCTTTCATCCTATGTCGAATAAGTTCAATCTTTTCCGTGGAATCACGAATAAAGTCTGGACCTAAAACCAGCTTCTCACCGGCCTCAAGCCAACAAGAAGGAGATCGGCATGGCCTTCCGTAGAGTGCCTCGAAAGGTGCCATACCAATACTAGATTGGAAGCTATTATTATAGGAAAATTCAACAAGTGAAATATGATCTTCCCAACTTCCTCCAAAATCAAGCACACAAGCACGAAGAAGATCTTCAAGAGTTTGATTCACACGCTCGGTTTGTCCATCGGACTGGGGGTGATAAGCGGTGCTAAAATTAAGCTTCGTTCCTAAAGCTTTTTGAAGACTCTTCCAAAATCCACTAGTAAACAATGGATCACGATCGCTAACAATAGAAGTAGGAACTCCATGCAATTTTACAATTTCCTTGACAAATAGTTTGGCCAAAAGCGGAACGGTTCGGCTAGACCGAACCGGAATAAAATGGGCGGATTTAGTAAGTCTATCAACAATCACCCATAAGCTATCATGACCCAAACGAGAACGGGGAAGGCCATCTATAAAGTCCATGGAAATTTGATCCCACTTCCAAATTGGAATTTCTAAAGGTTGCAATAACCCACCAGGCCTTTGATGTTCGGCCTTGACAAGTTGGCAAGTCATGCAACACTTAACAAAGTTAGCAATATCAGATTTCATTCCCTCCCAATAATAAAGTCGCTTCATATCAGCGTACATTTTACTACTACCAGGATGAATGGTGAATCTAGAACGATGGGAATCTTCTAAAATATCTTTACGAAGATCTCTAATATTTGGTACGATAAGTCTACCAAATTTTCGAATGCCGCCACGAGAATCAATATCAAAGTCTTTCAAACCTTCAATATCAATTTTATCCTTAACATTTTTGCCAAGAAGAGCCAATTCAGAATCTAGCCCTTGAGCTTCAAGAATGCGGTCTAAAAGAGAAGGATGAGCCTCAAGGCTACATAAAACAAGCGATGAGCATAAATCGGATACGCGCTCTCGAATCTCACAAGTGGATAAGATCTCGAGATCGTTCCATTCGGATATCATCATAGAAACAACTGCTTGTTGCTTACGGCTAAGAGCATCGGCGACACGATTACCCTTACCGGGGGTATAAAGAATATCAAGATCATAAGGTGCAAGGAACTCGAGCCAACGCTGTTGACGTAAATTAAGTTCTTTTTGAGAAAATAAATATTTCAAAGACTTATGATCCGTGTAAAGAATAAATTTCTCTCCCAATAGATAATGACGCCACATTCGAAGGGCGAAAACAATAGCCGCGAGCTCTAGATCATGAGTGGCATATCTAGTCTCGGCCGGCTTCAATTGCCTAGAAGCATAAGCAACAACACGTTCTTTTTGCATAAGAACGGCACCCAAACCAACGTGACTGGCATCGGTATAAACAACAAAATCTTGATTCCCCTCCGGAATCACAAGAATAGGAGCATCGGAAAGGAGTTCTTTCAATTTCTGAAAAGAGGCTTCACATTTGTTCGACCAAATGTATTTAACTCCCTTCTTAGTCAAGCCAGTAAGAGGCACGACAATCTTAGAAAAGTCTCTAATAAAACGGCGGTAATAGCCCGCCAATCCGAGAAAACTACGAATCTCTGTCACACTCTCCGGTCTCTTCCAATCTTGAATCGCTTCGATCTTTGAAGGATCCACGGATATCCCGGATTCGGAAATAATATGACCGAGAAACTTCACACGAGATTGCCAAAAGTGGCATTTAGAAAATTTCGCCTTTAATTGATTACTCCTAAGTGTTTCCAATACAATCCTAAGATGTTTCTCATGTTCCTCCTCGGTTTTTGAATACACTAGAATATCATCAATGAATATGAGAACAAACCGATCGAGGAAATCTTTGAAAACTCGATTCATGAGGTCAACGAAATAAGCTGGAGCATTCGTTAACCCAAATGGCATAACAAGCCATTCATAAGATCCATATCGAGTACGGAATGATGTCAAAGGAATGCTATCCTCAGCGATACGAAGCTGATGGAAACCGGTAGCCAAGTCCAATTGTGAAAAGACCTTAGCACCACTAAGCTGATCAAATAGATCATCAATCCGAGGTAAAGGATATTTATTTTTAATAGTAAGATCGTTAAGCTTGCGATAATCAACGCAGAGCCTCAGAGTACCATCGGATTTCTTTACGAAAATAGCCGAAGCTCCCCAAGGCGAGGAACTAGAGCGAATAAATTGCCTCGTCTCCAACTCAGATAATTGTTTACGCATCTCCTCATTTTCCTTATTGGACATGCGATAAGGAGGACGAGTAATAGGTTGAGCTCCAGAAACAAGATTAATTCTGAACTCAATTGCTCGTTTAGGTGGCAAACCTAAAACGGGCTCGAATATGTCGGAAAATTCACGAACAACATGAATACGAGAAATAATATCATCTTCATCATCATCATCGTCATCACGAGGATTTAAAGAATATAAAGATGCCACCAAACAGGATTCTGAATCTTTAAGATTAACAGAAATCTGTTTAACAGATTGTGGATGTCGGAGATGAATAGTCCGCTCAGGACATAAGATATGGGCTTGATAAAGGTTAAGCCAATCCATTCCCAAAATTATTCCAAAGCCTAAGTAACGCATGACATGCAAATCGGCTAGGAAAGAAAAATCACATAAAATAATCTCCACATCTTTACAAAGCAAACTAAGAGTTGCGGATCCACCAACAGGATTCGCAATTTTTAAAGAAGTCATCAATGCAGTAACACTTAAGGAAAAAGTGTCTACCAGTTCCTTTGATATAAAAGAATGGGATGCACCCGTATCAAAGAGAACTCTAATAGGTTGATCATGAAATAAAATAATACCATCAAGAATGGAATGAGAAATACCTTGGCCACGAGATGTGTTGCCAGGGGCTTGAGCCACATTTAACTTTCCCTCATTCCTGCTTTTACGTTTGAGGCATTGATGTATAAAGTGATCTGGGCTCTTACAATAGCGACAAGATTTGGGCTTAGAGCACTTATTCGCATAATGATCCCCAGACCCACAGTTGAAGCAACTCGCACCACTAGGAGAAGGAGACTTTGCCGCAGGGATTGCCTGCTTACCCTTTTTGTTGGGATAAGGACCCTTGAATTTGTTTGGCCTCTTCTTGTTGTTGAAGTTTGGTTTAGCGCCTTCCACTTCAACATCACTCTCTCTATCAGCCTCTTCAAGACGAAGAGCGATATCGACGAGTTGATCAAATGCGACTTCTAGTTTCAGGAGCAGTGGCTTCTTAAGACTCTTATTTAAGCCATAAACGAACCTCTGGTTCTTCTTCAATGGGGTGTTGATGTATTCAACCCCATATTTGGAAAGCGACTCGAAGGCTGCGACGTAATCAGTCACAGAGGATTGACCTTGAACAAGGTCTATAAAACGTCGAGCCAAGGTTACTTTCCCAGCTTCTGGTACAAACTTTAACTCGAAGCGTCCCTGAAATTGCTCCCAGGTGAGATCCGCTTCATTAATTTCTGAAATAAGGAGTTCGTACCAGTCCAATGCTCTCTCCTGGAGCATGCTGGAAGCCACCTGAACGCGGTGGAGATCGATAAGGTTCATGCGAGAGAAGATTCGATCACATGATTTTAACCAAGCCTGGACCTCGATGATATTTTCCGAACCTTTGAAGGGCTTCCCACCCAAGTTGGTGTAATCGCTGCACAAGCGTGCAAATCCCGACTTTGGGTGAGTGGGTTCTGGGTTAGCTCCAGCTGCTTGAGCATTAGTTACTAAATCAAGAAGCTGTTGAGCAGTCATAAAAACTCCATCCGGAGGAGCAGCACCAGATGATCCAGTTCTGGGACGGCCTGGTCTAGACATTCTCTTCCTTAAAGAAAGAAAGAAGAGAAGTAAGAAGGTTATTTACCAATGAACATCAAGTAATCTTGATAGATAAAACAAGGAATCATAAAGGAAATAGGATGAATCGGTACGAAGACTCGAATTAATCCTATGGTATGACTCCTAAGATAGACCTAGGACGATGATCCTTGTTAAGTTATTCTACATTGTTCCGAAGTTTGGCTCTGATACCAAGCTGTGACGCCCCACCTCTATACCCACGCTAGCCAAGAACACTCCGGAGTAGTGCTGTCAACTAGCACGGAGAATAAGGCTGTTGAGGAGCGACCATCCATGTAATTGCTTATCACACGGTGGCTATAAATAATCTTCGGAAACAAACATAGAAATAATCATATCACAAATCAGTCACAGATATCCATATCACAAAGGCGGAAGAAGATATGAATATATAACTAACACATGAAAGTGTACATCAGAGTAGTGGTCAGTAAGATCCACGATAATACAAAAGAATAGCAACACGTGCTATACAAAAGAATACAACTATGAGTCTATATCTCAAGTGTATACAACAAAAACTGCTAATCTAAACAGTTAGCCAAAAGTCAGAGTGATGAATCCCTGGGAAGAAGTCAAGCAGAAGCACCTGTAACATCTCGGTCTGACCCGAGTATTATTTAAGAAAATAATAAACGGATCAGTCTAGCTATAAATATCAGATGACATGATATAACATAAAAGATATGGCATAAACATAAATATCCATAACGACATACCACTATAAGTATGTAAATAATGATCAACAGAAGATCAATCAATAAGAGATAATCAATATCACAAGAATCTTCTCAAAGATTCGAAGAGGGCATCATACCCTAAACTTGTACTCATAACAAGTCAATGACATAAATTCCAGAAATCAACACGAGAAATCCAGAAATCATAAAGAGGGAAAGAGGCCTATCACATGACGGTCCGAAGACCATGGGGAGCTACCCCACATGTGTGAGTGGAATCACACAGATTGAGGTCAAGACTAACCAAAAAGCAGAAAGGTATGTGTGAATGGAATCACACAAGTGGTGTCTAGTCTAACCTTGCAATGAAAGAGACATCGCGCAATTGCTAGTCTAATTCATAAAGCGATCATCAAGATCAACGAGAAGTGTCAATTACACTAAGCTAGTAAATATAGAAGTTTAGCTTCATGTCCCATAACCACTTGCTTAACTTAAATATTTACGAACAAACTGTAAATCTTCACTAATAAAATTGTCACAAGAGGTTCAATCGAACAAGTCCAAGAATTAACCGACGAAGTGAACGCAAGCGTTTCATACCACTTGTTTTACTAAGTCGTTTAATTAGATTTCTCATCCGAGTGAGGTAAAGGCTTGTATATACTAATAGATTGGAAAACGGTTTAAGAAAAGAGCTTTGTTATTAAAAATAGAGTTGAAATTGTTTGTTAAAAGAGTTTTGATATTTACTACTAGTATTGAAACCTTTGTATTATAAAGTGACAAAACACATAAGCAAGTGTAGAAACAATCAGTCACAAAGATCGCATACGGAGATGCGAATAAAATCCAAGGAAATCAGCTCAATGTTTTTCAGATAAGATCCCCTACGGAGGGGGGGTCCAGGGGGGGTGGCAACCCCCCAAGGTGGGGGTGCGGGGGGGCAACGCCACCGCTTACGGGGTTCGACCTGCCCGGTCAGGTCGCGGGGGTCCAGGGGGCAGCGCCCCCGGCGGGGTGCGGGGCAGCGCCCCGACCAAAACGGTACGACCTAGTGAAGATAAAATGAGGTCTAACGACCTAAGGACTCAAGGGTCTAACGACCTAACGACTCAAGGGTCATACGACCTAATGACTCAAGGGTCCAACGACCTAGCGACTCAAGGGGCCAACGACTCAGCGACTCAAGGGTCCAACGACTCAGCGACTCAAGGCTCCAACGACTCAGCGACTCAAGGGGCCAACGACTCAGCGACTCAAGGCTCCAACGACTCAGCGACTCAAGGCTCCAACGACTCAGCGACTCAAGGGGCCAACGACTCAGCGACTCAAGGGGCCAACGACTCAGCGACTCAAGGCTCCAACGACTCAGCGACTCAAGGCTCCAACGACTCAGCGACTCAAGGGGCCAACGACTCAGCGACTCAAGGCTCCAACGACTCAGCGACTCAAGGGGCCAACGACTCAGCGACTCAAGGGGCCAACGACTCAGCGACTCAAGGGTCCAACGACTCAGCGACTCAAGGCTCCAACGACTCAGCGACTCAAGGGGCCAACGACTCAGCGACTCAAGGGGCCAACGACTCAGCGACTCAAGGCTCCAACGACTCAGCGACTCAAGGGGCCAACGACTCAGCGACTCAAGGGGCCAACGACTCAGCGACTCAGCGACTCATGGACGAACGACTTAACTCCGAACGACCTAAAAATGGCCAGAACGACTCAAGTGCAGAAAATTCAACAAAACGCTAAAAATTGGAGTTTTTTGCCAATCCAATCCAAACCAAATGCTAACATGCATGCAAAAATGATAGGGAATCATTCCCAACAGTCCAATATAATTATAGGCTAGAATTGTGAGATAAAAATCTCACCTTTGCACTAAAGTTTATGAAGATGAAGCTTGAAAGCAAGGAGAAGCAATCCAAAGCTTGAATCCAATATCTTCTACTTGAATTTGGAGTTGAATGTTGGATTTGCAATTGAATTTGTGCTTGGAGTTTTAATTTCCCATTCCCTCCACCATTAATGCCAAAGCTTGATTAGTTAGGAAATTTATGAAGAGTGAGGAGAAGAGGGTTGGAACTTGGGCTTAATAGGCTAAACTAACCCAAAGTCCAAAGCGTTAAAAGTTAGTGAAATTTCACTAACTCCAAACCTATCGATGTTTATACTTAAAAAGTTGTAAACGACATTTCGAACTCAATGGAAGTGGTCTCGAGTCCTAATTTGACCGTTTGCAAAAAGTAGCTTTTCGGACCAAAATCCGATTAACGAGTTAATATTTAAATAAAATATTTAAATACAAACTCGATAAATATGCGGGTTGTTACATCGAGAGTTCAAGAATTGAAGTAATTTATTCTTTAATAAGAAATTTTGTTAAAAATCATAGAAAAGCATTGGCATCTTAAAATCCAATTTATTCGTGGAATGAAATCCACTTCGAGCCTGTCAAAGGATGTAACCTTAAGTAGGATGGAACCTACGAAAAATCTAGTGGAACATTGTCTTGTATCCGCTAACTTTTTATTCAAAATGATTTTTCAAAATTATATCCTGTTTTCAAAATGTTTTCAAAACCTTCCTTTTAAAAGCATCAAAAACCTCTATCCTGATTTTAAATAATTTTAGCCTCAAAATTATCTTTAATTTCAAAGTCAAAATTACTCCTGATTTTAAACTATCTTTTAAAATAATATATTTAACTTTTAAATATTTATACTTAGGATTTAAATATAAAATTATAGTTAATTATATATATATATATTATTCTCCATATTTACTTATGAATTTTAACTATAGTCAGGTATATTAGAAAAGTTTAAAATAGTTTTAATATAAGATAAAGGTTATTTTCAAAGAAAATCAAATCATTAAAAATTACTTTGGGATGTCGACGTGCCCATGGTGACCATGTCAACATGGTGTCAGTTGAGTTCAAAATTTAAATTTCAAAAGAAGTGTCTATTCGCCATAACTCTTCATGAATGGACATGGTTGTTGTTCTTCTATAAATAGGTGTTAGTTTCAACGAATTTTATATCAGATTTTCTGGTTTTTCACTCCTCTTCTTCTTCCACATTTCTTAAAACATACTCTTACCATTCCTCCGTCGAAATCAATATTGAATCATATTCGAATACTTCTACTTTGATTCTCTATCACTATCTTAACAAGGTTCTCAGTGCTATTTAGAGTTATAGACTTCTTTGTAATCTATTAAGCGAGAAAAGGGTGATTGTGGGCTTGAAAATCAATCAAGCGAGAAAAGGTGTGATTGTAGCCTTGGTAAATCAACTGGGTAAACTTGTGGCCCAGAAATCAAGTATCTCTACCCAGAGGATTGAAATTCTGGAGGGTATGCCTTGTAGCCTTGAAATCGAGGGTGTAATTGTACAATTTCTTTTGAAAGGAAATCCGTACTTGTGTTGCGGGACTGGATGTAGGCTAACTCCAAACTAGTATAATATCTGGTGTGTTCTTTCCTTTACTGCTTTTATTTCTGCATCTATGTTTGTTTCTGTGATTATCCATGTATCTGTAGATTGCATACATCTGTGTCTAAATTAACATAAACTCAAAAAGATTTAGTAATTATTTATAAATACTATTCACCCCCCTCTAGTGTTAATTCTAGCCTTAAGATCCGTAATCTGCATTTCTTTCAATTGGTATCAAAGCAAGGTTTTCAATGTTTCATAATATGATTTTTGAAAAGTTTTCAAAATGGCTACCAACATTGGTACTGTACTAACGCTGATATTCCTGTCACTAGTTCATTTGTAGAAGGTCAGTCTACTGTCAGACCACCGCTTTTTAATGGGAGTAACTATGCATATTGGGCATGTAGGATGAAAATATACTTACAATCTATAGGATTAGACACTTGGAATATTACACAAACTGAATATTCTGAACCCACAACTAATTTTGCACAGTGGTATGCTGAGCAAAAGACTGTTGCACAAAATAATTCTAAGGCAATGAATATTTTGTTTTGTTCACTAGATAGAAATGAATTCAATAGAGTGTTAGTTTGTAAGTCTGCATATGAAATCTGGAAAACTTTGCAAGTTACTCATGAAGGAACAAGAAAAGTTAAACAGACTAAAATTTCTATGCTCACAAATCAGTTTCAATTATTTAAAATGAATCCTAATGAGTCTATTTCAGATATGTATAGTAGATTTCAGGATATTGTGCATTCTCTAATATCTTTGGGAAAGGAATTTTCTGAAGAAGACCAAGTCAGAAAGATTTTAAATTCTCTTACTCCAGAATGGGATCAAAAGACACTTGTTATCGAAGAGGCAAATGACATCGGTACTTTAAAGATAGAAGAATTAATTGAAAATCTAATGTCGTATGAAGTTCAAATGATCGGGAGAAGAGAAAGCAAAGCATCTGAAAAGAAATCAATGGCATTCAATGCATTGACCGGTGGATCAGACTCAAACAGCGATAATGATGAAGAGATAGCCTTTATGACCAGAAATTTTAGGAAATTCCTGAAATACAAAAAGATGAATAATCTCAAGAGAAACAACTACAAGAACTCTGGAAATCAGAATGTAGTGCCAAATAATGTCAAATGTTACAACTGTGATGAACTAGACCATTTCAAAAGAGACCATCCGTATCCAGATAGGAAAAATCCTCCTATGAACAATGATCCCGCAAAGAAACAGAAGCGTGCATTTACTGCTACTTTAGATGACTCAGACTCGTCCTCAAGTGATGATGATCAGAAGACAGATAATTCGAATTTGTGTTTCACAGCTGTTCACGAATCTAACGAATTCAAAGAAACGGACTCAGAAAAAGGTACACGTTTGCAATACAATTGGTTGAAATTGCTTGCATAGAATTAGTTGCTTGATTGCTTGATTGATTGATTTTGAATTGGAGTATTGTTTGAATTTTTTTTATTATTTTATTATTTTTTAATAGTATAATTTTCTGAGATATACTATAAATATTTCAGATATATATATGGACATTAAAAATAATAAGTATATCTATATATATATATATATATTTTAGAGAACTTAGGAAAAATAAATTATCAAAATTCACTGGCACATGTCGACATGGTCCCTACCATGATGACGACATGGGTACCAAAATTTGAATTTCAAATGTTTGAATTTCCCTCCACCGTTTCACTTCATTCAATTCTCTGAAAAACTACCTTTTGACCAGAGAATATGTCCTTTGAGAATCTATTCATTCACTATCTTTTATCATATCTTTTCACTCTCATTTTCAAATTCAAACTCTCTCTTCAAAACTTAAATCTCTCTACCCTCCACTTTAATTGTTTCTTCAAGCAACCCCTCCACCGTGAGAATTTGCAAAAAAATAAAAGATCAATTATTCAATGATCCGGATGCAATAAAAGCATACACCAATTATGCTAATTATGCAAAAGTCCATCCCGGAAAGTTTGCTATTTTTCAAGATTTTTCTTCTTACAAACTTGATTCTCTTTTTGCAAACAATGGAGTTCTTAGTATTATTGATGCTTCTAAAAATGATTTTGTTTGCTATCCAAATCTTGTCAAAACTTTCTGTGCTAATTTAAACCGAGGATTTATCATGGAAATGAGGATGAAATTTGGAGTAGTGTCAAAGGCACTAGAATTGTTTTGAATTGTGATCTTTTGGGTACCATTCTCAATTGCAAGTGTACAGGAATGGATCTTTCTAATTTTAAAATCGATGAAAATGATCGTGAGGCATTTCATCACATTTTCGAAGGGAATGATAATTTTGAATTCAAAAATCGAAATTTTCGACCAAAGGCAAGGATTGTCAATCTTCTTTTGCAACATATTTTGACCCCAAGATCAGGGAATTTTAACAATCCTACTTCAAAAGTTTGCAAAGCTCTTTTTGCTATTTTTGGAAATTATGACATAAATTGGGCGCAAGATATTTTGGAGTGGATTTCAAAGGCGAAGAATTTGTTTCTAGAAAAGTTTTCAATCATTCCAACATTTCGCTTATGAAAATTCCATTTGTTTTTCAACCTTATGAGACCCTTGCCGAAAAGGAAGAGCGTTTGGCTCGTGAGAAAATGGAAGAAGAGGAAGAAGAAGAAGAAGGGGATGAAATGGAAATTAAGGAAGAAGAAGGTGAAACCTCTTTGGAAAGCATTGACTATACTCCTAATCCATCCACCAAAACCCTTCTCAAAAATCAAAAGACCATTGTTGAGAATCAACGGATTCTTAAACGATCCGTTTGTAAGAAGTTGGACAAAATTTCATCCAAGATGAACAAGTTCATTTCCAAAGTCAGCAAGAAACATGGACTTTCTTCATCGTCGTCATCATCCTCTAACTAGTTTTATCTTTTCGTATCTTGTTGTATGTGTTTTAGTTTGTTTAATTCGAAAGTTTATGTAGTTTGGTGTGTGTTTAATCATTGTAACAACTTAGCATGCAGTGAAATGAAATTTCTTTTCTGTTATCTACCTTATCTTATCTCCAGAATAAATGTTAGTATTGTATATAAATATATATATATATAGACACACACACAAACAATTATTCACAATATCAAATTAGCCATAATTTTTCACTAAACCATGTCGACATCCCCTCTATGACCATGTCGACATGTACTGGTCAGAAATGAAAATTGATTTTGAATTTGAAATTTGAATAACAACTGTATATCTATTCATTTCAAACGAATTTCTACACCTATATATACCTATTTCTTCCAGAATTCTTCACTGAAAATTATTTCCTATCTTCTAATTCTTCATTTGTTTCACAAATTCAACTATGGCTAATCAAATTCACAATTTATTCGAAAATCTTGAAGAAACTCTTAATTCGTTCAAGAGTATTCTCTTGTTCATTCTTCGTAACCAATGACACTTAGAATTGAGTCAAATGCAGATGATCAAGGAGCAAGAAAGGCATTTCGATGCAATATGATGGATGATTTCCTCCTAACACAAGGATGATAACGAAGCACATCCTTCAGTCTCTCCCACCAACGACAATGATAATTGGGATGCAATTAAGGCAAATCCAATCTTTGGAGAAGAAGGATGGGTGGAAGTACCACGTAACGTTTGATTTTTATTTTGTTTACTTTGTTTGAATTGTTTGTTTGAATTAATTTGATTTGGTTTGGATTGATACTCGGTGTGAATTGATTTCTTAAATTGGTTTGATGGTTGCTACATAAAACATGTATATATATACACATTGAAATGTATATAATCCTTTATTAATTACCATGTTCATAAGGATAATTATTTCTTAATCTATCTATTATATATTCCATTGTATAGTTTATTAATACAGGTACTCTAGTCCAAGAATGAGGGGGAGTTAGTTGTTGTTGATGATAAAGGGGGAGAAATATAAAATAGATTAGTTAGGCATAAATTAAGGGTGAGTTATAGATTAAGGGGGAGTCATTAGGATAGAAGTAATATTTTATAAACAAAGGTTGTCATCATCAAAAGGGGGGAGATTGTTAGCCCGTGAAATGATGGTTTTGATGACAACAACCTTAGAATAGACTATAAAACATAACTACTAACATTATAAATTTAGATATATATGTATATGTAGTTTTAACCATGCAGGTACCAAGAATGAAGACTGTATAGTACAGAGATTCAAGATATCAAGATTGAAGACTCATGAGTATCAAGAATATCAAGAGTTCAAGAATTGAAGTAAATTAATCTTTAATTAAAAAATTTGTAAAAACTCATAGAAAAGCACTAGCATCTTAAAATCCAATTTATTCGTGGAATGGAATTCACTTCGAGCATGTTAATGGGATGGAACTCTAAGTAGGATGGAACCTACGAAAAATCTGGTAGAACATTGTTTTGTATCCGCTAACTTTTTAGTCAAAATGATTTTTCAAAATTATATCCTGTTTTCAAAATGTTTTCAAAACCTTCCTTTTAAAAGCATCAAAAACCTCTATCCTGATTTTAAATACTTTTAGCCTCAAAATTATCTTTAATTCAAAGTCAAAATTACTTCTGATTTTAAACAATCTTTTAAAATGATATATTTAACTTTTAAATATTTATACTTAAGATTTAAATATAAAATTATAGTTAAATTATATATATATTATTCTCTATATTTACTTATGAATTTTAACTATAGTCAAGTATATTAGAAAAGTTTAAAATAGTTTTAACATAAGATAAAGGTTATTTTCAAAGAAAATCAAATCATTAAAAATTGCTTTGGGATGTCGACATGCCTATGGTGACCATGTCAACATGGTGTCAGTTGAGTTCATAATATAAATTTCAAAAGAGTGTCTATTCGCCATAACTCTTCATGAATGGACATGGTTGTTGTTCTTCTATAAATAAGGGTTAGTTTCAACGAATTTTATATCAGATTTTCTGGTTTTTCACTCCTCTTCTTCTTCCACATTTCTTAAAACATACTCTTACCATTACTCTGTCGAAATCAATATTGAATCATACTCGATTACTTCTACTTTGATTCTCTATCACTATCTCAACAAGGTTCTCAGTGCTATTCAGAGTTATAGACTTCTTTGTAATCTATTAAGCGAGAAAATGTGTGATTGTGGCCTTGAAAATCAATCAAGCGAGAAAAGGTGTGATTGTAGCCTTGTTAAATCAATTGGGTAAACTTGTGGCCCGGAAATCAAGTATCTCTACCCAGAGAATTGAAATTCTGGAGGGTGTGCTTTGTAGCCTTGAAATCGAGGGTGTAATTGTACAATTGCTTTTGAAAGGAAATCCGTACTTGTGTTGCAGGACTGGATGTAGGGTAACTCCGAACCAGTATAATATCCGGTGTGTTCTTTCCTTTACTGCTTTTATTTTATTTCTGCATCTGTGTTTTTTTCTGTGATTATCCATGTATCTGTAGATTGCATACATCTGTGTCTAAATTAACATAAACTCAAAAAGATTTAGTAATTATTTATAAATACTATTCAGCCCCCTCTAATGTTAATTCTAGCCTTAAGATCCGTAATCTGCATTTCTTTCAATTGGTATCAAAGCAAGGTTTTCAATGTTTCATAATCTGATTTTTGAAAAGTTTTCAAAATGGCTACCAACACTGGTACTGTTACTAACACTAGTATTCCTGTCACTAGTTCATTTGTAGAAGGTCAGTCTATTGTTAGACCACCACTTTTTAATGGCAGTAACTATGCATATTGGGCATGTAGGATGAAAATATACTTACAATCTATAGGATTAGACACTTGGAATATTACACAAACTGAATATTCTGAACCCACAACTGATTTTGCACAGTGGACTGCTGAGCAAAAACTGATACACAAAATAATTCTAAGACAACGAATATTTTTTTTGTTCACTAGATAGAAATGAATTCAATAGAGTGTTAGTTTGTAAGTCTGCATATGAAATCTGGAAAACTTTGCAAGTTACTCACGAAGGAACAAGCAAAGTTAAACAGACTAAAATTTCTATGCTCACAAATCAGTTTCAATTATTTAAAATGAATCCTAATGAGTCTATTTCAGATATGTATAGTAGATTTCAGGATATTGTGCATTCTCTAATATCTTTGGGAAAGGAATTTTCTGAAGAAGATCAAGTCAGAAAGATTTTAAATTCTCTTACTCCAGAATGGGATCAAAAGACACTTGCTATCGAAGAGGCAAATGACATCAGTACTTTAAAGATAGAAGAATTAATTGAAAATCTAATGTCGTATGAAGTTCAAATGATCGGGAGAAGAGAAAACAAAGCATCTGAAAAGAAATCAATGGCATTCAATGCATTGACCGATGGATCAGACTCAAACAGCGATAATATGAAGAGATAGCCTTTATGACCAGATATTTTAGGAAATTCCTGAAATACAAAAAGATGAATAATCTTAAGAGAAACAACTATAAGAACTCTGGAAATCAGAATGTAGTGCCAAATAATGTCAAATGTTACAAGTGTGGCGAACCGGACCATTTCAAAAGAGACTGTCCATATCCAGATAGGCAAAATCCTCCTATGAACAATGATCCCGCAAAGAAACAGAAGCGTGCATTTACTGCTACTCTAGATGACTCAGACTCATCCTCAAGTGATGATGATCAGAAGACAGATAATTCGAATATGTGTTTCACAGCTGTTCACGAATCTAACGAATTCAAAGAAACGGACTCAGAAAAAGGTATACGTTTACAATACAATTGGTTCAAATTGCTTGCATAGAATTAGTTGCTTGATTGATTGATTTTGAATTGGAGTATTGTTTGAAATTTTTTATTATTATTTTTTAATAGTATAATTTTCTGAAATATACTATAAATATTTCAGATATATACATATATATGGACATTAAAAATAATAAGTATATTTATATATATATATATATATATATATATATATATATATTTTAGAGAACTTAGGAAAAATAAATTATCAAAATTCACTGGCACATGTCGACATGGTCCCTATCATGATGTCGACATAGGTACCAAAATTTGAATTTCAAAATTTGAATTCAAATGTTTGAATTTCCCTCCACCTTTTCACTTCATTCAATTCTCTGAAAAGCTACCTTTTGACCAGAGAATATGTCCTTTGAGAATCTATTTATTCACTATCTTTTATCATATCTTTTCACTCTCATTTTCAAATTCAAACTCTATCTTCAAAACTTCAATCTCTCTACTCTCTACTTTAATGGCATCTTCAAGCAACCCCTCCACCATGAGAATTTCCAAAAAATAAAAGAGCAATTATTCAATGATCCGGGGGCAATAAAAGCATACACCAATTATGCTAATTATGCCAAAGTCCATCCCGGAAAGTTTGCTATTTTTCAAGATTTTTCTTCTTGCGAACTTGATTCTCTTTTTGCAAACAATGGAGTTCTTAGTCTTATTGATGCTTCTCAAAATGATTTTGTTTGCTATCCAAATCTTGCCAAAATTTTCTATGCTAATTTAAATCGAGGATTTATCATGGAAATGAGGATGAAATTTGGAGTAGTGTCAAAGGCGCTAGAATTGTTTTGAATTGTGATCTTTTGGGTACCATTCTCAATTGCCAGTGTACGGGAATGGATCTTTCTAATTTTAAAATCGATGAAAATGATCGTGAGGCATTTCATCACATTTTCGAAGGGAATGATAATTTTGAATTCAAAAATCGAAATTTTCGACCAAAGGCAAGGATTGTCAATCTTCTTTTGCAACATATTTTGTCCCCAAAATTAGGGAATTTTAACAATCCTACTTCAAAAGTTTGCAAAGCCCTTTTTGCTATTTTTGGAAATTATGACATAAATTGGGCGTAAATTATTTTGGATGAACTTCGTCCTAAAAATCTTGAAATGAGTGAGAATACTTTATATCATGGAATTTATCTCACTCGGATTTTTAACTATTTTGGAGTGGATTTCAAAGGCAAAGAATTTGTTTCTAGAAAAGTTTTAATTCATTCCAACATTTCGCTTATGAAAATTCCATTTGTTTTTCAACCTTATGAGACCCTTGCCGAAAAGGAAGAGCCTTTGGCTCATGAGAAAATGGAAGAAGAGGAAGAAGAAGAAGAAGGGGATGAAATGGAAATTGAGGAAGAAGAAGGTGAAATTTCTTTGTAAAGAATTGACTATACTCCTAATCCATCCACCAAAACCCTTCTCAAAAATCAAAAGACCATTGTTGAGAATCAACGGATTCTTAAACGATCCGTTAGTAAGAAGTTGGACAAAATTTCATCCAAGATGAACAAGTTCATTTCCAAAGTTAGCAAGAAACTTCGACTTTCTTCATCGTTATCATCATCCTATAACTAGTTTTATCTTTTCATATCTTGTTGTATGTGTTTTAGTTTGTTTAATTCGAAAGTTTATGTAGTTTGGTGTGTGTCTAATAATTGTAACAACTTAGTATGCAATGAAATGAAATTTCTTTTATGTTATCTACCTTATCTTGTCTCCAGAATAAATGTTAGTATAGTATATAAATATATACACACACACACACACAATTATTCACAAAATCAAATTAGTCATAATTTTTCACTAACCCATGTCGACATCCCCTCTATGACCATGTCGACATGTACTGGTCAGAAATGACAATTGATTTTGAATTTGAAATTACCATATGTCTATTCATTTCAAACGAATTTCTACACCTATATATACCTATTTCTTCCAGAATTCTTCACTGAAAATTATTTTCTATCTTCTAATTCTTAAATTTTTTCACAAATTCAACTATGGCTAATCCAATTCACAATTTATTCGAAAATCTTGAAGAAACTCTTAATTCGTTCAAGAGTTATCTCTTGTTCATTCTTCGTAACCAGTGACACTTAGAATTGAGTCAAATGCAGATGATCAAGGATCAAGAAAGGCATTTCGATGTAATCCGATGGATGATTTCCTCCCTACACAAGGATGATAACGAAGCACATCCTTCAGTCTCTCTCACCAACGACAATGATAATTGGGATGCTATTATGGCAGATCCAATCTTTGGAGAAGAAGGATGGGTGGAAGTACCACGTAACGTTTGATTTTTATTTTGTTTACTTTGTTTGAATTGTTTGTTTGAATTAATTTGATTTGGTTTGGATTGATACTCGGTGTGAATTGATTTCTTAAATTGGTTTGATGGTTGCTACATAAAACATGTATATATATACACATTGAAATGTATATAATCCTTTATTAATTACCATGTTCATAAGGATAATTATTTCTTAATCTATCTATTATATATTCCATTGTATAGTTTATTAATACAGGTACTCTAGCCCAAGAATGAGGGGGAGTTAGTTTTTGTTGATGATAAAGGGGGAGAAATATAAAATAGGTTAGTTAGGGATAAATTAAGGGTGAGTTATAGATTAAGGGGGAGTTATTAGGATAGAAGTAATATTTTATAAACAAAGGTTGTCATCATCAAAAAGGGGGAGATTGTTAGCCCGTGAGATGATGGTTTTGATGACAACAACCTTAGAATAGATTATAAAATATAACTACTAACATTATAAATTTAGATATATATGTATATGTAGTTTTAACCATGCAGGTACCAAGAATGAAGACTATACAGTATAGAGACTCAAGATATCAAGATCGAAGACTCATGAGTATCAAGAATATCAAGAGTTCAAGAATTGAAGTAATTTATTCTTTAATTAAAAAAATTTGTTGAAACTCATAGAAAAGCACTGGCATCTTAAAATCCAATTTATTCGTGGAATGGAATCCACTTCGAGCCTGTTAATGGGATGGAACCCTAAGTAGGATGGAACCTACGAAAAATCTGGTAGAACATTGTTTTGTATCCGCTAACTTTTTATTCAAAATGATTTTTTGAAATTATATCCTATTTTCAAAATGTTTTCAAAACCTTCCTTTTAAAAGCATCAAAAACCTCTATCCTGATTTTAAATAATTTTAGCCTCAAAATTATCTTTAATTTCAAAGTCAAAATTACTCCTGATTTTAAACTATCTTTTAAAAGAATATATTTAACTTTTAAATATTTATACTTAAGATTTAAATATAAAATTGTAGTTAAATTATATATATATATATATATATATATATATATATTATCCTCTATATTTACTTTTGAATTTTAACTATAGTCAAGTATATTAGAAAAGTTTATAGTTTCAATATAAGATAAAGGTTATTTTCAAAGAAAATCAAATCATTAAAAATTGCTTTGGGATGTCGACATGCCTATGGTGACCATGTCGACATGGTGTCAGTTGAGTTCAAAATTTAAATTTCAAAAGAAGTGTCTATTCGCCATAACTCATCATGAATGGATATGGTTGTTTTTCTTCTATAAATAGGGGTTAGTTTCAACGAATTCTATATCAGGTTTTCTGGTTTTTCATTCCTCTTCTTCTTCCACATTTCTTAACACGTACTCTTACCATTACTCTGCTGAAATCAATATTGAATCATACTCGATTACTTCTAGTTTGATTCTCTATCACTATCTCAACAAGGTTCGCAGTGCTATTCAGAGTTATAGACTTCTTTGTAATCTATTAAGCGAGAAAAGGTGTGATTGCGGCCTTGAAAATCAATCAAGCGAGAAAAGGTGTGATTGTAGCCTTGGTAAATCAATTCGGTAAACTTGTGGCCCGAAAATCAAGATGTCTACCCAGAGGATTGAAATTCTGGAGGGTGTACCTCGTAGCCTTGAAATCGAGGGTGTAATTGTACAATTGCTTTTGAAAGGAAATTCATACTTGTGTTGCGGGACTGGATGTAGGGTAACTCCGAACCAGTATAAAATCCGGTGTGTCCTTTCCTTTACTGCTTTTATTTTATTTCTACATCTGTGTTTGTTTCTGTGATTATCCCTGTAACTGTAGATTGCATACACCTGTGTCTAAATTAACATAATCTCAAAAAATTTAGTAATTCCTTATAAACACTATTCACCCCCCTCTAGTGTTAATTCTAGCCTTAAGATCCGTAATCCGCATTTCTTTCACCAATATCAACAATCAAACATCCATCACAATCACCATTCGAACCAATCAATCTACAATAACAAGTGACTAATTATCAATAATGGGTATTAATAGAATTTAATATTAAGTTAATGGCGATAATGTTCAATAAAAGTCACATTTAACTGGAATGACAATTTAAATATCCAATAAACAACCAATTAATTTCTAATCGCATTATAAATTCAATTTAACTAACATAAGACAATCTAGTAGTTGTGAGTGGGTCGAAACACTCACTTTTGATTTTAAATCGCTTTGAAATCCAAAATAAGGTGAACAGTCTCATAATTCGTCCAAACCAGTGCCAAAATGTCTAAATTTCGATACGATACCAATGGAACAAACCATGTATGAATCCCACCTCATATGCAAAAAATATCGATGTCAGAATGTTTAAAAATCAAAGTTAAATAAATAAAAACAAAATATACCATGCCACATCACACCCGTATCATCACTTTCACGCACGTGCCCTAGACTCAGAAACGTGATCGAACCCTGGCCACCATCATGTTCATACCTCTGACCAATTTTTGGTGCGCCCCCGTCAACCTCAACAGGATCAGGCACCACCACCGACATCTCCACCTCGAGCCACCCCTAGGCCGCCCAAGGTGGCCACCTCCGTACCCACACAGCCCTCCGCTGCTGTATGACCTTCCACGGCCAAAATTGGTGAATCTCAACCACGTGAGCATGAACGAATAGCAGATCCCAAACCTGCTTGAAAAGCTCTACCACCCCATGTCCTCCGACCGTTACTGGGGCAAAGATCCACCATTAAATAATCGAACCCTAATATGGATAGCTGAGATTCATCCTACATTTCTGATCAAATAATGATTCAAATCAAAAAACAAATAGCAACAGTGAATTATGCCCATCGAGAGCTTCGAAATGGTATATAATATGTTAAGGTTTTAAGGAGTTTGATTTTGAAATTGAATTTGAAATTGGAATAGGGTATTGAAATTGGAATATGTTTCTGCCATTGAGAAGAGAAGCAGACAGATGGAATTGTATGTACTAAAATAAGAAATAAAAGGGCTACTAGGGTTTAGAAAGATCTATTTATATGAACAAAGCCCGATAAGAACATTGAACACGTATCAAATTGGTACGAACGACACTAACTGCCCGAAAAGCCCGTTTCGCTTCCGAAACGAAAGTGGGTCATCCCATATATCAAAATAGATGCTTTCGATATTTTTAAACTCAATGGAACAGGTTTGATGTCCTAATTCCATAGTATGAATAAAACAACATACATACAACTTACGCATCTATTCCAACTTGTTTCATCATAATTTTATTTTCAATTTAACTTCATTATAAATCTCATTGATTAACACAAATATCACTTCTTACTATAATATTGGTTTCATAGAATTTCTCTACTTGACACAAAATGTTAATATATTCATACATTGCTTATAATTCTCTTCAATTTTAAATTACATTCAATTTCACATGTAATATTTCTCATGTAATATTACATGTATTTGTGAATCATTTCATAAGAAATTTCCTTTAATTTATAACCAATTTATAAAAGCTTGTCTTCTTTATAAGACATTATTCGACTTTAAGGTTATCGTAATTTTAATTATAACCATTTATTGCAACATCTATTTATTTCATTAAAAATTTACAAGTCCTGACTTTATTTATAGTCATTTCACTTTTAATTCATATTTATTTATCCAAGTATTTTTCAACTTTTACTTTTCAAATTTATATATGACACATTTCATAAATTTTAATTAAGTTTATAAACACTTTTTTCCAATTAAAAGCTCATTAACAGCATTTCTTTAGTCACAATTTCAATTTAAACATGCCAAGGCTTAAAGTTCATACATGTATATTATTACATTACATGCCAAGAAGGAATACAACAATTCTATCATTTACTAAATATAGATATAACAAATTAAACCTTGTTTCACTAGCTTTCAAATTAAGGTTCTCGATTTTAAATGCATAATTTAACACGACTACTAAGTTTCAACTCATTTATTAATTCAGAATTTTTCGACTATTCAAAATATCCTGATATTCCCTTTTATTTCAACAGTTGAAACCACCAGTCAACAAACAACAAAATCCATAACAAAAAATTTCAATTTCATAAAGAAATATCCTAATTATTCACTTTGTTTCCTTTAATACACCATTATTAAACTAGTGTTTAATTCATAAATTCAATCAACGATAATTGCCCTTGCTTATAAACTAACTAAATACAGCCAGTCCATAATAAATGATAATAATTAAATATTACCGTTTCATAAAACAAACACATTAAATAACTATAATAGTTATAAAATTTTATTCCTTATATATAGAATGCTAGGAAACTTATTCCATTTCAAAACTTATATAAAACCCTTTTTATAACACTAACAAATACGTGCTCTCGTATACATACACTCAGACAAAATCATTCTAGGATATCACTAACCTATCTCTAATGAGTTAACCCCAACAGGCTAAGGTATGTCTAAACCAAAGCTATGATACCAACTCTAACGACCCGCCTTTTTGGACAGTTTAAGTCGACAATAAACCACACATGTCTAACTCATACTATTCAAAAGACATAATATTAATGGGAATGTTCGAATGAAATAAGATTCAAAAGAACAAAATACAGAATCTTCCAACGGAAGTATGAAATATAATACACAAAATAAATACATAAACAGTCCATGAAGCTATTTTCTACAAAATCAGAATTTACATTTTTTCAGGAAGAATAAACAATTGCTATAATAGTAGTAGATATGGTTCTCGACTGCGTCTTTGGCTTTTGAAATAAGCGACTTCACTAAACTGAAATACTCGGTCTGACCCGAGCATACAGTAAAACAAAAACACTCGAGTTAGGACTAACATTCTTATGTAAGTAAGTCAACTCAAGTGAAATGTATAGATAACTCAATAAGTGAAATGCTTAGGTTTAAATAAACATCATCTTTCACACTATAAATCGATTCGGTTCAAATACCGACTGTATGTTCATTTCCAATCGATTCACTATTAAATCCAACTTCAGATTTCAATTTTTCTCTTAAAGCTATTAAGTTATAATCAGATAAGTTTAAATATAAAAATCCAATTAGAACATTCATTAAATCAATTAAATTTCAGTTTCATAATTTCAAGTTCAAACATAAATTTAAACTTACAATATTCCAATTTTATTTCTAAATCAATTTATTTAAACCCAAAGTGGTTTTATATCGGGTATACATCATTTCAATCTAAAGTGATTTTGCTAACTATCAGGGAACTTGAAGTGTGAGAATAATAATAACATACATAACATAACATGTCACTGACCAACATGCATGCATAATTAACAATTTAATATATACACATGCATAACTAACATATCACATGTGTCACATATCGTAAACAACATAAGTGAATATTTCAAATTCTGACATGTCATACACTAACATAACATATAAACATATAACATGACATATACAAAGGAACTTGCAAGGTGATTTACTAGTAAAATAACATGGCATATCATTTTTTTCAAACATAACACATTATTTCCACAAAGCATAGGTGACATATTATTAACATAGCATATGCAACATATGATTTTATTGACTAACACATTTTTTTTTTCAACGTAGCATATGTGACGTGCTGCAACATCGCAAATAATTTTTTTTATAACATTACGCATTTTCTTTTACATATCATATGCGGCATATTTAACATATGTGACAATTAATCAAATCAACATAGCATACTATTTGTGACATATAAAACAACATGTGCATGTGAATGTTATAACACAAATTTAATGGAACATAGCAACATATATCACATATTCCTATCTAAAGCAAACATTTCTCATAACATTTTAATAAATGTTTTTTTACCTAACAATAAAAAATTTAATCGTGAGTGATTGCTCACCTTTCAAGGTTAGAGAGTTTTTGACAACACAAATAGATGGATCCTAGTTGAAATCTAAACACAACAAGATAACCAATCCTATTCATAGCAACAATCCAATAGCAAAGCAAAGCACAACAACGCAAATTGAACAAACTGAGTTTTCTTCTTCTCTTTAGTTTTAGAGAGATGAAGCAAGAGAGGAGGGATGGAGTTTCGAGTTTGAAGAGAGAAGGGATGGAGTTTGGAGTTTGGGAATTTGTGGATTCGTGGATTTTGGAATTTTTGAGATTCTCTAGTTTTGAGGAAGAAGGAGAAAGTGTGAGCAGAAAGCTTCAGATAGAGTAATGAGAAACAATCTATAGGTACTTTGGTTTTGTTCTCTAGTGGGAAATTGAAAATTCAACAGGTGGGAAAGTGAGAAGGTATCAAAAGAATACAAAAATATAGTAAGCTTTTCAAAGGAACGATGTGGTTTTGTTTTTAACAAATATGAACATGAACAGGCTAGCATGAATGATGCACGTGCATTAAATATGAATTGTTAATGGATGAATTAGTGTAGGCAGAAGTTATGAAAAAGAATGAATACTAAAAGTTGTAATGTGTAAAAATAAATGCTTAGATGCCAATACAAGAGGTATATAAGAATTAGGCCAAATAATTAGGTGAGAGAATGTATAGCTAATAATGAGAATGGAAAATGAATATACGAAGAATAAATTAAAATTTTATGTATAAAGAAAGAAGTTTTGCGTTTGTTTTTTTTTTGAATAGTTGAAATGTGAAAGTGAACAAGGTAGAAAAATATAAATGAGATAGTATTAGAAAAAAGCAGTAGAATATGAAACTTGCATGAATATGAATTCGTGATGAACATCACCTTTCATACTTCAAAATGAATATAACGCCACGTTAATCTAGTATGGAAATGTAATTCAATTCACTTAATTTCATTAATCCCAAATCAACTCAAATTTATGCCTATTTAAAAGTTTTATTAACATACAATAAATAAAATATGAACACACTAACCAAGGTAATGGGGACCATCTCTACATAAAATAAAAGGTGAACCATGATTCCAAATTCAAATCAAAGTCGGCATTTTTCTCAGCACACAATCATGAACATAAAATATTTAATTTATTCTAAAATTTTACGATTAGCATTTCAGTTACCTCTATACTACCAAAGACTACTATTTAACGACCATAAAATGTTGCTTCCATATTCAATTTTTCTCTTTTTATAAAATTACACTTACTTTAAAAACAATAGCATTCATTTTTTTTTCATTAAAACATCATTTTTATTTTAACAATGACTTATGTTTCTTTCGTTAAATTCATTAATTACAATTAATGTATTTTATTTTCTGCCTCTTTAATATTGAAAGATTCCAAATCGACATAATTGTAATTAATTTCAAAATTACACTTTAAAGCGGATCCTAACAAACGTACTTTTCTTTCATTAAACGTCATTAATCTCGGTTAAATTCTCTATCCCTTTTATTGAAAGATACTAAGTCAAATTAACATCAATAAATTTCAACATGAAAATTTAAAACGGAACATAATTAACGGATAGATAATTAAAACAATTGAAATCTTTTTACAGTAACTTAAATACATTTATAGAATTATTGTTTACACATAAGATAATTAAAAAAATTAGATTCTTTTTACAGTAACTTAAATACATTTATAGAATTATTGTTTACATAAAGTAATTAGAACAATTGAAGTCTTTTTTTACAGTAACTTAAATACATTTATAGATTTATTGTTTACATAAAATAATTAGAACACTTGAAGTCTTTTTTTACAGTAACTTAAATACATTTATAGAATTGTTGTTTTCATATAATAGTTATAAATTAACTTGCTTAAATAGTTATCAATGACATACAAACAACAAAAATTAAATTTATATTTAATTATTTTCTCATTAATAAATCAAAAAATTTCTCTCACAATATTTAAATTCTAAAATCTTATTAAATTTAATAGTTTTTAAATATCAAAATTTACAACTTGTTACAACATAATATTAGGCAAATTATTTCATTTACCTGAATTTCAAAACAATATTGTGTCTGTCTGCCCTATTAAGTGTTTAGAAATCCCTATCGATGTCATAGCGTCCTATGTATCGACAAGAATTTATAAATACTAAACAGAACAAATTAATATAATATAAAATATTTTATAACACTAAAAAATATGCTCTCTCATATATATATATATATATATATATATATATATATATATATATATAACACTCAACGACTCATTCTAAAGCATTACTACCTATTTCTAATGAGTCAGACCCTACAAAGCTAAGGTTATCGCTAAACCAAAGCTCTGATACCAACTGTAACGACCCACCTTTTTGGATGGTTCAAATAAATGACACGTCGGACTCAAACCATTCAAAAGGGAGGATTATTATGGTGTAAATAAGAAAAAGCAGAGAGAAAAGAAAAAACACAGAATCTCATAGTGGAATGACAATAAATAATCATCAAATAAACAGTTCATGAAGTTGTTTTACAAATAACATTTGATTACACTCTTACAATACAGATCAGAGTTACATATAATAGAGATAAATAAATAATGTAGTGGAGTAAATATAATAAATAGTAATAATATACACTCTTCGTCTTCGTCTTCCAGAGATAAATGGTCTTCGATACATTGAAAACATAGACTGACCCGGGCGAATCGAAAAGACAAAACATTCGAGTCAGAACTAAAAGATCTTATGTAAGTTAAATCAACAGTAAATAAATATGAGTGCAATGGCGTTCGAGATGTTTACGGGGTTTGACATCTCCTATCCAGTGTCTAAAGTGAGTGCAGTAGCTTAAGAGATGTTCGGGATTACCATCTCCTAACAATCCGTTAAACTATCTACTATGTAGTACAATACACTATTATAATATGTTTTATAGTAAAGTATTAAAATAGCGTTAAGGAGTTACCCATTCCCCCTTAACACATTTTATATATCCCGTAGTCTATACATAACCGTAAGCTCCACCAAACCAGTTGTTTACCAAAAGGCACTCCATAGGTACGGTACAAAACAAACTCGTAGTAGGTGCGATAGAGCATGTGACAAGGCACGTGAGGCAATGCCATGGTAGGATTCTACCATTTGCACGCCTGGACTGGTGGTAATGCATAGCAGCTACTACCGCCCACCTCGGAAGACACTCCCATAATTAGATCAAAGGGTGGCCACCAAATCAATCGCAAAGTCATAATATGGTATCGAAGAAATGTTCCTGATAGGAGATGTGACCTCACTTGGTTTTGTATAGCTCCTGTTTTAGCCACATCAAGTTGACTCACGTGAGTCAAGGTTATGTTAATATTTCATACAGAATCGTTCGCCAAACCATCCTACTTCATTCTGGAATCTCCACCACGTACACAATTCTTAAAGTAATTTTCGGTACTGGCAGAGAGTATGACAATATCTGATCACGGTCACTTTAACAACCAAACGTTTATTTCACACTGGATGGTTCTTTTAAATTTCCAAAACCGTTTCATAATTGATATCAAAATATCATATTTTCAAAACCATATCACTTTCGGAAACATATTTACTTTCAAAATCTTATTCACTTTCGGAATCATATCACCTTTGAAATCATATTTTCAAATCATCATATTTACTCAAAATATGTCATTTCACTAGAATATATCATTTCAAATCCTAACTTAGATTATAACATCATTTTACCATATCTGCTTTTAAATCAAGGATTTAAATATAAACACTTCAACTTTACACGGTCTGGAATTAGAAATAGTTTGGATAGTTTAAAACATTTTTAATAATAGTTAAAATAGTTTAAAATAGCTTTTAAATGGTTAATATACTTAAAATATAGTTTGAATGGTTTTTAATAGTTTAAATGGTTTTAATTGTTTAAAATAGATAAAGATAGTTTAAAATATTGTGTAGTAGTTTAAGTACTTTAAAATAGTTTAATATATTTTAAAATAGTATAAATGGTTTTTAAAAGTTTAAAATATATTAAAATGGTTTAAAATAGTTTAAATACTTTAAAATAGTTTAAAATACTTTAAAACACTTTAAAATAGTTTAATTATTTTAAATATAAATTAAAATAGTTTAATATAGTTTAAATAATTTAAAATAGATTAAAATAGTTTAATATAGTTTAAAATAAATTAGTTTATAATAATTTAATAGTTTATATTAAAATAATTAATTTGGAATTAACATCAAAATTAAGTCATTTCTTTCATTTTAACACATCTTGACCATGTCCAACTTTCAAATCAACTAACTAAATTTGGTTTTTCAATTCAGATTCTCAATTAAAACCATTTAAGCAATATCGATTTCGAATCCATTTTTGAATTATCAATTTAAACCACTTCAAATTAAATAGATTTCAAATTCATATTCAAACATTTCAATAACTCAATTTCGATGAATTCCCTTTATGCTTCAAAAATTCAGCTTTGAAATTTCCATTTTAATTCTTTAAAAATTTCATTAAACCAATTCCAATTTCAACATTTAACGCCTGGATTTCGAAAATAATTCAGTTTATATAGATCAAATTCTATTTCAAAATATTATTTAACTGAATTCAAAATTTAATGATTTAAAATCATTTAATTTAACCAATTCGGATATATATCATTTAATTCTACCCTATGGTCAAGTGATATTGGCTATATATCATTTCATCCCGCAATACTTTAAAATTTATGGGTATGTATCATTTCAACCCGCAATCCCAAATTTAATTTCAATCCATGAAATCGCTCGAGTCTATCAGTTCAACCTGTAACGATTTCTCCCTAATCTATCATATTGTTCGGATGTGTATCATTTCAAACCACATGGAACTTGCAGTGTTATAACAATATAAAAACATAACATCCAATCATCCAATATCAACAATCAAACATCCATCACAATCACCATTCAAACCAATCATTCAACAATAACAACTGACTGATTATCAATAACGGGTATTAACTGGCAATTTATAATTTAATATTAAATTAATGGCGATAATATTCAACAAAGTCAGATTTAATTGGAATGATAATTTAAATGTCCAAACATCAAACATTCAATTTCTAATCGCATCATAAATTCAATTTAACTAATACAAGATAATATATTAGTTGTGAGTGGATCGAAACACTCACTTTTGATTTCAAATCGATTTGAAATCCAAAATAATTTCCAAATTTGTACAGTTTCAGAATTTATCCGAACTAGTGCCTAAATGTCCAGAATTTCGATACAATCCCAACGAAATAAACCGCATGTGAATCCGACCTCGTATGTAAAAGATATCGATGTCAGAACGTTTAAAAATCATATTTAAATTAAATAAATAAAAACAAAATATACCACGCCACGCCACACTCGTATCATCTCTTTCACGCTTGTGCCCTAGCCTCAAAAACGCGATCGAACCCTAGCCGCCATCACGTTCATACCTTTGACCAATTTTTGTCGCGGCCTCGTCAACCTCCAGCATGATCAAGCACACCGCCGACATCTCCACTTCGAGCCACTCCTAGGTCACCCAACGCGGCCACCTCCAGACCCACGCAGCCCTCTACCGTCGTTCGACCTTCCACATCCAAAATTGGTGAATCTCAACCACCTGAGCATGAATGAATAGCAGATCCCAGACCTGCTCGATGAGCTCTACCACCTCATGTGCTCCGTTAGTCGCTAGAGCGAAGATCCACCATTAAACAAATCGAACCCTAATATGAACGATAGAGATTCATCCGCAATTTATGATCAAAACGTTATTCAAATAAAAAAACGATTAGCAACAATGAATTACGCCCGTCGAGAGCTTCCAAACGGTATGTATTATGTTAGGTTTTGAGGAGTTTGATTTAGAAATTGAATTTGAAACTGGAATAGGGTTTTGAAATTGGAATATGTTTCTACCATTGAAAAGAAGAAGCAGACAGATGAAATTATCCATACTGAATTAAGAAATAGAAGGGCTACTGGGGTTTAGAAAGATCTATTTATAAGAACAAAGCACAATAAGAAAACTGAACACGTATCGGATTGGTACAAACGACAATAACGACCCGAAAAGCCCATTTCGCTTCCGAAACGAAAGTTGGTCATCCCATACATCAAAATAGATGTTTTCGATATTTTTAAACTCAATGGAACAGGTTTCAAGTCCTAATTCCATAGCATGAAGAAGTTAGCTTTTAAAATCGGCTTATTTCAATTGAATTCAGTAAAATTGATTTCTACTAGTTTTGAGCCTGTACGATCAAACGATAAGTCCGATCGCTACGAAACTTGAAATCCTACAATAATTCACCGTTACGGATCGAATGAAATAGGTTTCATTGAAATCCAAGAGAGTGGCCAAAATGGCTATTTTCATGTTAAATAAATAAATAAATTGTAACGACCCAGAATTTTTAGAAATTAAAATTTGAATATTTAATTAATTATAAATATTAATAAGTGAATTTATAAGTCAAATAAATTTTTATTTGAATTTTTGGATTTAATTGGATAATTAAATCGATAATTTAATACGTTAAATTATGGAAATAATTGAAAATTGGGTTAAATATGATTGAAAATGATTTGTAAAATTTTATTTTATCATATGGGAGTTAGAACGATATTTTAGAACTTTTAACATCGAATTAAAAGTTAATTTGTGAAAATTGAATATTTTAATATTAAAATCGACTAGTGAAAATAGTCAATTTTTGAACAGTCTCAGAATTGAACGAAACCAGTTCCATTGGATCCGTAATAGTTAGTTATTACCGGATTTCAAATTTCGTGTCAATCGGAGTTAAAGTTTGATCGTGGCAGCTCGAAACGCATCGATTTATTTTCAATTTTAATTTGGCGAGTGAAAATAGCCATTTTTCAAAACGTCTCGGATTTCGACGAAACCAGTTTCATCGGATCCGTAATGTGATATTATTGTAAGGTTTCAAATTTCGTATCAATTGGATTTACGGTTTGTCCTGTACAAATTAAAACGCCTAGAAAATCGCTTAAATCAGTTTAATTCAAATTGAGCGTTTATAGCCATAACTCGCACATACTTCTGAATTAGCTTCCGAAACCTGTTCCATTGTGTCCGGAACGCGGGATAAACCCTAGGAATGTCAGTTTCTGCGCGTAAATCGGAGTTCGGAATTTCCGGATGAATAGTGTTCGTTCGTTCTTCTATAAATAGACCCACAACCTTCATAAATAAAAAAAAAATTAATTAGGTTATGAAACCCTAGCCGCCTCTAACATTATCTAAGGCCAGAAATTCACAAGCTTCTCCTCTCAATTACTCCCAATCCATTCATCGATTCAACGAAGCTTCAACACGGAAGTCGAAGAGCATGAGGAGAGCTAGAGATCTATACGGTTGAGATCTGAAACGACGTCGGATGGTGGGAGCTAGGGGAGGCCGACGCCTACAGTTCACGCACGCAATTCTAGGATGGAGGAGTGGCCGAGTTTCATGGTACTGGGGCCGAGCATAGTGGAAGTTGGGGGCTTCGATTTGCAACTCCCTGATCGAAGTTTCGTTGAGTGTTGGAGGAGCAAATTAAAACCCTAGTATTTGAATATGGGTTCATGCTTGCGTGCTCCTTCCTGGAGATATTTGCGTGATGAAGGAGAAAGGGGAGTGACAGTCAAGATTGCAAAGGGGATGGATCCTGTGGCTATGGTTTAGTTTGGTATAAAATTAGTTAAGTTTATGTTGTAATTTATATATAAAATTCGTGTAACTTCAAAAATTCATAACTTTTTCATACGAGGTCGAAAACGCGCGAAACCAGTTGCGTTGGGATCGTATGGACGAGCACTACGCGATGGAGTTGGTTTGGAGTCGTTTGGAGTTAGTGAGAATTTTGGGTAAAATTAAACGTCCGTTTAATTTTATTCGAAATAAATCGCTAAAACGGAAATAAAATCAAGGTGAGAACTTCTCACTCAATCGAATCAGTTTCGATTTTATTTTAAATAGTTAGATTTAAAATATTTGAATGCATGTTTGAATGATGATTGATATCTATTGATTGTTAAAATAGACATTATACGCCGTTAGTAAGCGGATGTTATTTATTAAAAACATATACCGCGAATATTTCATAAACAGTGAAATTGGTATTATATATAATATCAATATATATATATTGGCATATGTATATATTGCAGTTGTTGATTCCCCGCATTTTTTAGCGGATGAGACCCTATTACGCCGTTATTAAGCGGATAATATTTAATAAGAACATATACCGCGATAATTTCGTACTGGAGCGAAATTGGTATTGTGCTAATGTTTTTGGATGCAGGAAAACAGGTTGGAGGGATCCAACTGGATTCCTCAACAGTTTTTATTTAATTTCAGATATTTTGATATTTGATTGATTATCATATCGATATATGATATCGTTGTTGTCGTGATTGACTATTTGGTGTGTAGCATCATTGGACCAAATTTGGAATTTTAAAATGATTTTAAAGTGATTTTTGAAAATATACTATATTTTTAGAATTTGATCCATTATAAATAAATGAACGATATAATTTGTAAAGTTATAAAATTATGGTTTTTGTGAAATATAGTTAAAAGCTGATTTTTGAGAAATATGAATTAATGATTTTATAAAATAGTTTAAATAGAGATTTTGGAATTTATTATAAAGAGTTTAAATATAGGATTTATAAAATTTGATTATTTTATAAATCAAGAGAATGATGAAATTATAAAGGGAATTAAAGTCGTTTTAAAAGAGTAATATAAATTTGATTTATATTAAGAGATTTATAAATGGATATTTATAAATTGAAATATTGACATTATAAAACGAGTTTTTATAAGTGTTTGAATGAAGTGAAAATGAATTTCATAAATAAATGAAATTTATAGAATTATAAACTGTGAAGTTATAAATAAAATTTATAAATAGTAAGATTTATAAATTTGTGAAGTTAATTGAAGAATAGATTTGGTTAAATAAATGAATCTTATAAGTTATAAGATTTATGATTTGGAAAGTCTTTAAAAGAAACGATTTTGTAAAATAATCGTTTTATAAGTAATTAACTTATAATATGAACTTGTAGTTTATAATTTAGTTATAAACTGGAATAGGTTAATAAAGAAATTTATAAAAAGGAAGTTTTTATAAATAAATAGAAATGGAATTTATAAACGTTGTTTTATAAATTCACAAATGACTTATTTTGATAAGAAAATTGTTGAAACCTATTAAAGGAGTTATATTCACGTTTTTGAATAGTGAATAATCCTTTGAAATAAAGTGTATAGAAAGGATGAAATTTGTTAACAAAGTATATTCACGTTTTGAATAGTGAATAACGTGTTAAAGAAAATGTTTTGAATGTGGTGTTTTAAACAGAATTAAAACGATCTAAGGATGTTTTAAATGTGTTATGATTCGAAACCATAGATTTCAACATTTATTGTTGAAATAGACGTTTTCGAGAAATTAAAGGAAATGGTGGACTATAACACTGTTGTTATAGTAAATGATTTCCGAAAGGAAATGTTTTTGTATAGTATTGGGATTTATATATCTATTTTAATTTCGAATCCCTATACTAGTGATTTTGGGACGTCGTAACGATGTTTTACGCAACATTCGTTTTGGCCCAAATAAATATGTTTAAGTGAATGATTTCCTTAAAGAATGAAATATATACTTAATTCGATTTAAGTATATTAAATATTTTCCAAGGTTGAAAATAAAAAGATTTTTGAATAACTTATTTTTAATAAGTATGGAAATGTTTTCCAATATGAAGTGAATATTTAGAATTTATCTTTTTGAAGATAAATTGAAAATGAATAATTGAAATCGAATATTCATTGATATTTTGGAATTATAAATTCACTCAGGAATTTATAAAGGAAGTGGGATTTGTCTAAAAATGAATATTGATTTATTTTTGAGATATTGAATTTTATATCTAGTGAAGATATTTTGGAAAATAAATAATTTGGAAAATTATTTGGAAACTGGTGATGTGTGCATATCCATTGATAGTTCAATAACCGACTATCAATATTTCCCTTTGAATGGGTAATTGATGTGATTTGTTTGAATGTGAATGCTACACTTATTTTGAATAAGCGCTCACTATTCGGGTTAACCGGGAAAGGACCATGGGGTCGTATAACCCATTCCGAATATGTGATACGTCGTTATAATTGCATTAAAGATCGGTGTTGAAGACCCGGTATTTGCGAGAACGATAGGATGACCTGTCGATTTACTCTGCACCGGGTAGCTACGGTATAGAGTTCTCCATATGTGATGGTGAATCCGATCAGGATTGTGAATATCCGGATTGCAAGGACTTCTTTGTAAGTGCCTTCGGTTTTGTTCGAGCCCGGAACAGACTTGTATGGATAGTATGTCTGACATTACAAGTTGAGATATAAAGCCGATTTCTTTCAAATATATTTCTGTTGGTGGCGAAGAATTTATTCTTTTAGCTTAACACCCTTCTCTGAGACGTACGAGCTCAGAGGATATATAGTTGAATGTTATCAGCGATATATTCCCAATTTGGTAATGTGATATGCTGAGTGATGCTGTAAATGATCATTGTGTTGATTATTGTGATAGGATCGTTTATTTGATCGTCTATCTTAGTGATCATTGTGTTGATCATTTGTTGACCCAAAGCATGGCTTTTGTATAAAGTATGTTTTTGTGGACGTGACTTCGTCGAACCTCACACCCCGGAAATGGTCAAAACAGGAAAGATGCGGCAAGGTTATGAGGGGTAGCACCCTTTAGGGTATGTACATTTCCTTCTGGATAGAGGTGGTATCATGGTATGGAGCCCAGATATTTAACCTATGTGGTTACTACGAATTTATTACTTTGTGGTTGTTGGTTTTCGGGATCCCGTGAGAAAGGTCGTTTACGATCGGGGAATGGCGTGCTCGTGTCAGTAGTTACCCAGTTAGGGGTAACCCGGCCTTGTGTTGGCAGAGTTCCGGTTTGGTTCTCGGGGATGTCTTTCCAGAGGCATTCTCATGTGGCAATGGGAAGTTCCTTGGCCTGACCATTTGTTGGAAATCCAAAGAAACAATACGAAACTTGCACGGTTTTAGTTGTAGAACCTGCTTCCTCAGGAAGTAGCTATAGTAGGCATAATATAATGGTACCTATGCTGGCTAAGATTTATATTCTACTTTCGAAATGAATTTTTTCTACACTATGCACTAATAATAATATCAAAATTGATTTGATTTTAATACGTATCAAGCATCTTTGACTATCATAAGGAGAAATCTTCTCCAAGTCTGCGTTTGCATTGTGTGTGTGGCAGGAGGTCTTATGGTAGTCTCATTTTTAAAAGCATTGCGAATTGAATTTAAAAATATTCCTCTATTTTGATTTTAAAGATAAATAAACTGTTTTGAGTTCTCACACCAGTCACATGACTGACTTGGAGTTTATTGTTTTCCTTCCTAAACTCTGGGTGCCCACCAATTTTCACACGGGCAGTCAAGAGTTAAGGTTTATCAGGATATTCTGGATATTCTGGAATGGCTGGAGGCAAGATGGATGGCATGGCGTATTACTTATATAGTATTTCTTTTTCCGCTGCACTGTTGTTGTTGTATGATGTTGTACACTCTGATGATATGATGTAATGTAATGTATAAAATGTAATAACTGATAGTTCTTTGTTTAAAGATTATTCATTTATTATTATATGTTGTTCCGCTGCGAATTGTGAGATTCTGTTGTTCTGTTGTTTTCTGTTCCGTCCTATTTTGTTCTGTTTTTTTCTTTTTCCTCTATTCTCTTTTTCTTTCTATTTTTAAAATGTTCTATCTTCTATCTTCTTTTCCCTATCTAAATTTTCTATCTTTTTCTTCTTCTTTTCCTAAATTCTTTTTCTTAAACCCCTAAGGGTTCGTATTTTCGTTCATCTTGAATTAATCAATAGAGATTAGTGTCTATTCAAGGAGTACGGATTTACGGGTCTTTACAGTTGGTATCAGAGCTTATGGTTAAGCGACAACCATGGTTCTGTTGGGTATAACTCATTAGAGATAGAGTCAGCAGTACTCTAGATTGAGTTTGAGTGTAATAATAGCTATGAGAGCGTATTTGATAGTGAATATAAAAATTGTTTTATATTGTGATGATTGGTTTGTTGAGTGGTATATGAACCTTCGTCAGCGCAGCTTCGAAACTGAATCGAAGGGGTTTCTAAACACTTGAATAGAACAATTCGACACAGTATTGATTTTAAAATTGGGTAAATGAAATAATTTTACCTTGAGTATATTTTATATATAAAGAAATAATTTTTCAGAATTATTAAAGTATATATAAGTTGATTGTTTAGTTGTTTGAATAATCTAAATAAAAAAATAATTGTATAAGAAAAAGAATTATAAGAATTGAATTATAATTAAAGTGTTTTACAATTGTGAAATAGACTTATATATATAAGAAGTGAAACTATATGAATATATTTATGAATATGAGTTGTAAATATAAAAATGAATTAAGTTATATAAATAAAATTCAACTTTAGAAATTGAATTAAATTAACGGATTAAATGTTAATCAATTGAATGTGAATTAAGTTGATATGGAATAATGAATGTAAGTGTTGATTCATTTAAAATCTAAAGTTATTGGAAGTTGAAAGTTTGAATGAAAATCAATTAAATTAAACCAATGATAAGCAAAGGAATTTGGTTGCAATTAATAAACATTGGTTGATATTGAATATGATTGTTAGATGATTGTATATAATTCATTAAGTATTAATGAAAGTGAATTAGTGAAATTTAAAAGCTATGTAATTGAATTCAAATTGAAAGTAAATAAATTTGAATAGAATTGAACGTGAATTGGATTTAATTAGTGAATGTAAACTAATTAAAATTGAATATGAACTAATTGAGAATGAATGTTAGTAAAAACATCCACTATTAATGAATCAAATGTGATTTAAATTGAAGAACCAATTCATTGAATATTAATGAGAATATGAATGTTGGTTATGGATGTTAGTTGAATGCTAGTTGGTTGATGTTTGAATATGTTGCATTTGCTATGTGACATATATAGTTGTTATGGAGATATATGTTGTATATTGAGATTATTTTCATATATGCATGTTCTCATGTTGTTTGTTAAGTGATTAGTAGGTGCGGACCGCGTTTGCTTCGCATTTGGAGCTCGCTTTTGCGCTATATTAGCCGTATATGCTTGCTAATAAAATATAAGGTACATATCTCGGATTACATACCGTACTTTTACACTTTTTTCCCTTCGGGATGCCTCATTACTTGATGAGATGTATATTTGTGATATATATACTGTCATTTTTTTTTCGGATCGAGCCGCGCAAAGGAGACTATGGCGAATTTTTCCGAAAATTTAAGGCGTTAGAAAAATTTTGAGAAAATTTGGAAAATTTTGAAAACTTTAAACTTTGATTTGAAGTTGAAAGTTAAACAATAGTAATTGTTTTGAAAAGATAACTAAGTATGATTTGAAAACTTAGTAAGTTATTATAAGAAATTTAACTATGAATTTTGGAAAATTAATAAATTCAGTAACTTTTCTTACTTAATAATTTCGAGGACGAAATTCTTTTAAGTGGGGAAGATTGTAATGACCCAGAATTTTTAGAAATTAAAATTTGAATATTTAATTAATTATAAATATTAATAAGTGAATTTATAAGTCAAATAAATTTTTATTTGAATTTTTGGATTTAATTGGATAATTAAATCGATAATTTAATACGTTAAATTATGGAAATAATTGAAAATTGGGTTAAATATGATTGAAAATGATTTGTAAAATTTTATTTTATCATATGGGAGTTAGAACGATATTTTAGAACTTTTAAAATCGAATTAAAAGTTAATTTGTGAAAATTGAATATTTTAATATTAAAATCGACTAGTGAAAATAGTCAATTTTTGAACAGTCTCAGAATTGAACGAAACCAGTTTCATTGGATCCGTAATAGTTAGTTATTACCGGATTTCAAATTTCGTGTCAATCGGAGTTATCGTTTGATCGTGGCAGCTCGAAACGCATCGATTTATTTTCAATTTTAATTTGGCGAGTGAAAATAGCCATTTTTCAAAAAGTCTCGGATTTCGACGAAACTAGTTTCATCGGATCCGTAATGTGATATTATTGTAAGGTTTCAAATTTCGTATCAATTGGATTTACGGTTTGTCCTGTACAAATTAAAACGCCTAGAAAATCGCTTAAATCGGTTTAATTCAAATTGAGCGTTTATAGCCATAACTCGCACATACTTCCGAATTAGCTTCCGAAACCTGTTCCATTGTGTCCGGAACGCGGGATAAACCCTAGGAATGTCAGTTTCTGCGCGTAAAACGGAGTTCGGAATTTCCGGATGAATAGTGTTCATTCGTTCTTCTATAAATAGACCCACAACCTTCATAAATTAAAAAAAAAATTAATTAGGTTATGAAACCCTAGCCGCCTCTAACATTATCTAAGGCCAGAAATTCACAAGCTTCTCCTCTCAATTACTCCCAATCCATTCATCGATTCAACGAAGCTTCAACACGGAAGTCGAAGAGCATGAGGAGAGCTAGAGATCTATACGGTTGAGATCTGAAACGACGTCGGATGGTGGGAGCTAGGGGAGGCCGACGCCTACAGTTCATGCACGCAATTCTAGGATGGAGGAGTGGCCGAGTTTCATGGTACTGGGGCCGAGCATAGTGGAAGTTGGGGGCTTCGATTTGCAACTCCCTGATCGAAGTTTCGTTGAGTGTTGGAGGAGCAAATTAAAACCCTAGTATTTGAATATGGGTTCATGCTTGCGTGCTCCTTCCTGGAGATATTTGCGTGATGAAGGAGAAAGGGGAGTGACAGTCAAGATTGCAAAGGGGATGGATCCTGTGGCTATGGTTTAGTTTGGTATAAAATTAGTTAAGTTTATGTTGTAATTTATATATAAAATTCGTGTAACTTCAAAAATTCATAACTTTTTCATACGAGGTCGAAAACGCGCGAAACCAGTTGCGTTGGGATCGTATGGACGAGCACTACGCGATGGAGTTGGTTTGGAGTCGTTTGGAGTTAGTGAGAATTTTGGGTAAAATTAAACGTCCGTTTAATTTTATTCGAAATAAATCGCTAAAACGGAAATAAAATCAAGGTGAGAACTTCTCACTCAATCGAATCAGTTTCGATTTTATTTTAAATAGTTAGATTTAAAATATTTGAATGCGTGTTTGAATGATGATTGATATATATTGATTGTTAAAATAGACATTATACGCCGTTAGTAAGCGGATGTTATTTATTAAAAACATATACCGCGAATATTTCATAAACAGTGAAATTGGTATTATATATAATATCAATATATATATATATTGGCATATGTATATATTGCAGTTGTTGATTCCCCGCATTTTTTAGCGGATGAGACCCTATTACGTCGTTATTAAGCGGATAATATTTAATTAGAACATATACCGCGATAATTTCGTACTGGAGCGAAATTGGTATTGTGCTAATGTTTTTGGATGCAGGAAAACAGGTTGGAGGGATCCAACTGGATTCCTCAACAGTTTTTATTTAATTTCAGATATTTTGATATTTGATTGATTATCATATCGATATATGATATCGTTGTTGTCGTGATTGACTATTTGGTGTGTAGCATCATTGGACCAAATTTGGAATTTTAAAATGATTTTAAAGTGATTTTTGAAAATATACTATATTTTTAGAATTTGATCCATTATAAATAAATGAACGATATAATTTGTAAAGTTATAAAATTATGGTTTTTGTGAAATATAGTTAAAAGCTGATTTTTGAGAAATATGAATTAATGATTTTATAAAATAGTTTAAATAGAGATTTTGGAATTTATTATAAAGAGTTTAAATATAGGATTTATAAAATTTGATTATTTTATAAATCAAGAGAATGATGAAATTATAAAGGGAATTAAAGTCGTTTTAAAAGAGTAATATAAATTTGATTTATATTAAGAGATTTATAAATGGATATTTATAAATTGAAATATTGACATTATAAAACGAGTTTTTATAAGTGTTTGAATGAAGTGAAAATGAATTTCATAAATAAATGAAATTTATAGAATTATAAACTGTGAAGTTATAAATAAAATTTATAAATAGTAAGATTTATAAATTTGTGAAGTTAATTGAAGAATAGATTTGGTTAAATAAATGAATCTTATAAGTTATAAGATTTATGATTTGGAAAGTCTTTAAAAGAAACGATTTTGTAAAATAATCGTTTTATAAGTAATTAACTTATAATATGAACTTGTAGTTTATAATTTAGTTATAAACTGGAATAGGTTAATAAAGAAATTTATAAAAAGGAAGTTTTTATAAATAAATAGAAATGGAATTTATAAACGTTGTTTTATAAATTCACAAATGACTTATTTTGATAAGAAAATTGTTGAAACCTATTAAAGGAGTTATATTCACGTTTTTGAATAGTGAATAATCCTTTGAAATAAAGTGTATAGAAAGGATGAAATTTGTTAACAAAGTATATTCACGTTTTGAATAGTGAATAACGTGTTAAAGAAAATGTTTTGAATGTGGTGTTTTAAACAGAATTAAAACGATCTAAGGATGTTTTAAATGTGTTATGATTCGAAACCATAGATTTCAACATTTATTGTTGAAATAGACGTTTTCGAGAAATTAAAGGAAATGGTGGACTATAACACTGTTGTTATAGTAAATGATTTCCGAAAGGAAATGTTTTTGTATAGTATTGGGATTTATATATCTATTTTAATTTCGAATCCCTATACTAGTGATTTTGGGACGTCGTAACGATGTTTTACGCAACATTCGTTTTGGCCCAAATAAATATGTTTAAGTGAATGATTTCCTTAAAGAATGAAATATATACTTAATTCGATTTAAGTATATTAAATATTTTCCAAGGTTGAAAATAAAAAGATTTTTGAATAACTTATTTTTAATAAGTATGGAAATGTTTTCCAATATGAAGTGAATATTTAGAATTTATCTTTTTGAAGATAAATTGAAAATGAATAATTGAAATCGAATATTCATTGATATTTTGGAATTATAAATTCACTCAGGAATTTATAAAGGAAGTGGGATTTGTCTAAAAATGAATATTGATTTATTTTTGAGATATTGAATTTTATATCTAGTGAAGATATTTTGGAAAATAAATAATTTGGAAAATTATTTGGAAACTGGTGATGTGTGCATATCCATTGATAGTTCAATAACCGACTATCAATATTTCCCTTTGAATGGGTAATTGATGTGATTTGTTTGAATGTGAATGCTACACTTATTTTGAATAAGCGCTCACTATTCGGGTTAACCGGGAAAGGACCATGGGGTCGTATAACCCATTCCGAATATGTGATACGTCGTTATAATTGCATTAAAGATCGGTGTTGAAGACCCGGTATTTGCGAGAACGATAGGATGACCTGTCGATTTACTCTGCACCGGGTAGCTACGGTATAGAGTTCTCCATATGTGATGGTGAATCCGATCAGGATTGTGAATATCCGGATTGCAAGGACTTCTTTGTAAGTGCCTTCGGTTTTGTTCGAGCCCGGAACAGACTTGTATGGATAGTATGTCTGACATTACAAGTTGAGATATAAAGCCGATTTCTTTCAAATATATTTCTGTTGGTGGCGAAGAATTTATTCTTTTAGCTTAACACCCTTCTCTGAGACGTACGAGCTCAGAGGATATATAGTTGAATGTTATCAGCGATATATTCCCAATTTGGTAATGTGATATGCTGAGTGATGCTGTAAATGATCATTGTGTTGATTATTGTGATAGGATCGTTTATTTGATCGTCTATCTTAGTGATCATTGTGTTGATCATTTGTTGACCCAAAGCATGGCTTTTGTATAAAGTATGTTTTTGTGGACGTGACTTCGTCGAACCTCACACCCCGGAAATGGTCAAAACAGGAAAGATGCGGCAAGGTTATGAGGGGTAGCACCCTTTAGGGTATGTACATTTCCTTCTGGATAGAGGTGGTATCATGGTATGGAGCCCAGATATTTAACCTATGTGGTTACTACGAATTTATTACTTTGTGGTTGTTGGTTTTCGGGATCCCGTGAGAAAGGTCGTTTACGATCGGGGAATGACGTGCTCGTGTCAGTAGTTACCCAGTTAGGGGTAACCCGGCCTTGTGTTGGCAGAGTTCCGGTTTAGTTCTCGGGGATGTCTTTCCAGAGGCATTCTCATGTGGCAATGGGAAGTTCCTTGGCCTGACCATTTGTTGGAAATCCAAAGAAACAATACGAAACTTGCACGGTTTTAGTTGTAGAACCTGCTTCCTCAGGAAGTAGCTATAGTAGGCATAATATAATGGTACCTATGCTGGCTAAGATTTATATTCTACTTTCGAAATGAATTTTTTCTACACTATGCACTAATAATAATATCAAAATTGATTTGATTTTAATACGTATCAAGCATCTTTGACTATCATAAGGAGAAATCTTCTCCAAGTCTGCGTTTGCATTGTGTGTGTGGCAGGAGGTCTTATGGTAGTCTCATTTTTAAAAGCATTGCGAATTGAATTTAAAAATATTCCTCTATTTTGATTTTAAAGATAAATAAACTGTTTTGATTTCTCACACCAGTCACATGACTGACTTGGAGTTTATTGTTTTCCTTCCTAAACTCTGGGTGCCCACCAATTTTCACACGGGCAGTCAAGAGTTAAGGTTTATCAGGATATTCTGGATATTCTGGAATGGCTGGAGGCAAGATGGATGGCATGGCGTATTACTTATATAGTATTTCTTTTTCCGCTGCACTGTTGTTGTTGTATGATGTTGTACACTCTGATGATATGATGTAATGTAATGTATAAAATGTAATAACTGATAGTTCTTTGTTTAAAGATTATTCATTTTTTATTATATGTTGTTCCGCTGCGAATTGTGAGATTCTGTTGTTCTGTTGTTTTCTGTTCCGTCCTATTTTGTTCTGTTTTTTTCTTTTTCCTCTATTCTCTTTTTCTTTCTATTTTTAAAATGTTCTATCTTCTATCTTCTTTTCCCTATCTAAATTTTCTATCTTTTTCTTCTTCTTTTCCTAAATTCTTTTTCTTAAACCCCTAAGGGTTCGTATTTTCGTTCATCTTGAATTAATCAATGGAGATTAGTGTCTATTCAAGGAGTACGGATTTACGGGTCTTTACATAAATATTAAATTGATTAAATTACTTTTTAATTTCAAATTTAATAACTAACAATTTTCATCATTTTTGGTTAATTAGTCATTTACAATAATTTTAAAAAAAAATTATAAATCAATTCAGTGCTAAATATTACACTAATTACAGTGTTCAGTTTCAATTGTAAATGAAATTCAATTAGTTATATTTTAGTTACAATAAATTGATTTAATTTGATTTCAATCTTTTTATTCAATCAATCATTACTCTATAGACTTATTTAACATTGGTTTATATCTTATTACACTAATAAATTATCATCTTAATTTACATTAACGTAATATTTAATTACATTTAATTGCAATTTATTTCCAATTTAATCCAACAGATTAAATAAATAAGTAACATATAACAATTGTCACATTTTCTTAATTTAATCACATTTATAAGTTTATTATCTACAACAAATGTTATAACTACGTAAACATCACTGATTACAATTTCAATATTTGCCAATCCTAATTTATTACATATAATTTCAACATTGACTCTAATATTAAATATTATTTCTTTATTTACAATCAATAACCTATTATGACTTTACAATCATTTCAATAAATTGGACTTACATTAAAATAATTATCAATTTCCTTAAATTAACATTACTACTATTACATTCTAGTTATACTTTTCATTATTAAATCTTAAATTTTTTTCTCACGTTAATAAATCACAAATTTTTATTTCTTCCAATATTAAATTCTAAAACCTTATTAAATTTAATATTTTAATTATCGAAAATGCGGTTCATTACAATATACAACCTTTGTAAAAGAAAAGCTATAATAGACATACATCAAATCAGAGTACACTGAACAAGTCATCGGCCTGGAAAGTTATAACAACTTGTTCTTACAAATGCTGATAAATAAAACAACATATGCAGCAGGAATAAAGAATATACAAGAGATATGTCTTGGACATCCAGCTAGTCTCCTAAAGCTCCAAGGCACCCAAACTAGATTTAAAAATATGCTCAGTCCGACCCGAGCATTATAAGAAAAATAATGTCTACATCAGTCTGGTAAACCAGCATGAGAAACACACCTCAGTTGAATTTTAATGTTATAAAGATCTTTTGAAAATAAAGGTATCTTGTAAAACCACACAACATATAAACACGGGCGGGTTTTTACCTTATGATGACCAAAACATTTCATGGGAAATCTTTAAATATTATAATAGTGTCTAGGGTTTAAAATAAATATTTAATGTAACCAAAATTGTTACATTAATTAAATTCCAGAATAATAGTTATATAACCATTCCCGGAGTCAATTATTGAAGAATGGATTTCCTATCATGTCAAGGCACTGAGGTACCGCCTGCCACAGTACACCTCTAGAAAATATACTGAGGGACTCACTTGGACCCTCTGCAAATCAAGACCGGCCCTACCACTTTTGAATATTTCATCACCCCGGTTGCTTTCGCAACCTTTTCTGAGAGCGCTCATGCATAATCAAATCCATATATATATATATATATATATATATATATATATATAGAAAGGGTGGTGACAACATCCTAATGGGTGTGACCCACTTATCCCTAAAGCATATCCTCTGTTTTAGTCATTCTCGATTGTCGAGACTTGAGGCTCGTTTTATCTTTTTAGATAACAATCCTACTTGGAATGCACGACCCTCTAGGCAACAATGCAATGCCAACATTCGTCCATACAAGTTGTTCAGGATATGAAAAACCGAAGGCACTGCTTCTACTACACCCATTTTAGAATCAACCTTAGGATTAGTAGCAACTAGCCATTGCACTTCAAAGAGCTTTGTCTTCGATCATCTTCAAGATATTCCATTCCAAAATGCTTATCTCGGTTCGAAGTTGCTTTCGGATAACATATCTGACCCCGGTCTCTCTGAACCGACAATGATTAAATTTTAGAAACGGGCCAACATTTGATGGTAGGTTATTTAACTATCAAATAAACAGATAATTCTGTAACATCCCTAATTTTTGATAACATTATTCAGAAAATTTAATTAGATAAATTAAATAGAATAATGATGATAAGGAGGTTGAGATTTAAATAAATTACATAAGAGGGCCATGCTTATTAGCAAAGTAAATTGGCTTTAAATTGGTTTAAAGGTTAATTAAACTACACATAGGCATATGTAACGACCTGTCATTTTTGATAATTAAAACTATTAAGTTAAATAAGATTTTGAAATTAAATATTGTAAGAAATTTAAAATTTATGACTTATTAATGAAAAATAATTAGAATATGATTTAATAATGTGGATTGAATGAGATTGACAACTGTTTAACGTTATTGCAATTAATGGTAATAATAATGGTAAATGAGGATTTAAATCAATGTTGTATTAAGAAGGAGAAATTATATATAATTAATTGAAATTGGTTAATATAAAATGAATTTTTTTTTTTTTTGAACGGCAAGGAGGGTTGAATGGACCCTAACCATGTTTATTAAACACACAAACAGTAAACAAAACAGAGCAGGCCAAACTGCTCCAACAAACACAGAGATACAACTTAGAATTGAAAGAAAAACACAAGACAAACAAGCAAGAACACAAGTACATACACCAACCCCTTAATCCATAGTATCATACGCAGATTGATGTGAAGCCTTCTCCCTAACCTTAGCAGTAATAACACTGATTAAGGCAGTAGCAGACTTCCTACTGTTTTCAAATTCCCTTGCATTTCTCTCTGCCCAAATTGCATTCACGTACACCTTCAATATTAACAAATGCCACAAGGTTGTTGAAGTCATCCACCTAGTCTTCCTGAACAACCTATTCCACTCAGCATCACCATGCAGTATGGTATCATTGTAGCCAGCACTATTGAGACAAGCTTTCCAAATTTTTGATGTAAATCCACAGCCAAAAAACAGGTGGTCAGTATCTTCAGCAACAATATTGCAGAAAACACACCTCAGGTCCACAGTAAACCCTCTACTACATAATTTCACCTTTGTCATCAAAGCATTTCTGAGAGTCTTCCACAAGGAGAAATTGAGGCTATGAGACGTAAAGCTGTTCCACACTCTTGAATACCATCTAAATTCAGAGTTACCTGTTTCTCCAATAAGTGCTTTGTAAATGCAAGCAATTGAATGCCTTTCATGTTTTGCTGTCCATACATAACCACCACCAACAGATGGTAACTTGTAGGCTTTCACAGACTCCCATAGTTGATTGATGTTAGGGTTGGAGGTGTAAGGCAACATAATGACACCATCAACACAGTAATCATTAGCACTTGCATTAATAGGGATGCCAGTTTGAATTACCTGATCATAAGTAAGCATGTCATACAATATCACACCTCTTCTCACCCAAGGATCAAACCAGAACCTAGCAACACAGTCAGGGGAAATGATCAGCTGGACATGGGGAAGTAGAATGCTTCTTAGATTTAGGATGGCTCTCCACACCCAGCCACACAGAGGAGATGGATCCATAAGCCAAAAATGTCTATTTCCAAGGTGATGTTTCCTAGCCCACTTAACCCAAATGTTAGGCCTGTCATTAATCAGATTATCAAAGTGCTTAGAAAAGGCAGCTTGATTCCAAATAGGCAAACACTTAAACCCCAACCCACCAAGTTTAAGTGGTTTTTCCACTTTGGCAAAAGCAATAGGAATAAGTTTGGTTGAGTACATATTTCCAGTCCAAAGAAAGTGATTCATAGCTTTCCTAATTTTCTGCAGTAGAGAAGATGGCAGCAAAAAGCATCTGCTCCAATACACTGTCATTGCCTGTATAATTGATTTGATGATAGTAGTTCTACCAGCCTGAGATATCTTGTTGCTTGCCCACCTGTTCATGGCCTCAGTAATTCTTTCAAAGAGTGGTAAGCACGCACTGGTCCCAATTTTCCTCGATGACAATGGAATTCCCAGGTGTATGGTACCATCAGGAAGGTTGGGAAGCTGATAATCATGAAAAATGGTCCGCTTATCAATCTCATTTAGACCAGCCACCAGGAGGTAAGACTTACTGCTGTTGACCTGAAGACCAGTGCAATTCTCAAAGGAGGTTAGAATGTCTTTGAAACAGTTTATAGTGGAGACAGTTGGCTTCATGAAAAGAATCACATCATCAGCAAAGAGCAGCGAAGTAATGTTAGGATTCCTGCATTTGGGATGTAACTCAAATTTATTCAGTCTGACTTGCTTGTTTATAAGTTGAGTAAAAAATTCCATGACAATAATAAACAGATAGGAGGACATTGGATCCCCCTGCCTGATTCCCCTTTTACTTCTGAAATAACCAACATTGCCCCCATTATAACATAGGGAGTAAGATACAGTGGATATACACGTATATATCCAACTAACAAAATGGCAAGGAAACCCCATTAAACTCATAATACCAGTTAAAGCTTCCCAACACACAGTGTCATAAGCTCTTCTGATGTCAAGCTTCATCATAGCTCTAGGAGATACCTGGCTACGACCATACCCATTTAGAAGTTCGTGAGTGACCAACACATTGTCGAGGATACATCTATTGTTCAAAAAAGCAGATTGATTGTCAGATATAACAGATGGAAGCACAAGCCTGAGCCTTGAAGCAATGACTTTAGATATGCATTTGTATATTATGTTACAACAAGCAATTGGGCGAAAGGAATGTAAAGTTGCAGCATGTTTTACTTTGGGCACTAAACACAGATTGGTGGCATTGATAGGTAATGGCAATTTATTATGAGAAAAGAAATTATGCACTGCAGCTAACAGGTCATCAGCAACAATATCCCAACATTTTGTAAAAAAGACAGCATTAAAGCCATCAGGGCCACCACAAGAATCTCTCTTCATTCCAAACATAGCATTATATATCTCTTCATTTGTCACCGCTGAGGATAACAGCATCGTATCATCAGCAGTCAAAACTGGCATAGGGGTATTCAAGAGCTCATCTATAACTGGCGTCACTGTTTCATTGGGGGAAAAAAGGTCAGTGTAATGCTTGAGGAAAGCCTTGTCAATGTCATGGGGATTATTTAATATGGAACCATCATCACACTGAATTTGGTAGATGTTTCTTTTGGCATTTTTAATTTTAAGGGAGGTGTGAAACAACTCAGTGTTCCTATCCCCATGCAGATCCCACTCTTTCCTCAACTTTTGTTTCTTCATACTTAGCTCAGCAGTTAGGGCATCAGATAAACGCTTCGTTAACTCATGTTCCTGTTCTGAAAAGATAATATTACCTGGATCTTCAAGCATCCTCAGCTGGATTGTTGATAGCTCTCTCTGCAAGACAGAAGAGTACTTGTTACCATCACCATACTTGTTCTTGGCCCATTTCTTTAAAGCTTCCTTGGTGGCCTTCAGTTTGCACTGCAATATAGTCATTTTGTTACCACTTTGAGGACATTTCCAAACTTTAATAACTAATGGCATAAATTCTGGATCATTTATCCAGGTATTAAAAAATTTAAAACTTGAGTTTCTTTTAATGGCATCACACTGAGGAGCTAAGAAAACAGGAGAATGATCTGATAGAAGTGGGGGAAGAATATGATTTAGGGAGTTGGGGAATTGCGTTAAGGCTTTAGTGTTTTGAAAAGTCAAGTCCAATCTACTCATGGTCCTCACACCAGAGCGACTTTTGTTATTCCACGTATACTTTGGTCCAACAAACGCTGCTTCATGTAAATTTGAGGTAGTTATGGCAAGGTTGAGAGGGGCAATGTCAGAGATTGAAAGTGGTTTGCCACCACAGCGGTCGTCAGCAGACAGCATGCAGTTAAAGTCACCCATGACAAACCAAGGGTGAGTTTCCTGCCTAAGATGTGGTAAATACTCAAGCATTTCCTGCCTTGCAGTAGGGTGGTTATCTCCATAGATGAAGGTCAGGTAAAAGGATGTAGAGGTTGAATGGTGTAAAGCTTGAAAATGGATGAATTGCTTATGGGATAATATTGGGGTTAGGGAGTATAAGTTGGGATCAGACAGCACCAAAATTCTTCCATATGGTGCCTCATCTAAATTATGATGATAGCTCCATAGTGGGTTGATAAAGTTTGCTGCTTTGAGGGTAAGATCTTTGTTGAGTTTGGTCTCAAGAATGCCAAATATGCCTAAATTATTCTCAGAAATTAAGTGTTTTGCTTGCACAAGTTTGATTTCCAAATGTGCTCCTCGAATATTCCAGAATCCAAAATTTTGTAACATGGGATATTAAGGTAATGGATTTTGAAATCGCGTAGACCTACGAAGGCCTGAGTTAGGTGTTTTTTCTTTATCAGGTAAGGTTTCTCCATATTCAACATAGCAACCTTTATCAAAGTCAGTCAAAGATTTCTCCTTTTTTTTCCTGACATTGCAAAGGTTAATATTATTTGGGATTGGAGTGTTGAGATGGTCTTGGTGAGGATGATCATGTTGTTTTAGATAACCAGGCGGTGGTATGATGTGTGAGTAAAGGGTTTTGGGTAGGTTGCTTGGGGGTGTGGATTCAACAGTAGCATGCATACAGATATTGTGTGCATGCGTAGCAGTATTTTGCTCATGAGGTAGAATCTGACTATGGGAACAAGAAGCATTTTCATGAGAGGTTTTATTTTCCTCGTTGCAGTATATTAATGAAGGCACAGATATACCATCCACTATGACATTGTTATCAATAATGTTTGCATTTCCTATTGAATCAGGTACCTCCTTTTCTTTTTGTTTTCCTTTTCTCACTTCCTTTCGTTTTGTCCTTCCACTTACTACCAGCTCCTGAACAAGCTTGCCATACCTATCTGCTAGATGATAGTTTGCATCTAACTCAGCAACATCACAGTGATTAACATTGTTCATGTTGTTCACAGCATGCATTCTCTCATTAGCCTCAATACCTTCCTTGCAGGCAATAACAGTTGTTCTAATTAACCGTTCATCTTCTTTTTCACTTCCTCCTTCCTCACACTGATCTTCATTTACATCACTTACTTCTTGCAAAACTTGGAATTTATTTCCTAACTTCATTCCCATCACCTCAACAACCTCTCCTTCTTCAACTTGCTCTTCCATATTTCCTTCTGTATTCAGTGTTGCACTTCCTTCTTTCCTTGTTATATTGTCACTTCCATTCCTTGTATTACCTAACCCAGTATTCTCCTTTCTCTTAATTGACTCATTTTTCCTTTTGTTTCCATGTTCAACTTTCTTCCATATCCTGACAGAATTATTTTTTATTTGGTAAGTAATTTATCAACCTTCTTTTTGTAAACAATAGGTTAATAAAGGTGAATTACTAATGTATTACAACTGTTTTGTTATCATCTTGATATCTAATCCGTTTGAAATTAATTGTGAATCAATTGCAATTAATGTGATTAAATAACGTAGTTAATATGGGTTAAGATTGTAAATGTAGAATAAGAATGTAATAAAATGTAAACTAATGTTAATTATATTCATATGATTTTGGTGGATTTAATAATAAGAGTGTAAATCGAAATAAAAGAAATTGATTGAAATTAAATACAATTAACTGGGATTTTATTACAGTTGTAACATAATGCTCTAATTAGTGCAATATTTAAATATTGAATTTGACATGGAAAAATTACTTTGAGATTATAAATTCTATGTAATCAGGAGTGATAGAAATTTGTAAACTTTTAAATTTGAATTCAAAAGCGATTGAATTGATTTTTAATAATGATTTATTTAATTAATGCAGAAATTAGCCTTTTTGGCCACTATCTCGGATTTTGATGAAACATTTCAGCAGATCCATAACAGTGAATTATTGCAGGATTTCAAGTTTCATAGCGATCAGATTTATCGTTTGATCGTACGAGTTTGAATCGCGTAGAAATCGATTAATGGAATTTAAATAAATATCATTTGATTTTAAAAGCTAACTTCTGCATACAATGGAATTAGGGTTTGAAACTAGTTCCATTCATGTTAAAAATATCTAAAACCTATATTTTGATATATGGGATGACCTACTTTCATTTCGAAAATGAAACGGGCTTTTCGATTCGTTCTTATCGTTTAGACCCAATTCGATCTATCCATTTGTTTTTATCCATCTCTGTCTATATTAATAAAATTTATCTCTAACCCTAGCAGCCTTTCATTTTTATTTTTGTACGTACTTCTATTCTAATCTGTTCCTCCTTCTCAAATGTTAGAACATCAAAATCCTAATTCCAAATTTTCAAATCAAACTTCAAAATTTAAACTCTCTAAACACTATCATATTATATATCGCTGGAAAGCTCTCGGCGAGCGCAATCTACTACTGCAGTTCGTTTTTTGGTTCATGCCATAGCTCAGCCAAAAATCATCGACTTATCCTTGGTCGTTGAAATTAAGGTTTGTTATTCGGTGGTGGATCTTCGTTGGTGGGTCGATCGGATGGTTCTGGCGTATAAAGGATGATAAGAGAAGTCAATTTATGTGGTTGAAGTGCCAAGATCATCAGTGTTTTCACCTCGAATCGTCATGGAAGGTAAGCACGGTGGAGTTCTCTTGGGGCTGGCGAGTACGGTGTGGCGGAGCCCAGAGAGGCGACGGAGCACAGGCATCACGCTTGTAGTCTCCTATCATGGCGGTGGCGATCGAAGAGGTATGCGGTAGGAGAGATTGCTGGCGGCTGTTAGGGTTCTTAATCAAGGCATACGTTTGAACGAGGTAAAGAAGGTAACGATAATTTCGAGTTCGCCCTTCTTTTTTTAATTAATTTTGAATTTTCAAACTCTAACGTTCATAACTTTTTTATACGAGCCAGATGCAGTTTCTTCCGTTGCGATCATATCAAAATTTCGGACGATATGGAACTGGTTTGGCTGCATTCTAAGACTGTTGGATTTTTGGGTTTCAATTGGATTTTAAATAGATGAAATCAAAGGTGGGTGTTTTAACCCACTCACGAATACTAAACTATCTTATGTCAGTTAAATTAAATTTATGATGTGATTAGAAATTTATTGATTACTGTTTGATATTTTAAATTGTCATTTAAATTTATTTTGAATTTATTTTGAATTAAATTGTCATTTAAATTCATTCTGAATTTAAAATTGTTAGTTAAATGCCTAATAATGGTAACCAGTTAATTGTTGTGATTTATTAGTCGATTTGAATGATGATTGTGATGGATGCTTAATTGTTGACATTTTGGATGATTTGATGTTATGTTTATTTTATATGGTATTATCACACTGCAAGTTCCCTTAGTTATTGTTAGGAAAATCACTATGAGTTGAAATGATACATATTATATATTAGGAAAAAATCGTTGTGGGTTGAAATGAAAAACCCGAGCGATTTTATGGATTTGGAACATTGTGATTCGGAATACGGGTTGAAATGATATATATCCGAAAATTTAAATTTAATGCAGGTTGAAATGATATATATATTCATATCACTTGACTATAGGATAGAAAATTATATACGGACACCGGATTGGTTAAATTAAGTAGTTTAAAATCTTGAATATGGATTTTGGTTAAATGTTATTGTTTAATAGGAAATAAATTATAGATTTATATAAACTTAATTATTTTCTAATTCAAGCTTTGAAAGTTGAAATTGAAATGGTTAAAGAGAAATTGTTTAAGAATTAAATTGGGAATGTAAAGTTAAAATCGACATATGACTTTAACTCGGAAATTTGAATTATTTTGAAGATTTCTGTGACGCCCCACCTCAAAACCCACGCTAGCCAAGGACATTACGGGGTAATGCTGTCAACTAGCATGGAGAATAAGGCTGTTAGGAGCGACCATCCGTGTAATTGCTTTGTGCAAGCACCAACATGTCAGATAATACAAGGAAGTCCGACATGCCGATACAAACTCAAGGCTACTACACAGTGGCTATATATATATATATATATTCTTCGGAAATAAATATAGAAATATGTATAACATAAATCAGTCACAGATATCCATATCACAAAGGCGGAAAAAGATATGAATATATAACACTTAAAAGTGTACAACGGAGTGGTGGTCAAATAAGATCCACAATAGCACAAAAGAATAGTTACAAGAGCTTCACAAAAGAATAAGTATACATCAATGAGTCTATATCTCAAATATATACAACCAAAAACTACTAATCTAAGTAGTTAGCCAAAAGTCAGGATAATAATAATCCCAGATGAGGAGTCAAGCAAAAGCACCTGTAACATCTCGGTCTGATCCAAGTATTATTTAATAAGAAAATAATAAACGGATCAGTCTAACTATAAATATCAGATGAAATGATATAGAATAAGAGATATGACAAAAACGTATAATAACCAAAATGCCATACTGTGATAAGCATGTAATTGAAAATCAACAAGAGATTAATCAATATCACAGGAATCTTCTCAAAGATAAAAAGGATTATCATACTCTTTATTTCATTTACCAAACCATAAATATTGACAATTATATCAATGCCAATCACAAAAGTTAATGACACTCAAATTCACCAATGCACAAATATTGATAGAACTTATCAATGAAACACTAGTACAAAAAGTGCATATTGCTTCGCCTCATTTGCATCGGTTGAAGTAAAAACTGATGCAAATAGAACTATTTGCATCAGTTCTATCTTAATAACCGATGCAATTGGTATGTGGAAAGCTATATGTAATAAAAAAATCAAATTTGCATCAGTTCTCACCAACAACCGATGCAAATAGTTTTAGTCGCATCGGTTTTAAAGTCAACCGATGCAATTACATGTTGATGGCAATATAAAATTTAGGTGGGAAATAATGAAAAATTGGCTCCAAAGTTTACTTTGGACAAATGTACTCCTTCCTCCTCAATAACCCACTCTGACAAAAACAATAATAATAATCCAATTCAAGGCCGAGCATCTCAAACAAACAAAAATCGAAATCAAAGCAGTTCGATAAAATTTGACTTCCCACCGATCTTCTTCACCCAATTCATCATGAGCTTACCAGCATCAGGAAAATCCCTATGCATCATCAGGACGCTTTCCAGACATCTCTGCCTCCTCTTTCCTCAATGGAAGCACCTGACCAAAATCGCTATCGTAAACCTCAGCACCAGGACCGTAACAGCACATCGACGCCTTAAACAAAACCGTCTCTTTTAAAGTCTCCAATATCACCCCATCGCTCCACCCTTCCTTCATCAACGCCTGACTCAGCACCGCCCAGTCGTTCTGATCCACCGTGTTCTTCCAGCATGCTTCCAGCAGGTGCCGGTTGGCTTTTCTGAAGGAGGAGCTGGTCCATGCGAATATTTCAAAGGGTAATAGGGATAGGGCTCGGTCCTTGTTTTTTAGGCATAGGTCTATTAGCTCCCTCGGAGGTAGTGCTTTCTTCCTTATCTCTTCCTCGTTTGGGTACTGTCTCATCATCTCTTCCTGTATTATATTATTTGATAACATATTTGTTAGAAGGTTAAGTCTATGAAATCATTTATTTTTCTGATTTTATCGCAATACATAATCACCTGAACTTTTAGGATATGCAGATCGGCTTCTATGATGGCCATCTTCATTTCAAATCCCTCGTTTATTTGTTGCCTTGTAACATAACTATTGTTATCAAGTACTTGTATAGAAAATATATTATCGCATGTGTGCGTGCGCCGAGTATATAATTTATGATTAGATCGAATGTTTATATTTCATTATTACATGTTTCTTTTGTAGCTGTATAGAAAATATATTATTACATGGTTTAATCGGTAAAATTCTGGCATTTCAGACTTCGTATCGTGCATGTTAAAACACAAATTCTAAAATGAAAATGAAGCGAATGCGAAAAAGGATAGTTCGCTGTCTCCAGTTCAACGTGATGAGGATTATTTGAGATGCCGCAACCTTCAAATGTGAATTTTGAACTTGCTCATTTTAATCCCTTGCTTTTGTGTCAATTGCTGACTGTATAGATCACTGTGCAACGGGGCGTTCGAAAAGGTGTGTATTTAACCAATTTATCGTCGAATGCTCTATTTGGTGTTTGGCATTTGGTAAGGTACTCCATATGAATATGAAGATAGTTGAAGAGCTGTGAAAGTAACAATTATCCTACCATGGCCATATTTCAAATCTTACTTATCATTGCACCTTACATAGAATGTATCCTTTTTTCTTGCAATGGATTTATAATTAAGCTGCTTCCATTCAGTATCAAGCTACTGTTGCATCTTTAGAGCCGTTTGTACGTATTATCTTTATGCAGGGCCATGCTTATTTTTTATTCTCGTCTTTCCAGTTTAATCGGATTTCCCAACAGGGACGTTATAGTTGCAACTTCACATGAAATCTTTTGACTTTGAGGATAACATAGTATGTTGCGTTGTTCAAATATTTTGGATGGGTAGATACAAATTAGTTGTCTTGGTTAATGCTTGAGATGTTCTTCTGGTAGTTGGTTGCATCACATGAATTGATATAACAGAGCAATGTCCTAAGATTTTATACTGCATTTTAACATTGGTAGTGTTAACCCCGTTCCAGCATACGAGTTAAAAGGCCTACGAGTTAGAAGCGTCAACGGGTTAAGGTTTGAAGCGACCTACGACTTAAGGTGTCTTACGACTTAAGGAAAGGACCGATTCAAAGAATCCCCGACTCAACTGGTGGCGACTCAATGATACAGACCGACTCATTGAGCTGCCGACTCAAGAAACCTCACGACTCATAGAAGTTACCGACTCAACAGGGAGCGACTCATATGAGTGAATGACTCAGAGCTATCCACGACTCATCAGCATGAAGTACCTAACGACTCAGTGGGTTTATGACTGAAGGATTGGATCAACTCATATGCTCAAGGCACGTAGCGACTCAATGGATCGGTAGGCCGCGCGAGTTAAAGGACTGAGCGACTCACGACTCAAGATGATTACCGACTCAGTAGCCTTAGCTTGTTGCCGACCTAAATTTAATGACGACTCAATGACTCATGAGGGACACCGACTCATTTGATAGCCGACTCAGTAAGTTGCCGACTCATTACCGACCCAGCGACTCAACTGGCCCACGACTCATCCTATAAGGTCACTCAAAGGAGCGACTCACAACTGATCATGGCTTGTCTACGACCTAAAACCATTGAGCCATAGTCCATTGCCGAACAACCTATGCTAGCGGGAGATGACTCGGAAGCGACTCAGAGGCTTGGTCCAATGAGTCGGCCATGACTTAATATGACTCGGCCACGGGTCAAGCATAAGCCGACACACAACACAAGACTCAGAGGCAAGTTCAAGATCATGCTGCAAAGGGGTGACTCGCAGACGACTCACGACTCATCATGAGTCGGTCACGACTCATCATGAGTCGGTCACGACTCATGACTCTGCGATTTCAGCCTAGGAAGTTTGCCTATAAATACGTAGCCACTTCCAACGTTCAAAGGACTTTTGGGGGGGGACAGACTTCCTACGGGCCATTACTCTGCTATTGTCTCGACTTCAAGCAACACTCAAGCAACATTTCTATCACTCCAATCACCAAAGACATTTCAACAAATCTCGTGAAGAAAAATAGCTCATTCATCATGCATTCAAAGGATTCTTCTACATCGGGGTTTGAGATATTTGTCTAAGTGTGTTGTAATCGGAGTTGATTGTAAAAAAAAAACTGTATCTAAATAAACAATAAAGAGCTTCAAAGTGGACGTAGGCTTGATCCTAAGCCGAACCACTATAAATACTGCGTCTCTTACTGTTTTTCTACATACTTTCTGCTTATTTCTGATTCCCATACAAGTGGGTGGTGCTTTCACAATCACATCTTATACACTAGGGTGTTGACGTTTAAACTTAAGCGTTAACATTTTGGTGCTTTCACTGAGAATTGAACTCAGGACTTCTATCATCATTGCTTTACAGAAGATTTGTAGAAAGAATTTCCTTGAAGACTAGAAGTCTAGCAGAAATTATGGCTTCTGAAAGGAAACGAAAGTTTTTGAAGTTTGAAGGTACTAGCAGCAACGCCATTGCTCTTCCCGCATTAGGGGAAACAGCTTCAACTATTGGGGTCACAAAGGCTGAATTAAAGGCTGTGATTTATGGAATATATCAACACATGGAAGTTCAAAGTAATAGAATACTGGACAAGATGAACACATTGCAAGAGGAAGTCCGTCGACTAGAAAGCAATATAAAAACCATTGCTAAGGAGGCTCAGGTTTCAGAAGAATGGAATATTCCTCAACGAGCAACTGGCATTATTGGACCATTCCCCCAAACAGAAAGTTCATGGCCACGACCAACTATCCACGAACGTTTGTCAAGGGCAACTTTCGAGAGAATAGTTGACGACCACCCATTGAGTCCTGGTAACGATGAAGAATACATACCGGAGATGATTGAACAAAGAGAGGACGATGGAGGGAAAAGAAAGCAGAAGCTCTTGAAAAAAGCTCGACGCTTCAGATCCTCTGACTTCACTCCCTTGACCGACACTCCGGAAAATATCTTCTTGGCAACAAAGGACGTTGTTGTGTACCCCAAACCATCTCTGTTGAGAAGAAGCGCAACAGACAATGGAAAATTCTGCCGATTTCACAATCAGCCTGGCCATGACACCAATCAATGTCGCCATTTAAGGAAGGAGATTGAAGAGTTGCTCAAACAGAATGAACTGCAACAATATGTGAAAAGAGATGGAATTAACTACTCCTCATCCTCCAAGGTGCAGCTGGTGTCCGCTCAACAATGTAGCTCAAATAAAAGAACCGTGGCACAGGGAAATGAAGGTCCTATCATCAGTATCGTCACAGCAAGCCCTCACCAGGTAGGAAAAAATTGGATGAGACGGGAAGACATGCACACGCTTCAGGAAGACCTTCAAAGTGAAAGGAAGTTTCGATTCTGAAAAACGTTGCCATCCAATCCTTTCAAGCCAAAAGATTCAATCCCTAAAGCTTGGGGCAACAACTGCTTTCTTACTTTACTTGAATACTATGTTTCAAATTTGTAAAGGAATGCTGATCCAATAATTCTTGTATCAAAATCTGTTATAAAGACAGTGCAAATAAATAATAAAAACTATAAGCCTTGTTCTCCCTATTATTACAAGTCGCTTATTTTATTTCGATATGTGAAATATTCTAAGAATGTCACTAAAATTATCAATCTAAATTTGCAGGCAATCAATGTCCAGCCGATTCGTTACAATATCAAGCAACCCTTGGTAGCTTTCTAAAGCAAGTCTTAAGTGACGAAAGTCCAGGGGCAAAACCTAAATAAGAAATACTCTAAGCAAATAAATAAGATTTGGCTAGAGTATGCTTCTTCAGTTAAAACCACCTGCCAACAGAAGAAGATAGTGCACACTTAAGGATGGCACTGAGGCACTGCTAATATAATCAATCAAGTTCGCAACTGTCAAAAGAGAACCAATTCCAAGAACTTGGAATAATAGCCACTTACATCCATATTTTACATAAAAACTCTGCTGAGATATTGCAATAAATTTACAGATATATGATTCTCTTGTTAAGGGCAATTGCAAGGCAGGCAAATAACAACAGCAGTAAAGTGAATATAGGCCCAATTCTGGCTAAATCACTATAATTCTCGTGTTCCCTACTATTATAAACTGCTCTGTTTTATTTTGGCGTATGAAATACGTTGAGCGTGTTGCTAAAAAGACCATTTAATAATGCAGGCCATAAAACAAGACTTACCAGTCATGAGACGAAGCGATCCGCAACAACATCCAGTAGTCAAGCACTGAGCCATTCAAAATTCCCATATCCAAATCTTACAAAAGGAGAACTTCAACCGAAAGTAAGCAAGGTGGATAAAAGCAGATCATATATAGCTAACCGCAAATGTATGAACAAACAAACGGCCAGTTAAAGAACCTACATCTGCCACCACCAATTTGCTTAACTATAAAATATATTCCTTTGGGTAAGGGAGAGGCTTGGCAGCTAAAAGCAATGACCCTTGTGAAGTAATGGGAATTGTCAACATGAATCAACGGCAAAAAAGTATGCGAGAGCGAGCATCAGCCAACAAAAGATCATTTCGGAAGTGCCAGCCCTTTTTGAAGGCATAATTCCTCAGGGGATAGAGACCTCAAGCGGGCTCCATCGAAAAAGGTGTCTCTCTCGTTACAAAGTCGTGGAGTTACCAGCCAACACACTCCCGAGAATCCATCCAAACAAGAAAAGGAAACTCCAAACTTCCTGACAATAACCCTCCTCTGGGGCACACATTTCACCACAATCGGTCGACACATTCCCGTGAGACGAAAAGCCCTCTTCGGAGGCCAAATGCTTCTCTACGGAGACCGAATGCTTCTCCTCAGAGACCAAAGCCCTCTTCGGAGGCCAAAAGCCCTCTTCAGAGGCCAAATGCTTCTCTACGGAGACCGAATGCTTCTCCTCAGAGACCAAAGCCCTCTTCGGAGGCCAAAAGCCCTCTTCAGAGGCCAAATGCTTCTCTACGGAGACCGAATGCTTCTCCTCAGAGACCAAAGCCCTCTTCGGAGGCCAAAAGCCCTCTTCAGAGGCCAAATGCTTCTCTACGGAGACCGAATGCTTCTCCTCAGAGACCAAAGCCCTCTTCGGAGGCCAAAAGCCCTCTTCAGAGGCCGAATGCTTCTCTACGGAGACCGAATGCTTCTCCTCAGAGACCAAAGCCCTCTTCGGAGGCCAAAAGCCCTCTTCAGAGGCCGAATGCTTCTCTACGGAGACCGAATGCTTCTCCTCAGAGACCAAAGCCCTCTTCGGAGGCCAAAAGCCCTCTTCAGAGGCCGAATGCTTCTCTACGGAGACCGAATGCTTCTCCTCAGAGACCAAAGCCCTCTTCGGAGGCCAAAAGCCCTCTTCAGAGGCCGAATGCTTCTCTACGGAGACCGAATGCTTCTCCTCAGAGACCAAAGCCCTCTTCGGAGGCCAAAAGCCCTCTTCAGAGGCCAAATGCTTCTCTACGGAGACCGAATGCTTCTCCTCAGAGACCAAAGCCCTCTTCGGAGGCCAAAAGCCCTCTTCAGAGGCCGAATGCTTCTCTACGGAGACCGAATGCTTCTCCTCAGAGACCAAAGCCCTCTTCGGAGGCCAAAAGCCCTCTTCAGAGGCCGAATGCTTCTCTACGGAGACCGAATGCTTCTCCTCAGAGACCAAAGCCCTCTTCGGAGGCCAAAAGCCCTCTTCAGAGGCCAAATGCTTCTCTACGGAGACCGAATGCTTCTCCTCAGAGACCAAAGCCCTCTTCGGAGGCCAAAAGCCCTCTTCAGAGGCCAAATGCTTCTCTACGGAGACCGAATGCTTCTCCTCAGAGACCAAAGCCCTCTTCGGAGGCCAAAAGCCCTCTTCAGAGGCCAAATGCTTCTCTACAAAGACCCCTAATGGGATATATGCCACAAAAAAGAAAGTTCTCTACTCAACAAAAAAGATTGGAGAAGTCATGACCCTCCAACCATGAGAGAGTAACTTCCAGGCGATGCAAACCCTATCGGGGGCACATTTCACCAGGAGTTGAAGCGTAACAGCCGCTCTTCGGAATTACGCTTCACCAGAGTTGAAATGCAAACAAAATAAAGACCTCTTCGGGGGCACATTTCACCAGGAGTTGAAGTGTAACAGCCGCTCTTCGGAATTACGCTTCACCAGAGTTGAAATGCAAACAAAATAAAGACCTCTTCGGGGGCACATTTCACCAGGAGTTGAAGTGTAACAGCCGCTCTTCGGAATTTCACTTCACCGGAGTTGAAAGACAAGCAAAATAAAGACCTCTTCGGAGGCACAATTAAGAAGAAAGACCTCTTCGGAAGCCCACGTTTCGCCGAGATTGAAATAAAACTTCCAAGTGTTGAAACGTGAAAAGGCTTTCATCAAAGGCACAACTCTTTGGGGGTACACGTTTCACCAAGATTGAAATAAAACTTCCAAGTGTTGGAACGTGAGAAATCCCTCCTCAGAGGTACAACCCCCTCCCGGGAACACAATTAAGTAGAAAGACCTCTTTGGAAACCCACGTTTCACCGAGATTGAAATAAAACTTCCAAGTGTTGAAACGTGAAAAGGATTTCTAAAGCATAACTCTTTGGAGGTACACGTTTCACCGAGATTGAAATAAAACTTCCAAGTGTTGAAACGTGAAAAAATCCCTCCTCAGAGGTACAACTTTCTATAAAAAAAAAAAAAAAAAAAAAAAAAAAAAAAAAAAATCCTCATCAAAAGCGTACTTTAACTTTCAAAGGAAAAGTAATTTGCCTACTATGGGAAATGATCGTAAAAAGAAAAGAAGTTAAAGTACCCTTCAGAGGTCCGCTCTACCACATAGAGGAATTCACTTGATGAGATATGTACTTAAGCAAAAAGAAAGAAGTGATTTCTTCAAAGGACAAAGCGCGTAGAAACTCATACGAAGGGGGTTGTACTCTACAAGAATTCTTTTTAAAATAAAAATAACATAATTATTCTTTAGCAAATAAGAGTGCAAGTCCCCTCGAAGTATAGAATATTGCAGCAAACTTATGGAATGGGGGCAATATAGTATAATTACACACTGTATGATATAACTAAACCAGCAAAAGGTAACGCTCAAGTAACATACCATGAGCTCGCTGCAATATCAAATGAACTCATGCCAAAACGAATAACAAATGTACTCTCTAATTCAAACAAAAGTTTGTACAAACGAAGAATCATTTTATTCAATTATAGTGCAGGTACAGGTCTCAAAATAAAGAAAAGCGGGGGCCGGTACCCGTACAATTCTCAGCCAGTACATGCAAAACACAAAAAAAACTAGAAACTAAAGATCTTCACTTCTTTTTGCTGCCTTTAGACCCTTTACCCGGCCGGATGATCAGTTTTTCAGGACGATCGGTGGGCATAAGGGAAGTAGGAGAGGAAGGCGCAACCGGTTCAACTTCCGGCTCCTCTTCGGTGGCGATGATTTTCTTCCCCCTCCTCTTGGATGTCCCACGCTTCTTTCTCCTTTGCGAGGAAGACTCACTCCCCGGAGTGACAAGTTTAGATAGAACAACGTCGTCAGAAGGAGTTCGCTCCGGGGATATATCACCTCCTTCAAGTCTCTCATCTTTCTGCTCTTGCGAAGCGACGGGATCATCCAAGCCGTGAAGAGCCTCTATTTGTTCTTCCTGTGATCTGGGTTGCGAGGCAGTAGGAGGCGCCACCTGAAGAGATGGAGGAAGGATAACCGGAGGAGTAGAAGTTTGAGCAGTACTTGGTGCTTTCTCTACAGAAGAAAAGAGGTTAAAGTCAGTAAAAAGAGGAGATGAAGGCTCACCAATAAAGTTAGTAGAGAGAGGAGATGAAGGCTCATCGAGATTGAGAAGATAACCAAGGAGTTCATGAAACTCATGTGAAGCAAATGAATAACCCGCTTGAACAGAATTGACAGTGGCGGGATTAACAGTGAGGTTACCTGGTGAAGCTGATCTCCTGATATCAACTTCATATGCTTGCGCGTCAGCGCTCTCATCGCCCTCATCTCCACCATGTACACTTGTAATCTCAGTAGTAATTTTGGTAGGAGAAGCAAAATGGGAACTGGAACCAATGATGTTGATTTCGGACAAAGAAGGTGGCTGAACCGGGGTAGTTGAAGTAGTTCCTTCAACCTGCCCCCCTTCTGTCGCTTCGGTTCTTAGTTTAGCAAGTTGTTCCTTTCCCCTGGCGAGAGCAGTGCGAGCGTCCTCATCAAAATAATGCCTTTCCAAGGCTGACTCATCATAACCAGCACCCTCAGCACCAAGCATATCGAGGGCAGCCTCCCACACTTCGGCTAAAGTGATCTCGTACTTGGGACCTAGAAAAGCAAGGCTTCCACGCCCCAAGACGCTATGTAAGTAGAAGTCGAATAGTGTCGAGCCAAAGCTATTCTTAGTCTCCTCGTGAGATTCCTCAGCTGCGATTCTGCCGGCGACGGCCTCATCGCGCTCCCTCTCCGTTTTAGAAAGCTGAAGTTTGAGCATTTGTATCTCCGCTTCCTGGGATTTGTTTTTCATTTGGAGCTCCGCAACATCAGTAATATAGCCCTCATTAATTCTTTTCTGAGCTTCGAGCCTATCCTCAGCATCCCGTTGGCTGGCATGAGCATCTCTTACCTGTCTGAGAAGCACTTCTTCTTTTTGAGAATATGAGGTAGAGGAAGCAGCAAGCTCATCTCTCAACTTCTCGACCTTTGCTTCAAGCTCCTCGTTGTAGGAAGTAATGCTTCTCATCTCGGTATCATGCTGCTCAAGGACCTTTTGCCACTCAGCCTTATCATTTTCCATGGTGAGCATGGCCTCTAAGTTGGCGCGGTTAACTCGTTGAAGCTCATCAACAAGCTTCTGCCAGTTTGACATCCTCTCGATGTCAAGTTTAACAGCGTCAAGATTTCGCAGCATGGCGGGCTTGTCGATTGGAACCAGGTCAAGATCGAATCTCACGCCTTTTAAGCACCATTGTGGAAAGCGACTTTGTAAGGTGGCTGGGCCAGGCCCCACTTGAAATTTAGGCCTGCTTATTATTGTCTGGATGTCCTCCTTTCCGAGAGCAGGAGAGTCGGAAGAAATATCAAGAGGGGCAGGGGCAGTAGGCTTGTCGGGAGTGGTGGAAGCATGTCTCTCACCATGTCGAGCTCGTTTGCTCGAATCTTCTACTACATGACCTTTTCCCCGGTCATCGTGTGATTTCCTTTTATAGGAATCGTCACCTCTCTGCGGGGAGTCGCGATGCTCATCCCTATCCCTCCTTTCCCGAGCTTTTCGAGCAGCCCTCTCTTCATCAGACTCCCTATAGGAAGAGAAGTAGCGCCCATAATTATACTGTCCACGCCCACCATAGCGTTGAAAATCTTGATAGTATGATCCACCGCGTGTCATTGGAGAATCTGAAATAAGAAAAGATAAGCTTCAGAAATCTTTAAAGCATAAGAAGATAAGTGCATAAGTGTGCTGGAAAATTCTTAAGTGGTGTGTGAAGTGCAAACTACTCGCATTGGGCTAACGAACCACTTCTCAGTTGGGGGGATGTAATAGGTTTCGCTATCGGTGGCAATTCTTGGAATAAAGAAGTTGGAGTCAGTTGGAGGGCAGATGTCACTTCAATTGTTGGAGGTATAACTTTACCACGAGCAGGATCATCTTTAGAGAGCTCTTGGGAAGAGATAAATAAGTCACTTAAATCCCCAAAGACATCATCATCGTCATGCCTAGCCTGGTTCCCTCCATCAGTTCCTTTATCGGCATTTTTCATAGTTTGGGAAGGTTGCTCCTCTTCTTCTTCAGTAATGGGGGGAAGCGCGGACTTTTCGGATGGCCCCGTGTCGTCTCGTGGAGTAGAGCACTTCACTAATGGAATTCCAGTAGAGGTTTCTCCCTGCACACGATCTTTAGTGGAGACCGAGGCGTCGAGAGTTTTCGTCGGAGAATCGGGAACTTCAGTCGGGGCTTCATGAGGCTGAGTAAAGCGAGAGGGATGGAGAAGTCCGTATTGGTGTAAAAATTCATCGCTTAGCAGAAACTTTATGCTCCTTTCTTCTGCCGGCACAGCATTTAATCTTTCTAAAATTTGCTTAAAACTTGGGTCCCTGGTAGGGGGTGGAAGCGCTAAAACAGGAACAAAGAATGAAGTTAGCAACTAAAAGTTCGGATCTCAAAAATGGCTTCAAAGCGGAAAGAATATAGACAGGAAATCTTACTTCCTACTCTCCAGATGGCATAAAACCCTGGAGGGCAACGAACGAAGAAAAACTGATTCAAAAATCCGTGAGCGCTTTCGGAGAGATCAGTAATAAGTTTGCGGTTTCGAGCGCTTCTTATAACCACAATGGAGGGATGGTCTTTAATTTTTGTAAATGAGCAGAAATAACAGATCTCCTCGAAGCTTGGTAGTCGATCCAAGGTTCTCCTAAATAGAACACATAACCCCATCAGAATAGCATAGCCATTGGGGTGTAATTGGAATGGAGAGATAGACAGCCGAAGCAAGAACTGTTGAAGAAAGTCGTTAAAAGGAGGAATAGCGCCATTTAAGCACATTTGGCGATTGACAGCAACAAAACCAAGAGGTGGCCTATCGGCAGTATCATTTGGCCCCGGTAGTAAGGCGTCAGCATCATCGATGCCAAACTGGACGCACAATTGATTAAACGTCCGTTGATTCAGAGTTGTTGGTATTCTCTCTGGAGGGTTATCCACAGGAATAGCTACCGGAAAGGTATCTTCAGTCTGACTCATCGGCTCTTCTTGATGAGAAGTCATTCTACACAAGCAACTGGATGTTCAAATGCGAAGGTGCGCGTTTCCTAAAAAGTGTGAAGTGTTGTGCAAGACTAGAAAAGTGACAAGTATATATAACTAGGATTACACTAATCGATGCTTGATCGATGGTAAACATTTCAGAACTTGTTAACTTAAAAGTTCAAACATAATATTAGTGCAAGCAAGTCGATTTCAATTGACTACTTCAGCATTGCTTTGATATTTTGTTTGAAATAGATATATTAAAGGCACTTCATATATGCAGTTCATTCAAGTTAATTATCTATAAGCTAATCTGTCATTTGATGTGGGCAGTCAATGGCAGTATATTCGTCCCAATTTTCTGTAAACATTGTGTTAGACAGGTTATTAGCTTGCAAGAGTGACCTGTAAAAGAAAGCAGCAAAGTTCAACAGTTCAAAGTTCAAACAAAATTTACAAGTGTTAAGTCGTCAACGGCACAATGATTCTTTGTATGGGTTAAGCTAAGTCATTGGTTATTTGGATGACTCGGCTACGACCTAAGGAAAGTGAGGCAAGTTAAGTTAGGTTGCTTCAATTCTAAACCGCTGATGTTATAAGTCGGCAGTTCTATGAGTCGTAAGTCAAGGAACAGAAGGGGGGCTCCAGTCCAAAGCAACAAGAAATCCTCTAAGTTCTAACTCGGTTACGACTCATGGTTTAAGTCGTAAAACTTGCTAGGTCGGATTAAAGTCAATGGTAAAGGCTACTGAGTCGCATGGAAGTTGCTGAGTCGTTCACGGCTTATGGTTTGAGTCGTGCACGGTTTAAAAGGATAAGTCGTCAAAAGGACCTAAAGGGTTAAGTCGTTCATACGACCTAAGACCTGAGTCATATGAATTAACACGGTTAAGGCATTAAGTCGTGCATGAGTAACTCTGCAAAGGCCCCTAAGGTCGGTTCTCCACTCACACACTGCCACACCATCTCTTAAGTTAACCCGTGAAGCCAAGGATCCATTAACCCGGTTAACCCGTTAAAGCCTCCCTCATCTCTCCCAAACTCCTGAACCAGTTAACTCCTCTCCAACCCGATACCCGCCATCGCCTAAATAACACCGATCCGTCATCCCCTCAACTAAGCCTGTTACTCACTTATCCCACCAGTTCATCAAACACCGATCCAAAACTGTCATGAAGCTGCCACGAATCAAGTGCGATGCTATAATCTAGAGGATCACAACAACAACACAGCCAACAATGATCAGAGTCGTTCACAACTCAACTCAAAGCCCAAGTGAGACATGCGGCGGTGATTTGGGAATAGGAAACGGAAATTTGTGCCTTAGCAATGGTCGTTGTTGGATTGAAGTTCGAAATCACTTACGCAATGTAGTGGAAAGGATGGACTGATGATCGGCTAACTTGGATTCGCCTTCGGAAGATTGAAAGGTCTCTAATGGCAGATGCGGCTCTGGGATAAGTAATGAGAAGTGAGAAAGAGGAGAAACGACTCAAGCACTTTTATACCTGGAAATATTGGAACTCGAATCGGCACGGGTTATGATGAGTCGAAGCACACGACTTACGATTTAAGCGTGTGCTTCGAGGGGCAAATGTTAACCCCGTTCCAGCATACGAGTTAAAAGGCCTACGAGTTAGAAGCGTCAACGGGTTAAGGTTTGAAGCGACCTACGACTTAAGGTGTCTTACGACTTAAGGAAAGGACCGATTCAAAGAATCCCCGACTCAACTGGTGGCGACTCAATGATACAGACCGACTCATTGAGCTGCCGACTCAAGAAACCTCACGACTCATAGAAGTTACCGACTCAACAGGGAGCGACTCATATGAGTGAATGACTCAGAGCTATCCACGACTCATCAGCATGAAGTACCTAACGACTCAGTGGGTTTATGACTGAAGGATTGGATCAACTCATATGCTCAAGGCACGTAGCGACTCAATGGATCGGTAGGCCGCGCGAGTTAAAGGACTGAGCGACTCACGACTCAAGATGATTACCGACTCAGTAGCCTTAGCTTGTTGCCGACCTAAATTTAATGACGACTCAATGACTCATGAGGGACACCGACTCATTTGATAGCCGACTCAGTAAGTTGCCGACTCATTACCGACCCAGCGACTCAACTGGCCCACGACTCATCCTATAAGGTCACTCAAAGGAGCGACTCACAACTGATCATGGCTTGTCTACGACCTAAAACCATTGAGCCATAGTCCATTGCCGAACAACCTATGCTAGCGGGAGATGACTCGGAAGCGACTCAGAGGCTTGGTCCAATGAGTCGGCCATGACTTAATATGACTCGGCCACGGGTCAAGCATAAGCCGACACACAACACAAGACTCAGAGGCAAGTTCAAGATCATGCTGCAAAGGGGTGACTCGCAGACGACTCACGACTCATCATGAGTCGGTCACGACTCATCATGAGTCGGTCACGACTCATGACTCTGCGATTTCAGCCTAGGAAGTTTGCCTATAAATACGTAGCCACTTCCAACGTTCAAAGGACTTTTGGGGGGGGACAGACTTCCTACGGGCCATTACTCTGCTATTGTCTCGACTTCAAGCAACACTCAAGCAACATTTCTATCACTCCAATCACCAAAGACATTTCAACAAATCTCGTGAAGAAAAATAGCTCATTCATCATGCATTCAAAGGATTCTTCTACATCGGGGTTTGAGATATTTGTCTAAGTGTGTTGTAATCGGAGTTGATTGTAAAAAAAAAACTGTATCTAAATAAACAATAAAGAGCTTCAAAGTGGACGTAGGCTTGATCCTAAGCCGAACCACTATAAATACTGCGTCTCTTACTGTTTTTCTACATACTTTCTGCTTATTTCTGATTCCCATACAAGTGGGTGGTGCTTTCACAATCACATCTTATACACTAGGGTGTTGACGTTTAAACTTAAGCGTTAACAGGTAGGCAACCGGCAGCTATCATTGTTGAATTTTATTCAATTTCAAATTAATTGAATGCCACCTCATTTTTTCAAAGCCTAAGCAGTTTGATGTTATGGTATTAAAAAATTTCTACGTAGTGATTTATGTTTTACTATTGTATTTTTTTTATTAACTTAGGTTTTCTTTTAATTGATTTGTATGAACTCTGCTACTCTCCTCAATTCACACCTAACTTGTATGGAAATCTAGTAGCAAATACTGTTGCAGGTATTGCCATTTTGGTTTAATAGAGATGAAAGAGAACGCCAGGAAGAAAAGATTTCTATTAGGAGAATAAATGGGTGGAGCTGTAGTTCTTCTGCTACTTAAGAAGCAACCGAACTATTGGAATGGTGCCAATTTGGTAGCTCCAATGTGCAAGGTAATTTTGATTCTTATTCATATTGTGTTTTATGTTTTAATGCATAGTATTTTACACAAAAAATATACTATATAATTACATGTTTAAGTCGGTGACTTTATGTTTATCTAAAGATTGCTGATGAAATGATGCCTCATCCTATTATGACAAGCATATTGACAAAAATATGCAACATCATACCAACTTGGAAAATTGTTCCTACGCAAGATATCATCAATATTGCTGTGAAGAACCCTGAAAAGAGAGAAGAGGTAATAAAATGAAGGCTTTACACCTTTAGTAACTTTTCAGGTTTAAATAACAAAAAATATATTCCTTTTTTTGGGTGGAAGGTGAGGAATAATCCATACTGTTATAAGGGTAAACCAAGATTGAAAATTGCTCAACAGCTACTTGTGTCAAGTTTGGAAGTAGAGACAACTCTACATCAGGTAATTTCATACCATTCAACTATAGAAGAATTGAGCTAATCATATAATAATATCTATAGAATTATCAAAATATCATTTTTCATATTATGAATTGGTTTTGATATAGCAAAGAAACTTTAATACATACATTCTTTGTGTTGCTCAATATATTAAATGAAAACGATCATGTTTGGTGTGTGGCTTAAAAAGTTAACCATATGTGGAGAACATTATTATCTTTCAAGTAAAAGTTACTCCTAAAAGGAAAAAGCATGTATACTTATAATTTATTTATATGCTCCAGAATCAAAGAACATGGCAATTCATTATTCAAGATCGGATTTCCCAACAGGGACGTTATAGTTGCAACTTCACATGAATTCTTTTGACTTTGAGGATAACATAGTATGTTGCGTTGTTCAAATATTTTGGATGGGTAGATACAAATTAGTTGTCTTGGTTAATGATTGAGATGTTCTTCTGGTAGTTGGTTGCATCACATGAATTGATATAACAGAGCAATGTCCTAAGATTCTATACTGCATTTTAACATTGGTAGGCAACCGGCAGCTATCATTGTTGAATTTTATTCAATTTCAAATTAATTGAATGCCACCTCATTTTTTCAAAGCCTGAGCAGTTTGATGTTATGGTATAAAAAAATTTCTACGTAGTGATTTATGTTTTACTATTGTATTTTTTTATTAACTTAGGTTCTCTTTTAATTGATTTGTATGAACTCTGCTACTCTCCTCAATTAACAACTAACTTGTATGGAAATCTAGTAGCAAATACTGTTGCAGGTATTGCCATTTTGGTTTAATAGAGATGAAAGAGAACGCCAGGAAGAAAAGATTTCTATTAGGAGAATCAATGGGTGGAGCTGTAGTTCTTCTGCTACATAAGAAGCAACCGAACTATTGGAATGGTGACATTTTGGTAGCTCCAATGTGCAAGGTAATTTTGATTTTTATTCATATGGTGTTTTATGTTTTAATGCATAGTATTTTACAAAAAAAATATACTATATAATTACATGTTTAAGCCGGTGACTTTATGTTTATCTAAAGATTGCTGATGAAATGATGCCTCATCCTATTATGAAAAGAATATTGACAAAAATATGCAACATCATACCAACTTGGAAAATTGTTCCAACGCAAGATATCATCAATATTGCTATGAAGAACCCTGAAAAGAGAGAAGAGGTAATAAAATGAAGGATTTCCACCTTTAGTAACTTTTCAGGTTTAAATAACAAAAAATATATTCCTTTTTTTGGGTGGCAGGTGAGGAATAATCCATGCTGTTATAAGGGTAAACCAAGATTGAAAATTGCTCAACAGCTACTGTGTCAAGTTTGGAAGTAGAGGCAACTCTGCATCAGGTAATTTCATACCATTCAACTATAGAAGAATTGAGCTAATCATATAATAATATCTATAGAATTATCAAAATATCATTTTTCATGTTATGAATTGGTTTTGATATAGCAAAGAAACTTTAATACATACATTCTTTGTGTTGCTCAATATATTAAATGAAAACGATCATGTTTGGTGTGTGGCTTAAAAAGTTAACCATATGTGGAGAACATTATTATCTTTCAAGTAAAAGTTACTCCTAAAAGGAAAAAGTATGTATACTTATAATTTATTTATATGCTCCAGAATCAAAGAACATGGCAATTCATTATTCAAGATAGTGATTCTAGCTTTTGGTTAGTGCTAACCAATATCTTTGCTTAAATTATTAGCTTGTTATTAGTTGTCATCAACATTATTATAACTAGCCTCAGTTAGACTTTCAGCAAGTCGGATTCATTTACCCAGTCTAAGTCCACTAAGCTCTACTTAATTAATCTATTATATAATCTTCAGTAATCATCCACTCAATGTGGATCTGTATGATTATAACATTCAAACTTATACAATATTTTGTGCATAGATTATGAATCTGATCGTATTATAATTAACCTTTATGCTCCATCACTGGCCTAAGTAGACAGAATAAATCTTGCTACATATTCCAAAAAATAGTCATTTTCGGTTGTCCTATGTTCAAGTTTGGTGTCTAGACTCTAAACCTTTAAAGAAATAAAAGAAAGATATCTTGGACGCTGAAACTTGTATTATCAAAAAATCAAACAGGTAACGTTACCATTTATAATCGTTCACGGAGGAGAAGACATTGTAACAGATCCTTCAGTTAGCAAATTACTCTATGAATCTGCAGCCAGTGAAGACAAGACATTTAAGCTTTATCCTGGAATGTGGCATGCCCTTACTTCAGGCGAGCCTATCGAAAACATAAACCTTGTGTTCTCAGATATCATTTCTTGGTTAAACGAGCGAGTTATGGAGACCGAAATAATGAAAGAAAATGAACGTAAGGCAGTGCCTGATGAACACTCATTGGCTACAAAGAACAAGTGATCATACAAAGTTAATTATTCTTATTTTTACTCAGAATGTGTACAGAATTTATGTATCAAGGACAAACATTCATTAAGTATATTACACTGTAACATCTGAACAAGTTTACTTAAAAATTGATAATTATCAAAACAGAATGCAATTTCTTTATGATATAGTATCTGAACAAGTTTACTTAAAAATTTCTTTTTTTTTTAAATTTTTTGTGTATGTTTTTTCTTTTTATACATATATATGAAGATTATCAATAATATATATATATATGTATGTATATATAGTCTATTTGAGTAATGTAATAATGGTTTCTGAGGGATTAGTTTGCATCGGTTGTTATAAAAAACCGATGCAATAGAGGGATTAGTTTGCATCGGTTTTCAACAACAACCGATGCAACAAGTTCCTTTGTTGCATCGGTTTTCATTACAACCGATGTAACATGGGGCTGTGTTCAAGCAATCAACCATGATATTTTGCATCAGTTGATAGTAAGAACCGATGCAAAAAGGACCTTTTTGCATCGGTTTCAGAACTGATGCAAAAGTATTAAGCCTGTTGCATCGGTTGCATATGCATCGATCGTTGAACTGATGCAAAAGGGGGGTAAACAACCGATGCAAATGGCCTGTTTTGTAGTAGTGAAACCACAAAAATTGGTGAAACACAAATTCTAGAAATCGTCAATAGAAATCCCAAAATCACAAAAAGGGGGGAGGCCTACCACAAAACGGGAGCATGAAAACTCACCAACACGTGTATCACAAAACGAAACGCTATTCCATGGTTGCTAACCATTAGTTTTGAGCCGAAGCTCCACAAAACGGCCCGAAGACCATGGGTCGCTACCCCACCAAATTGAGCAGAAGCTCCACAGAAACGGGGTTTAGTCTCCCTCGCAGACAAAGAGACATCGCACATTGCTAGTCTAAATCACAAAATAATCATCATCGATCATCAAGAAGTGTCAATTACAGTAAACTAGTAAATATATGAACTTAGCTTTATGTCCCATAACCACTAGCTTAACTTAAATATTTACGAACAAATTGTAGATCTCCACTAGAAAATAGTCGTAAGAGATTCAATCGAACAGGTCTGAGAATTAACCGACGAAGTAAACGCAAGCGTTTCATACCACTTGTTTTACTAAGTCGTTTAATTAAATTTCTCATACGAGTGAGGTAAAGGTTTGTATATACTAGTAGATTGGAAAACGGTTTAAGAAACGCGCTTTGTAATAAAATAGTGTTGAAATCATTTTGATGAAAGAGTTTTGATATTTACTACTAGCATTGAAAACCTTTATATTTTTATAGTGACAAACCATAAAAATGATTGTAGAAACAATCAATCATTAAAATCCACATACGAAAAAGTGAATCAAATCCAAAGAAATTGATAAAGAATCCATCGAAATGGATATTCAAAAATCCAAAAAAAAAAAGAGTCATCAAAGTCGTAATAAACGATAACAACAAATAGGATCATCACGAATCGATTCAAATTGGAAATTCAATCCCAAAAGGCAAAGTGGGCTGAAGTAGCAAATTCAGTTGACTAAACAGAGATTTTCAGTTGACTAAACAGCAAATTCAGTTGACTAAACAGAGATTTTCAATTGACTAAATAGCAAATTCAGTTGACTAAACAGAGATTTTCAGTTGACTAAATTCTGCCTGGAAACTTTCTGTTTCCAGGTTCAGTCGACTAAACAGAGAATTCAGTCGACTGAATCATGCCTGGAAACATTCTGTTTCCAGGTTCAGTCGACTAAACCATGCCTGGGCTGTTTTTCAACCTATCCAAAATGAAGAGCAAACTCTTCCAAAATGCAACCGGACAAACATTGGCTCAAAATTCTAAAAATAGAAGTTATCAAAGTCGACAAAGGTGATAACAACTAATCGGAGAAGAAGAATCGATTAAAGATTGGAAAACAAAGCAAATTTAGCATAAATAGGCAAAACAGGCAAAATAGGAGCAGGTCAGTCGACTAAACTCCCTGAGTCAGTCGACTGAGCACATACCTAAAAAATTTTCGGGCTTCAGCTCAGTCGACCGACTCAGAGAATTCGGTCGATTAAACCTGAATTCCTGCATTTCCTATCCTATTTCAAATGAAGTGCAAACTCACTCAATTTGCAATCGGACAAGCACGGACGCTAGGGGTTTACGCCAATCGGCAACCCGGTCCTATAAGCTCCTCGACACATCACCAAAACATGATCAAAACATCGAAGTAAGGATTTTTTAAAGATTTGAACCCAAAAACACTAAAAATTGGAATATTCACCAATTCAATCTAAACCACAAGCAAATGCACATGAATAAGTGTTAGGAATTCATACCCAACAATCAAAGATAATTATAGTCATAGATGTGAGATAAAAATCTCACCTTTAAACCCAAAGCAAATGAAGAAGAAGCTATAGAGCAATGGAAAGAACAATCACTCTTAAATTCCAACCCAAAGAGCTTGAATCTAAGCTTAAAAGAGAAACATTTCCTAAATTAGGTTTAGGAATTTCTGAAATTGGTAAGAGAATGAGTTGGAGAAGAAGAAGATGAGGCTTACCAAAGCTTCTTCTATAAATTTGGAGCTAGAACTTGATTTGCAAAAGAAAACTAGGACTTGGAGTTTTAATTTCCCATTCCTCTCTCCATTGTTGTTAAAGCTTGAGTATTAGGAATTAGAAATGAAGTAATGAAGAGGAGAGGGGTGAAGCTTGGGTCTAATGGGCTGAAACAAAACCAAAGCCCTAAGTGAAAAAGTGGCAAAATTCCACTAACTCCAAACATATCAAAGTTTATACTTAAAAAGATCGCAAACGTCATTTTGAACTTAATGGAAGTGGTGTCGAGTCCTAATTTGACTGTTTGCAAAAAGTAGCTTTTTCGGACAAAAATCCGACTAACGATGCAATATTTAAATAAAATATTTAAATACTCAATCGCAAAATATGCGGGTTGTTACAATTTGGATCTTAAAATTAAACAATGAAGTTAATTTGATTTAAGTGGTTAAATAAGTAAATTGAAATTATTTTGAAAATGATATGAATTTAAGTGGTTTAAAATAAGAATGGAATTGAATTTAAATCATTGATTTGAATTATTAAATCAAAATTGAAGTTAAAAATGAATGTTTCAGAAATTGAAGTTATTTCGAATTGAAATTGAAATCAGATTGATTTGGAACTAAATCGAGATCGAGTCATTTTAATTGAAAGATTAAAAATTTAGTTTTGTTGATTTGAAATCTGAACATGGTCTACATTTATTGAAATGGAAGAAACGGTTTGATTTCATACTATTTTCTATATAAATCATTTTAATACAAATTGTTTTAAAATCTACCATTTTAAAATTCCAACTATTTAAATTTTCAAAACTATTTTACTATATAATCAATTTCCAATACTCAAACCATTTTATGTTAAACTATTTTTTTCTATATTAAATTTTCAGTGGCAATCTGAAATCATATATTCTCGGTTTCATGCCAAAACCATGCGAATTCATGTGCTTATAAATTAAAACAAATCATCATAATATAACTCAAGCATATCATCATCCAATTTATCAAAAAGCGAATTTAAATCATCAAAACCCTATAATCATAGAATAAAAATAGAGATGGTAGAAGATTATTGTTCACCTTAAATTTGATAAGGAATTTGGCATTTGTTAATGATTAATCTTCCCTAGATTTTGATTAAAATTCCTCTTTTCCTCCTTGATAATGGCCGTCTTTTTTTTAGGTTTTAGATTTGTATTTGTGATAGTGAGAAATGAGACGTAAATGGACAAAAATGAGAAGTTATAGATGTGTGTAATAAATTGGCTAATTTACTAATATGTTGTAATGACCCGCCTTTTTGGACGGTTTTAGTCAACAATAAACCGCACATGTCGACTTAAACCATTCAAAAGGGAGGATTGTTAATGGGGTAAATAAGAGAAAAGAAAAAAAACAAAACACGGATTCTCACAACGGAATGAAAAAATATAATAATCAAATAAACAATTCATGAAGTTGTTTTACGAATAACAATTGATTTCACTTTTACAATATAATTAGAGTTATGCATACAGTAGGAATAAATAAATAATGCAGCGGATAAAAATGATGCAGTGGACTGAAGCACCTGTAACATCTCGGTCTGACCCGAGTATTATTTAATAAGAAAATAATAAACGGATCAGTCTAACTATAAGTATCAGATAAAATGATATAGAATAAGAGATATGACAAAAACGTATAATAACCAAAATGCCATACTGTGATAAGAATGTAATTGAAAATCAACAAGAGATTAATCAATATCACAAGAATCTTCTCAAAGATAAAAAGGATTATCATACTCTTTATTTCATTTACCAAACCATAAATATTGACAATTATATCAATGCCAATCACAAAATTTAATGACACTCAAATTCACCAATGCAAAAATAATGATAGAACTTATCAATAAAACCACAAAAATTGGTGAAACACAAATTCTAGAAATCGTCAATAGAAATCCAAAAATCACAAAAGGGGGGAGGCCTATCACAAAACGGGAGCATGAAAACTCACCAACACGTGTATCACAAAACGGAACGCTATTCCATGGTTGCTAACCATTAGTTTTGAGCCGAAGCTCCACAAAACGGCCTGAAGACCATGGGTCGCTACCCCACCAAATTGAGCAGAAGCTCCACAGAAACGGGGTTTAGTCTCCCTCGCAGACAAAGAGACATCGCACATTGCTAGTCTAAATCACAAAATAATCATCACCCATCATCAAGAAGTGTCAATTACAGTAAGCTAGTAAATATATGAGCTTAGCTTCATGTCCCATAACCACTAGCTTAACTTAAATATTTACGAACAAATTGCAGATCTCCACTAGAAAATTGTCGCAAGAGATTCAATCGAACAAGTCTAAGAATTAACCGACGAAGTAAACGCAAGCGTTTCATACCACCTGTTTTACTAAGTCGTTTAATTAGATTTCTCATACGAGTGAGGTAAAGGTTTGTATATACTAGTAGATTGAAAAATGGTTTAAGAAACGATCTTTGTAATAAAATAGTGTTGAAATCATTTTGATGAAAGAGTTTTGATATTTATTACTAGCATTGAAAACCTTAATATTTTTAATGTGACAAACCATAAAAATGATTGTAGAAACAATCAATCATTAAAATCCACATACGAAAACGTGAATCAAATCCAAAGAAATTGATAAAGAATCCATCGAAATGGATATTCAAAAATCCCTAAAAAAAAGAGTCATCAAAGTTGTAATAAATGATAACAACAAATAGGATCATCACGAATCGATTCAAATTGGAAATTCCATCCCAAAAAGCAAAGTGGGCTGAAATAGCAAATTCAGTTGACTAAACATAGATTTTCAGTTGACTAAACAGCAAATTCAGTTGAATAAACAGAGATTTTTAGTTGACTAAACAGCAAATTCAATTGACTAAACAGAGATTTTCAGTTGACTAAATTCTGCCTGGAAACATTCTGTTTCCAGGTTCAGTCGACTAAACAGAGAATTCAGTCGACTGAATCATGCCTGGAAACATTTTGTTTCCAGGTTCAGTCAACTAAACAGAGAATTCAATCGACTAAACCATGCCTGGGCTGTTTTTCAGCCTATCCAAATGAAGAGCAAACTCTTCCAAAATGCAACCGGATGAACATTGGCTCAAAATTCTAAAAATAAAGTTATCAAAGTCAACAAAGGTGATAACAACTAATCGGAGAAGAAGAATCGATTAAAGATTGGAAAACAAAGCAAATTTAGCATAAATAGGCAAAAAGGCAAAATAGGAGCAGGTCAGTCGACTAAACTCCCTGAGTCAGTCGACTGAACACATACCTGAGAAATTTTCGGGCTTCAGCTCAGTCAACTGACTCTCAGTCTACTGAACCTGAATTCCTGCATTTCCTACCCTATTTCAAATGAAGTGCAAACTCACTCAATTTGCAATCAGACAAGCACGGACGCTAGGGGCTTACGCCAATCGGCAACTCGGTCCTATAAGCTCCTTCACGCATCACCAAAACATGATCAAAACATCAAAGTAAGGATTTTTTAAAGATTTGAACCCAAAAACACTAAAAATTGGAATATTCACTAATTCAATCCAAACCACAAGCAAATGCACATGAATAAGTGTTAGGAATTCATACCCAACAATCAAAGATAATTATAGTAATAGATGTGAGATAAAAATCTCACCTTTAAACCCAAAACAAATGAAGAAGAAGTTATAGAGCAATGGCAAGAACAATCACTCTTCAATTCCAACCCAAAGAGCTTGAATCTAAGCTTAAAAGAGAAACATTTCCTAAATTAGGTTTAGGACTTTCTGAAATTGGTAAGAGAATGAGTTGGAGAAGAAGAAGATGAGGCTTACCAAAGCTTCTTCTATAAATTTGGAGCTAGAACTTGATTTGCAAAAGAAAACTACGGCTTGGAGTTTTAATTTCCCATTCCTCTCTCCATTGTTGTTAAAGCTTGAGTATTAGGAATTAGAAATGAAGTAATGAAGAGGAGAGGGGTGAAGCTTGGGTCTAATGGGCTGAAACAAAACCAATGCCCTAAGTGAAAAAGTGGCAAAATTCCACTAATTCCAAACATATCAAAGTTTATACTTAAAAAGATCGCAAACGTCATTTTGAACTCAATGGGAGTTGTCTCGAGTCCTAATTTGACTGTTTGCAAAAAGTAGTTTTTCGAACAAAAATCTGATTAACGATGCAATATTTAAATAAAATATTTAAATACTCAATCGTAAAATATGCGGGTTGTTACAGACTCCCCTCCTTAAAGAAATTGCATCCTTGCAATATTTAAGAAGAAAATATACAGTAACAACCATGAAAGCATATTCAACAGAGAAGAAATTTGAAATAAAAAGTTCACCTCAAAGAGCACGAGAAAGTAAGTCCGGATGTGTTCGCTCGATGAATTCTCTAGATTCCCAAGAGCAATCCTTAGGATTTGAGGACCATTGAACATTCATAAGCGGAACATCTTTATTTCGAAGGCGTTTGACCTCCGAAGCAATAATACGAATAGGATGTTGCTCATAAGTTAAATTAGGCGAAACTTCAATTTCTTCCACAACATCGGGCTCAAGAATAGAATCGGAATCTCGAAGGCATTTTCTTAATTGAGAAACGTGAAACACGTCATGAATAGCAAAAATTGAGCCGGTAATGAGAGGCGATAAGCCATGGAACCAATGCATTCGGTGATGGAAAATGGACCAATATATCGAGGTGCTAACTTTCCCGATCGACTGAAACGCACAACACCTTTCATAGGTGAAACACGAACAAACACCAAATCTCCCACAGAAAATTCTAACCTCCTTCTTCGGCTATCGGCATAGGATTTTTGTCTACTTTGGGCTTCCTTCATCCTATGACGAATAAGGTCAATCTTATCTGTGGAATCACGAATAAAGTCTGGACCTAAAACCAACTTCTCACCGGCTTCAAGCCAACAAGAAGGAGAACGACATGGCCTTCCATAGAGCGCCTCAAAAGGTGTCATTCCAATACTAGATTGGAAGCTATTATTATAGGAAAACTCAACGAGAGCAATATGATCTTCCCAAATTCCACCAAAATCAAGAACACATGCGCGAAGAAGATCTTCAAGAGTTTGATTCACATGCTCGGTTTGTCCATCGGACTGAGGATGATAAGTGGTGCTAAAATTAAGCTTCGTTCCCAAAGCTTTTTGAAGACTCTTCCAAAATCCACTAGTAAACAATGGATCGCGATCGCTAACAATAGAAGTAGGAACTCCATGTAATTTAACAATTTCCTTGATAAAGAGTTTGGCCAAAAGAGGGACGGTTCGATTAGACTGAACGGGAATAAAATGGGCGGATTTAGTAAGTCTATCAACTATCACCCATAAGCTATCATGAACCGAATGAGAACGGGAAAGGCCGTCAATAAAATCCATGGAAATTTGATCCCACTTCCAAATTGGAATGTCTAAAGGTTGCGATAACCCACCGGGCCTTTGATGCTCGGCCTTAATAAGTTGGCAAGTCATGCAATGCTTAACGAAGTTAGCGATATCAAATTTCATTCCCTCCCAATAATAAAGTCGCTTCATATCCGCGTACATTTTACTACCGCCGGGATGGATGGTAAATTTAGAACGATGGGAATCTTCTAAAACATCTTTGCGAAGATCACTAACATTTGGCATGATAAGTCTACCAAATTTTCGAATGCCGCCACGAGAATCGATATCAAAGTCTTTCAAAACTTCAATATCAAGTTTATCCCTCAATCTTTGGCCAAGAAGTGCCAATTCGGGATCTAGCCTTTGAGATTCAAGAATGCGGTCTAAAAGAGAAGGATGAGCCTCAAGGCTACATAAAACAAGAGATGAACACAAATCGGAAACGCGATCTCGAATCTCACAAGTAGATAAAATCTCGAGATCATTCCATTTCGATATTATCATGGAAACAACCGCTTGTTGCTTACGACTAAGTGCATCGGCAACACGATTTCCCTTTCCAGGAGTATAAAGAATATCAAGATCATAAGCTGCAAGAAATTCGAGCCAACGTTGTTGACGCAAATTTAGTTCCTTTTGAGAAAATAGATACTTCAAGGATTTATGATCGGTGTAAAGAATAAATTTTTCTCCCAAAAGATAATGACGCCAAATACGAAGGGCGAAAACAATAGCCGCGAGCTCTAAATCATGAGTGGCATATCTAGTCTCGGCTGGCTTCAGTTTCCTAGAAGCATAAGCAATAACACATTCTCTTTGCATAAGAACGGCACCCAAACCAACACGGCTAGCATCGGTATAAACAATAAAATCTTGGTTCCCTTCGGGAATCACAAGAATAGGAGCATCGGAAAGGAGTTCTTTTAATTTCTGATAATAAGCTTCACATTTGTCCGACCAAATGTATTTAACACCTTTCTTTGTTAAGCTAGTAAGAGGCACGACAATTTTAGAAAAGTCTTTGATAAAACGACGGTAATAACCCGCTAATCCGAGAAAACTACGAATTTCCGTCACACTCTCCGATCTCTTCCAATTTTGAATCGCTTCAATCTTAGAAGGATCCATGGAAATTCCGGATTCGGAAATACTATGACTGAGAAACTTCACACGAGATTGCCAAAAGTGGCATTTAGAAAATTTTGCTTTTAATTGATTGCTCCTAAGAGTTTCCAACACAATCCAAAGATGTTTTTCATGCTCCTCCTCGGTTTTAGAATACACAAGAATATCATCTATAAAGATGAGAACAAACCGATCAAGGAAGTCTTTGAAAACTCTATTCATAAGGTCAAGCTGGAGCATTCGTTAAACCAAATGGCATAACAAGCCATTCATAAGATCCATAACGAGTACGGAACGATGTCAAAGGAATGCTATCCTCTGCAATACGAAGCTGATGAAAACCGGTAGCTAAGTCTAACTGTGAGAAGACTCTAGCACCACTAAGTTGATCAAATAGATCATCAATCCGAGGTAAAGGATATCTATTCTTGATAGTCAGATCGTTAAGCTTGCGGTAGTCAACGCAAAGCCTAAGTGTACCATCGGATTTCTTCACAAAAATAGCTGAAGCTCCCCAAGGCGAGGAACTAGAGCGAATAAATTGCTTCATCTCCAATTCGGATAATTGTTTACGCATCTCCTCATTTTCTTTATTGGACATACGATAAGGAGGACGAGTAATAGGTTGAGCTCTAGGGATGAGATTAATTATGAACTCAATTGCTCGCTTAGGTGGTAACCCTAAAACGGGTTAAAATATGTCGGAAAATTCACGAACAACGTGAATAAGAGAAATAATATCTTCCTCGTCATCATTATCGTCATCATGAGGATTCAAAGAATATAAAGATGCAACCAAGCTGGAATCTGAATCTTTAAGGTCAATAGAAATCTGCTTAACATATTGATGATGTCGAAGATGAATAGTCCGCTCAGGACATAGGATTTGAGCTTCATAGCAATTAAGCCAATCCATTCCCAAAATCATTCCAAAGCCTAAGTAGCGCATAACATGCAAATCGGCTCGAAAAGAAAAATCACACAAAATAATCTCGACATCTTTACAAAGCAAACTAATTGTTGCGGATCCACCAACCGGATTCGCAATTCTCAAAGAAGTCATTAAACATAAAACATCCAAAGAAAAAGTATCAACAAGTTCTTTTGATATAAAAGAATGGGACGCACTCGTATCAAAAAGAACTCGAATAGGATGATCACGAAATAAAATAATGCCATCAAGGATAGAATGAGAAATACCTTTACCACGAGATGTGTTGCCAAGGGCTTGAGCAACATTAAGCTTTCCCTCCTTCCTATTTTGAAGTTAGGGACAAGAAGATAAATAATGATCCGGGCTTTTGCAATAGCGACAAGTACGAGGCTTTGAACACTTGTTCGCATAATGGTCTTTAGAACCACAGTTGTAGCGTTGCCCACCACTTGGGGTAGAAGTCTTAGTTGCCGGAGAGACTTGCTTCCCTTTCTTATTGTTAGGTTAAGGACCCTTGAATTTATTAGGCCTCTTCTTGTTGTTGTAGTTTGTTTTGGCACTCATAACTTCAACATCACTTTCTTTATCTGCCTCTTCAAGTCGAAGAGCGATATCAACGATTTGATCAAAAGAAACTTCAAACTTTAGAAGTAATGGCTTCTTGAGATTTTTATTCAAGCCATAAACAAATCTCTGGTTCTTCTTCAACGGGGTATTTATGTACTCGACCCCATATTTAGAAAGTGACTCGAAGGATGCGACATAATCTGTTATAGAAGATTCACCTTGAACAAGGTCTATAAAACGGCGAGCCAAAGTCACCTTCTCAGCTTCTGACGCAAATTTTAATTCGAAGCATTCTCGGAATTTCTCCCAAGTGAGATCCTCTTTATTTATTTCAGAAATCAGAAGCTCGTACCAGTCTAATGCTCTTTCTTGGAGCATACTAGAGGCCACCTGAACACGATGAAGATCAATAAGATTCATGCGTGAAAAGATTCGATCGCATGTTCTTAGCCAAGCCTGGACTTCAATAATTGTTTTAGAACCTTTAAATGGCTTCCCACCCAAGTTGGTATAATCGTTGCACAAGCGTGCAAATCCAGACTTAGGATGAGTAGGTTCTGGATTAGAACCGGCTGCTTGAGCATTCTTCACTAGATCAAGAAGCTGCTGGGCAGACATAAAAACTCCATCCTGGGGAGTAGAACTAGATTGACCGGCGCTGGGACGGCCAGGTCTAACCATTTCTCTTCCTTAAGAAAGAAGAAGGAAGAAGGAAGAAGAAAAAGGTTATTGACAAATTGAATATCAAACATTAATGATTGTTAAAATAAGGAATCATAAAAGGAAATAGGATAGAACGGTACGAAGACACGAATTAAATCCTAAGGCACGACTCCTAAGATGGACTTAGGACGATGATCCTTGTTAAATTATTCAACATTGTTCCGAAGTTTGGCTCTGATACCAAGCTGTGACGCCCCACCTCAAAATCCACGCTAGCCAAGGACATTACGGGGTAATGCTGTCAACTAGCACAGAGAATAAGGCTGTTGAGGAGCTACCATCCGTGTAATTGCTTTGTGCGAGCACCAACATGTCAGATAATACAAGGAAGTCCGACATGCCGATACAAACTCAAGGCTACTACACAGTGGCTATATATATATATTCTTCGGAAACAAATATAGAAATAAGTATAACACATATCAGTCACAGATATCCATATCACAAAGGCGGAAAAAGATATGAATATATAACACTTAAAAGCGTACAACAGAGTGGTGGTAAAATAAGATCCACAATAGCACAAAATAATAATTACAAGATCTTCACAAAAGAATAATTATACATCAATGAGTCTATATCTCAAATGTATACAACCAAAAACTACTAATCTAAGTAGTTAGCCAAAAGTCAGGATAATAATAATCCCAGATGAGGAGTCAAGCAGAAGCACCTGTAACATCTCGGTCTGACCCGAGTATTATTTAATAAGAAAATAATAAACGGATCAGTCTAACTATAAGTATCAGATAAAATGATATAGAATAAGAGATATGACAAAAACGTATAATAACCAAAATGCCATACTGTGATAAGAATGTAATTGAAAATCAACAAGAGATTAATCAATATCACAAGAATCTTCTCAAAGATAAAAAGGATTATCATACTCTTTATTTCATTTACCAAACCATAAATATTGACAATTATATCAATGCCAATCACAAAATTTAATGACACTCAAATTCACCAATGCAAAAATATTGATAGAACTTATCAATAAAACCACAAAAATTGGTGAAACACAAATTCTAGAAATCGTCAATAGAAATCCCAAAATCACAAAAAGGGGGGAGGCCTACCACAAAACGGGAGCATGAAAACTCACCAACACGTGTATCACAAAACGAAACGCTATTCCATGGTTGCTAACCATTAGTTTTGAGCCGAAGCTCCACAAAACGGCCCGAAGACCATGGGTCGCTACCCCACCAAATTGAGCAGAAGCTCCACAGAAACGGGGTTTAGTCTCCCTCGCAGACAAAGAGACATCGCACATTGCTAGTCTAAATCACAAAATAATCATCATCGATCATCAAGAAGTGTCAATTACAGTAAACTAGTAAATATATGAACTTAGCTTTATGTCCCATAACCACTAGCTTAACTTAAATATTTACGAACAAATTGTAGATCTCCACTAGAAAATAGTCGCAAGAGATTCGATCGAACAGGTCTGAGAATTAACCGACGAAGTAAACGCAAGCGTTTCATACCACTTGTTTTACTAAGTCGTTTAATTAAATTTCTCATACGAGTGAGGTAAAGGTTTGTATATACTAGTAGATTGGAAAACGGTTTAAGAAACGCGCTTTGTAATAAAATAGTGTTGAAATCATTTTGATGAAAGAGTTTTGATATTTACTACTAGCATTGAAAACCTTTATATTTTTATAGTGACAAACCATAAAAATGATTGTAGAAACAATCAATCATTAAAATCCACATACGAAAACGTGAATCAAATCCAAAGAAATTGATAAAGAATCCATCGAAATGGATATTCAAAAATCCAAAAAAAAAAGAGTCATCAAAGTCGTAATAAACGATAACAACAAATAGGATCATCACGAATCGATTCAAATTGGAAATTCAATCCCAAAAGGCAAAGTGGGCTGAAGTAGCAAATTCAGTTGACTAAACAGAGATTTTCAGTTGACTAAACAGCAAATTCAGTTGACTAAACAGAGATTTTCAATTGACTAAATAGCAAATTCAGTTGACTAAACAGAGATTTTCAGTTGACTAAATTCTGCCTGGAAACTTTCTGTTTCCAGGTTCAGTCGACTAAACAGAGAATTCAGTCGACTGAATCATGCCTGGAAACATTCTGTTTCCAGGTTCAGTCGACTAAACCATGCCTGGGCTGTTTTTCAACCTATCCAAAATGAAGAGCAAACTCTTCCAAAATGCAACCGGACAAACATTGGCTCAAAATTCTAAAAATAGAAGTTATCAAAGTCGACAAAGGTGATAACAACTAATCGGAGAAGAAGAATCGATTAAAGATTGGAAAACAAAGCAAATTTAGCATAAATAGGCAAAACAGGCAAAATAGGAGCAGGTCAGTCGACTAAACTCCCTGAGTCAGTCGACTGAGCACATACCTAAAAAATTTTCGGGCTTCATCTCAGTCGACCGACTCAGAGAATTCGGTCGATTAAACCTGAATTCCTGCATTTCCTATCCTATTTCAAATGAAGTGCAAACTCACTCAATTTGCAATCGGACAAGCACGGACGCTAGGGGTTTACGCCAATCGGCAACCCGGTCCTATAAGCTCCTCGACACATCACCAAAACATGATCAAAACATCGAAGTAAGGATTTTTTAAAGATTTGAACCCAAAAACACTAAAAATTGGAATATTCACCAATTCAATCTAAACCACAAGCAAATGCACATGAATAAGTGTTAGGAATTCATACCCAACAATCAAAGATAATTATAGTCATAGATGTGAGATAAAAATCTCACCTTTAAACCCAAAGCAAATGAAGAAGAAGCTATAGAGCAATGGAAAGAACAATCACTCTTAAATTCCAACCCAAAGAGCTTGAATCTAAGCTTAAAAGAGAAACATTTCCTAAATTAGGTTTAGGAATTTCTGAAATTGGTAAGAGAATGAGTTGGAGAAGAAGAAGATGAGGCTTACCAAAGCTTCTTCTATAAATTTGGAGCTAGAACTTGATTTGCAAAAGAAAACTAGGACTTGGAGTTTTAATTTCCCATTCCTCTCTCCATTGTTGTTAAAGCTTGAGTATTAGGAATTAGAAATGAAGTAATGAAGAGGAGAGGGGTGAAGCTTGGGTCTAATGGGCTGAAACAAAACCAAAGCCCTAAGTGAAAAAGTGGCAAAATTCCACTAACTCCAAACATATCAAAGTTTATACTTAAAAAGATCGCAAACGTCATTTTGAACTTAATGGAAGTGGTGTCGAGTCCTAATTTGACTGTTTGCAAAAAGTAGCTTTTTCGGACAAAAATCCGACTAACGATGCAATATTTAAATAAAATATTTAAATACTCAATCGCAAAATATGCGGGTTGTTACAATTTGGATCTTAAAATTAAACAATGAAGTTAATTTGATTTAAGTGGTTAAATAAGTAAATTGAAATTATTTTGAAAATGATATGAATTTAAGTGGTTTAAAATAAGAATGGAATTGAATTTAAATCATTGATTTGAATTATTAAATCAAAATTGAAGTTAAAAATGAATGTTTCAGAAATTGAAGTTATTTCGAATTGAAATTGAAATCAGATTGATTTGGAACTAAATCGAGATCGAGTCATTTTAATTGAAAGATTAAAAATTTAGTTTTGTTGATTTGAAATCTGAACATGGTCTATATTTATTGAAATGGAAGAAACGGTTTGATTTCATACTATTTTCTATATAAATCATTTTAATACAAATTGTTTTAAAATCTACCATTTTAAAATTCCAACTATTTAAATTTTCAAAACTATTTTACTATATAATCAATTTCCAATACTCAAACCATTTTATGTTAAACTATTTTTTTCTATATTAAATTTTCAGTGGCAATCTGAAATCATATATTCTCGGTTTCATGCCAAAACCATGCGAATTCATGTGCTTATAAATTAAAACAAATCATTATAATATAACTCAAGCATATCATCATCCAATTTATCAAAAAGCGAATTTAAATCATCAAAACCCTATAATCATAGAATAAAAATAGAGATGGTAGAAGATTATTGTTCACCTTAAATTTGATAAGGAATTTGGCATTTGTTAATGATTAATCTTCCCTAGATTTTGATTAAAATTCCTCTTTTCCTCCTTGATAATGGCCGTCTTTGTTTTAGGTTTTAGATTTGTATTTGTGATAGTGAGAAATGAGACGTAAATGGACAAAAATGAGAAGTTATAGATGTGTGTAATAAATTGGCTAATTTACTAATATGTTGTAATGACCCGCCTTTTTGGACGGTTTTAGTCAACAATAAACCGCACATGTCGACTTAAACCATTCAAAAGGGAGGATTGTTAATGGGGTAAATAAGAGAAAAGAAAAAAAACAAAACACGGATTCTCACAACGGAATGAAAAAATATAATAATCAAATAAACAATTCATGAAGTTGTTTTACGAATAACAATTGATTTCACTTTTACAATATAATTAGAGTTATGCATACAGTAGGAATAAATAAATAATGCAGCGGATAAAAATGATGCAGTGGAATAATATAGTGACTAGTAGACTAATCTTTGTCTTCATCCTCCAAAATAAAATGGTCTTCGATACACTGAAAAGCCCAGACTGATTCGAGCGTAATGAATAGACAAAACACCCGAGTCAGAACTAAAAGATCTTATGTAAGTTAAATCAAAATAAGTAAATATGAGTGTAACAGCTTCAGAGATGTTTATGGGATTTTACATCTCCTATCCAGTGTCTAACGTGCATGCAATAACTTAAGAGATGTTAGGGATTCCATCTACTAAGGATCCGTTAAGCTATCTACATATATAATACAATACGCTATTATAATATGTGTATGGTAAAATAAAGTACTAAAATAGCATTAAGGCGTTATCCATATCCCTCTTAACACATTTTTGTATAAATACCATAGTTTATACAGATACTGTAAGCTCCACCAAACTGGTGGTTTACTCAGTAGCACTCCATTGGTATGATACAAACCAAATTCGTAATGGACTCGATCAGGATAAATATGATAAGGCATGCGAGGCCATGCCCAGGGCAGGATTCTATCATTTTGTGGATCCAAACTAGTGGTAATGCATAACAGCTACTACCGTCCACCTCGAGACACACTCCCATAATCAAAAATCGAGGGGTGGCCACCAATCAATCACAAAGTAACAGATGTAGTATCGAAGAAATGTGCCCGATAAGGGAAGCGACCCCACTTGGCTTGGCATGGCTAATAATTTAGTCATTTTAATTATGACCTGAAAGTCAAGGCTATCCATCATTGTTCTCTTACTTCATTCCAGTAGCGTTTGTCAAACCATTCTACTTCATTCTAGATTCTCCACCCCGTGCATAGTTGTTAAAGTGGTTTTGGAATTGGCAGAGAGTATGACGTATCCGACCCCGGTCTCATTAACAACCAAATGCTTATTTCACACCGGTTGGTTGTTTTATATTTCCAAAACCATTCGTATTTGATATCAAGATATCGTTTTCAATTCAAAATATCCCTCATTTCAAAACCATCGTATTTACTCAAAATATGTCATTTTCCTAGAAAATATCATTTCAATTTCTAACATAGGTTATAACATCATTTAACCATATTCGCCTTTAAATCAAGGATTTACTTATAACCAATTCAACCTTGCACAGTTTGAATTTAGAAAATAGTTTGGATAGTTATATATAGTTTAAAGTAGTTTTAAATAGTTTAATAGTTTAAATAGTTTAAGGATTATTTATGTTAAGAAAACATGATTTTGGATATGGGTTTTAATTTTTAAAATTTTCCAAGCTATGGAAATTTTATTATGAATTTTTGATGAAAAATATGATATAATTGGGTTTAAAATCTAATTCGAGAATTTCAGGAAAAAATTAGGTCTAAAATTTTAATATGTTTGATTACATAATGAAATTGAATTTATGCGATTTTTGGGGATTTTTGTAATTGATTTACTAGGGAAAATAAATTATTTTAAAAGAAGGAATTTTTTGAAAACATTGGTTTTAGTATATGAATGAGCTTAAACCATACATTTTTATGTTTTAAATTGATATAAATGTAGTAGTTAAAAAGGTAAAGTATTTGAAAAGTTTTTATGGCAACCAATTAATAGTTTACAAATAGGCAAGTTGTAATAAATTAATTACCATAAGTTGCTATATTTCAGCCTTTAAATCCGGAATAGGCATTCCACCTCCCTTAGTAAGAACCTTTCGCCTCCTTTGATTTTGCCACATCTGAGTCGAAACCAACACATTCAATACCACCATAATCAAAACCAATACACAAGATATCACTTATATGGTATGCAGTGGATTGGAAGGAAGGAGGAAGCCTTGGTGTTGAAAGGTTAGCTTCCGATGGAATCGAAACCCTGTTTTGTTTTCAAAAGTTAAAGTCTTGCCTTGTTTTACATAAAGTTTCCCACATAGTCGAAACATATGTTTAGAAAGGGTTTCCCAATTAGCTTTCGAAGAAGGTTGTCATATTATGTTAAAGTTTTAGCTTTCGGGGGTACCTTTTTCCTTAAGTAAGAGCTTTCGAAAGGACTGGTTTCGTCCCAGTCGAAACCAAGCCGCTAGTTCCCCTTTCGACTGCATTGAAGTCATCTATGTTGTCGAAGGGGTTACTTCTCTTTTACCCAATCCTTTTTCCTATATGCTTTTGAAGGGGTTGAGGGTTTCGAAGGTGATGGAGTTGAAAGGGGGTTTCGACTTTTTCCTTCAAAGTTGTTGTTTTAAAGATTTTGCTTTTGACTAAGATGGATCCAACATCATCAATTTTTTCCCAAACTAATTTTTGATTGGTTTTGAAAGAGAGACTTTCATATATAACCATTTTGACTCAAATGATGTTTTTAAAAAGTAAACCCAATACTTTCAGAAGGGGTATATTCATTTGTTTCAAAGCTTTATGTTTTAAAAAGATGTTTTGATACCATCGAAAGGTATAATAGGTTTCAAAAGAAAATGTTTTTTCAAGGCTTTGAAAGGTATGTGTACAACGTTTTGAAAAGAGGTCTTTACCTTCGAAGGAGGGCATCCAGGGGTTTCGAAAGAGATGTTTTTATGGTTTCAAAACATGAACCCAATCTCAATTTAAAGTAATAACCATGTCATAAATAAAGATTTCGAAATGTTATTTACGTTGTTGATAACCCGTAACTATATTTTGAGGAAAGGGAAGAATGACCAGTTAGGTTGACCCATTAGTGAATACAACTTAACAAATATTAAGTTTTAATTTAAAGATATCGGCAGGGACCAATAGGTTTACAGTAAGCCCATGAAAATGGTATGATATTGGCAGGGGCCAATAGGTTCATATTCAGCCCATGAAAACTATGATTTGATACTGGCAAGGGCCAGTAGGTTTGTAGTTGCTCATGAAACCTATATCCAGATTAAGCTATTAGCAGTCAGCCAATAGGTTCCTAGTTAGCCAATGAAAACTAGGATAAGAAATAAGATATTGGAGTTACCAATAGGTTCATAGTGATCCTATGAAAACTACGTAATTTGACAGATAGTCCTTAAGATTTAACAGATTAATAGTAACTCTAGAAACTATAATTGAGACAGATAGTCAGAATGAATGGTGATGGGTAATTCAAAGTTTATTTATGTAACGAAACTGACTCGACCTTCGAAAATCGGCACTGAATACGACACTCATATCCGAATGCCGCAGATCCAAACGTCGAATCTGGTTCACCGGAGCTTATAACACATTAGGTACAACACAGCGGAAGAAACGAATAATACATTTGATACAACATTTGATACAATATTCAGATACAATGGTGATATAATGAATATCGATATACATCAGAGATATGGTACAAGGCAATAGTAGAGGAAAGAAAAGATACACCAGTAGCGGAACAATATCTCCAATATGGTCTTCAAGAGCGAACTCCAGTATCGGTAATCTCCCTCTCCAAGGCACCGATCCAGAAATAGCTCGAACTTCCAATAACGATGCACAAAGCTAAGCAAGATCAGTCGTCCAAAGACTGAAGAAGATTCCCAAGGACTGAAAGCTACCAAACAAAGGACTTCGAAAGCTATCGAATCTACACCTATTATTGATTATCTAAATAGCTCAACTCTAGACTGCCCGTGTGGGGAAAAATTATAGGCACCCAGAGTTTAGGAAGGGAACAAAAACTCCAAGTCAATCGTGGGACTGGTGTGAGCCAACAAAACAGTTTATCTTTAAAACGAACAACAAAAGAATTTAAAATTTTAAATCCACAATGCATTCTATAAAATGAAACTACCATAAGGCCTCCTGCCACACACACAATGCAAATGCAAAATTGGAGGAGAGTTCTCCTTATGATAGTCAAATATGCTTGATACGAGAAAATTTCTTTGATATTATTACTAGTGCATAGTGTAGAAAAACCATTTCAAAAGTATAATATTAATCCTAGCCAACATAGACATTCCGAACTATGCCTACTATAGCTACCATCTAAACACTGGTGACCACCATAAGTAAATGGCAGGTTCTACAACTAAAACCGTACAAGGCGCGTATTGAAGATTGGATTTCCAACAAATGGTCAGGCTAAGGAACTTCCTACTGCCATATGGGTACGCCTCTGGAGGGACGTCCCGAGAGCTTAACCAGCTCTCTACCAACACAAGGCCGGGTTACCTCTGTAACTAGGTAACTACTACACGAGCATGCCATCCCTGGTCCTTTGGGACCATTATCCGAGGCGCCTCTCAACCACAAAGCAATCAAAAAGTAATAGATTTGCAGTGTCCACATGAGTTAAGTATCTGGGCTCCATACCATGATACCACCCTTTTCCATAAGGGAATGACATACCCTAAAGGGAGCGACCCTCATAACCTTGCCGCATCTTTCCTGTTTCAACCATTTTTGGGGTGTGAGGTCCTGATGCAGTCTCGTCCACAAAGCTACGCTTTATATAAAAGCCATGCTTTGATCAACAAATGGTACACAGCAGCACTCAGCATGCCACACTACCAAATTAGGAGTATATCACTGATAATTATCAACTACATAACCTCTGAGCTCGTACGTCTCAGAGAAGGGAGTTAAGCTAAGAGAATAAATTCTCCGCCACCAAACAGAAATGTATTTGATAGAGATCGGTTTAATATCTCAAAGTGTAATGTCAAACATACAACCATACAAGTCTGTTCCGGGTTCGAACAGAACCGAAGGCACTTCCGAAGAAGCCCTTGCAATCTCGGTATCCACAATTCCGATCGGACTCCCCATCACATATGGAGAACTCTATACCGGAGAAACTCAGTGCAGAGTCAATCGACAGGTTATCCTATCGTTCTCGAAGACGATCGGCCTTCACCACCAATCTTCAATTGCAATGCATAACGTCGTATCAATATTCGGAATGGGTTATATGACACAAGGTCCTCTCTCGGCTAAACCGAATAGTGAGCGCAATATTAAAAAAACATATGGATAAGGGATTTTAGTTAAGTCACAACTTTAAACCCAAAACCTTTCTTCAAATGGTTTAAAACAAATTACCATTTCAAATCTTTTAAACAAAAAGATTCATTTCATAAAGCTCACTCAGTTTCACAAAGATTCATTCACAGGTTTTCAAAACAATTTCCATTTCAATTAGGATTAATTCATCCAATCTTTAAATTAAAGATTTAACTTATAGCTTTCAAACCCGTTTCCAAAGATTTATTTATAACTTGGAAAACCATTTTCATTTGAACTTGAAATCCCTTTAACACAAATTGGAAATTCATTTCTTATATGAAAGCTTTTATTATTTAAAAACAAATAGTTTCATCTTGGAAAAATCCAATTTTATTTATACAAGTTAAAAAATTTCAAATATAAAATTAATTTGGGTTAAATTCAAATTCCCAAAACAACACTTTTAAAATGGTTCAACCCATATATAACTTGTATAAGCCTTTTTTTTCTATTTTGGATCATAAATAGAATTCAATTTCAAATCTTTTTGAATTCAAATTTAAATCAAATTTCGAAGCTAAATCAAGTTATTCAAAAAAAATAACTTTTATCTTTGAAATTCCTTTTCAAAGGCTTTTTATTTTAAACACAATCTATTTCCAAAATCATTTGGATTCAAAAATTCAAATTTTTAAAACTAATTCAAAAATCTGCGACTTAACCAATTTCCACGTGCAACCCATATTTGTGTGTGTATAAGTGTAGTCCAGGGTTTTTACACAGTAAAATTGTAACACCATCAATCAGTACATATTCCAATACAGCAATATATTTAATAGGCGGTATAAACTATAACGCTTATCTTTCATTCACAGGTCACAGATATATATCTCATAGATAATAAATTGCATTAAACACAGCTCAAATCAAAAACAGAGCATCACAATCAGGGATATCAAATAATTCAATCATCCAATAGAATCCAAACATTCATAAGTAAGATCAGCTAATTGTCTGATTAATTCAAATCAGATTAATTACTTATGAATTACTAATCATGGTTAATTAACATTAATAAATTACAAATCATTTTGATTAACTACTGTTTAGTCATCTATTAATCAACCATTTATTAGTAATATTAATTAACCCTTAATTATAATTCATCAACCTTTAACTATTAAATAATTATCCCAGTAATAGCTCGGGAATTTTGTGTGATTAGATTGGGTTTGTTTAAAGTACAAGAAGTTTAAAAGTTATAATGCAAATTTTGTTCAGTTTTAATGGCAATAGAAAATGTACAAAGTATTCAAGCAATTTTTTTTCAAAGTTTTTAAGTATAAGAAATCAAATAAGTTTCCAAATTAGAATTATTAAATAAGATTTTTAAACAAGTTTCAAGGGTTAAATGTTAAGGCTAAATGTCTTAATTGTTTTGAAAAATAAATTGATTTGAAATGATATGATGATAATGAATAAATTTCTAAGTATTTTCAAAAGGAATTTAATAATATTTGAATTAAGAAGGTGATTATGGTAAGTGTATTGAACTTTAATTAATCAATATTTTTGTATAAAATGATTTCGAGCATTTAATTTAGATGATGAAATTAGGTAATGAATTAAGATAAAATGGCTTATCTTTAATTAATTAAGGTGGATAATTAAAGGAATAATTAATTGATTAAGTAATTAAGGTAATTAATTTAAGATTACTTACTTAATTACTTAAGGAATAATTTGTTAATGTGATTAATTGATAGTTAATTTATTAATGTAATCGATTTAAAAGATAATTACTTTGTGTAATTAAATTAAAGTTAATTGCTTTGTGTAATTGATTTTAAAGCTAATTACTGAGTGTAATAAGTTAAGGATAATTCGTTAATTAATTAATTTAACCCTTAATTAATTAATTGCCATTAAATTAATTATCCTTAATTAATTACGATAAGTAACTATCCCTAATCTTAGATCAATGTTAATCACTTGATTAATCCACCTTTAATTATTAATTAATTACTTTAATTAAGTAATTATCTTTAAGCAATTAATTACCTTTAATTGTTTTCATTAATTTAATCTTCATTTATTAATTATATTAATTAATAAATCCTTAATTATAAATTAATTAACCTTATATTAATAATTAATTACAATGATTATTTAATCCTTAATTAATAATCATTCCTTAATCATTTTCATAAATTAATTTCCTTTTAATTAATTAATTATTTTCAAATTAATTACCTTTATTAATTAATCACATTAATTAATTATTCTTTAAATTAATTAACCTTTAAACACTTGATTTATAAATCATTAATTATTCATCCTTAACTACTTTCATTAAGTAATTACTTTTAAGAAATTAATCATTCTTAAATAAGTTATTCCTTAATTTCTTGATTTATTGAACTTTTAATCATTGATTAATTATCCTTAATCATATAAGTTAACTTAACCTTTATGTGGACAATTTAGAAACATTTGATTAACTCCTTTATTACTTAGTTAAGTTTATTTAAAATGTAACTCTTTTAAAATTATAAATCTAAAACATTTTGAACTTAATTAATTTAAAATATCTTCATTCTTAAACCTTTAATTATATGTTTCAACTTAACAACAAGCATTAATTTAAAAAGGGTAGTTTAGAAATCAAGTTTACTTAGATTGTTGAAGTTTTCAAAACTGAAAATTATGAAACCCGAGTCAACTTCGAGTATTACCCGAGATTATTGCCCATTTACTTCGAGTTTTTCTCAAACCCACCCGTACGCTTTACTTTTCCAAACCCAAATTTTGTTTAAGTGTTAAACCTAGTTCATTCACGAATTCCCTAGACTTATTCTCGAGCCAACACCCTAGTTCCCCGAAATCAACTTCGAGTCAACTCCATCACCTACCACACACCATCACCCACCACACACCATCACCCAGACACAATGACGTGCACATGTACGTGCACCACCACCTGAGTAACTTCCAACCTCTGACGAACTTCCCTGCACGTCACCCAACGCCGTTGCAATCGATATCGATCATCAAAATAAGATCACAAGCTCCTGAGCAAAATCGAACGACTCGAGCGACCTAGAACAAAAATTTCTGACCAAAACTCTCCTCGCTTCCACGTTGTCGACCACCTGAAACCCAACGACTCCGGCCACACGTTCCCCGACAATTCACGCTGCTTTCCCCCAAATTTTGTGGCACTTGATCATCTAAAGACGATGCCAAGATTCGATTGCCAAGCTCGACCCATTTAGGGTTTAAAACCCAAATCGACCGATTGTCGATCCACAGCCCTTGGTTGCCCTTTCCACCATTTTTGTCAAACTCTCCAACACCTCGACCTCCTCCAGCCACGACCGCGTTGCCAACAACTCACGTGATCGCCGTAGTTTGATAGAAACTCATTTCACGTTCAACCCACGAGTTCACCTAAATTTCTCACCTAAAAATCTAGATATTTATCTCAAAATTCGTCATTTTGCTCCATATTTCAGATTACATAATCAGAGGTAGAAATTAGTTTGATCTATTTTAACCCAAGCTTTCATTTTTACTGTAATATTTAAATTCCCAAAATATTTATCCCATAACTATGCTTGTGGTTAATTTTAAAATTGATATTACAACATTATAATCACTTTTCATTTTGAGATTTATACTTAGTATTGATTGGTTTAAGAGATATACATTTTTCTTCTTCAAAAAAACAGGTTTAAAACCCTGTAACATAAGAATAGAGGGATATTTTGCCTGTGCTCACAACTTATTCAGGCATGCAAACATAATTTATATGTAGACCTATACATGCAGGCACTTATCAATAACAACAAGCCATCTGATCAAGGAAATTCACAGATTCACAGGCATAGGATTCAAAGAAACTGGTTTTAAAAATTAAAGTTTGCTCACCTGTATATTTGCAAACAGAGAAGCAAAGATGAATTTGAGCCTATATTTCTTTTTCCTTCTTTAAATCTTGAAGTTAAATCTGCAAAGTTTGTTAATACAAAACTTTGCTTAATTTCTATTGTATTCATTTGTTTACTTCATCAATAACAAACAATCCTTAATTTACTTACAGTTTGAATTCCTTAATCAACAGAGAAAGATTTTTTTTTTTTTGCTACTTGAAGTCCAGAAATAGTATTAGTCTTTGATCTTGATTTCTTCCTGCAACTGATTAATACCATTGTTTAAACTCTTTGCTTTATTACTAATTAACAACTTCAAATTCAAATCTTTTTAAGAAATTTACTTGCCTTAATCTATTTCAGAAATCTTGCACTGTTTCCTTAGCCAAAAACTGAAGCTCTGGTTCAAACTAAATCTGCAGTTGAATTTGTTTGTGTTACAAAACTGATTTTGAAACTACAAATTTACTAAACTATAAAGTTTTAAAATTTACCTGAGAGATGGAAACATAAAACTACAGCTTGATGTTTAAGGAGATTTTCAGATTTTCTTTACTTTGAATCCAAGAAAAGTTGGCAGTTTTTATGATTTTTTCTATTTTTTTCTTTGGTGTTGGAGTTTGAAATGCTCAATCTTTTGTTACTGTACTTTCAAAGATTTGGGAGGCTAAATAATTTGAAAATAGAAGCTGAAAAGTTTTTTTTTTAATTTTTTAAATCTTATTATCTTATTCAATCAATCATAGTGAATGCCATTTGCAAAAATAATCATGAGATCTCAATGTATGTTAATTCCTTTACTCCATCTCCTTTATGTATGTTTAACATTTGTAATTTTTTCAAAGACAAAAGAATTTTTAAATAAATTTTTATATCATATACACTTTATAAATAAATGTACCCCTTATTCATTTGTATATACATAGTTTTCAAATCCAAATTTTATTTATTTATAAGATATTAAATATAGAATTTCAAATCCACAATTAAATTTAAAAATCGGTGTCCAAATAAACAAATATCCTATTTAATGTTGGAAAAATTAATCTAATTTACAATTTAAATTCACAAATTTATATCAATTACTAAATTTAATTTTACTCAAAAATCGGGATCGTTACAATTTATTTGTTTCGCATATCAACATAATGTTTTAAAATACTATGGTTTAACCATTGTGGATGCAGAAGCATAGTATATGGTTTTATAAATGTTTTAGGATACTAGTGAGGGGAAAGTCGTTCCGCTAAGTGGCGTGGTCTCATTAGATATCTAAATGGTTTGAGATGTTAAATTATTATTCATACCAGGCATTATGTCTGACTCGAAGTTTTTGTTTTCCTCTTAAACTCTCGGGTACTCAATCGATTTTGAGTAGGTTGAGAGTTAAGGTTTCTAGGTGATCTTTAGATGAATAAAACTTCTGAGGACGTGTAGGAAGCAAACTTGTTATTAGTGTGTTTACATTTATGCCGTGTGTTTTGTTTTTAAAGGAAAATTGTTTTCTTACCTATCTGTATACTCTGATCTACCGATGAGGCATCTTCATATGTCGCTCTTAGTGTATTTTATAATAATTATATGTTATTTGAACGTGGTATATGAATTGAGATTATGTAATCACTTTGGAATATTTTGAAATGGAATGTGGAATTTTTTTGCTGTTTAATTTTTTCTATATTATTGTGTTTCTATGTGTCAATGTATCTAACACCGCCGTATTTGGTCGTCGAGGATTAATAACTATGGATGACAGTAGCATCTGTAACCGTTAGTTTTGGGCCTTACAATAGGGGATGTTACAAGTTAGTATCAGAGCGTAGGTTTATGAAACATTAAAAGAAACTTAAACCTAAAATTCCAAATGTAATCCAGTGAACTTAATAATTGGGTAAAATGTATGATATATCTATTAAAATCGGGAACGAATCTATAATTCAGTAACAGAATATTTCTTATTTGAACAAAAGGATTTTAAAGGTGCAATATAAAGAGATAAAATGGAAATTTAATTACCATAGAAAGATAATAATAATTGTGCCTTAGTTTGAAATGAAGACTTCCTAATTAATAAAACAAAAGCCGCACTAGTTTCATCATTACAATTGCTTCCAGTATACTTCATTGTTGAAATAAAGAAATCACCTAGACCTTCTTTCTCCTCCTTCCTAAATTCATCAAAGCTAGATTGAAAAAAAACAAAATGTGCGGTCAAATTAATTGTGACGGCAACCGACGTTGGTGATGAGAGGGGATGCATCGCGCCTCGACGACGATGCTCGAGCTTGGGGGCGAACACGCAATGGGGGCGAACACGCAACGGAGTAGGTCAAGGCGAACTGCTGGTAATGGAAGCAACATCATTGACCTCAATTAACGTGATGATGGAAGCGGCTAGGATGGAAATTGATCTAGAAACGCTCGAGCATGGAGTTACGAGCCTGGCATCGCGTATTTCAAATCAGGTGCTACGCACGACGACGGGTTCTAGGTGCAAGTGGCAGACTTCTCTTCATCAAGGTGAGATTTTTAAATCCTAGACATCAATATCTAATAGCATGAAGGCCTGAGTTGATTGTTAGTTAGAATTATATTTGAATAAATCGATGATTGGTTAATTCATTTCTTAGGAAACTAGCTACAGTTAATTTTTAAGGGTTTATGGTGTGAAATGAACAGAACTTGAGTGTTTAGATAGACTTGATATTGCTTATACTATTGTGTGCAATTCCCTAAGCTAAGAAATCTGATCATTAAAGTTTGAAAGGTGATACGAAAAACAGGGCAGTTTTGCCAGTTTTTGTTTGCCATTGTTTTGAGAATCTCAATTTATGTTTAGTTGAGATTTTATGCTTGTTTTGGAGTCTATTATCATTTGAATTCCTGCGATAATTTATTTTAAATTATCAAATCCTTTTTGATGAATAATTTGAAGAAAACTGGTTATTTAAAAAAGGTTTTAAACCTTGAAAGGAATTTATAAACGATTATTTAAATTACAAGTATTTTTATATTATTAAACTTATATATATAATGATTTTATAACTAAAATTTGAAAGCTTTTAAGATTTTATAAAAAAAAATTATATATATAGGTATATATGTATATAATTTTGTAAAATTTTAAGAATAAAAGAAATTATTTATTTTGGAAAGTAATAGTCTGATTCAAATTTTAAATAAGAAACTCCATTTTATTTAAAACTAATTTAAAACTCTTTTAATTTATTTATTATGGATTAACAAAGATGAGAAGTTTAAAAGTGAATTATAGATAAAAAAATTTAGAAATTATTTTCTATATGAAAAAAAAATTCTTTATGAAAAAAATTTATACTAATTACTTTCAACCTATAAACTATTGTCTGATTGTATTTTGCTATTGGCTATTTTTATGCAAATTTGAATTGGATTTCTGATGAATTTCGTGATTTTCTATGAAACAAATAATTTTAGTAAATGATTGAATTGTCAGGTGGTATGGGACATGTTGTACAATTCTTTCGATTATTATTATAATTTGTTAAATAGAATTTGAGTGGAAATTACTAGCTCTTAGTAAATACTTGAATCTACTTTCTGCTATGGGATAGTTAGTTAAATTCTTGTGATTACTAGAGTGATGGTAATTAACACTTTGAGTTGTATTATCTTAGGATGTTCGGATTTCAGACCGATAGATCCCTGGAGAAGATAGTTTATTTTTCATCAATCTAAGAATCGATTCATTTTTAGATTTGGTTAGGAAGATCTCTATCGAAAGATCTGTTATGGTGTAAATACGGCTGTCTCTTTCGGAATGCAGCTTTTTACATGCATCGTAGCCTATAAATACTATAACCTATCAGTTTATTTTGTTTTATATAGTTAGATAGTGCTTACCTCTTTCGGAAGGTAAATTTTCATAGGACAGATTAGGTACACAGCAACTCTTTTCTTTAAGCAGTGTCCCTAATCTGCATTCTCTTTCAAAAGGCTTCCTTCCTATGTAGCGGGTCTCTTTCAGTAGATTTCATGTCACTGTATTAAACTGATAGATGACTACCATTATTATTTCATTATTGATGATTATTTCTTCAATGCATTTTACTATGGATATTCTTTATCCGTTATGGCTCTGAGGAATTTTGGATCACCATATTTTGAGATGATAGTGTATTGAGACTTGATATATATTTATGATATAGTAATTTGTAGATTTGCCTTATTTGAGTATTTGTTTTGGGCATATTTTATTTATGACTTATTTGATTATTGTTAAGTCAAAATTTTGGGATCTGTAATTATTGGTTGAATATGCCTTTTTGAATTTTTGGGTTTTAGGCATATTTTAAAATGACTTATTTTAGACTTAAGTCATTTATGGATTAATATAGTGAATTTAGTTAATATGATTTATTATAATTGTTTTTTTGCATATTTCATATGGCTAATTATTTTAAGTCATAGAGTTATGATTTAAAACTCATCTATTATTTAGATATAGTCTGACCCGTTTATTATTTTAATACTCGGGTCAGGCCGAGACCTTACAGGCATAGGGACCCATTGACCTTTGGATTACGGGGCTAACATCAAAGTAGACTATTTTGATAGTTTTAGTTTACTTCACACTTATATATGTTGAAAGTTAGGAACTTATGTCATCTATATTATATAATAGTGACTTTGTACCTGATAGAAGGTTTTGGATATGATGTATATTACTCCGCTGTGATCTGTGACCCTGATTCTAATTTATCTACATTATATACTGTTTTGAATATTTTTAATCAGTGTGTTTTTACTTTCTATTAATACTGTACACATCTAAATTTCAGTTCAGATCTTCAAAAAGGTAAATTAGATGTGTCAGTGTTAGTATAAAGATATATTCACATTTGATCACCCTTAACCAAACGTATTCTCCGGATTAACAGACGACATTACTTGTAATGTTCTGTGCTAAACTGGACATAGCGGTGGGGTCGTCATAGATAGTCCTTAACAGTTAACAGGTTAATAGTAACCCCAAAAGCTGTATTTGAGACAGATAGTCAAAATGAATGGGGATGGGTAATCCAAAATTAATTATTTGTTTTACATATCATCATAATTTTTTGAAATACTATGTTTTAACCATTGTGGATGCAGGAGCACAATATATGATTTTATAAATGTTTTAGGATACTATGAGGGAAAAACCCGTTCCGCTAAGCGGTGTGGTCTCACTAGATATTTAAATGGTTTGAGATGGTAAATTATTATTCATACCAGGCTGTATGTCAACTCGAAGTTTTTGTTTTCCCCTTAAACTCTTGGGTACTCAATCGATTTTGAGTAGGTTGAGAGTTAAGGTTTCGAAGTGATCTTTAGACGAATAAAGCTTCCGAGGATGTGCAGGAGGCAAACTTATTATTAGAGTGTTTTCATTTCCGATGTGCGTTTTGTTTGTAAAGGAAAATTATTTTCTTGCCTACCTATATACTCAAATCTACCAAGGGGCATCTTCATATGTCTCTCTTAGCGTATTTTGCAATAATTATATGTTATCTGGACGTGGTCTGCGAACTTGGATTATGTAATCAATTTGGAATATTTTGAAATCGAACATGGAATTTATTTTCCTATTTAATTTTTTTCCATATTCTTGTGTTTCTATGTATCAATATATCCAATATCGCTGTATTTGATCACCGAGGACTAATAACTATGGATGACTACAGTATTTGTAGTCGTTAGTTTTGGACCTCGTTAATTCAACCAGAGATTTTACCAAGCACGGTTAAGCACAAAGCAACCACTAAGCCTCTTTAATTAATCTTTTCATTAATCAAGTTACTGTAAATTCTCGTCTTAAAATTCTTTTATAAAGTTACATTCAAAAACCATTTATACTCCTTTCAATCTTTGAAAAATATCCATATACTTATCTCAATGGTATAAGTACATCGGTAAAGACAATACACTTTCCCCACTTTGGAAATGTATTCATATACTTATCTCAACAGTATAAGTATATTCACTAAACATTATGAAAGATTTATTATTTCAAAATCATATCAAAGGATTAAAATAAATATTATTTTTAAAGAAATGGAGATAACGATAAACCCAAACACCGTTCCTTTGGTATTAAACATGAAATGAAAGTCCACACCACCAAAATTAAGAAGGTCGTTGTAGAGAAATCCAATCTCAATTTCTTTTATAAATTTCTTCAGTAAATCCTTTATAATAAATCTCTTTCATTTGTGAACATCTCTTTTACTAAAATTCCAAATCCATTTATAATACTCTTAATAAATCTCCAAGTTTATTTATAAAACTGTTTTAAAAATAAACAAAGACATTTATAAAAGTTCTTCTTAAAATTTCAATATATATCTTCAAGTTCTATAACTCCCTTAATTAGTTATAAGTATAAGCTCTAAATTCATTTTAGAATTACTTCATAAAATATCATTTATAAATTCCTTTATATATATATATATAACAAAATTATAGCCTTCTTTTATATATTCCTAAACTTTACTTAATTTCTCCTTTATAAACACCTTTTATATTATTTATTAATTCTGTTATAAAAGCTTCTTTTTAAAACACCAATTATAACTTATTTTATAAATCCTGACTTATTTGCAACTCTTTATAAAGCTCCAAGTTCATTTATAAAATTCCATTTATAAATTTCATAAATAAAATTAGCAAAACTCGATTTTCAATCAAACTTCAAATATAATACCATACTCCGAATACATACAAATTTCAATATCATTATAAAACTCATATGCTTTCCATAACACGATCTTTCCACATATTTCAATAAATTTCCAAATGGAATTTATTGCTCCAATTTATCAAAATGATATTGATTTCCTTATTAAATTCATGTCAACTTATAAAACATCATTTATACATATGCAAATTTATCACACTCTAGTTTCCAAAATAGATCCAACTATTTTTAATAAAAGGACCATTCCATATATTATTATAAATCCAAAAATGTTATTTATTTCTCAAATTTGTCAAATGGAAATATCTTCCCCTTTTATAAATTATCACTTATAAGACTCTCCTTAAATTTATAAGATACCATTTATAAATCTATTCTATTGTTTACAACATTTTATATAAAATGTTTCACAAAAATTTATTTTCAAAATATTTCCATCTTCTTTAAAAAAATCACTTTTAAATAAAAGATAACTCCTTTCTATCTACTTTTGAATTTAACTATTATTATTATAATATTCTATAAAAACAAAAATACTTCCAAAAATAATTATTAAAACATTTACTTAAACGTATATATTAGAAAAGAAAAATGAAAGAAGTTAAAATAAAATAGAAAAGTCAAAATCTCTTTAAACAAAAATATCACAGGAATTCCAAAATAACAAGATTTGAAAATCATTTTTCCAAATAAAAAATCATTTCCAAACTAAATCAACAATTTATAGTATTTCAAAAATACTTTATGGAGGCCAATAGATATATAGCACTTTACTAGTGCTATAACTACATTTTCTTCTAAAATGGTTCAATTTTCATATATGTTAGTGTCACAACCAAAATGGCCAACAATCAAATTCAACATTTAACAATCTATATCATAGGTATATAATTGAAACAAATCAACAGGTAAATAACTGAAAATTAAAAATAACAATATCGAGAAATCCGAATTTCTCAATAAAATTCCTTTATTTCAGTTTTAAATACCAATTGCTTTAAAAGCGGATATTTTACCCAATTAGCCAATAGTTTCAAACAAACTCAAATGTTAAAATTTATCTACTATATAACATACTGATTAACCAAAAAGATGAGTTATCATCACTGAAATTCTAGTTGACGCCGAAGCGTTTTGGTTTGAATTAAAATCAAATGACATTCGATTTTAGCCTAAATTTCACTTGCCTCAAATTTTGCAAAACCAATTCCATCGCAAAGGTATCACCATTACGAGCATAGTGCAGAAGACCGCATCTCGATTGGTCCTTATATGAGAAAGTTATGAATTTTATAAGTTGTCGAATAATTTAAAACAATCAAATTCCACTAATTACATTTTTTAACGTGATTACCCATCTAAAAATTAATCCTTCTTCCACAATACTTTCCCTGTTTCTTCCTGAAGCTCACCACACTATGGCTGACACTTCCAGGGCCAATAACTCGCTAGATACACGATGAAACGCTCCACCGACTTCACCAATCAACTTCCCTACTCCTCCTCCTCTTCGCGTACGTCCCCACAAAACCTCGCTCGACTAACCTGTGGAAAACGCATCCAATGGCCAACACACGACCCAGCAGCAAGTTCATGATTCCCTCCTTAGTGCCCCACGTCCTAGAAACTTGCCCAAAGCCCCCTTTCCTTGTGAGGAATGCGATGCAACAGATCCCGTAAACTCCCATTACCTAAATCGAAAAAAATCACTAACCGTCCTCGTGCAACCCATGACTATCACCAAATCATACTGTGCCTAACTACACTATACCAAATCGATGCTTTTGGCCACATGATTACAAACCATAATTTTCATTTTTTTAGTTGAGTATACTATTTTGTTTGGGATTTCAAAGCTTGGAATCACTTTTTTATTACTGGAAAGACGGAGCAGATATAAAAAGAGAAAGGGTATATGTGATAGAATTGTATGCTGAAGTTAAGTGTCGAGTAAAATTTAATTTGCAAACTCCAGCATTTTGTCGCACATATTTTTGTTCACGTATAGGCTACAAATGACAAAACAAAAATACGGTCGAACTCAAAACAACAATGCGGCAAAACAATAACAATATACACTGGTTATTAGATTGTAGAAAATCATAAAAACACCATCGTTTTCCAATAAATCATCAAACGAATAATTTAAAGAATTTCCAAGTTAAAAATTATGGAAAAATCAAATAAATTAAATTAAAAACAAATCGAGCCATTATATTAAAAATAAATTTTCAAATTTGTAAAAATGAATTCACCATTATTATTCATTAATTTAAAAGAAATTAAATATGATCATTAAATCCTTTTATTAATATTCAATTTAAACTCAAGATATTTAAACCATTATTCAAATAATAAGTCCATAATTCCAATACGTAAATCACTATTCAAATATTTATTCACAATTCAAAGATTTTAAATAATCTCTATAATTTAGTTCAGATTTTAAAGCTTTTAAACCAATAACTAAACAATTTAAATTCATTAAATATTCAAATCAGATGATCAAAATTCTGTGTCGTTGCCGTCAATATCTTTTTATTTCTTCTATATCATAACTATATTGGTTGGGGATTTAGAAATGATTAATGTTTGAACATGTGTAGATGTTTACCAGTTACATTAGTTGTAACGATATTTATTTATTAAAAATAGTACACATATTGTTATTTAAATTCTACCATAAGGCTTTTCTCTTTTTATCCATACTGATTTTAGATTTTTAATTATATAATCAACCACCCACTATTTTTTATATCTTAGATAAATGTGCAAGCATATTTTGATGGCATTTGTCACTAATTTTAGATGTTAAGAATAATTATGTGTCACATGTAGTTAATACAACAATAATAATCAATGCTCAAAATAAGAACATAGTACAATTCGATTCTCAGAAAGGCATGTTTACTAATTACTGCAGCAAAGTTTCCTTTATTAACGAACATGATAAAATACATGAAAATATTAGAATAAAGACAACATGATTTAAAAGAATAATGATGGCAATTATATTCCATGCCTTTTCGAATATCACCCTATCACCTTGATGTCATATGGTCCAACCCAAATTGGATCAAGTTTCTCCGATATAGGAAAATACATTTCAAGGCCAGATGTAACAACCCGTAATATTTAGTCTTCAAATTTGGATATTTATTCACATATTTAAATCTGAATTTAAAATGTAATATAATCTATGCTTCAAATAACTATTTGATTTTTTGATGATGTACTTTAAATTTAATTTATAGAACTTCTCCATAATTTTTAATTTAAAAATAATTGAACTTCTGTTTGATGTATTTTACCGCAAATGTTGGATTTTTAAAACTTTATAGAATAAGTCAACCTGTGTTTTTTTTGTGATCCAGTCATAGTGTTATGCACGATAATATTTTTATTTCTATCGTTCGCAGTTCGTGCAACAACGGGATACTGTATAATGGGATGCCACAAATTACTTCTTCCAAACCTTTTAAAAAATAGATATAATCAACCCATTACATATCTTTTTATAAATCTTTAACAATATACTTTGTTGTCCTTGTGTTGACTTTGGGTTGTTTGCATTTAAGTGATTGTTGAATTTTTTGTTGTTTTGCATTAATGTATTTGTACTTTTGTTCCCTTAGCTGCTAACAATATTAGCCCATGTATTAGAATACTTGAAGACATTCTTTTTTTTCTCATCTCCCTATACATGTCCAAAAACCATGAAACTAAACACCTCCGCCGTTTCGAAAATCACATCTCAAACCATCCACTTTTATCTTAATCGTTCAACACAAAAGTTGTTTGTATTTTATATAGCATTTAAAAAAATGGTAGCTCATCATCTAATGAGCATCAAGCTCTGCCATTTTTTGACGAGCATAAAGTAGTGAATGGATTATATAGTCGGGTTCGTATGTGGAAATCATGATTTTCTAAGTGTTTTGTGGGATTTTATGAATTGGGATTGAGTCGTGGTAAGGAGATGAATGGATTTCATTTAAAATTCAATTTTTGATGATGTGTTGGGTTTAAGGAGGAGAGGTGGTGTTAAAAGGAGGTTGAAGAGATGGCCGAGACAAAGGAGGTGATCACAGGTGGTTTGGTGGCTTGTGGTTCATGGTTGAGATCGAATTAGGGTCTAAGAGCATTTATTTTGGGTGTTAGGAAATGGAAGTACAAGCGGCATAGGGAAGTGTCGGAGTTGGCTAGGTAGTGAGTCAATATGTGGCAGTTGTAATGAAGTAGGTGGTATGTGCCCTAGGGGGATGTAGCAGCGATGGTACGTAAGTGAATATGGGGGTGTGGGCAAGTGGACGCGGTTCAAATGGAGGGTGAGGGGGTTGGGATTTCATCGGCGACGCTAGTGGAGGCGAATGTGGTACCATCACCATGAACATGGAAAGGCGGTCATGTGGGTGGTATCGGTTGATTGGATAGCGGATGTTGGTGCTTGTGCATATGTGCAAGCATGTGCACAAGACTGGGAAGCAGGGGATCGAGATTTGAATTGAGAGAATGATTTAGGGAAGAAGATGTTGTTGGATGCTGGTTGGCTTTCGTATTGGACCTTGGGCTGGCTCCTATTAAAGTGAGAGAACTAAATTTGTTTTATTATTTAATTTATAAAATAAAGTGTTAAATTTTTAAAAACCATAACTCACTCGTATGGAACCCGTTTAAACCTCGAATTTTTACATTGTTTTCGTATTGACGAATGCAATGCTTTGACATAAACTATTGTTAGTGCTGGGAGCAGTATATTTTAATGATAAATACAAGTATTCATTCAGTTAATTTAGCTAATTACATAGTTTGATTAATTTACTTAATGGGTGTTATTTATTTGCCAAATAAACACCATTCTTTCTAAGTAATTTGAATAGAGTAATTTAGACACCTGTTGTAACAACCTGTAATTTAACCATTTAAAAATGTTAAATTCAATAAGATTTTTGAATAAAATTGTTATAAAAATATATTTAAGACTGAATTGATACAAACTAAATTATAATATATAAGTTATAAGCTTAATTTAAATGTCTATTAACGACATATGTTTACAATAAGGTAAGAATAATAACATAGGATAGTGTGTATTTAACGATATTGGTTTAAATGAAATTGATAACTTTCTGAACCAATCAATTTTCAATTGATTGGAATAATAAATGTTAATAAATAATAATAAATGTGTCTTTATTAAAGAAGAAATCATATGTTTATTCATTTCAAATTTGATAGGCGAAAGATTGATTACAGGAATAAGAAATCAATTATTATATAAGAAATCAATAATTTTTGGTTTGTATACAATAATTCCATAAATACCTTAAATTACTACAAATAGAAATTGAGTTGTCACATTTCTTTTTTTTTTTTAAATTTAACTTTGGGATTAATTACAATTAATGTAATTGAAATCTTTCAAATAAAAGGAAAGAGAACATTAATTGTAATTAATGGATGTAATAATAGAAACATACGTTTGAATTAAAATAAAAGAGAAAGTTCAGGAAATAAAAAAGAAACATATGTTTTAATTGAAAAGGGAATTTGACGTAATAGAAAGGAATATTTTTAATAAAACTAAAATAATGTTTCGTAAAATAAAATAAAATGAATGTTTCGTTTTGTAATTAAATATAATTGTGCGAAAAGATAAAAAATGAATTTTGAAACAACATTTTACGGCCATTAAATAGCAGTCGGAGACGGTACGAAAGTAGCTTTAATGCTAACTTTAAATTTTAAAATAAATTAAATATTTGAGTTCCTGATTGTGCTTTGAGGAATATATTGTTTTTAAATTTGAGTTTGGAGTCCCGAGCTATCTTTATTTGTGCGTAGCGGCGGTCTCCATGACGTTAATTGGTGTGTTCAAATTTTATTTGTTATGTGTTGATAGTAGCAGTGTATGGCTGGTCCTTTTTATTGTTATATCTTTAATGTTGTACATTCTCTTAATTAATTACATAAATTTATGTACAGAATTTACTTTCATTTATTGTGTGTTAATTAAATCTTTAATGGAAGGCAATTTTGGTATGTTGGGGTTAACAAAATTAATTAAGTGAACAAATGTTTTTGAAATTTTCATTCCAAAAGTTTGTTTACAGTGTGGAGTTGGTCCGTTCATTCCCTTTCTGATTAATAAATGCAACACACTGTTCATTATTTCCTCATATGTTCTATTACTCCTTTGTATTTACATTATCTAAAGTTTTTTTTCATTTCGCAAACGTGAATTACTTTTCATGCTTTTAATTCTGTTACCCGATACTGTGGCCCGGCTGCAAGGCGACAGTCGCAGAGCCTATGGTTGAACCTGGATGGGACTTAAACTAAGGATGGGTTGGAAGTATAAGAGGATTGTGTGGTTTGAGTTTGGTTCGGACTATGCAAGTTGGTTCGTCATGTTTGATGTTAGTCGGCGTGGTTGTGAGGCACAAGCATGCAAGTTGGATCGGCATTGGAATGTAAATGTGGCGGGCCAGTCGAGAGTGGCTCGGCTAGGGTAGTCCGGTCAAGGTGGTTCGGCCACTCATCGCTCGACCTTGAAGAGAAGATCATCGCTCAGTCTTGAAGAGGAGGTCATCGCTCGGCCAAGATAAGAAAGACAAGGTGGCTCGGCCAAGAAGGGTTCGGCCTCAGTCGCTTGGTACCGGTGGGGTTAATCTTGATGGTTCGGCTAGTCGTGGACCAGCCTCAGAAGAACTAAATCACATGTTGCTCGGTCAAAGGAGCATAGCCAGGACCGTACAGTCAGTTGTGTTTTAGTATGCATGGTTCGGAAGACCTTGGTTCGACGAATCTTGTAGAGGTTAGTTAACTCTTCAAACTGCAACAGAGTGGCGCGGTTGACATTTCTTTGCTTCGAGTCATAATACCACTTGCTCTGAGTTCCTTGAGAGATCACTTCGAGAAAACAACAAGGCAACCTATGGGTCGGCATAGGTGGTTCAGTGGAGGCGGTTCGACATGACTTATTTGGCCGAATTGACTTACAACTATGGACCGAACTACTTTGGTCTTGGGCCTGTGTAGGGAGTCCAGCCTATCTTCGTATATAAATAGAGTGGAAGGGGAGCACTGAAGGGGGACCTTTTTTCGAGAACTCTGAGGACACTCTTCCATTTTTTATACTAGCTTTCTTTCAGTTAAAACCTGTATTCGAGCTATTTGCTTACGGATTGTATCTGTATTCAAGTCTTAGAGGAAAGCAATAAAGATTATATTAACAGTGGACGTAGGCAGTTACACCGAACCACTATAATTCCGGTGTTCTTATTTTTGCAGTTAGTTTTGCATACATCCCTTAGTTTTAATCTATTTTCTTCGTTAATCTCTCTACATAATTCTATTCAAGGGTGTTAGTGACCAATTTTGGTGCAAACATTTTGGTGCTTTCATTGAGAATAGCATTCTCAGGCTGTTAGGATCTACTATGCTGCTACTGGATTGAAGAAGTCCCCCAAAGAAGATCCAAGTTCATTCACAAGAAGTTCATAGATTCTATTCAGAGTTCCTACCAATAACTCTACAATGGGAAGACTGCATACCAGATCAGCCACCTACAAGGTTTTAAATATCGGATTTCGGTCACGTTTCGTCTTGGAATTTTTACACAAGTTATCTCGTATCGGGGGAGATCTCGGACGAAATGAGTACATATCGGGTGTACATGTCGGATTGACATCTCGGATCTTATAATGCATCTCGGGAATATCTCGAATGTACCTATGTGTCTAAAATTGATGTGTCAAAAATTTATTTAATGGTTATAACTTTCTTAGTAAAAATAAAATGGTAGCATACTTGACTTACATGGAAAAAAGAATATTTTCAGAAGAGTAGTAGCTTGATTTGGTAATGATTGAATAATATCCTTTTATTTGAACATAATAAAGAAGTGAAACCTTTCGCTATGACTCATTAAGATAAAAAGTAAAGAATATGTTCAAGAAGTTGGTAAATTATAATTAGATTGAGTAGTTTCTTTTGAATCAATATAAAAATAAAAAAATATTATGCAAAATAAGAAAAATATATAATTTTGGGTGAGATCTCAGATTGAGATTTTGATCCATATTTCGGGTGAGATTTGAATATCACAGACGAGATGAGTGTCGAGAGAGATATGGAGGAGATTTGATGTCTCGTCTCGTTTAAGTGTGAAAAGGAGATCTCGGGCGATATATAGGAGATTTAAAACCATGGCCACCTACAATGCGATTGTCAACGAGACTGCTAGCGTCCAATAAGTAGGACCCAGCAATCAACAAGCTAATCTAGGTGTAGGGACCGCCACCGCCCTAAACCAAACAGAAGTTGTCACCAGAACGAAATTCAATGAGCTGATGAGAGAACTCATGGAAAGCAAAAGAAAGTTTAATGAGCAGATACAAGCTAACGCCAATCTCATGACCCAACTTACTCAACGACAACATAAAAATACTAGAGGAAATCCTACTATTTACTCATCATCTGATAGCTCTGCTTCATCCTATGAACCTCCCAAGTGTAGAAGCCGTATAATTGAAATAGCGCAAACAAGCATAGTAGATCAATCCAACAGGAATGGTCCAGGCTCCTTACCTGGAGCCGTGGCCCTTCACTTGCACCTAGGAAATTGCTCTCAAGTTGGAATGGAAAACTTAAGATCTGGAGCACGAGTGGAAGTTAGACGACCGGCTCACCAAGGTAATAACAAAGCAAGTCCCTAGGATACACATTTGGTAGATCATCAACCAAGGAGACACCAGCCAGGACAGTCACGCAGGACGGGTTCCAACTTTTCACCTCCCATCCAGACCCCAGACTTGTCGTCCATGGTCAGACAGCTGATGAGAGAAAGTCAGGGCTTATCCAACGATGATTGGGGCACAGATAAAAGTCATACTCCTTTCACAGATGTTATCCTACAGGTTGAATATCCCCGGAAGTTTAATATGCCGACTATTTCAGCCTATGAGAGAAAGACTGATCCTTACAACATGTAATGAGATACGAATGGATGATGGACTCGGCCAGGGCGAATGATGCGACTAAGTGTAGATGTTTCCTAATAACCTTATTTGGAATCGCTACCATGTGGTTCACCAGACTTCCTCCACGATCATTCTCTAGATTCGATGAGTTAGTGATGAAATTTGTGGAGCAGTTCAGGATTCATACCACTCGTCCCAAGGACGTGATGTTTTTATCCAGTGTAATTCAAGCCCCAGGGGAGTCCTTAAAAGAATATTTTCAAAGATTTTGCGCTGCAGCTACTGAAATCAGCAACCCGAATGACCATGCTATTCTCATGGCCGTGATGCGAGGAGTAGATCCAGACTCGGAGTTTAGTGATTGGATGGCAAGAAAACCTTCGACTACCCTGGAACGTTTTTATTCAAAGGCACACTAGTTCATGAGAAGGGAGGAAGCCAGGTGAACAAGGCGAGGCAGTGTGCCAGGGCTTTGCAAAGTGACGGTGCAAAGTAACATTGTGATAAAACAGGCTGGCAATAATTCTGGAAAGGTAAAGGTTAATGTTCAAGACAAGCCAGAGCAATCTAAAGGATCTGGAGGAGGAAATCCCGGAAAGAAATGGGAAGCAGGAAAGTGGAAACAGAGATTCCCAACTTATAATGAATACGCTCCTTTGAATGCATCTCTGGAAAATATTTACCTATCGACTTGTAATACTTTTAAATATCCAAAGCCACGCCCAAAAGAGTCCACTGATAAACAAAAGCGGACTGAGAAGTATTGCCGCTTTCATGAGACTTACTGGCACAATACCGAGGATCGTTGGCACCTCCACAAGGCTATAGAAAAGCTGATTCGATAGAAAAAGTTACAAAAGTTTGTTAAAGATCCGCAGGAAGGAGGACAGGGGACATCCAACCCCAATCGCTGGCAGGCTCCACGTCGATCTGAGGAACCGGTTAGGACTGGAGGTAGATTAGTCACAAACACGATAGTCGGTGGGCCTTATCCTGCACATAAGAATTGGCAAGAAATGGAGTGTTATGAAAGTTCCTTAAAGAATGCAGATTTTGAATGTTGCTCGAACATAGAAGGTTGGACCCCAGCTAAACAGCAGTGAATGATGACGGATGATATAGTGTTCAGGAGCAGAGACGTTGATCAAGTGGAGGCACCTACCATTGATCTGATGGTCATCTCGGCCACTATTGGACCAGCGTTTGTGAGAAGAATACTGATTGATTGCGGAAGTTCTATTAACATCATCTTCAAAAAAGCGTATGACTAGATGAAGATGGAGAGAAAGGATCTAAAACCATCTAAAGCATGTGTTCATGGCTTTAATGGTGCAGCTACAAATGTAGTGGGTTTTGTTGAATTGCCAGTTGAACTGGGGAAGGTGAACGTAGGAGGGTGCAGATCCTACGGTTCATTGTTCTGGATGTTGATTCCTCGTACAATGTGTTTCTGGATCGACTGTCCCTGGCGGAGTTTAGGGCAGCTTTGGCCCCGTAGTGTTTAACTTTGAAATTTCCGACAGATAAAGGAGTTGGTGTAGTGCATGAAGATTAGGCGACTGGTCGTGCATGTTATATGGCTGAGCTAAGAGAGGCCTAGTGAAGTGAGAAGGGAATGGTTGAGGACAACTCAATCCGCATCCGAGTTACTGAAAGTTGACATTACCCGAGCCTTTGGTCGGGCAACATGATTGGATCTATAGAGACATAGATCCGAGGGACGATGATGAGGAACCCAAGGAGGAAAAGCAGCACCGGCTGAACTGACGATTGACATTCCAGACAGTCGTGATGACCCATCGCGGGTACTTAAGATTGGATAACAACTCAACCCCTCGATGATCGAGGATCTTACTGATTTCCTCCGAACGAATCTGGATGTTTTCGTTAGGACACATTCTGATATATGCCGGATTTCTCCCGCCATTGTGGGTCATATGTTAAACATAGACTCGAGGTACGTGCCAATGAAGCAAAAAAGGAGAGGCATGGACCCGTAGAGGTTCGCTGCTCTCAAAGAGGTGGTGGACAAACTCAAAGCCAATGGGTTTGTCCGCGACGCCCTTTACCCTGAATGGGTGTCCAACCCTGTTCTAGTGAGAAAAGCAAATGAGAAATGGAGGACCTGTTTTGACTACTCAGACCTGAACAAGGCATGCCCCAAGGATAGCTTCCCTTTACCCAGAATTGACTAGCTGGTCGGCTCAACGATAGGACACGAGTTATTGTCATTTATGGATGCATATTTGGGATACAATCAGATCCCAATGCACATTCTAGATCAGGAACATGCTAGTTTTGTCATAGACGTTAGACCATATTGTTATGTGGTGATGCCTTTTGGGCTGAAGAATGCACAAGAGACTTATCATCGCTTGGTAAATCAGATGTTTAAAGATTAAATTGGTAGAACAATGGAAGTCTATGTGGATGACATGGTCATGAAGTCACGGCGGACAAACGACCACATTCGATACTTAGAAGAAATGTTTGATATATTTAGATACCACGAGATGAAATTCAATCCCTTAAAGTGTTCTTTTGGTGTCGCGTCGGGGAATTTTTTTTGTTTTATCGCCAATGCGCGAGGAAATGAAGCTAACCCAGAAAAGATTCGGGCTATTCAAGACATACAAGTACCCAGAACTATAAAGCAAGTACAAAGCGTGAACGGAAAAGTCGCCGCGTTGAGTCGATTCATATCGAGAGCGACCGATAAATGTGTTCCTTTTTACGATGTGATAAAGAAAGGAAAGAGAAATTTTGAATGGACCCCCGAATGTGAGGATGCATTCCCAGCTCTGGTGAGACATTTAAAAAGTCCTTTGGTTCTATCGAAGCCTATAGACCATGAAGTGTTGTATGTATACCCGGCCATGTCTCAGCAAGCCATCAATACGGCCTTGGTTCGCAAGGAGGACCAAATTCAAAAGCCAGTGTATTATGTTAGCAAACGTCTAATGGGAGAGGAGAGAAATTATCCTAAGATTGAGAAGCTCTCCTACTGCTTGGTGAATGCATCACGCAAGCTCCATCCGTATTTTCAGGCACACCTGGTCAGTGTTTATACCGATCAACCTCTATGACAGGTGCTCCAACGACCCGAAACCTCTGGAAGGTTGTTGAAGTGGAACATTGAGTTAAGTCAATTCAATATCACCTACCTGCCACGGAGGGCTATCCAAGGGCAGGCGCTAACGGACTTCATTGCATAATTCACCATATCAGACGAGCCAAGCAGTGAGGATGTTATTCCCCCATTCGATGGAATCTATACACCGATGGGGCATCCAACAACAGTTGTTCTGGGGTTGGTGTTATTCTTGTAACTCCCAAAAACCGATCAATTTGTTATGCTTTGAAGCTTGATTTCCCAGCGATGAATAATGAAGCCGATTATAAAGCATTGCTTGCTGGATTAAAACTTATCAGGGAACTTGGAGGTAAATCGGTTGAAATCTTTTATGACTCACAATAGGTGGTGTACAAAGTACACGGAGACTATCAAGAAAGGGGGCAGAGACTTGCCCCATACCATGCACGGGTTCAAGAGCTGTTGGCAGACCTTGAATATTACGATATTTCACACATCCCGCGCGAACAAAATGGGGAAGCCGATTCATTGGCAAAAGTCGCAAGTACTGGTGATGCACAACAGATGGGATTGGTTCCCGTCGAAATCTTACATGCTTCGAGTATAAATGAGGTGGAAGTAGATTTTGTGTTAGAAACAGAAATCGAGAAGGAATCATGGACAATCCCTTTCAAGCAATACCTGCTACTCGGGGTTTGCCCAAAAGAAAGAACGAAAGAAGACAAGTCATTCGCAAAGCATCACGGTATATAATGCAGGACAGAATAATGTATCGGAAAGGATTCTCGGTTCCCTTAGTATGGTGCATCGCTTACGACAAGATAAAACTGATCTTCAAAGAAGTTCATAAAGGAGAATGTAGCGACCGTACTGGGGGCAGACATTGGCAAATAAAAATTCCTCCGCTAAAAATACTATTAGCCGACCGTGAACCGACACGCCGCAGACTATGTGTGAGATGCGAAAAATGTCAAAAAAATGCAAAAATCCCGAGAGCTCCGCCAACAGAACTCATACAAGTGGTTAGTCCTTAGCCGTTTGTAATATGGAGAATCGATATAATCGGCTCCTTGCCGATCTCCAAAGAGGGTGCAAAATACGCAATTGTTGCAGTTGATTACTTTACCAAGTGGGTAGAAGCAGAGCTCTTAGCTACAATCACCACAAAAAAGGTCATCAATTTCGTTGTGCGAAACATCATATGTCGTTTTGGCCATCCACGAACTATTGTCACGGACAATGGAATTCAGTTCGAAAGTAGGGAGTTCAAAGAATTTTGTCAAAAGTATGGCATTGAAAAAATGTTGCAGCGGTTGCTCATCCAAAAGCCATTGGACAAGTAGAAGCTGTAAATAAAATAATCAAATCCATATTGAAAAAACGTTTGGAGAAGGCTAGAGGCAAGTGGGTGGATGAGCTTTCGACAACGCTCTGGGATTACAGAACCACCTATAAGTTCATGACTGATCACACTGCATTCACATTGGCATATCGCACGGAAGATGTCATACTCGTGGAAATTGAAGTTCCTTCACATCGGGTAACTCATTATGATCCTAAGACGAATCAGGATCTCTTACTGGAATCACTGGACTCTGTTGATGAAAATGTGAAGAAGCTGATTTAAGGGTGGTAGCATATAGGCACTGGGTTGCTCGATATTATAATGAAAAAGTTAGACCGAGGATTTTGAGGTGGGCGATCTCATTTTAAAGCGAGTTTTTCCGACCCCATCACATCTGAATCCCACATGGGAAGTTCCATATGTCATCGAACGGAAGCTTGGAGAAGGATCTTTCAAGCTAGAGACCATAGCTGGCGTGACACTTCCCCGTGCATGGAATAGCGAGCATTTGCATCGTTATTGCATTTAGTCTATTCTTTTGCATTTTAGTTGCAATTATTTCCATTGTATGTTTATTTAGTTGTTCTTAGTTTTCGGCATGTAATAAAACAATTCAGTTTGTTTCCATTTGTTATGATCAATAAAAGCTTGAAGCCATTTTTTTCTATGCACTGTTGGTTCCCTGTGTGTTGTAATTCCATGGCGAAAATTAAATCCCATTATTCTGTCTAGCGTATGAACATACGTGCAAAATTAAAAATTGATCGATAAAACAAAAAAAATCTCTAAGTCCCCAGAGTGCGAACTGGAGCACTCTAAGTCCCCTGAGTGCAGACTAGAGTATAAGCGATTCAAAAAATCTCTAAGTCCCCAGAGTGCGGACTTGAGTACTCTAAGTCCCCAGAGCGTGGACTAGAATATAAACGATTTAAAAATCTCTAAGTCCCAAGAGTGCGGAATAGAGTACTCTGAGTCCCCAGAATGCAAACTAGAGTATAATCTCTAAGTCCCCAGAGCACAGACTAGAGTACTCTAAGTCTCTAGAGTGCGGACTAGAGTATAAATGACTTGAAAATCTCTAAGTCCCCAAAGTGCGGACTAGAGTACTCTGAGTCCCCAGAGCGTGGATTAGAGTATAAACGACTTGAAAATCTCTAAGTCTCTAGAGTGCAGACTTGAGTACTCTGAGTCCCTAAAGCGTGGACTAAATTATAAACGACCAAAAAATCTCTAAGTCCCTAGAGTGCGGACTAGAGTACTTCGAGTCCCCATAGAATGGACTAGAGTATAAAAGACTTAAAAATCTCTATGTCCCCAGAGTGCGGACTAGAGTACTCTGAGTCCCCAGAGCGTGGACTAGAGTATAAACGACTTGAAAATATCTAAGTCCCCAGAGTGAGGACTAGAGTACTCTGAGTCCCCGGAGCGCAGACCAGAGTATAAATGACTTCAAAACTCTAAGTCCCCGGAGTGCGGACTAGAGTACTCTGAATCCCTAGAGCACGGACTAGAGTATAAACTAATTGAAAATGTCTAAGTCCCCAAAGTGCTAGAGTACTCTGAATACCCAGAGCATGGACTAGAGTATAAACGACTTAAAAATCTCTATGTCCCCAAAGTGCGGACTAGAGTACTCTGAGTCCCCCGAGTGAGGACTAGAGTATAAATGACTTAAAAATCTCTAAGTCCCTAAAGTGCGGATTAGATTAATCCAAGTCCCTAGAGTGCAGAGTAGAGTATAAATGACTTAATAATCTCTAAGTCCCCAGAGTGCGGACTAGAGTACTCTGAGTCTCTAGAGTGTGGACTAGAGTATAAACAGCTTAAAAATCTCTAAGTCCCCAGAGTGCGGACTAGAGTGCTCTGAGTTCCCAGAGCATGGACTAGAGTATAAATGGCTTAAAAACCTCTAAGTTTCCAGAGTAAGGAATAGAGTGCTCTGAGTCCCAAGAGAGCAGACTAGAGTATAAACGGCTTAAAAATATCAAAGTCCCCAAAGTGCGGACTAAAGTGCTCTGAATCTCCGGAGTGCGGGATAGAGTATAAATGATTCGAGAAATATCTATGTCCTTGGATCGCGGACAAGAAGTATTCTAAGTCCCTAGAGCATGGACTAGAGGATTTACGATTCCAAAAAAATTCGAGTTATATGGAAGTGAACTAGAGCTTGTGTCACTCACAAGATTTCGAATTTCGGCTAAGAGTTAGACAGTAAGCTAAATAGCGAAAATCATCGAAAACAAAGAAACCAAGTTTTATTAACTAATCCAAAATAAGGTTTCACTACAATTTATCCTGAACTCGGAGCCAAAAGTCTATTTACAACGACTATTAAAATAAATAGAAACAACTACATAATTCAGGCCTATTCGGGTTGGATAAGGCACGATCGAATGGCTACTTTTTTTATTTCTTTTCTTTCCTTAGCTTCACCGAAGGCTCCTCACCCTAGCATTTTCTCTAGAGGCTTTACTTCCTAGTGAGATGGTGCATGGGGAAGGAGGAGGAACTTCCAATAGCCTGGTCCTGACGGGAAGAATGACCTTCAAGGGCCTGTTCAGGGGATCATCCAGTTCCACCACTTAGGGCTCAGCCTCAATTTCAGCTTTCTTCTTCCCCTCTTCCACGATTTGTTCCTCCATGCTCAGTATCGAAGTATATTAGGAGGCGCCCGTGATTTTGACTTCATTATGTTCTTATGTAGGTGAGCGGTTCTTGATTTTGTCCTCATCGAGCGCCCCGATCATTTGAGCATCGGGTCCGTGGGTATTCCCAGTATGTGATGCCTTTCCCAATTTCTCTTCCTTCTCCGTGGTGGTGTCACTCCTCTAAGTTGGTTCGGAGTCAGAATGGCCTACACGAAGTAATAAAAGACAAATGTTAGAATACATTTATTGCCCGCTAAGAAACGATGGTTACTTGAACTTTAGAAAGGAAGATTAAGTACTAGTCACTGGCTGACTCTCAGCTATTTTAGGAGTCTCATCCTTCGAGATAGGGGATAGAATGAGGATATCAAGCTCGGGTTTCTCTGGATCATAATCAACAAGCTATTTGAAAGGATCGAGTGAAGAGTGACCGGCCGGCTTAACAGAGGGAAGAACTTGAGATTCAGTCTCGGATGGACCAGCTACTTCATCCTTCCCTTTCAATGAGGAGGAATATCTTCCATAAAGGGCTTTGGCTACAGATAAGTCAGAAGGCTTGTTTCCTCGCAGCACTTCCTTCATTAGATAATCCTCATCAACCTCCTCGATGCCCAGCTCTACTCGTTTGATTTTTATCATGGTGTCCCATGCCTCAGCTAATGACACAAGGTAACCCTCGCTCAGAAAAGATAGATCTCGGTGCATGAGAACCCGAGCGTTCTATTCAGCAATGAGTGGATCAAATAGGCACTTAATTTCCTCCCTACCAGCCTTAGAAACGATCTCGGGGCGAGAATCGATTTCCGAGAGCGCCATTATTTTACCCTCCTCACGGGCTTCGTCCTTCAGTGCTTCAGCCTTAGAGAACTCCTCATCAAGCTTTGTTTTTAGGAGTCGTGTAGCAACAATCTCGTCACAATATCGTTGCGACTCCTCTTGAGTGGAAGTCTTTTTTTCCTTTTCTTTGAGGAGTAGCTCCTCCAATTCTTTGACTCGTTGAGCGAGGACATATTTCTCCTTTTGAACGGAGTCTTTTTCTAAGGCTAAGGCGCCACAGCGTTGAACCGCTTCATCAATTTCTTTTTTGTGGGTAGCCGCTAGGCGATTGACGGCCTTAGAAGTATCTTTAGCATTCTTCTGGGCGGCCTCAAGTTGAGATTTATACGAGGAAAGCTCTTCATCATGGGCTTTGATAGTGTCTTTATCATTAATGGCTTCAAGTTTTAGGCAATTGATCTCATATTGACATTCCATGGAAGCTTCTAAAAATTTTTCAGCAAAGTGAACAAACGCGTCGTGTTGAATGTAGACATCATTATTGCAAGCAATGGCACTTTATTTTACATGCCCTATAATAGGATGGATCTTAGGAAGAAATTTTAATCCCTCAAAGCATATTTTTGGAAATGTGTCTTTAAGATTTGATAAGCCTTTGAACGAGCCCTCTAGGTGACGTAAAGATGACTCTTTCTCAACTGGAGTTATTGTCACTTTCGAGGTTCTGCCTACTATATTCTTCCTCGGTTTGTAGGCTAGTTTCTTTTTCCCCTTTGAAGGAGGAGGTGGCTCATTAGTGCCAGGTGCATCAACCACCGGTTCTAAAACAAGGCTTATATTCTCACCAGGCACTCATGGCACCCCGGCTTCTCTAATCTCACCCTCCTCGAATGTGTCAGAGGCTCCACCTATAGGGGGCACAGAAGGCTCATCCTGTTCTTTACCCCTCTCCACCATGGTTCCAGCTATAGTGGCGCTAGATGGAAGGCTAGTACGACAAACTTTCGCTAACAGCCCAAACTTTAAAAGCGATTCATTGGAAATAACGGATTTGATCTCCCAGTCTTCCACGGGAGAAGCACGAATGGCCTCGACGGCCTCCAAATACCTAGCACCTTCGGGACATGGGCTGATGCCTGCAAAGAACCAAAGGAGGTTTAGAAAGAATACACTTCATGCCTTAGACAAATGATGAGTCCAGAAATAAAACTTACTTCCTTCCAACCATCTCCATACAAAGCCGGGGGCAGCGCATGTAAAACCGTTCCTTCTTATATTGGGAGAATTTACTCCACGTCGCCGCCAGGATTTGACAATTGGAGCGTGGCTCAAGGAATATGAAAGATGGGCTGTCAGATCGTCTTTTAAAGTGATAGATATAGCGAATATCCTCAAGAGTGGGGAGCCTGAATAAGATGCTCATAAAGAGAATGTAAGTGCCATGGAGGAATGCATGACTGTTGGGGTAAAGCTGTGCCGGAGCAATCTTGATGTACTGTAGCACCTCGCGAAGAAATGTATTGAATGGTGGCGCACTCCCGACCTAGCATATGAATTTGTTACAAGCTGTATATCCAGTTGGAGGTAGGTGAGGATGATCTTGTCCCGATGGAACTAATACATCGTCAAAAGGGATTCCATGGATTGAACATAACTGGCAAAGAACGGTTTCACCAATTTTTGAAGCTTAAGAATCATTCGGATTGTCCAAGATGATTGCTCCATCTATATCATCAGGTGTCGGGCCAATAAATACAGCGGATGGATCCGGAATACCCTATATGGAGGTCGTCGGTGTGTTCGAAGTGCCTACTACCTCCTGTTGAGAGCCTGGATCGGGCTTATTGGAAACTGTAGCAGAGCTCGACTTTTTGGAAATCTTTAAAGAAAAATGGATATGGAAAAAATCTTATTTAAACTATACTCGATATCATATGTAACAATGATAATACATCCCCCGTGTTGTGTGTGCACTAGTGCTGCAACTGAAGTGTGAGTACAGGAAAAATTAAATGTGTTTTGATAGAATTTTAAGTTAATGTCTTCAAAAACTGTCATTGCTGGTTGTCTCCTACAGTTTGCTCTGTGTTTGACAGTAGTGGTTTTGGAGTCATACATTGGCATCACAGAGTGTGAAGACTGTCGTTCGCGTTTGTTAGGTTAATTTTGCATTTGAGATCGTTCGCGTTGCGAGGGAGTTAGTTTAAGTCAAGTGCTTGGGCTTGTATGCTTTCTTGTTTGTCATGCTTCCAATTTGCTTAAGGTTGGTTATGGAGATAAGTCACACAAATGTGCCCTATGTTCAGGTTAAGATACTATGGATTACCAATGCCGACCCACACACTCGCTACTTCTCCTTAATTACCGAATGACACTCACTCCCTCTCCCTAGACCGAACGACACTCACTCCCACTCTCTAGACCGAACGACACTCACTCCCTCTCTCTAGACCAAACGACACCCTCTCCCTCTACCTCCCTAGCACTACTCCCACAAGAGGTCTACCAAACAACAGACTTCCACCCAAAATACCACTCGTGCACACTCTCTTCTCTCTCCTTCCTGATCACCGAACGATTTTGATCACTAATTTAGCCCCATTTCAGTAACCTAACAACCACTCTCCCCCACTCGGTGGCCTAACAAGAACCTACATCCAAATGACTCCCGACATCCTTTTCTTTTATATCTCCCCACCCCACATCTGTTAAAGCCTTACCAAGCTTCTAGCCTACTGCATGTTCTTATCTCCAACGCGACCTCCCTTATCTACAACAATTCCTACCGATCATAATCTGAAGAATACTCATGAACTCAAGCTTCGAGAAAAACCCCTAATTTGGGAAGATGGATCGAATAAGAAATTCATACCTATAGGAATGAATTGAAGATTGTAGGAGTCGTGGATTTGGGGTCGAAACTCGTTTAGGTTTAGTAACAGAAGGAATTGCGAAGCAAACGTCCAAGAGTCAGGAGGAGGAAGGAAAGTTGGAGTAATAGCCGAGGTTCGGGGGAAGGTAAGCTAGTAGGTCTCAAAGGAATAAAGTAAAAGTGGAGAGAAGAAGAAAGAAAATGCTCTTATAAATGGGAGAGGGTAGGTGAACAGGCTATTTCCCGAAGTACCGGTCATTGTACTTTGGAAAGTTAGCTGCTAAACATACCTGCTCTTGTTCAAGTCAACCAATCGTGTGGCTTGGCCTCCGTATGCCGACCTGCCCAAAGTCATATACATAAAAAAAAATCAAAAATGTATAAGATGTTTGGAAGGTCCGTCATGTTTCGGCCTTTGTGAGGTTATATATGTTCGTCATTTGAAAGAAAAAAATGATTACCGGTTAAAAGCGTGTCGTATTGTTTCGCACGACACACTTTGGGGGGAAAATGTTACCCGGTACTATGGCCCGCCTATAGGGCGACAGTCGTAGATCCTATGGTTGAACCTGGATGGGATTTAAACTAAGGACGGGTTGGAAGTATAAGAGGCTAGTGCAAATTGAGTTTGGTTCGGACTAACAAGTTGGTTCGCCATGTTTGATGTTAGTCGGCATGGTTTTGAGGCACAAGCATGCAAGTTGGATCGGCATTGGAATGTGAATGTGGCAGGCCGATCGAGAGTGGCTCGACTAGGGTAGTCCAATCAAGGTGGTTCGGCCACTCATCGCTCGGCCTTAAAGAGAAGATCATCGCTCGGTCTTGAAGAGGAGGTCATCGCTCAGCCAATATAGGAAAGACAAGGTGGCTTGGCCAAGAAGGGTTTGACCTTAGTCGCTCGGTATGGGTGCGGTTAATCTTGATGGTTCGGCTGGTCGTGGACCGGCCTCAAAAGAACTAAGTCACATGCCGCTCGGTCAAAGGAGCATAGCCAGGACCGTATAGTCAGTTGCATTTCAGTATGCATGGTTCGGAAAACCTTGGTTCGGCGAATCTTTTAGAGGTTAGTTAACTCTTCAACCTGCAACAGAGTGACGCGACTGACATTTCTTTGCTTTGAGTCCTAATACCACTTGCTCCGAGTTCCTTAAGAGATCACTTCGAGTCAACAACAAGGCAACCTATGGATCGGCATAGGCGGTTCGGCATGACTTGTTCGGCTGAATTGACTTACAACTATGGGCCGAACTACTTTGGTCTTGGGCCTATGCAGGGAGTCCAGCCTATCTTCGTCTATAAATAGAGTGACAGGGGAGTAGTGAAGGGAGACCTTTTTTAGAGAACTCCGAGGACACTCTGCCATTTTTTGCACTAGCTTTCTTTCAGTTAAAACTTGTATTCGAGCTATTTGCTTAGTGATTATATCTGTATTCAAGTCTTAAAGGAAAGCAATAAAGATTATATTAACAGTGGACGGAGGCAGTTACGCCGAACCACTATAATTCCGGTGTTCTTGTTCTTGCAGTTAGTTTTGCATACATCCCTCAGTTTTAATTTATTTTCATCATTAACCTCTCTACATAATTCTGCTCAAGGGGGTTAGTGACCAATTTTGATGCTAACAAATTCTTTCCTTCACCTCTTTTTAATACTTGCCACTTTTAAAAAGGATTTTCATATTTACTTTATTTCAATACCTGCTTTGTTCATATTTACTTAACTACATTTACGTTCATTTTTCAACTTCATTTCTTGAAGCCTCATTTCATTTATTTTAAATTAATAGCAGCCTCTCTTTTCAAATTTAAATAGCCCTAAACCCAACTCTTACCTTATAAATAAGGTATAATGCAAATGAAACCCTACGCTCCATTCTAATCTTCTTCATCATTTCTTCTTTTCTTTTTTTCTTCAAATCTTCTTCTTTTGTCTAATTTTTTTTCTTCTTCAAACCTTCTTCTTCTACTTCAAATCTTATTATTTTTCAAACTTTCTTTTTACTTTTCAAATCTTGATTTTCTCTTTCATTTTCAGTCCTTCTTGTTTTAATCCTTTGCTTTTCCAATTCTTCTTTTTCAAATAATCTTCCATCTTTGCTTGAAGCCTCATCTTGAGAAAAACATGAGTATTAAAGTTAGTATATCTTTTTAAATATGTACCGATTATTATCTTAATTATATCTATTATAACATGAATATCTTTTGCACACAAACTCTGATTCATGTGTGATTTCTTTCCTTAGACTCGTATTGAAATTCCAGATAATATGAAACTGGTTTGGTTGATTTCGAAGATGGTTGAGATTTTACGTTTTTGTTGGATTTTTAATGGGCTTTAAATCAAATGTGAGTGATTTAACTCACTCATGCAATACTACAATTTCTTATGTTAGTTAAACTGAAATTATGAAGTGATAAAATTTTATTGATTGTTGTTTGGCAGTTTAAATTTTCATTTAATTGAATTTTATATTGAATTAAATTAACATTTAAATTAATACTGAAAATTAATTTCTAGTTAAATACCGACAATTGATAATTAATAATTGTTGTGATATTGGTTGATTTGGATGTTGATTGCAATTGGATGTTTTTTTTATTGATGTTGGATGTATGGTTGTTGACTTATTTTGATATATTCCTATTATTACCCCATTTGTTATTTAACATCCTATAAGTTGTCATTTGAATTTTTTCGAATAAACTAAGAAAAAGGTTCAAATGATATATACCTATGTCATTTAACTATGGGTTGAAATGATATATATCCATAAATGTAATTAAAATTGAATTAACTGATCACTTGGCTATAGGGTAGAAAATTATATACGAACAATGGATTGGTTAAATTAAATGGATTCAAAATCTTGAATTTTAAATTGGTTTAAATGATATTGGTTTAAAGAAAATAAAAAATTGGATTTATATGAATTAAATAATTTTCTAAATTCGAGCTTTGAAATGTTGAAATTTAAACTGTTAAATGAAATTGTTTAAAATTAAATTTGAATCTTAAAGTTGAGATTGAGATATGATTTAAATTTATAGGAAGCGAATTATTTTAAAGGTTTTAAACTTTAATGTAAACTTTGAATTCACTTTAATTAAAGTGGTTTAAATTGGTATTTCAAAATTTGTGGTTGTTAAATGGATTTAAGCTAAATTGTTTAAAATGAGAATTTGAATTGAAACTTTCAGTCTTTGAATAGAACCGTTTAAAATAAATCGAAGTAAAGTTTAAAATCGTTAAATTAAGGTTGTTTTAAATGGAATTTTGAATATGAAGTTGATTTGAAATGAAATCGAAAAATTGGATTGTTATGACTTGGGATTTGAAACTTAGTGTGAAAGAAAGAAACAGTTTTAATATAAACTATTTTAATATATAAACTTTCTAATAATTTTTTTAATATATAAACTATTTAATTGTTTGAATTATTTTCAATATTAAAACAATTTTATATTCAAAACTATTTCCAATTTTTACACTATTTTAATTATTCCGAACTAATTTCATTGTTCAAACAATTTTAATTATCCAAATATCACTTTCAATATTCAAACGGTTTTAAAGGTGAACTATTTTGATTTAAATACGAATATTTTGATATGAAGGTATAACGTATTTTGAGTACGAAATGATTTTTGAAGCGAATCTAATATTTTGATATGAATATGACTTGTTCTTGAAATTTAAAAGAACCACCGGTGTGAAAAAGGACGTTTGGTTGTTAAAGAGACCGGGCCCGAATATTGGCATACCTTTTGTCAATACCGGAACCCCTTTAACAGTGTGTACATGATGGATGTTATCTAGAATGTGGAAGTTGAATTAGCGACGTTTACTAGAATGAAGAAAGAGAACAATAATGGTTGACCTCGACACTTGTGTCAATTTTGAAATTATAAAACATGAGCCTATGTCTGGCCAAGGGGTTAGCTACCATTAAGGGCCCTACGTCTTCATATTACTATATTGATGTTGACTCAATCGGTGCACCTTGTTATGATTTTGGGGTGGTGGACTCGGTCGGCCATTAGGGGTTGCGACCGCCAGAAAGGGTAAACTGGTAGAATCCTACATTGGGCATTGCCTCATATGGCTTGTCATACTTTTATCCTTATATGCGACCACTATGATTTTGTTTATTGTTTTCCTATCACGGCGCCTCCCTGACTACCGATGTCACTGGTGGTGTCACAGGGAAAACTGTAGGACAATGCTTAAAAACAGTTAAGGGGGATTGATGTAAAGCCTTAACACTAGGAAAAATATTTATTTTATTGATTAGACACTACATATATTGCGTATCTTACTACATATAGATATTTTAATGGATCCATAGGAGATGGAAAATACCATAACAACACTTAAGTTACTGCACTCACGTTGTACACTAGATAGGAGATGGAAAACCTCGTAACATTTCTGAAGCTATCACATTCATGTTTACTTGTTGTTGATTTAACTTACATAAGAATTTGATTTCTGAATCGATTGTTTTGTCTTTTCATTACGCTCAGGTAAGCCTGAGTATTTCAGTGTTGAAGACATTATTCCTTGAAGATGAAGATGAAGTTTGCTAGACTGTATCTACTATTATTATTCTGCTGCATTATTTTGGTATGCTTGTTGATTGTACTCTGAGTATGTTGTAAAAATTGTGTAATCAAATGTATATTGTAAAACAGCTTCATGAACTGTTATTTATTATATTTTGTCATTCCGCTGCTAGATTCTGTGTTTTGTTTTCTTTCTTTTCTCGTATTTTCTTATTAAAACCCATTGAAAATCCTAAATTTGAATGGTTTGAGTTAGACACGTGCAGTTTATTATCGACTTTAATCATCAAAAAAGGTGGGTCGTAACACACGTTTAATGAAATAAAACATTGTTTCGCAAATTAAATTTATTGGACTCGTGTTTAGCAGAATAAATCACTGTTCTACTATAATTAACCAGATAGGTTATATTTGGACGTCTATTTAGTATAATAAATCATAATTAGCTATAATCACATTGGTGTAGATACTTATTTACATGCCAGTTGATTAATGTTTAACGATGAAACTTATATCGAATTAGAAAACCATCGATAAATTTCAAATGATAATAACCGCAAGCGCACGGTGAACAAAAGCTAGAACGTGGCGAGTGCGGGTCAATCCGCAGGGAATTATTAGATTTTAAAAATTAATTCAATCAAATTTTACCAAATAGAGAGGAAATTGTTAACTACAACGAAAATGAAGCTAAAGATAAAATTAAAATGAGATTAAAAACTATGAGATTAGAGAACTATTTAGGGGCAAATCCACTCTCATATTTTTGTAAATCAACAAACAAATAATTTATGATCTCTAGTTTTGATATTAAGTGAAATAAGTGTTGCATTTATCATAAGTATGGTTTATTTATGTTATTAACTAACATAACTTAAACCATCAAACTATAATACAATAAAAAAAACCACTTATAAATTCTCATGAAAATGAAGCCAAAGCAAAAGTTATTTTAAGTATGATCTATTTACTATTGTAATTAGTAATATAGGTCATCAAATTTTGTTTTTACTTTCATTTCAAAATCAAAAATTAATTAGCAAATAATGATGCAATTTGTGTTTATGTTGAATAAGAATAGCTCATTTGCAAAAGCACCATAAGCTATCAAACCCACTTGTATAAACTTACATCAAAATCCACTTTCATGAAGCACAGATAAAAGAGACCATGTTGAAATTACATAAAGTTAGAGAGCTTCATTACCCCTAAATTAAAGGGGTTTAGCTACTCATTTGTGTTATCAAATCAACACTTGTAAATTTCAACATTTAAAACACAAAGAAATGAGACTAAGCAAAGGAAGTAAAAGAGATTAACTACAAACCACTTACATAAAAATTAAAGATACTGTGACGACCCAGAATTTTCGAGCATTTAAAATCAGAATATTTAATTGATTTTTAAATATTTAATAGAGCAATCTTAACTTGAATTGTAAATATCGCTATTTATTTGATAATTAAATAATAGAATTTAATAATTAGAGATTGGGTCACATGTTGTATATGGAGTTTTAAGCCGGTTAAAAATAATTTGAAGGCTTGGAAAATTTATATTGATAGTCCTGAGGGTAATAGAAGTTGTAAACTTGAAATTAACAGTGGTTTGTTCAGTTTTAAAACTTTATAGTTTAAATTGAATTCAAAATAGCCTTCCGAGGCACAATCTCGGAATTCGATGAAACCAGTTCCATTGAATCTGGAATATTGTATTATTATCGGATTTCAAATTTCGTTTTGATCGGAATTAGTGTGTGAGTGTACGAAATATAAACGTGCTAGGAATTTAATTGATAATAACCTAATAAAATTTAATTTAATTGGTTAAGCTTCTTGTATACGCCATCTCATATTCGTTTTAACACGCTACCCTTATTTTCCATCGTTCACTTCTCGTTCCTTCTTCTGAAAGCCGAGCGAGTTCTTTCCCCAAATCGATATTATCTCGTATAACAAACCTTATTCTTTCTTCAATTAATCGAAATCTTCCCTTGCCCTTCTTTTTAAAACAACCGAAACCCTTCCCTTTCTTCAAATCAAAAATCAACTCTTCCGATTCGTAAAAAAAAAGGGGAAAGCAAAGCACGATCGAATTTCGTCTCGTTGGTATTCGGCATGGTGAAGTCTGGAAAAGGGGAGAGGCATCAATCACCTCCTCGTCGCGATCGAGCAGGAGGGCAGTTCGAGGTCATCGTTCAAGTGTGATGGTCACGCGAGGCGCTAGGACGTGCCGATGCTGGGGAAATCACGAGACGATGAGGAACTCGCGGTTAAGGTCGCGACATCGCGTGGGGGATGCTCGCGTGGGCCAGTTCGAAGTGGTTCGTCGGCAGCAATCTCGAGGTCGGCAAGGCAGTGATAGTCTGGTCTGTTCTTCGATGGGTATTGGTTCTTTCTTTACTGTTAATTTTAAATTATATATGTATGAATTCATATTTAGGGTAGAGAAAATAAATTTATATTTAAAACAGGAATTTATTTCTATAGTGAGGTGTAAAGAGAAAGCTATGTCTAATTACAGTAAAGCAGAAAATTTATTGGAAAATTTATTGGAAAGAAAAGAAAAGCATAAGAATTTTAGGTGTTGAACGATTATATAAGAATTGGATCTTTAATTTAAAATCTAGATTATAAACCTATCGGTTTATTTTGGAATGATAATATTATTATGGAGATTAAGGAGATCTATTAACTTATATAACTATTTTGGTTATTTCAAACATAGTGTATTAGAGAGGTTAACTAAATTAATTAAATTTAATGAATGGAATTAGTCTTTTGTTTGGTTCAAATGTTAATAAACTGTAAATATTTATACAAGGTCTGAAGTCGGTGGAAAACCAGGTGAGTTTGAATTGGATGGCAAAACAAAAACCGAAGGTGAGTAAATCTCACTCAGTTAGATTTAAATTTAAATTTAAATGATTAATTAAATAATTGAGTGTATGGTTGAATTGATTGATGTGATATAGTATGGTATAATTTGAAATTGGCATATTATATTGTGCTAACGTCTGTGGATGTAGGAGAAAACAGTTTGGAGGGATCCAACTGGATCCCTCAACATTTATTTAAATTATTTAACCCCCCTGTTATGACGATTTGATATTTATGATGGATTATGTTGAAATATTGAATGCTATGGTTTGATTGGATATAATTGGGTATAATGAATTGCCAAAAATATATAACTTCGATATTGGAAAGAAAATAAAGAAAGTGAAATTGTAAGTAAAATAATTATGGAAATTTGAACAAATTTAAGAATGAAAAAGAAAATAAATAAAATAAAGTGACATAAGAATCCTAACTAATAAATCTTGAGTTTAGAAGAGAAAAATTTGAATAAATAGAAAGTTAATAAATTGGAAACTCCAAGGCTAATATTTAAAAGAACAAACATTTATTTAAATTTAAGATTTTAAAATTTGAAAGGAACAAAGAAGAAAATGGGAAAAAGCCTGAAATTTGTATATTTCAGTTAAAAGATTAAAATCAAAAGGAAAATAATAACAATAATAATGAAGTGCATAATTAATGAATTTTTGAAATGAATTGAGTAATTACAGAAACTTATTTCAAATGGAGTAAATTGGGAATCAATTTGGGAAATTGATTTAAGTGATTAAAGTTGGAAATTTTTCTCTGGATAACCAAGTACGTTTTTTAAAGTAAATTTTTAAATATAAATTAAATATTTTAAAGTTGTTATTAAAGAAAGCAAGTTTTGTAAAATTTATTATTTCTAATATTTAATTTCTAAAGCAAGTATTTCCTTTTAATATATTATAGCAATAATTATTTAAAGAGTGATTCGGTATGTGTTTTAAAAGTGTAAATCTGGTGTTATATTTTATTAACTAACCTTATTTTCAAATATTCGTATAGTATGTATTTTTAACAAATTATTAAAGAAATTTTAATTTGAATGTTTAAAGTATATTTTTAAAAGTAAAGTGTTTTAAATTAATTTAGAAAATCTAGTTTTGTGCTTGGTGATTCCAGTGGAAATGGAAATACTCGAAATTTATTCTGGGAAAAAGGAAGATAGTTTGAAAACTGTTTTCAAAAGGATTTGAAAGTGAAATTATATCTTGTAAAGATATTTTGAGGTTAATAAATAATTTGAGAAATTATTTATTGTGTGATGGTTGTTTGTGAATATTAATTGATAGTTAAATCACCGACTATCAATATTGGAAAAATGCGTTGATCGTTTCGAAGAGACCGGGGTCGAGATTTATTTCTCGAAAACCACTTCGATCCGGTTTGTGCGTTTCATGTAAACGATTGTTGATTCGAAGAATGGAGCAGTGAAGTGCAAGCGCTAGTCGCTACTAATCCTGAGAATATTTCCAAAATGGATGTAGTAGGAATAGTGCCTTCGGTTCCGTTCGAACCCGGGACGGACTTGTATGGATGAATGCTTGCGAAACATCGTCAGGTGAACGATGGGCATTCTGAGGAATATGTTCTTAAAAAGGTAACACTTATCCTCAAGCCTCATCAAATGGGAATGACTGAAAATCAGGGGTTATGCAGCAAGGCTAGGTGGGTAGCACCCAAGCAGGGTGAGGTCATTCCAGTCTAGATGTCCCTTTTTATTTCGGCTTAGTGGGCGGTTGCTGATCCCAACCGTGGGGTGATCTCACTCGGGATTATCCAGTAAGGGGTAATCCCGGCCTTTTGTTGTAGGGGAACGGGCGTACTCCTCGGTACGATGATTTAGGCCTCGTACTGTGACAGGTGGTACCCCAGTGCCTAGTCATTAGTTGGAAATCCATTCTCCCTACGAGCCTTGTATGAGTTTTGTTTGTATTACCCACTTTGTGGCTAGTAGCTGGAATTTAATGAATGTAACAATTTCGGCTATTTTATAAGTATTTGTATATAGGCCCTATTATAATATAAGAGGATTTCTATAAAAATTGTTTTAGCTATCGTAAGGTAAAAACCCGACATGTTTATTTGTGGCGTGGTCTTACGAGATGCTTTTGTTTTCAAAGGATTTTTGAAACTTTATTAAATCAATTGGGTGTGATTTTCTCACGCTGGTATTCCAGACTGACTGGGTGTTATTTAACTGTAATGCTCGAGTCAGACCGAGTATTATAGGATACATGATATGATGCTGTGGAGCTCAGGAGACGAGCAGGATGACGATACGTACTCCCGTATCTGTATATATATATTCCGTTGTGATTGAGTTACTGTGTATCCATTGGTATGTTGTTGTTGAGCTGAGTGATGTACTCTGATGATGTAATTTATAAACATGTATATCTGATTTGTTTTGAGTAAAGATCATTTATTATCTATTATATTTTATTTCGCTGCGATGCTTAGATTCTGTTGTTGTTTTCTATTTTCTTCTTCTATCTCTTCTTCTTTAACCCAAATGGTTCGTATTTCTGTACAACTTGAGTTGATTGTTGTAGAATAGTGTTAACTCAAGGGGTACAGATTTGCGGGTCGTTACAGATACACTACTTACATGGATGCAACTCTAAGCTATAAACATTAAATGAGAGAAAGCATAAAAATAAACATCAATATAAAAGTAAAAAAAACAAATATAAAAGAGAAGAGAAAGAGGCTAGGAAGCCATTTTTATATCCTGAAACATGGAGCTTACAACTTGCTTTTCAGTTTCCTAACTAATTTCAAAGAGTAGAAGATCATTTACATGTACATAAGAGGGTTATTGAATGCATAAAACCCTAATTCAAGATTTAGGGTGCTTCCCAAAATGCCCTTTAGGAAGTGTGGCCACCAAGTAACCATTAGCCACTAATTAATCCATCATTAAATGTGCATGAAGCTTTAACCTCCACTTAGTTATCCATTAGCTTTCTAATTATAGATTTAGGTAAGTGGGTGGGGTCCTCCATGATCATGAGCTTGAATTATTTCCCTCTTCATTCCTTTGTATTCATTTGTGCATGCATGTATCTTCATAAAAGCCTCTTTCATATGCATCCAAATTCCTATAAAAATCATAAAAATTCTCAAATTGACACATGCACAAAAATGACCATTTTGCCCCTGAATGAAGATGAATATATGATGATTTGAAAATAATTGAATTTTTGTTTTAAACATGTTCGAATGCCTAAATATGACATTTATTTAAATAAAAATAGATAAAATATGGATCTAAACATATGCATATTTACGTCCACATCAAATCCGTTTTTGTAGGAAGCACAATTGCGTTGAGTGTATGCAACAAGTCGTTAAACCACTGAGTGTCCCCAGTAGGATGAGTGTTGTCTTGTGAGGATTTTTAGTGGATACTACCTACAAAATCCAAACGCAAACTGAAAATATTTACAAAATGCAAGATTTATTTACAAAGAGATGAATGCAAGTTTTTGAAAATATTTACAATGAAGGATTTACTTTTAAATTGACACAAATAAATTAAATATCGGTTTTGGTCATTATCTTGAAATTTAAGTCGTTTACTCATCAAACTTTCCAATTTAAATGAAGTTATCGAAAGAAATGGGCTATAATTTAACTCGTTGTTTCGGTCGATAATACAGTGTAACTATGAAACAGATCCTTAGTTGGTTATCAAAGTTTATAAAAATGGTATTTTCATTTCTTTCCAATAACAAGTCAAATCAAACAAGTTAAAATGGTGCTTGAATTTCAATTGCTTACTCTCTCTTATTTGAAAATTTTACTGATATTAACAATATTTACATATGCATAACTCAGGTAAATTGAGGCTGGATATATTACCCATGCACTACCTTGCGGACTGATCTGAGGAGAATACAGAGCGTGGCGAATGAACACACAGTGTGAACACTTATCGACTATAGGCGTTATTAAAAAGATCTTTTATATACATACACCTAACTCGGATAAACTGAGGTCAGATATACCGATCGTGCACTGCCATTCGGGCTTACGTGAGAAGGGTATAGAGCATGGAGAGTGAATATGTGAGTGTGAACACATGACTCTAGTTGTTAAATTTTTTTACATATATTTAAATATATTTTTATTACTTATATATATTTTTGTGTTTTTCTATAAAATTTTTTTGAAAAGAGAGAGTTTTGAAAAATCATCTTAGCACCATTTAACTTAATAAAAATACTATATCCTTTACTTTAAATTTACCATATTTTTAAAAAAGATTTTGAATATATTTCATAATTAACACATATGAATTTTCCTATATACTCGTTAAACCATTGTTATTTGTAATCAAACTTCATTTTTATTTTTGTTAAGACAAATAAATTTTCAAAAATTTCAATTTATTAACCAAAACTTATACTTATCCTATAGTGTTTCTTCAAAAATAAATCAAAACGCTAAAAAGAAAATGTTTTTGAGATCTAGAAATTTTGAGATTTTTTAGTTAAAAGAAAAAGAAAATTTCAAAAAAATGCCATGAAACTTAAAAAATGAAAATGAGACCCCCCCCCCCCCCCCCACACATAGTTTTTCTGTGTCCCCACAGTAAATGCATGATATAATGAGTGTAACGGGGTAAAATATGTACATATTTACAAAAGAGGGTTAACATTCTTATTAGACGTAGCTCATGAAGAATCATGAGCTCCTTCTCTTGGTTATTGGGAAATTCTAAGAAAGGTTTCAAATGATGACCATTGACTTTGAAAATCGACCCATCCCTAGGGTTTTGTATTTCTATGGCACTGTGTGGAAAAACAGTTCATACCGCAAATGGACTGGTCCATCTCGATTTAAATTTTCCAGGGAATAAATGAATTCTTGAGTCATATAAAAGAACTTTTTGTTTAGGCAAAAACGTTGTCCTTGGATTGACTTATCACGAAAAAAAATTGTTCGTTCTTTGTAAATTTTATCATTTTCATATGCATCGTTCCTAAGTTCTTCTAGTTCATTAAGCTGTAGTTTTCGGTTTTCTCCAGCTTTCTTAAGATCAAATTTTAAGTTCTTTATTGCCCATAATGCTTTGTGTTCGATTTCAACGGGTAAATGGCAAGCTTTACCGTAAACTAAACGGAATAGGGACATCCCAAGGTTAGTTTAAAAATCAATACGGTAAGCCCAAAGTGCGTCGATCAATTTTTGAGACTAATCTTTTCGATTTTTATTGAAAGTTTTCTCTAAGATTTGTTTTATTTGACGATTTGAAACTTCAATTTGCCCACAAGTTTGAGGAAGATATGGAGTGGATAACTTGTTGATTATCGAGTATTTCTTCATTAATGTTTCAAAAGATCGATGAAAAAATTGGGTTCCGTTATCATTGATTATTGTGCAAGGTGTGTCGAACCTTGAAAAGATGTTATCTTTGAGAAATTTCACAAATTTTTTTATGGTCATTGGTTTTGCAAGGAACGGCTTCGACCCATATTGAGACGTAATCGACAACGAGAGGATATACAAGTTTTCAAAAGAATTAGGATAAGGTCCCATAAAGTCGATACCCCAAACATCAAAGATTTCGATCGTAGGGATGGAGTTTAGAGGCATCATATCTCGTTGAGAAATTCGTCCAAGCATTTGACATCGATCGTTAGTTTTACAAAATTCAAATGAGTCTTTGAAAAGGGAAGTCTAATAGAAACAACACCGAAGAACTTTTTCCATAGTTCTTCGAGGACCATAATATCCACCGCACGCTTGATCGTGGAAAAACGAAAGAACACTCCTAATCTCATTATCCAAAATGCAACGTCGGATGATTTGGTTGGGGGCAATACTTGAACAAATATGGATCGTCCCAATAGAAATATTTCACTTGGGACATGAATTTGTATTTATCCTGTTTGGACCAAGATGAGGGAGTTTCTTTAGTGACTAAGTAGTTCACTATATCAACATACCATGGATCGATAGAAATTGAAAGAAGATGGTGCGTTTGGAAGACGAGATAAGTGATCGGCTATGACATTATTGGATCCTTTTTTGTCTTTGATTTAAGGTCAAGTTCTTAAAGTAAAAGGACCCAATGAATTAAGTGTGACTTAGCGTCCTTTTTCGCAAAGAGATGTTGAAGCGCACAATGGTCCATGTGCATAGTAACGTGTGACCCGATCAAATATTGTTGGAATTTTTCGAGAGCAAAAACTACTGCTAGAAGCTCTTTTTCAATGCTTGTGGAGTTCAGTTGAGTGTCGTTCAGAGTCATGCTAGCGTAGTAGATAATGTGAAGGATCCTGTTGATGTGCTGTCGTAAGACAACACCAACTGCAAAGTTCGATGCATCACACATTATTTCAAATGGGAGATCCCAATTGGGTGCGCAAATGATTGGAGCTGCAATGAGTTCTTTTTTAAGACGTTCAAAAGAAAATATACACTCGGAGTTGAAATCGAACGGAACGTCTTTTCCGAGGAGAGTCGTCAAAGGACGAGCGATTTTGCTAAAGTCTTTCATAAAGCATTGATAAAAGCCAACATGTCCTAGAAATGATCGAATGTCCTTAACATATTTGGGAATGGGTAGGCTTGCAATTACGTCAACTTTCGCGTTATCGATGTCAATGCCTTTATTTGAGATGATATGCCTTGTTTGACCATAAAGTGGCATTTTTCCCAATTTGAGGTCAAATGTTTTTCTTTACATCGATTTAGAACAAATTCGAGGTGATGTAAACATTGGAAAAAAGAATCGCCAAAGATAGAGAAATCGTCCATAAAAACTTCTAGAAAGTGTTCAATCATGTCGGAGAAAATGCCAACCATTCATCGTTGGAAAGTAGCAGGAGCGTTACAAAGTCTAAATAGCATATGTCGATAAGCAAAGGTACCGAATGGACACGTGAAAGTTTTTTCTCTTGATCTTCGAGAGCGATAGGAATTTGGTTATAGCCGGAATAACCATCAAGGAAGCAGTAGAATTCGTGATCGGCTAACCGTTCGAGCATTTGATCAATGAAAGGAAGAGGGAAGTGATCTTTACGTGTTGCGGCATTTAGTTTTCGATAGTCAATGCAAACATGCCAACCTGTTTGAGTACGAGTTGGAATAAGTTCATTTGAATCGTTCTTGACAACGATTAACCCGGACTTTTTTGGTACAACGTGAATTGGGCTAACCCATGAACTATCAGAGATTGGGTAAATGATTCCATTGTTGAGAAGTTCAAGAATTTCATCATGCACCGCATCTTTCATTTTTGGATTAAGCCTTCGTGTGAGTCACGAATAGGCTTGGCATCGTCGATTAAATGGATGCGATGTTGAACAAGACAGGGACTAATTCCCTTTATATCGAAGATCGACCATCCAATTTCTTCCTTATTTTCAGACAGGATTGAAAGTAAAGAAGTTTCTTGATTGAGAGAGAGAGTCGCAGAATTATAACAGGAAATGTTTCGTTATCACCTAAGTATGCATACTTAAGGTGATCGGGTAGTGGTTTGAGGTCCAACTTGGGGAGTTTCTCAATCAAATAATTGGGTTGAGATTTGCAATCAACTGGAAGCGATTCAAAAGGAAGAGTGTATTCAATCTCATTAGGTATTTCATGAAACAATTTTTCGTATTCAGCTTTGCGTTCATCATTAAGGTCAAGTGTCTCATTTTCGAAGTTTTCGTGAATGGTACTAACTTCCAACGTTTGGTAGCGAGGTTTATTTGATTGGCTTTCAAGATTGAAAATACTAAGATCTAAAGTCGTGTTTCCAAAAGAGATTTTCATCGATCCGTTATGATAATTGATTAAGACATTTAAGGTGGCTAAGAATGGTCGGCCTAAAATCAATGGAATTCGACTCACGAGATTTGCCAGGGGTTGTGTTTTGAGAATGATAAAATCAATGGGGAATATGAATTGCCCTACTCGAATGAGCACGTCCTCTATTTATCCTACAGGCTTCTTGTAACGACTTGGATTTTTAACGTCAGATAATTAGGTAATTAACTGATTTTAACTATTGATATACTAATTTTATTAGTTGAAAAAATAAATTTTGATAATTAAAATATCGGGATATATACATAAATTGACTTAAAAACTATATAGGATATTTAATTATGAAATCCTTGGATATATATATAAATATATATGCATATAATGAATGGAAGCTTTATAATGTTAATAATATATATGAGTATATAAATGTATATACACGTATATATATATGCCTATGAAATGAAATGTAGAAAAGTTTGTAATAGTATGGATATATATATAATCAAAAATACACATAAGTAAAATTGTAACAACCCGGGATTATTGGCGAAATTTAATTTGATAATCTCTTATTATAATTATTTAAATTTGCAAAACTTATCTTTTCAAACAAATAAAATATGCTTTCTAATTATTATTATTCATATATATATATATATATATATATATATATATATATATATATATATTGTAAAAGAAACTATGATTTGAAAATTCAAAATAAATATCTTAAAAATAATTTAAATTTAAACTCTACATTTTAAACACTATATATATATGTATGTATGTATGTATGTATATTTGTATGGTTATTAGTTAAAATATTAATAACTTAAGTTTAAAATTGAAATAAGAATAAATAAAAAGGTTTTATTATATTAAATATTTTAAGCTATATAGACCTAGGTATACAAGTGTCAAAATTGTTGTTAAATGGATTTCTTCATAAAATAAAATAAAGAAAAGAAAAATAATTTAAAGAAGGAAACCAAAGACTGTATGTAGGCAGTTTCTTTTACATATACATATTTCTCAACTTCTTCTTTCTCCTTTCATTTTCTTTCAAACAAACAGAACCACAGAAAACCAAATAACTCTATCATCTTTGCAACTAAAGAAACAAATTACAAGCTTAACTTAAAAGGAAGATCAGATTAAGAATCAAGCTAGTAGTTTTCTTTTCTAAAGCAGGACTTTGTTCCTCTGTTCAATTTCTAACAAGTGAGTAAACATCTTTATTTTCTTATTGATTATTATACTCATATGTTAATTGGCTATTTTTGTTAAATTTGGGATCTAGGTCAAGAATATGTGCAACTGTATGTTAAAATGTATACATATATATGAGTGAGTTAACAGTTAGCAGATATAAAAGCATTAGTTCTGTTTAAAAAAAAGAACTATTGTGAGAAACTTTAAAAAAAAGGCCTAATCTTCTTTATAACATGTGCATGTAATAATTAATGGTAGAAATGACTTGAACTTGTCTTGAATGGGTGAAAAGTTTGTGTGCCTGGTGTATATGCTTGTAAATACCGTGTATATATGTGCAGAGTCTCTGCTCTTGTTAAAAGCAGGCTAAAAAATCTTTCAAAATTCGTTTTCTCTTCACCTAAATACTTCTAGGTTGTGATAATTAAAGGGAACATGTTTGCATTAAAGAATTCCTATTTTTAAAAATGGTTTCATGTGAAGTTAGGAAGTATATTCATTGAGAAGAATGGATTTATAATAGAAAATAAAACATCTCAGAAATCAACTATTATAAATACGTGATTCACTTATACTAATAGATTCGTCTTTGAAAATGATGATTTTTTGTGGTCACGAATTGATTTTTAAGGGTGTGGTGGATGGGATGTCGGGGGTTGATCAGAAATTGGTCGTGCGTGGATTTCTGGTGGTCGCAAGGGTTAGGGACGTTGGGGTGGTGGCCGGAGGAAGGTCGTGGGTCAGCAGTCTCAAGAAAAATGGTGTCGCATTTTTATGGGCATCGGTGACCGCGATGCGATAGAAATTTGGGTTAGGCAATGTTGTTGGGACGGGGCTGTTTACCAAGGGAGTGTGACGTCGGGGAGGCGTCGAGTTGGCTCGAAGGTAGGGGAAAAGAAGGCTGGGTGTTGGGCGTAGCTGCTGATAAGGGGTGCGGGCTCTGGTGGTCAGAGGCGGCGGCACGCGGTGGAGCTAACAGATCGGGTTTTTCCTGGTATCGGCCATTTTTGCTCGATTTCGATTTTTAGGGCGTAGTGGGATTCTGGGTAGTTAGGAGGGGGGGCGACGGTGGCGAGATGGTGACGTCGTCGATGACGGGCGGCACGGCTCTGACCCCATGTGCATGTGCATCAGATTGTGTGCATTTTGTTATCTCCGGTGGGTAGTTGTTTTAGCAGTAGTTAAGTGAAGTAAGAGTAAGAAGTAAAGATGAAGGAAGGGATTTGGCTGGTTAGGGTACTTTGGGCCGAGTGGGCCTGTTTGGTCAACGTGATAAAATTTGGTAAAGTTTCTCAAGGTATATTTCCAAACAAATTGTATAAAAGTTAAATGTTTTTTTGAAACTTAGATTTCCTGATAGATAAAGTAAATTTAAAATTTTAAGTAATTCAAACCTTGGGTTAATAAATGATGCAAATAAATGGTTTAAAATTAAATTAAATTCAGTTATAATAATTATAGTTATATGTTGATTATTTTGGATTAATTCTTAAAGTTGATTAAAGAAAAATAAATAGTGTAATTAGTCAATGGATAAGATAAAATAAAATGTTTTGAAGGTTTAATTAATTAAAGATCTTAGTTAATCACATATGTTGGTTATTAACTAATTTCAGATGTTTAATTAAAATAAATAAAATGGTTTGTAATTAGTTAATGATAATTAAGTAGGATTTATAAGTAATTAATTTATTCTATTTGCAATTAATTAGATGATTGTGTGACTAGTTAATCTAGCCTATGAAGATTAAATTAGATTGAATGCTTGGATTGTTTAGTATCTCTAGTATGTTAATTTGTGATATTCTATGATATGAAATGATCTGAATTGAACTATTGATAAAATGTGAGACACTTATTTGAATAGATATTGTGATGGAATTTTTTTTTTGTGAATGTTGACATTTTGAAATTGAATTGTTTTGGCTTAAAGGATGGCATTTGGATTCGAAGGAACCAAGATCGGATATCAGCGATATCCAAAACAACTTCGGTTTAATAAGTGCTATAATTCTTTATAGATTTGATTTTAGAATCAAATAGGATGGAATGGAATAAATTAAGTAAACTTGGCTATTTAAACTAAGTAATGGTACTTAGATATTATTTTGTGAAATAAGTATTTGGCTATAACAAGATAAAACTCGTAGTGATGAACGAGTTACCTGGGTTTTTAAGGAAGCTTTACAACTTAAGCATTTCGTATTAAATGGGTTTACTCACGCTGGTTTCCAGCCTGACTCAGGTGTTACTTTATTGTAATGCTTAGGTCAAACCGAGTATTACAGATTTTCAGGTTAGGTTGTACTGTAGCTCAGGAGACGAGCTGGATGGTAGGGACGTATTGATTATATTCCGCTGCTAAGTAAAGTTTTTCTAGACTGGATTTAGGGATAAGTTAATTATAACTGTCCAGTTTTATTGTGAAGGATTGTACTCTGATATATTGTCTGTAAATTGACATTTACAGCTTTCTTTGTGTAAATGCTATTATGTGTATATTATATTTTGATCTGCTGCGATTGTGAGATTATGTGCTGTTGTTTTCTATTTCTTCTTCTACCTCTTTTTCTTCTTAACCCTAACAGTATGATGTTTCCGGCACTTGATTGCTCGACACTCTATACAGTGAATGTATTAGTGTTGATTTTCGGAGTTGAAAATTTCGGGCCGTTTACACTTCTTAATGGAACGATCGGCGAATTGAAGTGTGACCTTTGTGGGTTTGAGCTCACCTAAGCCTAATTATTCATACACGGAGTGTGGAATCGATTGACACTCGCACCTAAGTCTATCAAGCATTTATTAATCGTCTTATCTACAATTGTACATGAAATCGTAGGGCAGCTAGGATCTTTGTATTTAAGGAGCATGGACTGGGACAAGACTTCACTCAAACTGGATGCTAAGAAGACTTTTTTAGGCATTTGAGTGTGTTTCTTTTGGGTGCACAAGTCCTTAAGAAATTTCGCATAAGTGGGGACTTGCTGGAAAATGCCAAGAAGCAGGATGTTCATTTTCACTTGTTTAAAAATTTCAGCATCTTTTCCATTTGGTCGAAGTGTTTCTTGGGTCGTAGACGATGTGGAAATGGAAGACGATACTCGCTAGGTGGGTCTACTCGAGTAGAAGAAGAATTTTGATCGGCATTTGATTCAATGTTTGGCTCCACATTCTGTTCAGATTCTTTTTTTGTTTTAGAAGTGTCGAGAGAGGTTTTCGGTAAATCATTTGGATTAACGACTTGATTATCAATTTGTTTACTGGAACATAGAGTTGTGATAGCATTCAACTTGGTGATATTGCTATCTTGAACAACATGTGATTGATTTAAAGTTGCATTTTGATTTCTGGAATTTGGAATGGGCTGGCTTGGGATGTGCCTCGTTCACGTTTGCTCACAGGCATGGCTAATTGAATCATTTGCATTTCAAGTTTTGTAATCGATTGGTTTGTGTTTTGCATATATAAGGTTAATAAATTTTGCAAATTGTTGTTTGATTGAAGATTTTGAGCAGTTGCTTTAGCCAGCGTTTCAAGAATTTTCTCAAGTGAATTAAACGTTTACCGTCTTAGGGAGGATGAGCAGAATTTGTTTGAAAATTTGATTGTTGCAATTAATTATGAGACGGACTCGTAAAGTTTGGTTGAAATGGTTAGGCTGAAAGGGAGGATTCGAAGCATTATTCGGGAATGCATGAAAATTGGGACGAACCGTATTCGTGTTGGGATTGTTTTGGTTCCAAGCAAAATTCGTATGATTTCTCCAACCAGGATTGTACGTTGGAGAAAACAGGTCGTTTTTGGCTTTATTGAAAGCAACGATTTGTTCGATTGAATTGGGACATTGATCTGTTATATGATTAGGATCGTTGCATTTATAACACATCGGTTGGAAAGCTTGGTTCATTTGATTCGATGAGAAAACGTTATTGAATTTTTGAAACATTGCATCGATCTTAGCTTCCAAAGCAAAAGAAGAACCTGTCGAGTGTGCATTCGATCATGAGTAAATTGATTTTCGTTCGAAATGTTCCCATTTGGATGATTTTTCGGCGAGGTTTTTAAGAAATTGCCAAGCATCGTCGTGATTTTGGGTAAGAAAGTTGCTTTGGCACATTGATTCGAGCATGGTTCATGAGCTGTTTTTGAGTCCATCGTATAAAATTTGGCAAATCGTCCATTTTTCGAAGTTATAGTGTGGATATTTTATCAAAAGCTCTTTGAATCTTTTAAAATATTTTCCGAATGGTTCTCCCTTGAATTGATGAAAGTTTACAATTTTGTTTCAGATTCTACTCGTTTTTTCCAAGAGGTAGAATTTTTCAAGAAAGCTTTTACGAATTCTTCCTAAGTTTTAATCGAGTTCGATGGTAAGCTGTACAACCATTTTTCAGCGTAATCCGTAAGAGCAAATGGGATTAATCAAAGTTTGATTCCGTCATCGGAAAGTTGTTCGAGTTTAATGGTTGAGCAAACTTGTTCGAATTTCGTCAAAAAGATGTATGGATCATCCTGCTCGAAATTGCCAAATTTTGGAAGCATGGCAATATGGTTCGAGTGAATTTTGAAATGGTTACCAATAGGGGCGGGTAACGTGATGCAAGATGGAATAGAAACTCTATCGGAAAGATTCTATCCATAAGAGTTCAAGGTGTGCTCTCGTTCGTCATTTCGGGAGGATCGTTTGTTCGAGTTAAACGATTGGTTGTTGTGTCACGAGTCCAAGTACTCATACACAAGTGAAAGTCGAGAAGAGAAAGAAGTTAGAATCAAGTTTAGGGAATGAAACAAGATTTGAAAAAAAAAATTTTTTGTTTATTTTACAAGGAAGAAAACTATTTACCAAGTGAAATTTATTTTCAAAACAAAAGTTTGATTTTTGTTTTGTTTTTGGCTTTTCAAATTTTTTTTATATGTTTTTGTTTTTTTTGTTTTTGAATTTTCAAACTTTCAAATATATACCCAAAAAATTATTTTAAGGAAATGGGAAATTTGATTTTTTTTTGTTTTTATTTTTGAAATTTAAATATTTGTTATTTTTTTATTTTTGTTTTTGATTGAAAATTTTCAAACGAAAGGAAAAATGATTTTTTGGGATTACAAACTACGTTAAGTAAAATTTACAATTTTTTTGGATTTTGGATTTTTTTTTAAATATGCATGAACTAATGCAACTAAATTAATGCAAAGGACTTAGTTACGGTTTATGTCCTTAGTAGCTCCTAACCTAAAATTGTATAATCACGCTTTGTCTTAAATCAACAAAAATATTTTTCAACCAGGTAACGGACAGGGGCTATCGGTGCATCATGAATCACCGTAGCAATGCAACCGAAGTTTTAAGTACCTTCAGAGGTACAACCACTATAAGGTTTATGAATCATCGTAATATTTATAAATGGTTATTACTTTGCCGTAGCCTAGACACCAAGAATAAAATTGTTCAAAGAAAATAATTGCTAAGATACAATTAAACCTTAGCTGTGCCCGCGACACCCTTAAGTCGAATGTCTAACATTTATTATTAGTCAAATTCTACGATGAAATGCGATTTGTGGGCTAAGGAAAGGGTAATGAAATCCCGTACCTTATGTGAATTGGGGTATTGCTCTTAGAAAATAAAAACGATATAAGATGAATACAAAATAAAAATTAAACGTGAATTTATAATGCAACTAAAATGAATTTTTTTTTTGTTTTTGGATTTTGAAGTTTTTCTAATATAAATGCAAATGCAAGCAACCAATAATGCAATTCGAATAAAAACAAGGGATGAAAGCATGATAGCAGAGCGTGTAGAATTATTAACAATTTTTTTAACGGCGATTTGTTTAGCAAAGCAAAGCAAGCAAGTTCTCTTGATTTTATTTGCTTTGACAACCTGAAAAAAAGTTAAAAACAAAATATATACAAGTTTATTATTATTATTATTATTTATATATGAAAGAAGTAACTAAAACAAAAGAACATCAAAAGAAATAAAACAAAACCAAAGATATATACATATATATTTTTTAACGAAAAGAATATTACAATAGAAGTTTTAAAACAAGTGAAAACTAAACAAATTAGAAAACAAAATTTTCTTTTAAATAAATGATTGTTTTTTTAAAAGAAAAAGGAAAAAAAGAAGTAGACTTAATCTAAGAAACTAAAAAAAAAAAAGAATTTTGCGATTAACACAAACCCTATTCAATATTCTTTAACTCACTCGGCCCACAACCCAATTAGCATAAAAACAATTCAATATAATTCATTTATCCAGAAATCCAAACAACCCTGCAGATCAAAAAACAAATCGATGTTGAATTCAAAACCAAATTGGATTTCATTCGACTGCTCAATTACATGTTGGCGATTAGTTTGGAGGAGATTGGGTTGACGTGGTTTGTATGTGGGTTCAATTGGGGATTTCGTGTAATGGAGATTTGAAGCGATTTCGAGTTGGATGGAGTTGTTGACGAGGTCTGACCGGAGAAGGCCTGTTCGAAGGCGACGTTGGGGTGAGTTCGCGATGGAAACGAAGTTGCTGAAGAGCTGAGTGGCGATTTGTAGTATGCAATGAAACCAGGTGTTATGTGACAATTACGAAGGTGAGTGGTTGCTATTGATTGTTCGAAGCAGGTGGCTGTGGTGATGGAAGGATGGTCGTGGTTGCTGTGGAGTTTCGTGTTAATGATTTTGTGGAGATGAGGGACTGCTGTTAAGGCAAGTGGTGATGGCCGTATGAAGGGGAAGATGGTAGATGGTCTATATTTTGGTCAGCGGCTCTTTTTTTTTTTCTTTTTTTTCCTTTTGTTTTTTTATGGTTGCTGTTGGATTGTATGTAGTACAGTCGTATTAGGAGCAGTAGTAAAGTGTTGGATATGTGGCTGTATGTTGATCTGAGCAGTGCAATGGAGGTTGGTTAGTAGTTGTGGAAAGTGGCCGTCAGTAGGTGGTCTATTGAATGAAATGTGAATGTGATTGATATTTTCAGAAGTTCTGTTAGCATATAGTGGTAGTAGTAGCACTGTTGTAGTCGACAGCGATGGCAATGGAGATGAGATGAGTCGGAATTGTGGTTTAGGCGTGAGCAGCAGAAGTTAATGATGATGGTTAGGGGAGGTATGTATGTACTACAGTGTTGAAGTTTGAGTATGTTGATGATGAATTTGGAGATGGCAGAGACAGTGTGACCAAGCAGTGGAATGATGTAGTGTTAGCAAGGCAGAATTGATGTGGATGTATAGTCAGGTGGCAAGTCTGTTATGGCACTGGCGGTTGTATTCAATGTCTGGTGACAGTGTTGAAGGGGGAAGGTTAGATGAAGGGGAGGATGAGATGCACAGTAGTATTTATATGGTTGAGTATGCAGCTACAGGTAGGAATGATGAAGATGGTGAAGTATGTATTTTGGTGGAGTGCAGGTGGTCGAAATGAAGTGGAATTGATGATGTAGTTGTGGGTATGAGACAGTGGGTACTAGTGAGTAGTGGCAGCTAGCAGGTCAGTAATAGAGTGATATTTGTAGGTGATGTTTGGAAGAGGATATGGGATGAACTGCTGGTGGTATTTGCAGAGGAATATGTTGGTGTTTGCAGAGGAGTATAATGGAAGTGTAGAAGGCTGATGGAAGTGGGAATGTGTTATATTTGGTATAAAATGGAAGTGAAGTTACATCTGGTATTGCTGTGCAGTGAAGGGTAGATGGTTGAAGACTGGATGGTATTGTGGAGGTGTTGTGACAGTAATGTTTGCAATGGAGGAGTGAGTATGCAGATGTGAGTGGTAGTTGAGTATGGCAATGGGTGATGGACGAAATGTTCTTTGTTGAAATGTTGGTTCAAACGGTGGTCGGGGAAGGGGTAGCAAGTAGTGGGTATGAAGCAGGAACAAGCAGTGGGTGGGTATGAAGCAGGAACAAGCAGTGGGTATAAAGCAGGGAACAATAAACAGAGACAGATTTTTTTATAATGAAAATTGTATATGTATAAATGTGAATGCAAATGGAAATGTAAACGAAAATAGAAAATAATAAAGAAATTTGTTTTGAAATTGCGATTGTTTTTTTGAGGAGATGCAAATGTAAAATAAAAGGAGAACAAGACACCAAAAATGCAGTCAAAAATCACACAAGCACAATTTTTTTTTTAATGAAATACACACAAAACAAACACACAATAAAAATCAAACAACAATAATTCGAAAAATAGAAAATCAAATTAAATCAACTCTCCAGCAACGGCGTCAAAAACTTGTTTAACGACGAAATTTCTATCGAATTAGAAACCGTCGATAAATTTCAAATTAAAATTACCGCAAGTGCAAGACGTACAAAAGTTAGTACGTGGTGAATAGAAGTCGATCCGTGGGGAATTGCTAGATTTTAAAAATCAATCCAATCAAATTATACCAAATGGAGAGGAAATTGTTAACTACAAGGAAAACGAAGCTAAAGTTAGAATTAAAATAAGATTAAAACTATGATATAAGAGAACAATTTAGAGGCAAATCCACTCTCATATTTTTGTAAATCAATAAATAAATAATTTTGATCTCTAGTTTTGATATTAAGTAAAATAATTGTTGCGTTTATCATAAGTATGGTTTATTTATGTTATTAATTAACATAACTTAAACCATCAAACTATAATATAACAAATAAACCACTTATAAATTCTCGTGAAAACGAAGCCAAAACTATTTTAAGTATGATCTATTTACTACTGTAATTAGTAATATAGATCATCAATTTTTTTTTTACTTTCATTTCAAAATCAAAAATCAATTACCAAATGATGTTGTAACTTGTGTTTATGTTGAATAAGAATATCTCATTTGCAAAAGCAACATAAGCTATCAAACTCAGTTGTATAAACTTACATCAAAACTCGCTTTCATGAAGTACAAGTAAAATAGATCATAAATCATAGAGATGTTGAAATTATATAAAGTTTGAGAGCTTCATTATCTCTAAATTGAAGGGGTTTAGCTACTCATTTGTGTTATCAAATCAACACTTGTAAATTTCAACATTTAAAAATCAAAGAAATGAGACTAAGCAAAGGAAGAAAAAGAGATTAATTACTAACTACTTGCATAAAAATTAAAGCTATACTACTTGCATGAATGCAACTCTAAGCTATAAACATTAAATGAGAGAAAGAATAGAAATAAACATCAACATAAAAGTAAAGAAAAAAAAAGTAGAAAAGAGAAGAGAAAGAGGCTAGGAAGCTATTTTTATTTCATGAAACACAGAGCTTACAACTTGCATTTCAATTTCCTAACTAATTTCAAAGAGTAGAAGATCCTTTACATGTATATAAGTGGGCTATTTATAGATGCATAAACCCTAATTCAATTTTTAAGGTGCTTTTCAAAATGCCCCTTGGGCAGTGTAGCAACCAAGTAACCATTAGTCACTAATTATTCATCATTAAATGTGCATGAAGGTTTAACCTCCACTTAGTCGTCCATTAGCTTTCTAATTGTAGATTTAGGTAAGTGAGTGGGGTCCTGCATGATCATAGCTTGAATTATTTCCCTCTTCATTCCTTTATATTCATTTGTGCATGCATGTATCTTCATAAAAGCCTCTTTAACATGCATCCAAATTCCTATAAAAATCATAAGGATTATCCAAATAAAAAATTTCAAATTGACATATGCACAAAAATGACTATTTTGCCCCTGAATGAAGATGATTATATGATGATTTGAAAATAATTGAATTTTGGTTTTATACATGTTCAAATGCCCAAATATGACATTCATTTAAATAAAAACAGATAAAATATGGATGTAAACATATGCACAATTACGTGCACATCAATTAATATTGGATAAGTGTTAATAATTGCTAGTCGATTTTGGGTTTAGTTTACATATATGTCTGCCTGTGTAAATACCAAGTATTATAACTTGAGAAGTTAAATCGAATGAAATGGTACTTGTTTGAGTACCATTGTGGTTGCTAAGCTTCTTTCTAAAATTGAAAAGTAATTGTTGAATCAACATTATTTTAAAGATAATTATTATTTATTAATAATGTTTTAAAGATATTAATAATTTTTTAATAATTGTAACGACCTGATATTTCAAACTCATGTCAGACTTGAATTGCTCAAAAAAAAGAATTTATATTTGGCAAAACTTAGCATATACAGTAAATAAAACCAATCACAAAATCACAGACGCAGAGCTATACAACAATAAGCAGCGGAAATATATAAATAGTAGTACATGAAGCTACTATATAAACATCAGAGTCTAAAACAAAATACAACAGATAATCCCAAGTATGTAGAAGTAAACAGAAGTCTCCAATACAAATACAAATGACAAATCTGAACATAGACAACTGAAACTAATTGAAATGACTACAAAGTTGAATAGATACAGATAGATCTTTAATCAAAGCTCCAAAGGTGAGCCTCAAATGCTGAGATACTCAGTTTAACCCGAGCATAAAGAAAAAAACAAAACACTCAAGTCAGGATCAACATTCTTATACTAGTAAATCAACTCAATTGAATTGTCAAGTGGAATACAAATTAACTCAAAAGATGTTTGAGATTCCACCCTTTAAGGATCCGTTAAACTATCTATATACATAGTACAATATGCTACATAGATAATGTCTATAGTAAAGTAAACTATTAAAATAGCATTAAGACGTTACCCATATCCCCCTTAATACATTTTATATAAATATCATAGTCTATACGGTACTGTAAACTCCACCAAACTGGTGGGCTATCAGGGAGCACACCATAGGTACGACACAAACCAAACTCGTAGTGGGCACGATAAGGCATGTGACAAGGCACGCAAGGCACTCAAGGCAATGTTCAGGGTAGGATACTACCGTTTTGTGGATCCAATTGGTGGTAACGCATAGCACTACTACCGCTTGTAGAATATACTAGTGTATGATTTTTGTTTGATGATAATAAACATATTTATATTCGTTTAAATGTATTTGTTATTGTACTATTTATTTCTCCACATAATTAAATAAATATTTGTTGAATAAAATGAATATCTGGGAATTCATATTTAAAAAAAATTCAAACAATATTTTATTACAAATTCAAATAGTACAAAATTGAGCTCTCACTACATTTACATATTTTCAATTACTATACAAGTTTCAATTACAACACAATTTTCACTATACAATTTTGCATACATGTTCTCTCCTCACTACATAATTCACTCAGCACTCGTATTTTGATCTTCAACTCCTTTCCAGCCTATATCAGCATCTGAACTATTTGCAATATAAACAATATTGCAGTAAGATTGAAAAAGAAATTTTTTTGCAGTGCTCAATAAAGTGTGTGTTTGAAAATATTATTTTCCTCAGCTATTTGAGTTGTTCATCATCATTTTTGTTAATTCATCTTATATGAACAACTTATGACATGCATAGTGTATCAATGTACATGCCATTAGGTCGTGCACACCGATATACACTTGCTTATTGAAAGTGTAGGGACATGTGAGCACAAGATCAAACCCAATCCGAGATTGGATTCAACACAGGTGCAATGCAAAAACAAAACTTCACAGCATGGTCAGTACAAATCAATCTAGTAAGAACCTACATACACACATGTGTACATGTACACACTTGTCTTGAGAATCATAGCGCAGACCAAAATAGTGCACCTGACAAAATCAACAAGTAATGCATATGAAGACAATGGAGCAACAAAATCAAAGTGCATATGTGCAACAAAGCAAGCATGTCATCGTAAATCAGACTGTAGTAACAAGTGCACAAGGACAGATGAGCACATGAAGACAACATGCAACCAGGTGTTCAAAGTGCACCAGATCAGAATTCAGGCACGAGTACAGGGTAGGGCATATGTACAAAGTGGTGCATGCAACATTTTAGTTTCGACACAGAAAGTCTAGCATGCAACATGCACTCGAAATGAAAACAACTTGACACTATATCAGTTCAAGAACCATATAGATTCCAGTGGAACAAGGCCATAATAACACATATACCAGACCACAAAATGTGCACAAGGAAGGATAAAGCAAGTTTATCTCGAAGCAAATCAAGACCAGATCAATGAAAGTACACAAGACATGGTGAGACCAGAACCAAGTGCACTATGACAACAGCTCAATCAAGTGCAACAAGACTTCAAATGGAACCAGACGAAAAATGCAAAACAACACACACCAGAGTTGACTCAGTCGAAAACAAAAGGCAGCGGTGAACACAAAGGCAAGAACAAAAACCAGATCAATGATAACATACAACCAAACCAGTTCTATATGTGCAACATCAAGTCCAACACACAGCTGCATTCGGGCATAAACACAGCAAGTCTAAACAACCAGAATTGATACCAAAGCCATCACACATATATATACATACACATATGAATGTATGTATATACATGGAGATGAAAAACATACGCAAACATAGTATGACAATGTAGCAGTGTTCAAAGAAAACATAGTAACAAAGCAGTTCGAACAAAGTCAAGGAGGTGTTTCAAAAAGAAATGGTCAATCAAAACACTGTTGAAGTGTTCAATAATTAATGTAACAAACGCGATTTTTCGTTGCCGAAAAACCGAATAGTTAGTGTTTAAGAAAGAAGAAAATAAAAAGAAAGAGAGAAAAGATAGAAAATAGAGAGAAAGGAAAACAGAAAATAGAACGGAACAGAAAACAGCAGAACAACATCAGAATCTCACAATTCGCAGCAGAACAACATATAATAGATAAATGAATAATCTTTAAACAAAGAACTATATCAGTTATTACATTACATTACATTACATTACATTACATTACATCATATCATCAGAGTGTACAACAACAAACAAACGGCGGAAAAAGAAATACTATATACTAGTGATACGCCAATGATATCCATCTTGCCTCCTGCAACTCCTGGATTCCAGAATATCCTGATAAACCTAACTCTTGACTGCCCGTGTGGAAATTGGTGGGCACCCAGAGTTTAGGAAGGAAAACAATAAACTCCGAGTCAGTCATGTGACTGGTGTGAGAACTCAAAGCAGTTTATTTTTCTTTAAAATTAAAGTAGAGGAATATTTTTTAAAGTCAATTCGCAATGCTTTTAAAAATGAGACTACCATAAGGCCTCCCGCACACACACACAATGCAAACGCAGAATCGAAGGAGATTTCTCCTTATGATAGTCAAAGATGCTTGATACGTATTTAAAAGAACATTTGATATTATTACTAGTGCATAGTGTATGAGAAATCATTTCGAAAGTAAAGATATAAATCTTAGCCAACATAGACATTTCGAACTATGCCTACTATAGCTACCATGTTCAATAGCGGGTTACCGCCATATTCCATGGCAGGTTATACAACTAAAACCGTACAAGGCTCGTATTTGAAGAATGGATTTTCCAACAAATGGTCAGGCCAAGGAACTTTCCATTACCACATGGAAACGCCTCTGGAAGGACGCCCCGAGAACCAAACCGTTCTCTGCTAAACAAAGCTGGGAATCCCTTTTCCCAAGGAATATTACAAACCCTCAGATATGCCACCCCCGGTCCTTTGGAACCTTTAAACGAGAGCTCTCTAACCAACATCACACCATAATAATAAGTGTTTCAACATGAGTAAGTATCTGGGCTCCATACCATGATACTACCCTTTTCCAGAAGGAATGGCCATACCCTAGGGAAGCGATCCCTGGAAACCTTGCCGCACAATTCCTGTTTCGACCATTACCGGTTTGTGAGGCTCGACGAAGTCACGTCCACAAAAACATACTTTATAAAAAAGCCATGCTTTGGGTCAACGAATGATCATAGAAATGATCACCAAGATAGACGATCAAATAAATGATCCTATCACAAATAATCAACACAATGATCATTTCACAGCAACACTCAGCATGTCACATTACCAAATTGGGAATATATTGCTGATAACTTCAACTATATAACCTCTAAGCTCGTACGTCTCAGAGAAGGGTGTTAAGCTAAAAGAATAAATTCTCCGCCACCAGCAGAAATATATTTGAAAGAAATCGGCTTTATATCTCAATTTGTAATGTCAGACACATAATCCATACAAGTCTGTTCCGGGCTCGAACAGAACCGAAGGCACTTACAAAGAAGTCCTTGCAATCCGGATAATCTCTAATCACGCCCGAATTTCCCATCACATATGGAGATCTCAATACCGGGGATCAGCCGGTGCAGAGACAATCAACAAGAAACCCTTACGTTTTTGAAAATATCCGGTCTTCAACACCGATCTTCAAATGCAATTCATAACGACGTATCACATATTCGGAATGGGTTATACGACCCCAAGGTCCTTTCCCGGTTAACCCGAATAGTGAGCGCTTATTTAAAAAAAATAAGTGTGGCATTCAATTTCAAGCAAATCACAACAATTACCTATTTAAAGGTAAATATTGATAGTCGGTTATTGAACTATCAATAGATATGCCAACATCACCAGATTCCAAATAATTTTCCAAATTATTTATTTCCCAAAAATATCTTTATAAGATATATATATTTTCCATTCTTTAAAAATAAATCAATATTTACTTTTAAACTCATTTTCCAAATTCCATTTATAAATTCCATATTGAATTTACATTTCCAAAATATTTATGAATATACGATTTCCATTCGTTTTCAAATATTCATTTTCAATTTATCTTCAAAAAGATAAATTCAAAATATTCACTTAATATTGGAAAAACATTTCCATACTTATTTATTTATAAGTAATTCACAAGTCTTTATTTTCTACACTTAGAAAATATTTAATATACTCTAATCGAAATTAAGTATATATTTCATTCTTTAAGGAAATCATTCACTTAACCATATTTATTTGGGCCAAAACGAATGTTGCGTAAAACATCGTTACGACAACCCAAAATCACTAGTATAGGGATTCGAAATTTAAAATAGATATATAAATCTCAATACTACGCAAAACATTTCCTTTCGGAAATCATTTACTATAACAACAGTGTTATAGTCTACCATTTCCTTTTATTTCTCGAAAACGTCTATTTCAACAATAAATGTTGAAATCTATGGTTTCGAATCTCAACACCTTTTAAAACATCTTTAGATCGTTTTAATTCTATTTCAAACATCACATCCTAAATAATTTCTTTAACATAATATTCACTATTCAAAAACGTGAATATACCTTGTTAATAAATTTCATCGCTTCTATTCATTTTATTTTAAAGGATTATTCACTGTCTAAAACATGAATATAATTCCATTAACAAATTACAACAATTCCTTATCAAAATAAGTCGTTGCGGATTTATAAAACAACGTTTATAAATTCTATTTCTATTTATTTTATATCAACTCCTTTTTATAAATTCCTTTATTAACCTATCTCAATTCATATCACAATGATATACTAAAAATTCATATTATAAGTCAAACACTTATAATTTATTTGTTTACAAAGTTGTTTCTTTAAACTTCCCAAATTTATAAATCTTATAACTTATAAGATTCTTTTATTTATCCAAAATCTATTCTTTTAAATAACTTTACAAATTTTATAAACCTACTGTTTATAAAATTCCATTTATAACTTCACCCCTATAATTCTATAATTCCAATTTATGAAATTCATTCTAATACTTGTAAAAGCTCGTTTTATAATTCCAATATTTTTAATTTATAAATATCAATTTATAAATCTTTTAATATAAAACAATTTATATTACTATTTTTAAAACGTCTTTAAATTCTTTTATAATTTCATCATTTTGATTTATAAAATAATCAAACTTCATAAATCCTATTTTTAAACTTTTTATAATAAATTCAAAAATCATAATTTTTATAATACTAAAATTATAACGTTTATTTATTTAAGATGAATTAATTCCAAAAAATATATTTTATAAACCTATACTTTCAAAAATCACTTTAGAAATCCCTTAAAAATCAAAATCGTATTTTTTTAAACTTCAAAATTGGATCCGATGATGCAACACATCAAATAGTCAATCACGACTTTCAAACATCATATATCGATATGATAAACAATCAAACATCACAATATCTAAAATCAAATAAATATTTGTGAGGAATCCAGTTGGATCCCTCCAACCTGTTTCCCTGCATCCACAGACATTAGCACAATACCCATTCCACTTCGAGGTGGAATATCGCGGTATATGGGATTTTATAAAATATTATCCACTTACTAACGGCGCAATAGGGTCTCATCCGCTATACAATGCGGGAAATCAATCAACTGCAATATATACATATGCCAATATATATATATATATATATTTCTATATATATAATATAATACCAATTCCACTTCAAGGTGGAATATCGCGGTATATGTGTGTAATAAATAACCTCCGCTTACTAACGGCGTATAGGGTCTATTCACATCCAATATATATATAACAATCATCATTCAAGCATTCAATCAACACAGTCTAGCAATTTTAAATCTAACTATTTAAAATTTGAAATAAATCCTTTAGAGTGAGAAGTTCTCACCTTTGCTTTTATTTTGCAATCCATTTCCCATCTTGACTCGATTTTCTTGATTTATACCTTGTATAAATATTATACACAATTTATTAATATTCGAACAGATCGAATAATAAATTTTCATTTGATAATTTTGATTCATTGGTGATTTTCTTTTAATAGTTAAATTAACTGATGATTTTGTTTTAAAATAATTTCTTCTTTAAATAAATTTATTTTAACTAATTATTTTACTTTAAATTAATATATTTAAATCAATTTCTTTTAATAAATTTATTTTAACTAATTATTTTACTTTAAATTAATATCTTTAAATCAATTTCTTTTAATAAATTTCTTTTAACTAATTATTTTACTTTAAATTAATATCTTTAAATCAATTTCTTTTAATAAATTTGTTTAACTAAAAATTTAAATTTTAAAATAACTTTTCCTTCACTATACAAGTTTTACTGTATATTTATATATTTCCAGATAAAAATTAAATAAATATTTACTTAAAATAAAAATAAAAACTTCTTCATAATTTCATCTATTCTTTACTGTAAAATGTTTACATACATTTTTTTTTTCTGTTTATAACTTTAAGACTTTACATATATTTATTATCATCATCATCATTATTATTATTATTTATTAATACTGTATTTATAACTTACTGCAAAACAACTTTCTGCATATATCTTCATTTTTTTTATATAAACAGAACTACTTTAAATATCTTGTATATATTCATATATGGATATTCTCAATCTCGAATTGAAACGAAACGAGTTGAAGTACCTCACTGCTAATGCTCAGTCCCCAGATCCACTTCGACATCGAACCACGACCCCCATCCACCCTCCTTGAGTCGGTCGCGAGCCCTCTACGAACGCCGCAACCATCGCGACTTCATCATTGCAACGTCGACTGCCCAGCTTTGCCTCGCGACCACCAATCGCGGTCGCGACTTTCTCCCCACTGCTGTCGCTGCGCTCGAGAACCCCAATTGCCTCACATCGCGACAGCTACCCTCCCTTTAACTTCGCCTCTACCTGACAACGCCACCGCCTCCCACTTCTACGCGACCTCGTCGAATCCCAATTCGCGACCCCTAATCGAATCGCCACCTCGCCCTTCTTGACTTGCGTGAGCGCATGCTAGCGCCGTAGCCACGAGGCCGCTGCCCTGATTCAAGTCATCGTTCCCTGGCCTTGCACGCGATTTCGTTTTAGTCGCCATTTTTTTTTCTGATTTGAAGAATTGAAATGAAGAGGGGAGTTCGGCCATTTTAATTTCGTTTGAGATTTGAACGAGAGTGAAGGGGGAGAGGGATTTTAAAATGGAACGAAGTATGCTCTGCACGATCAACTGCCATGATCTTAGGCACGATTATAGGAGATAACGTGATTTTAGGCAAGAATCTAGGGATGCTGTCTTTTATTTTAAATTTAAATTTAAATTGAATTCGATTCGATTTCAATGCGTTTATATATCGTGTGCTCACATATAAACTCCGAAAAATACGAAATTTGAAATCCTAAAATAATTCAATATTACGGACTCAATGGAACTGGTTTCGTCGAATTCCGAGACTGTGCCTCGGACGGCTATTTTTAAATATCGATTCAAACGATTTAATTTCAAAACTGAACAATTCACTTTCAAATTAAATTCTGAAGCTTCGATTATCTTCAGTATTATCAATATGAATTTTACAAGCCTTTGAAATATTTTTAAATCAGCTTAAAATTGAAGATTCAAATTTTTATTCAACTTTCAATAGATTAAATTCTAAAATTTAATCGCCAAATTCAAAGTTATATTATAATTCAATCCAAACCATTATTCAAATATTTAAAATTAATTAAATATTTCATTTTCAAATGTTCAAAAATTCTGGGTCGTTACAATCTTCCCCCCTTAAAAGAATTTCGTCCCGAAATTACAAGTTAAGAAGAATGCACTTCTCCCGTCTATCATTTTTCACAATCCAAATAGCTTTATCAACTTACTAACCTAAATCTTTTTACTAGAGATTCACTATCATTTCAACTAGCTTTCCAACTTCAATTATAAGTTTCAACCAACATTGTTTACCTAACAATTCAAATTTAAATTCAAATTCAAATTTTAAACTTTCAAAATTTCTCAAAAATTTTCTAACACCCTAAATTTTCGAAAAATTTCGCCAGCGTCTCCTTTGCGCGGCTAGCTCGGTACGACTACAAAATGGCACCACGGCCCCTCAGAATCAAAAAGAAAAGAGAAAGCCAAGTGGCTGGAGAAGAAAATCATCAAATTTCATACTGAAATTGAAATACGTACCTTTTTGTCGAGCCATTCAATTTTATCTTTGAAATCAAAATCCAATCCCTTTATAATACCTGTATATCCTGCTAGTCATAATATATAATTCCAACATACAAACCATTTTGCCAACTCATTACAAAATTATTTCCAATATATGCTTCTTATACATTTTTACTTCACTATTGAAGTTACATATTCATTTTCATTAAATTTTACATTTCAATTCAATTCACAATTTCTAAATATTGAATTCTAAGGATTAACTTTCATTTACTAATTCATATTACTACTTTAAATTAGTTTCATTCACTAATTCATTTCAATTAGTACATTCACTTATTCATTTTAAATTTCTTATTTAATTTCATATAATAATTATAATAATTTAATATTATCACTTCCTAACAATCATGCAACCATATACTATAATAATTCATAGAAAATCATTTATTTTCTATACAAAAATAGTTTTGGGCAAAATTATCTTATTCACCCGATTCAAAAACAATTTTATATTCACTAACAAATACGCGCTCATATCTATTATTACACTCAAACTCATTCTAGAGTACTGCTGACTCTATCTCTAATGAGTAACACCCAACAGAACCATGGTTGTCGCTTAACCATAAGCTCTGATACCAAATGTAACAAACGCGATTTTTCGTTGTCGAAAAACCGAATAGTTAGGGTTTAAGAAAGAAGAAAAGAAAAAGAAAGAGAGAAACGATAGAAAATAGAGAGAAAGGAAAACAGAAAATAGAACGGAACAGAAAACAGCAGAACAACATCAGAATCTCACAATTCGCAGCGGAACAACATATAATACATAAATGAATAATCTTTAAACAAAGAACTATATCAGTTATTACATTACATTACATTACATCATATCATCAGAGTGTACAACAACAAACAAACGGCGGAAAAAGAAATACTATATACTAGTGATACGCCAATGCCATCCATCTTGCCTCCTGCAACTCCTGGATTCCAGAATATCCTGATAAACCTAACTCTTGACTGCCCGTGTGGAAATTGGTGGGCACCCAGAGTTTAGGAAGGAAAACAATAAACTCCGAGTCAGTCATGTGACTGGTGTGAGAACTCAAAACAGTTTATTTTTCTCTAAAATTAAAATAGAGGAATATTTTTTAAAGTCAATTCGCAATGCTTTTAAAAATGAGACTACCATAAGGCCTCCCGCACACACACACAATGCAAACGCAGAATCGGAGGAGATTTCTCCTTATGATAGTCAAAGATGCTTGATACGTATTTAAAAGAACATTTGATATTATTACTAGTGCATAGTGTATGAGAAATCATTTCGAAAGTAAAGATATAAATCTTAGCCAACATAGACATTTCGAACTATGCCTACTATAGCTACCATGTTCAATAGCAGGTTACCGCCATATTCCATGGCAGGTTATACAACTAAAACCGTACAAGGCTCGTATTTGAAGAATGGACTTTCCAACAAATGGTCAGGCCAAGGAACTTCCCATTGCCACATGGAAACGCCTCTGGAAGGACGCCCCGAGAACCAAACCGTTCTCTGTTAAACAAAGCCGGGAATCCCTTTTCCCAAGGAATATTACAAACCCTCAGATATGCCACCCCTCGGTCTTTTGGAACCTTTAAACGAGAGCTCTCTAACCAACATCACACCATAATAATAAGTGTTTCAACATGAGTAAGTATCTGGGCTCCATACCATGATACTACCCTTTTCCAGAAGGAATGGCCATACCCTAGGGAAGCGATCCCTGGATACCTTGCCGCACAATTCCTGTTTCGACCATTACCGGTTTGTGAGGCTCGACGAAGTCACGTCCACAAAAACATACTTTATACAAAAGCCATGCTTTGGGTCAACGAATGATCATAGAAATGATCACCAAGATAGACGATCAAATAGATGATCCTATCGCAAATAATCAACACAATGATCATTTCACAGCAACACTCAGCATGTCACATTACCAAATTGGGAATATATTGCTGATAACTTCAACTATATAACCTCTAAGCTCGTACGTCTCAGAGAAGGGTGTTAAGCTAAAAGAATAAATTCTCCGCCACCAACAGAAATATATTTGAAAGAAATCGGCTTTATATCTCAATTTGTAATGTCAGACACACAATCCATACAAGTATGTTCCGGGCTCGAACAGAACCGAAGGCACTTACAAAGAAGTCCTTGCAATCCGGATAATCTCTAGTCACGTCCGAATTTCCCATCACATATGGAGATCTCAATACCGGGGATTAGCCAGTGCAGAGACAATCAACAAGAAACCCTTACGTTTTTGAAAATATCCGGTCTTCAACACCGATCTTCAAATGCAATTCATAACGACGTATCACATATTCAGAATGGGTTATACGACCCCAAGGTCCTTTCCCGGTTAACCCAAATAGTGAGCGCTTATTTAAAAAAAATAAGTGTGGCATTCAATTTCAAGCAAATCACAACAATTACCTATTTAAAGGTAAATATTGATAGTCGGTTATTGAACTACCAATAGATATGCCAACATCACCAGATTCCAAATAATTTTCCAAATTATTTATTTCCCAAAAATATCTTTATAAGATATATATATTTTCCATTCTTTAAAAATAAATCAATATTTATTTTTAAACTCATTTTCCAAATTCCATTTATAAATTCCATATTGAATTTACATTTCCAAAATATTTATGAATATACGATTTCCATTCGTTTTCAAATATTCATTTTCAATTTATCTTCAAAAAGATAAATTCAAAATATTCACTTAATATTGGAAAAACATTTCCATACTTATTTATTTATAAGTAATTCACAAGTCTTTATTTTCTACACTTAGAAAATATTTAATATACTCTAATCGAAATTAAGTATATATTTCATTCTTTAAGGAAATCATTCACTTAACCATATTTATTTGGGCCAAAACGAATGTTGCGTAAAACATCGTTACGACAACCCAAAATCACTAGTATAGGGATTCGAAATTTAAAATAGATATATAAATCCCAATACTACGCAAAACATTTCCTTTCGGAAATCATTTACTATAACAACAGTGTTATAGTCTACCATTTCCTTTTATTTCTCGAAAACGTCTATTTCAACAATAAATGTTGAAATCTATGGTTTCGAATCTCAACACCTTTTAAAACATCTTTAGATCGTTTTAATTCTATTTCAAACATCACATCCTAAATAATTTCTTTAACATAATATTCACTATTCAAAAACGTGAATATACCTTGTTAATAAATTTCATCGCTTCTATTCATTTTATTTTAAAGGATTATTCACTGTCTAAAACATGAATATAATTCCATTAACAAATTACAACAATTCCTTATCAAAATAAGTCGTTGCGGATTTATAAAACAACGTTTATAAATTCTATTTCTATTTATTTTATATCAACTCCTTTTTATAAATTCCTTTATTAACCTATCTCAATTCATATCACAATGATATACTAAAAATTCATATTATAAGTCAAACACTTATAATTTATTTGTTTACAAAGTTGTTTCTTTAAACTTCCCAAATTTATAAATCTTATAACTTATAAGATTCTTTTATTTATCCAAAATCTATTCTTTTAAATAACTTTACAAATTTTATAAACCTACTGTTTATAAAATTCCATTTATAACTTCACCGTTATAATTCTATAATTCCAATTTATGAAATTCATTTACAATTCATTCTAATACTTGTAAAAGCTCGTTTTATAATTCCAATATTTTTAATTTATAAATATCAATTTATAAATCTTTTAATATAAAACAATTTATATTACTATTTTTAAAACGTCTTTAAATTCTTTTATAATTTCATCATTTTGATTTATAAAATAATCAAACTTCATAAATCCTATTTTTAAACTTTTTATAATAAATTCAAAAATCATAATTTTTATAATACTAAAATTATAACGTTTATTTATTTAAGATGAATTAATTCCAAAAAATATATTTTATAAACCTATACTTTCAAAAATCACTTTAGAAATCCCTTAAAAATCAAAATCGTATTTTTTTAAACTTCAAAATTAGATCCGATGATGCAACACATCAAATAGTCAATCACGACTTTCAAACATCATATATCGATATGATAAACAATCAAACATCACAATATCTAAAATCAAATAAATATTTGTGAAGAATCCAGTTGGATCCCTCCAACCTGTTTCCCTGCATCCACAGACATTAGCACAATACCTATTCCACTTCGAGGTGGAATATCGCGGTATATGGGATTTTATAAAATATTATCCGCTTACTAACGGCGCAATAGGGTCTCATCCGCTATACAATGCGGGAAATCAATCAACTGCAATATATACATATGCCAATATATATATATATATATATATATATATATATATATATTTCTATATATATAATATAATACCAATTCCACTTCAAGGTGGAATATCGCGGTATATGTGTGTAATAAATAACCTCCGCTTACTAACGGCGTATAGGGTCTATTCATATCCAATATATATATAACAATCATCATTCAAGCATTCAATCAACACAGTCTAGCAATTTTAAATCTAACTATTTAAAATTTGAAATAAATCCTTTAGAGTGAGAAGTTCTCACCTTTGCTTTTATTTTGCAATCCATTTCCCATCTTGACTCGATTTTCTTGATTTATACCTTGTATAAATATTATACACAATTTATTAATATTCGAACAGATCGAATAATAAATTTTCATTTGATAATTTTGATTCATTGGCGATTTTCTTTTAATAGTTAAATTAACTGATGATTTTGTTTTAAACTAATTTCTTCTTTAAATAAATTTATTTTAACTAATTATTTTACTTTAAATTAATATCTTTAAATCAATTTCTTTTAATAAATTTATTTTAACTAATTATTTTACTTTAAATTAATATCTTTAAATCAATTTATTTTAATAAATTTATTTTAACTAATTATTTTACTTTAAATTAATATCTTTAAATCAATTTCTTTTAATAAATTTGTTTAACTAAAAATTTAAATTTTAAAATAACTTTTCCTTCACTATACAAGTTTTACCGTATATTTATATATTTCCAGATAATAATTAAATAAATATTTACTTAAAATAAAAATAAAAACTTCTTCATAATTTCATCTATTCTTTACTGTAAAATGTTTACATACATTTTTTTTCTTCTGTTTATAACTTTAAGACTTTACATATATTTATTATCATCATCATCATTATTATTATTATTTATTAATACTGTATTTATAACTTACTGCAAAACAACTTTCTGCATATATCTTCATTTTTTTTATATAAACAGAACTACTTTAAATATCTTGTATATATTCATATATGGATATTCTCAATCTCGAATTGAAACGAAACGAGTTGAAGTACCTCACTACTAATGCTCAGTCCCCAGATCCACTTCGACATCGAACCACGACCCCCATCCACCCTCCTTGAGTCGGTCGCGAGCCCTCTACGAACGCCGCAACCATCGCGACTTCATCATTGCAACGTCGACTGCCCAGCTTTGCCTCGCGACCACCAATCGCAGTCACGACTTTCGCCCCACTGCTGTCGCTGCGCTCGAGAACCCCAATTGCCTCACATCGCGACAGCTACCCTCCCTTTAACTTCGCCTCTACCTGACAACGCCACCGCCTCCCACTTCTACGCGACCTCGTCGAATCCCAATTCGCGACCCCTAATCGAATCGCCACCTCGCCCTTCTTGACTTGCGTGAGCGCATGCTAGCGCCGTAGCCACGAGGCCGCCGCCCTGATTCAAGTCATCGTTCCCTGGCCTTGCACGCGATTTCGTTTTAGTTGCCATTTTTTTTCTGATTTGAAGAATTGAAATGAAGAGGGGAGTTCGGCCATTTTAATTTCGTTTGAGATTTGAACGAGAGTGAAGGGGGAGAGGGATTTTAAAATGGAACAAAGTATGCTCTGCACGATCAACTGCCATGATCTTAGGCACGATTATAGGAGATAACGTGATTTTAGGCAAGAATCTAGGGATGCTGTCTTTTATTTTAAATTTAAATTTAAATTGAATTCGATTCGATTTCAATGCGTTTATATCTCGTGTGCTCACATATAAACTCTGAAAAATACGAAATTTGAAATCCGAGAAAAATTCAATATTAGGGACTCAATGGAACTGGTTTCGTCGAATTCCGAGACTGTGCCTCGGACGGCTATTTTTAAATATCGATTCAAACGATTTAATTTCAAAACTGAACAATTCACTTCCAAATTAAATTCTGAAGCTTCGATTATCTTCAGTATTATCAATATGAATTTTACAAGCCTTTGAAATATTTTTAAATCAGCTTAAAATTGAAGATTCAAATTTTTATTCAACTTTCAATTTATTAAATTCTAAAATTTAATCGCCAAATTCAAAGTTATATTGAAAATTCAATCCAAACCATTATTCAAATATTTAAAATTAATTAAATATTTCATTTTCAAATGTTCAAAAATTCTGGGTCGTTACATACCAGTTGCAATGAAGTCAATCAGAGGTCACAATGGTATATTGAACAAGTCATTGGCAGTAAAGACATGAACAAATTCAAATTTATTTATTCAAGTATATCAGAAATATAGTCGAAGGAAGATCAAGTCAGTATGAATAATTCAAAAATCACAAAGTGCGTTCGATCAAAAATCCAAGCAAGTGATAAAATCATGAAAACTTCAAACCAAAATATACAAACGAATTATAGGGTTTCTATCCCTATATATTCGACCCAATTCATCACTGGCAGAATCATCGAGTTTGAGCATAATAGAAAAAGGAAAAATCACGTACCAATTTACAACATCCATTCGAACTCGGCCTTGTAGCAGCCAAAGAAAATCGAAGAAAAAAGTAGTAATAAAATTGAGGAACGAAAGCATCAAAGCAATCGATTCGAATTACAATTTCAAGCAGTGGCTCTAAGTTCGAACAAAACCCTAATTTTGAAGAGTAGCAAAGGACTGGCAGAAGAGAATACACGAGAAAAAATAAAAAGGGGAGACAAGTCTTTTGTTTAAATTGGGCCAGTTTAGTTTAATTGGATTGGTCTTCATTTTTAATATACGGTTTTGTTTATTTTTATTTTTATTTTTAATTTTCTCTTTTAACTTTCTATAAACTCTAGTTTTAACTAGGTTATGAACTACGTGGCGTAGTGCAGAGAATTCGCAAATCAATGGCTGAGTTGTGGAAGGGTTTTGAGCTTAGAATTAGGTAATCGAATTAGCGAGTATCTCGAGTATATGTGTTTTTGTAAGCGACTGGTTGCTTAATTTCTAGTAGAAACCTTTGGGACAGCATGTAGGTAGGTTATTGCCGAAGCTGGGTAAAACTATGTGTGATGTTTACTACATTACTTTCTGTGTTTATTTTTATTTCCACATTAATTTTTAAATATACCCTATTCAACCCCCCTCTATAATGAAAACGATCCTACAAGTGGTATCGAAGCTAGGAATAAAAACCTTTTTTCTATTTTTAATTTTTTTATATTAAAAATGGCCTCTTTTATTAATGCTTTTTCTAGGGTCTGTCCACAGCTAGACCACCCATGTTCAATGGTGAATATGCATATTGGAAAAATAGAATGAAATTTTTTCTGAAATACATAGATGCATGGAATATTGTTGAAACGAGATATAACACATTAACACAATAGTAGATAATCAATAATTTGAAAAACTTATGGATCAATGGGTAGATCTTGAAAATAAACAGCAAATTGCTAATGCTAAAGCTATGAATTCTATCAATCGTTCATTAGATCAAATTGAATTTAATCATGTCTCACATTGTTTAACTGCGTAGGAAATCTAGCACACGCTTGAAATGACTCATGAAGGAACCTCCCAAGTTTAAGAATCTTACCTTGCCAGGCTTAGTAGCGAGTATGAGAACTTCACGATGGCAAAGGATGAAAGTGTCCAAGAAATATATGGACGACTTTATAATCTTGTATACAAATCAAAATACCTAGGAAGACAATACACAGAACTGGAAATAGTCCGAAGGATCCTCTGAATTCTTCCATGAAATTTTGAAGCAAATGTGACTGCCATTCAAGAATCAAAGGATCTGAAACATGCTAAAGTTGAAGAACTCATCGGAAACCTCACCACTTATGAGCTAGAAATTAAATTCAAGGAAGAACGTGAAGGAGAAGATACAAAAAAGAAATCAATAGCTCTCAAAGGAACAACGGAAAGTGAAGACGATGATGATGATGAAGGAATAGCTGAACTAACACTGATAATAAAGAGATTCAAAAGATAAAGCCGTAAATATGAAAATCTAGCCCAAAATTAACAACTGAAGAGAAGAATCGTCAAAGTTCTAGACAAGTTAGAAAAGTAGGAGATCATTTGTCACAAGTGAATAAACCTGATCATATCAAGCCAAATTGTCATCAAAATCGATTCAGCAAAGGAAAGAAACCAAAAAAGAGAAGTTTTGCAGCAACTCGGGATGAAAGTGATGAAGATAATGGTGAAAGCACTGGCAATGAGAATGAAAAGGAAAATCTGTGTCTTCGAGGAGAAACAAGAGACAGTGATGATGATGAGCCATCCGAGGTATCAAAACTTACCCACTCACAATTGAAAGGGACAACAGATTAAGGATCTTAAGGCTAATTTAACACTAAAGAGGGATGAATAGTGTTTAATGGATTCTAAGACTTATACAGACTAAATTGAAATTATGGCACAAACAATTACAGAATTTAATCATAGAACAATCACATATTCAAACACAGAAACTAAATAAAAAGCGGTAAAAGGAAAGAATACACCGGATTTTATACTGGTTCGTAGTTACCCTACATCTAGTCCTATACCAAGGCAAACACCTCATGCAGATTTTTATTATACCAATGTCGAGATTACATTCCTCAATTTCTAAAGGCCTTGAGGTGCCCTCCTGTTTCACGAGTCTGGGGCAAACTCTCTTGATGTATGGGACATAAGATCACCTAATTGATTTCCAAGCACAATCACACCTTATAGAGAGACTCGATAAACTTTTGATTACAAATTGATCCTATAACTATGAATAACACTTTGATCTTCGAGAGAGGACGAAAAATCAAACAAGAATGAGATTCTAACTTGATTCACTTAAGAACTCGGCAGAATTTTGGCACGATCTTAAAAATATGAAAATTTTAGAATATGGATTTTTGGAGAAGAAGAAGTGAAGAAAACAAGAAATTAGTTGGTTAAAAAATTCATTTGTGAAGGCTATTTATAAAGCACCAACGGTCATAACCATTTGTGAAGAGATTTAAATGAATAAACACTTCTTTTGAAAATTGAAACTTTTGAATTCAACGGACACTATGTCGACATGGGGTATCCCATGATATCGACATCCCTTAATTAAAAAACAATGTAAAATTTGTTTTGAAAATGGTATTGAAAGGAAAACAAGATGAAATGATTCCGGAGTAAAATAAACTAATTTTTCTATGTTTAGAAACAAAAACAAAGAATATTTCAAGGCTTAAAACATCTTTTTGAAAATCATTTAAAAAGATCATTTTTAAGGCTAAAACATTTTGAAAAGCAATTTTGAAAATCATTTTGAAAAACCATTTTGAACTAGTTTTGCAAGCTTCTTCCTGTAGAATATCTTATCACATCAGGACTCGAGAACTTGTACAAAACCAGGATGTTTATGGGTTTGTAAGCCACTTGTCGTAGGTTTGTAAACTACATGTCGTGGGTTTGTAAGCCACTAAGAAGGTAGAAATGAGTTCCATCCCAAATGAAATTTGGAATGAAGATTTCCATGCTAATATGAAGTTTTAACAAAAAACAGACACATATCTTGAAATCTTGATCTTAATACTCATAGTCTTCAAACTTGATTTCTTCATTCTTGATCTTTATACTGTATAGTCTTTAATAATTAGTACCTGACTAATATATATATCCTGCATAATAACATTCATATATACCTAGACAATAGTGTTAGTATATAAGTTATAATAAAATAAGTTACAAAGGTCATTGTCATCTAAACCACTATCTCCAGTTCTTAAAATCTCCCCCTTTTTGATGACGACAACCTTAAAATATACTTACCACTTCGATCATACCATAACTCCCCCTTACTCCAATAACTCCTCCTTACTCTAAGCCTAACATTTTATAAAACTTCTCCCCCTTTGTCATCAAAAAAATAACCTATGAACTTTGAAATTAATAGAAAATGAGACAAACAAACATATGATATAAGAATAATAACTATGTATGAGTGAAATATATCATCCTAAGTTAACTAGAATTCATGATCTCATACACAAAAGATTGTTTTTAGAAGTACATTAATTAAGATAACACTTATATACAAATTAACAAATCGATATACAATCAAGAAAACAAAAAATGCTTAACAAGGACCCTTAACTATTGGTGATTTATGGACCGAACAATTTGGATAGTGGAGACAAAAATTTCCATGTTGTTTGACCAAGTTCCCATTAGCGTCAAAAAGGACCTCTGCAATGCAAATTACGCCATCGCCTTCGTCCATATGAACATCCGGAATCAGCAGATGATGTTCTTCTTCTTGATCATCTTGTGGTTCTTCTAGAGGCCCTTCTTCTTCAGAATCCATGGCTTGTGATGATTCTTCGATAACAATGGGATTGGCATGGTTATCCATACGGAATTTTTGTAAATTCCTAAGGATTCTGCATTGCCTATCTTGTTCTCTAGCCATTCGTAGTTGACTTACTTGAATCTTCGTCATCATTTGAAGCAAATCTTTCATCTTCTCTTCCAATTTGATGACTCGTACGTGTGTGGATCATTGAAAAGGACCAGAATGAGGAGAAGTGGGTGAAGAAGGTTCATTATTAGAAGAAGAAGCCATTAATTTACTGTTTTAGAAGTTTGTTATAGAGAATTGAACAGAGAAAAGGATTAAAAGTCGAAATACATAAACATATAACTTAATAACTAATTTTAGAGGGAAATTTTAATTTGAAAATCTTGACCAGTATGTCGACATAGGGGGATGAGTCATGTCGACATGCCTAGTTTGATTTTTGAGAAATTTTTATTTATATTAATTATTAACTATACTTGTATTATTTATAATTTATATTTCAGTTAATGAACATATACCTAATTCTCTTCTAAGTTTAGTAATTTTTTGTTCATTTAATGGTTTAGTTAATATATCAGCAATTTATTATTCAGTATTAATATATTCGTGAATTATGACTTCTTTACTTACATTATCTCTAAGAAAATGATGTCTAATATCAATATGTTTTGTTCTAGCATGATGAGTTTGGATTCTTAGATAGGTTTATCGCACTAGTATTATCCCAATAAATTGATGATTTAGTTATAGTTAATCCAAAATCTTTTAAAGTTTGTTGCATATATATAACTTGAGAACAAGCCAAAGCAGCAGATATACATTCTGCCTCAGTTGTTGACAAGGATACAATGTTTTGCTTCTTAATAAACCAAGAAGCCAGGGAATGCCCTAGAAAGTGACAAGTTCCACTTGTACTTTTCGATCTGATTTACGAACAGTGTAATTAGCATCACGATATGAAATTAAATCAAATACATCGTTTTAGGATAAAATAAACCATAATCTAATGTATGTTTTACATATCTTAAAATTATTTTAACAGCTTTTAAGTGAGTTTCTTTAGGTTGAGATTAGCATCTTGCACAGAGACAGACACTATGCATGATGTCAGGACGACTTGTTGTTATATAAAACAGCGAACCAACCATTTCCCTATTTATTTTTTTATCAACATCTTTTGATTTATCTTCTTTACTTAAAGCTACATTAGTTGTCATTGGAGTTTGTTTCCCACCAGAAGTGGTCAATCCAAATTTATTAATTAAATCCTTAGCATAACTTTCTTGACTAATGAAAATTCCTTTATCTAATTGTTTGATTTGAAGTCCTAAGAAGAAACTTAGTTCTCCCATATGACTCATTTCAAATTCTTTAGTCATTATATCTGAAAATTCTTTATTCATTATGTTATTAGTTGATCCAAATATTATATCATCTACATATATTTGTACTACCTGAATATCATTTTTGTTTCTTTTAATAAAAAGAGTTGTATCCATTTCACCAATTTCAAAACCAGATTGTAGTAAATAAGATCTTAGTCTTTCATACCAGGCACTAGGAGCTTGTTTTAGACCATATAAAGCCTTTATACATGATTTAAAAATTTATTATCTTCAAAAAGTGGAGGTTGTTCAACATAAACATCTTCTTTTACAAAACCATTTAGAAAAGCACTTTTAACATCTATTTGATATAACTTAAAATTATTGTAGTTTGCGAAAGCAGGTAGAATCCTGATAGCTTCTAATCTTGCTGCGGGTGCAAAAGTTTCATCATAATCAATTCCTTCTTTTTGACAATAACCTTGCACGACTAACGAGCTTTATTTCTTATGACTTCACCAATTTCATTCGTTTTATTTTTATAAACCCATTTTGTTCGAATTATACTTTTATCCTCAGATCTAGGAATAAGTTCCCAAACATCATTTCTGGTAAATTGATTCAATTCTTCTTGCATAGCAAGAGTCCATGAATCACTAGATGATGCTTCCTTTGGATTTTTAGGTTCAGTAGTTGATATAAAAGCTACATTACTCATACTATTTAGTTGATTTCTTGTTTTAACTACAGATTCAATATTTCCTAGTATATTTTCTGTAGGCTGATCTTTTAATAGCCTAATTCTTTTATTAGGTTGAATGATTTTACAATTAGTTTCATTAGGTTCATGATTTAAAGTTACAAAATCTTCTTCATCTTCTATTTATATAGTATCTTTAAAATTTTCATCAAAAGATACATGCATTGTTTCTTCAATAGTGTTACTTCTTAAATTATAAACTCTGAATGCTTTACTTCTATTAGAATATCCGATGAAAATACCTTTGTCGGATTTAGGTTCTAATTTTTATAAATTATCTTTTGTAAAGTAACTCATATGGTATTTTATTTGTTAATGGTCTAATTAAAATCCTATTTAATATATAACATGCTGTAGCGACTGCTTTAGCCTAAATTTTTTTAGGTAAGTTACTATTAGAAAGCATTGTTCTAGCACACTCTTGAATCGTTCTATTCTTACATTCTACCACTCTACTTTGTTGTGGAATTCTTGAAAAAGAGAAATTATGAGTAATTCCTTTTTAATTACAGAAATTCTCAAAATTTCACTTTCACATTCTCCATTGTGATCACTACGAATAGTTTTTATTTTTAAAGAAAGTTGATTTTGAATTCTTTTAGCAAAATTTTTAAATAATTCAAAAGCATCGCTTTTAAGTTTAAGAAAAATTGTCCAAGTATATCTAGAATAATCATCTACAATTACAAAAACATATTTATTGTAATTAATTTATTGAACTTGAGATGGACCAAATAAATTTAAATGAAGTAATTTGAGAGGTTTAGAAGTAGACATCATATCTTTTAATTTAAATGAACTTTTCTTAAGTTTTCCTAATTGGCAAGCATCACATATACTATCTACTTTAAAGTTTAACTTGGAAAGACCTCTAACTAAGTCGGGTTTTGATAACCTAGATAACAGTTTGAAATTTAAATGACCAAATCTTTTATGCCAAATCCAAGGGTCACTTGTATTAGCCAAAATACATAAGTTATCATTTGAAACTTTCATGCTAAGGATGTAAATGTATTTCTTCCTAATTCCTTCAAAGATAATATTTGACTTATTATCTTCGTTGTGACACTTATCTTTTCCAAATTTAATTTTAAATCCTTTATCACATAGTTGACTTATACTAAGCAAATTATGTTTTAAATTCCTAACAAGCAAAACATCATAAATAAGAGGAGTTCTAGAATTACTGACATTGTTGATTCCAATCACATATCCTTTTGAGTTATGTCCAAAGTTGACCAATTCACCATCCTGATATATAATGTCATTGAGTATCTCGGGATTTTCAGTCATATGCCTTGAACAGGCACTATCAAGTATCCATTTATTTTTCTCAATTTGAATAGTTTGCCCATTGGTTGTTGATTCTTCAAAATCTATGTAATATGTCTGTTCCAACATAACAAACCAATTCGGTAGATAACTTGATTTTTAATAAAAAGAATATGCAGACTTACGATCTTTGATGAAATGCATGAATTTAAACAAGTATTAACAAATTTTTCTAAAAATGCCATTTTTAAATTTTCAAGTTTCAGATTATAAAAACTATGAAAACCTATGCTCTGATACCAATTGAAAATGACAATGGATTAAGGATCTTAAGGCTATTTTAACACCAGAGGGGGGTGAATAGTGTTTAATGTATTCTAAGACTTATATGGACTAAATTGAAATTATGACACAAACAAATGCAAAATTAATCATAGAACAATCATAGATTCAAACACAGATGTAGAAAGTGAATAAAAAGCAGTAAAAAGGAAGGAACAAACTGGATTTTATACTGGTTCAAAGTTGCCCTACATCTAGTCCTTTACCAAGGCAAACACCTCATATAGATTTTTATTATACCAATGTCGAGATTACATTCCTCAATTTCTATAGGCCTTGTGGTACCCTCCTGTCTCATGAGCCTGGGGAAAACTCTCTAGATTTCAGGACATAAGATCACCCAATTGATTTCCAGACACAACCACACCTTATAGAGAGACTCGATAAATTTTTGATTATAAATTGATCCTATAACTCTGAATAGCACTTTGAATTCGAGAGAGGACAAAGAATCAAAACAAGAATGAGATTCTAATTTGATTCACTTAATAATTCGGCAGAGTTTCGGCATGATCTTAAAAATACGAAAATTTTAGAATATGGATTTGTGGAGAAGAAGAAGTAAAGAAAGTAAGAAATTAGTTAGTTAAAAAATTCATTTGTGAATGCTATTTATAAATCACTAACGGTCATAACCATTTGTGAAGATACCTAAACGAATAGACACTTCTTTTGAAAATTGAAACTTTTGATTTCAATGGCCACCATGTCGACATGGGGTATCCCATGATGTCGACATTCCTTAACTAGAAAACAATGTAAAATTTGTTTTGAAAATGGTATTGAAAGGAAAACAAATGAAATGATTCTAGAGTAAAGTAAACTAATTTTTCTACGTTTCGAAACAAAAACAAAGAATATTTTAAGGCTTAAAGCATCTTTTTGAAAATCATTTGAAAAGATAATTTTTAAGATTAAAACATTTTGAGAAGTAGTTTTGAAAATCATTTTGAAAAACCATTTCGAAGTACTTTTGCAAGCTTCTTACTGCAGAACATCTCATCACATCAGGACTCGAGAACTTGTACAAAATCAGGATGTTCGTGGGTTTGTAAGCCACTTGTACGTATAGACCCAAGTGCACGATTTGTGAAAAAATTGGACACAATCAAAACAATTGTAGGTATAGACCCAAACACACGAAAACCATACCAATTTGGGTTATAAAGGCACGAATGTAAAATCTAATCAAACAAATCTGGGTGCCAAAAGGATCAGACATAAAATGTCTTGGTTCTACTTGTTTTTGAAAAAAAATTGTCACAAACAACTAGGTCACAAAACTCTTCTCTCATGTCAATGTGTTGGCAGGCTAAGGAACAACAACAGTGGTACTTAGATTCTGGCTGTTCCAAGCACATGACGGGCGACAAATCAAAGTTTCTTAGCCTAGACAAATTCAAAGGTGGCAGAGTCATGATAGGAAACAATGATAAATGTAAAATTATCAATAAAGGTAAAGTAGGTAATGGCACGTTTGCCTTAAACGGCGTATTATATATTGAAAATCTACACCATAATCAGCCATTTTTTGTGATAAGGGAATGAATGTTGTTATTGATTCTGATTTGTGCAAAATTGCAGACCAATCATCAAAAGAAACATTATTTTTAGATAAGAGGAAAGGTATCTATTGCATGCCTCACAGTTTGGTCTATGATATCGAACTAATGATAACTTTGAGTTAAAAGGGTATTCTGGTGCAGATTATGCTGGTAGACTAGTTGATATAAAAAGTACTAGTGAAATGTGTTTTATGTTGGGACATTCGTTAGTCGCGTCACATTTCCAATGAAAATATCTGCATAAATTTCATTTCAATTTATTTTAAATTGGCAGTCATTTTTACAAAACCCTTTCTAGAAAATAGCTTTTGTAGACTTTGTCTCAGTTTAAACATTTTAGAAAATTGATTTTATATTTTTGGATTTGATCTTAAACGCTTATGTTAACCAATCTGACTCCCTACTGATTATCGAAAAGATAATAGTGATTGAAAAAAAGTGTTGAGTGTTGATATTAATCATACATTATGACTTGAGATAGTATATTTAAAAATTTCTTTAAAAACTTAAACAAAATTTGTAATAACTTGGTTGGTAAAAATTCCATGACCATCACTATTCCCATCATATTTCTACGACTATCACTCATCAAAATCCAATATAGTATGTCAAAATGTGGTAATTAAGAAGGAAATTATTCAATTTTTTAAGCCAAAAAATCATCCAAAAGTACTCACTCTCATTTAAAAGTCCTCACGGTTATTCATCGGTGAACTACTTAGAATATTTGATTATGCGCTTTCATGCTCATTTAAAAGTCCTTACGGTTATGAATGTATGGAACACATACCAAAATTGATTATTAAATAGGTGAGTTGATTCTAGCCCCATTTAAAATTCCTCATAGTTATGCAAGGTTAGATGATACTTGGGATTCATTTTTTAATAAAAAATTAGGAATACTACTAATCTTATTTAAAAGTCCTAACTGTTATGCATGGTTAGTAAGTATTCAAATTCCTATCATAAATATACTACAAATGGACATGACTATATGGTTTTCTATGCCGACATCACCCATATCACTCTAAAGTGGAATATGCGCCTAACAGAGTATTTGTAATGACTCGTAATTTTCGATAGTTAAAATAGTTAATTTAATAAGATTTTTGTGATTTAATATTAGGAGAAATAAACCTTTGTGATATAATAATGAAATAATAATTCAAATGAAATGTAATAAGGTTAATGTAAGGTAATTATTAACAATTTGAATGAAAGTCCAATCAATTGAAATGATTTAAAAGGTTACACTTGGTTATAAAGTGAATATAGGAAAAAAATGTAAATATTGAATGAATTGATGAAATAATATATAATTTATGATAATTGAATAAAATCGGTGTTAGGTAGGTAATTATAACATTTGGTTGTAAATAGTAAACTTATCAATGTAACTAAAAGTTAATGGTGACAAACTATTATATGTTACCTAATTATTTAGTTTGTTAAATTAAATTGGGAATCAATTATGAATAAATGTAAATAAATGTTACATTAATGTGAGTTAATACAACAACTGCAAATTGTGAACGTAATAAAATGTATAGAAATGTTAATTATATTCATAAGAATAATTGATTTAATAAAGGAGGAAATCTCTCTAAATAAATAAATTTGGATTTTAAATTTTAATTAATGTGTAAAATTGGCAAAAATTCAATATAATTGAAATATAGTAGCTAATACAAATAAAAGCTGGGAATTGTAGCATAGTGAAATAAGATATCAACAAATATTAACTATGTTATTTGAGTAATAATTGATTTAATATAAAAGATTGGAATCAAATTAAATCCATTTATTAGAATTAAAGTATAATTAATTGGATTTTATTACAGTTGTAATTGAGCACTGTATTTTGTAAAATATTTAACAATGAGTTATATGTAAACTTGTTTTAATTACTGTAAATGTCTAACTAATCAAAAATGATGAAATTTATTAGTATATAAATATTGAATTAAAAGTTGATTAATTAATTTAATATTAATTTATTTAATTATAGTGAAAATAGCCATTTTGGCTACTAACTAAGATTTCCACGAAACCAGTTTTATCGAGTCCGTAATAATGAATTATTGTAAGGTTTCAAGTTTCGTAGCGATCGGACTTGTCGTTTGATCGTACGGACGCGAAACGCAAAGAAATCAATTCAATCAAATTAATTGAAACCAATTTTAAATAAACAAATTTTCAATCTGACTTCTTCATACGATGGAATTAGGACGTGAAACCTGTTCCATTGAATTTAAAAACATCAAAAAAAATTATTTTGATGTATGAGGTGACCAATTTCCGTTTTGGGAATGAAACTGGCTTTCGGATCGTTTATCATTCAACTTTCAAATCGATCTAGCACATTCATTTCTATTTCTGATCTGCCTATAAATAGCATGTTATAAACCCTAACTATTTCTTATTCCTTATTTTTGTATGTACAGAAATTTCTATCTGCTCCTACTTCTTAATGGTAGAAATTCAAATTGCAAACCTCAATCAAATTCAAATCAAAAAGAATGAAAACTCTTCAAACCCTATCGAATTATATATCGATTTGAAGTTCTCGACGAGCACAAGTCAAATCTACTATTTGTTTTTTGATTTGAGTCATCGAGTGATTAGAAATGGATGAAGAAGCTCGAACGTCCGTTGCTAGGGTTTCCTAGTGGGCAGTAGATCTTCAACTTGATGGCGATAGGAGGTTGCTGCGGGGTAGAGGACGACGAGGGGGATTGATTCATGCGGCTACTTGAAGTCATGGGTGGTCGAAGTACCTGGAAGGTGTGCTAAATTTGGCGGCGGTGGATCGGTGTTCTAAGGGGTTGGGTGGTGCGTGAGCCACCAAGAGGCGAGGCTCGAGGAAGATGTGGCATTGGCAGCCTCTGATCCAGGTGGCTAGGCTGTATGGTGGCGCGATAAGGAAGATTTGGGTGCGGCTGTAAACGTGTTTGAGTAGGATGTAATGTTTTTGAATGAGCCACAGTGTTTGGAATGCAAGATGTTGTCGATGTGTAATTGTTCAATTTGATTTATTTAATCTATTTTATTTAAATTTAATTATAAATCGTATGTGTTCTAATAATTCTAACTTTCACATACGAGGCCCTATTCATGCGTGGTTTGTTCCGTTGGGATCGTATCAAAATTTTGGACGTTTAGACACTGTTTGGTCAAATACTAAGACTGTTCAAATTTGGGACTTATTTTGAATTTCAAATCGATTTAAATTCAAAGGTGAGTGTTTTAGCCTACTCATAACTACCAAACTATCTTATGTTAGTTAAATTAAATTTATGATATGTTTAGAAATTTATTGATTGCTGTTTGGTATGTTAAATTATCATACTAGTTAAAATTTGATTATTATTGCATTTAATTATCGTTTCATATTGGATTTTAAATTGTCAATTTAATACCTGTTAATGATAATCAGTTATCTATTGATGTTTATTGATTGATTTGGATGATGATTGTGATGTATATTTGAATTTTGATGTTTGATGACTGGATTTTGTCTTTTATATTGTTATAACACTGCAGGTTTCCTATGGGTTGAAATGATACATACCCGAATGATCTATAGATTAGGTAAAAATCGTTATGGTTGAAATGATAGACTCGAGCGATTTTATGAATTTTATTAAATTCAGGGATTCCGGTTTAACATGATATATAACCGTAAAATTTTAAAGTGCGAATTGAAATGATAAATGTCTATATCACTTGACCCTAGGGTAGAGAATTATATACGGACACTGGATTGGTTAAATTTAATGATTTTAAATCCAAAATTTTTGAATTTAGTTAAAGATTTTTTGAAATAAAATTTGATTTATATAAATTGAATTATTATCAAATTTCGGGTTTTATGTTAAATTTGGAATTGTTTTAAAGAATTGTTAAAAGAAATAAATTGAAATTTTAAAGTTGAATTTGAAATATAAGTGAAATTTATCAGAATTTGTAACATCCTGGTATTTTCAACAATTCGCATCCGCACACGCCAGACTTGAGTTTCTCAAAATATCAGATTGTTAATTTATATTTGGCAAAACTCAACATGTGTAGTAAATAAATCAATCACATAATCACAGGTACAGAGTAATATAATAATAATGCAGCGGAATAGATTAATAATAGTTCATGAAGATACTATATAAACATCAGAGTTAGAAATAAAATACAGCAGAATATCTCAAATACAATGAAGTCTCGAATACAAACAAATGGAATCTTTGAACAAATCGACTAAAAAAGCTGAAAGATGATTCGATAGTTGGACTCCAAGCGAAGCTCCAAACTCCAAAGGCGAGTCTCAAATGCTGTGTTTGACCCGAACGTAAAGCGAAACACAAAACACTTGAGTCAGGCTTAACATTCTTCTATCAATTAATCCAACTCCAGTGAAATATCAACTGAGATACAAGTAACTCAAAGGATGTTTGGGATAACCATCCTCTAAGGATCCGTGAAACTATCAATAATGTAGAAATATATGCGATTAACAACTGAATGTCATTATAACACCGTGGTCATTTCAAAATAATTTATACTTCAAAACCAAATATTATTTCCATTTCAAATATATCTATTTCCAAATTATAGCACTTTCAAAGTTACAACACTTTCGAAACCAAAATACTTCGAGATCAAATTCTGTGGAAAACCATAACCTTGAAATCATAACTTCCACCACTTAAACAGTTTAGATATCAATAATGGTATATAAAATAAAATAGTTTATAAAATAAAATAATTTATATTAAAATAATTAGTATATTAAAATAGTTTATATTAAGATAGCTTTATATTAAATAGTATATATATATATATATGTATATACGTATATATATATTAAATAATTTATAAAGTAAAATATTTGTAATTTTCTCAAATTTCACATATCGATTCAAATCAACTCGAATTCCAAAATTCAAAATTCAATTCATTCTCAATTCTTCAACTTTGATTAAATTCATTTTCTCAATAAATCATTTCAAATTATATCAATTTCAAATACAGACTTAAAGCACAAAATAAACCATTTAAATTTCAATATATTTCAAAGCTTTAATATTCAAACATTTCAAAATAGATTTGATAATTTCGCATATATCAAAATTTAACATCGTTATTATTTAGTTTTGAAATGTTTACTTAATCAATCCAATATCATTTAAATAAAACCCCAAATTACAAATAAACTAAATATTTCCCTCATTTTGCCCAAACTTGAAATATTTATTTAATTACCTTAAACCATAAATCAAGTTATAAAATCATATCCTTTAAAATCTCAATTTCAATAAATTTCAAATTGATTTACTTAGATAAAATTCTTAATTAATTACAATTTTCAATAAATTCAAATTTATCTTCCCAACCTTACTTATAAAAATCATTACAAATCTATCTTAAAATAAAATTTCAAAACTAACCAGTAACCTTAAAAATTTAAAACATATAAATTTAAAAATCTAAATTTAAACCCTTATAAAATAACATGTATATATATAATATCTTAAAATCAATATTTATTAAAACCAAAATATTCATTTCAAATCTTGGAAATCATTTTAATATATATATATATAGACCAATGGTGTATGTATATAATTTTCTATCCTATGGTCAAGTAATACAGATATTTATCATTTCAATCCGTAATTTAAATATATATGGGTATATATCATTTCAACCCGTAATCCCAAATTCAATTCAAATGAAAATCACTTGGGTTTATCATTTCAACCCATAACGATTTTCTCCTATTCTACAGATCATTTGCGTATGTATCATTTCAACCCATAGGGAACCTATACTAACAGGGAACTTGCAGAGTGAGAATAGATATGGTAATAATTTAATATGTCATCAACAGGCATATAACATTTATAACAATAAAATAAAATATAAACAATAGGATATGGTGTCATATCCCACAGGTGAACAATTACAGATAATAGCATCTCATATATAACAATTAAATAATCAACAGTTCAATTTAGCAGCATATTTCAATTGTAATTTAATTTAAAATCAAATTTAATAAATATAAGAACGTTAATCATGAGTGATTTCTCACCTTTCAAGGTTAGAGAAGATAGATGACACAACAAGCTATGATTTTGGGTTACGAACTTGACGATCGGCCAATCCAAATGGAAACCCCTTAGCAAAGCAAGATGGATTCAAGATCTAAAAAATAAAGCTGAAAATTTGGAATCGATGAAAAACTTGTCAAAAACTGATGTGATAAAAATAGAAACAAAATATCCATTATATCTTACTCAAAATAAATATAAATTTGAAACACACTTTTATTATAAATCTATACATATTTAAAACCAATAAAAAACTTTTAGAACAAATCCCTATATATACACTATTACAAAACAACGTATATAATATCCTGTAACTAAATATATATATATATATATACCCATATAAATATATAAAAAGCTATAAACAAACTTTGTAAGATTAAAACTACAAACAAAAAATTGTAAACTATAAATAAAAGCTTTGTAATATTAAACTGAAGTATAAATTAATATTTGCAAGTTGATAGTATAAATCTTTATATGAAAATTTAAACAACTTATAATTAAACTGGCATACACATACTTCTTTCTAAAATACCAAATATATAAAATATATAAACATACATACAACTTGCATACATGTTACATTTTTTTAAGAACAGAACTCAAGGTAGTATAATGCTTATATTACTTCATTTTACGAACTTCCTAATATATGCTGTAATAGACTTGTGGAAAATATAATAAAACATATATGTATATACAATAATTTATACAACTTATAAATATTTTAAAGAAAACTCAACATCACGCATATATAGGCTAATACACACACACACATACATACATACATACATACATACACACACACATACACACACAAACATATCTGCATACCTACATCCCTCTGCAACATAAATACTATTGTCAATATGTATATTATATCTTTAAATCAATGTTTATAATAAAATAAATATAAACTTTACCCCGTTTATATGGATTCAAAAACAGATTTTTGTAAACCCAATGTTACTTTCATATAGATATAATACAAAAAATTAATATAAATAACAAATAATTTCCTTCAAAACTATCATATACAAATATACATAGCCATATATATATATATCTGCATCTACACACAAATACACGCACTAACACAAAATAGAAAAAGATTTACCTACATGCAGATGTCAGTGAAGTGGCTTGAGGTTGAATGATGGGAGGAATGGGTCATTTAGTAGAAGCTCGGTGGCCAGAGGATGAACTGCGATGACGTGAGGCCCAGGGTGGCGGACTGGGTGGTCCATTGAGCGGTTTTGGGTGATGGGTAGGTTGCAATGGGTTTGAAGACTTAGGGAGGAGGGGCTATGTAACAACCCATAATTTTTGTAAATATTTTAAATATAATCTTTTTGAAACTTTGGTTTTAAATCATTTAAAATTTGAAAATTTGGAATTTTCCAATGTATTTTTGGGTTTGGTTAAGAATTATTTTTCCAAATGTAATAAAATAAAGATTTTTTGCAAATTTTATAATTTGGTCAGAGTTTGACTTTTAGTTGAAATTCTTATTTGAATTTTAAATTTTTATTCCTTTTCTTTGAAGTTGGACTTGATTTTAACATTCTCTCTACTATTCGTTTCATCAAATTCTGATTTATACTACTTAAATCGGATAAATTTCAGTGCTTTACACGCATATATTTTAGTATTTCTGTTCTCTATTTTCTATTTTGTTTTCTGTTTCTATTTTATTTGGGCTTTGATTTTGATTGGGTTGTTGAGCTTGTTTGAACCGGGCTTTGCATTTGAGCCTTGTTTTTCCTAATAGACATGTCTTTGCCTATTCAAGTTGAAAACTGTCTATATAATTGTAATAGCCATACAAAACTTTGCCTCTCTTCTCCTTATCTCATTTAATTCTTCCAAAACGTTTTACAGTAAGTTATTTCTTCTTTCTTCCTCTTTTCCATTTTCTTTCTCTTATGTTTTCAAGCAAGTTCGGCCATCTTATCTCCTTATGCCAACCATCTCCTCCACCAATCCATCAACCCTTACTGGCCACCACCCTTCATCATCATCCCTTACCCATGCCGTGACTTCCATAATTAAAACTCCATCACCAAACCATGCTATAAACCCTAGCTGAGCCTATATGATCACCTTTCCTCATCTATATGCTTCGGCCACCAATTCCACCACCCTCCATCCTCTTGCCGTGACCAGATGATGGCCAAGCCATGCCACTTCAGATGCCTTGACCTGATCCAAGCCCAAACAACAACAGGCCGAACATATTAGCCATAGGGCCGAACCCATGTCCACTTGACCTTTCATGTTGCCTTCTCTCTGACTTCATAGTGTCCCTTTCCATGCCATCTCTTCACATCCCATGCCTATCCATGAACTTCACCTGACCATGGCCGAGCATAACCAAGGTGGACGAGCCTTGTTTGAAGATGGTCAAGTCTATTTGAGAAGTGGCCGAGCCTACTTGACTTGGTTAAGCCATCTTAACTTCATTTTGTTTATATTTTGTATTGTTTGATTCATATTCTTTTGGGATGAATGTATACTTGTTTGTTGTATTTCGTTTGTTTGCAAGACTTGGACTTGGCTCTTCATCTACTCAATTCTTGTACGTGCTTTGTCACGCTTTTCAGAGTTTGTCTTGTGTCTTGAATTATCATCTCTAGCTTAAGAAGGTGAATTTATCACTCTCGACTACGTACTTATATTATAGTAGAATTTGAACGAATTGTGCCACAGTCGATCGTTTCTGTCCAATCGCTACATATACACAATACAATGTCTCACTCTCAGAGCTTTCGTTCATCTGCTTTTGGTTTAATATAGTATCGATACCAATCCCATTATCTTTGACTAGTCTTTGTATGCCTTTCCAAAGCCAGTTAAGAGATCAGACTTCGTGGACAATATGGCTCGGTAGTAGCGGCAATGGAGGAGTTAATGCCCGCTTAGCCCCTTTTTATTGTGACTTATGGAATTGTAGTAGTGATATGCTATGTTGATAGTAGTTTCATATATGCCTGTGATATGATATTATATGATGTTATCACCTTACACCATACCTATTTTATCACATGTTATGATATGTTATGTTATTCGGTTATTTATATTCTGCTTCTCACACTGCAAGTTCCCTGTTAGTATAGAATCACTATGGGTTGAAATGATACATACCCGAACGGACTTTAGAATAGGAAAAATCATTATGAGAAAAAATGATGGGCTCAAGCAATTTTTATTTAATTTGACTTGGGATTGCGGGTTTGAAATGATAAAACCCGGAATTTTATATTTTATGGATTGAAATGATACATATCCGTATCACTTGACCTAGGTTAGAAAATAATATACAGACCCATGGTTAAATTTCAATAATAGTTTTCTAAAAATTATTAAGTATTTTGAATTTTTATATATGAAATTTTAACTTAAATTTTCATTTAAATGATTTAAATAATCTATATTGATTTTCTAGTAAGTTAAAAATTGTATAAGTAAATAAGTGGTTTAAAATAAAATTTAAAGATTTTGTCTATGATATAAATTTAACTTAATAATTTAATTTAAATTGATATGGAATTTAGATCTAACCTAGTAATAGTGATGAATTTTATTATGAAATGGATATGTTTCGTATAATTAAGTATATTTTAAAACTATGATAAAATTGAAATATTATGTTTTAAAACATGCTGTAGTAAAATTTGTAGCATTTTCTAAATGCTATGTTATTTTGAGTTATGCTTTTAAAATGCTATGATACTTAAGGTTATGTTTTAAAAGTGCTACTATTTCTTAAATGTAACATTCATAGTGCTATTACATAAGTATCACATTTTCAAAGTGTTATGGTTTCTAACTTATTACATTTTTATATGTTATAACTAAGTGCATAGTTTTTTTGAAAGCGTTACAACTTTGGAAATGGATATATTTTTGAAGGTATAATGGTATTGAATTTAAATGGTATTGAATTTGAATGGTTTTGATATTAATATGCTTGATTTTGAAAGGATAAACCATTTGAAATAAATAACCATGGGTTATAATAACGGTTGGTTGTTAAAGAGACCGGGATCGGAAGTTGTCATACTCTATGCCAAATCCGAAAACCAATTTAACAACCATGTATGCGGTGGAGATTCCGAAATGAAGTAGGATGGTGGCGACGATCCTATGCGAGGTATATACGTGAACCCGACTCCCGTGAGTTGGCATAAGGTGGCTAAAACAGGAGCAATTGACGGGCCAATGAGATAGCTCCTCTAGTCCGACACACTCCTCTAATCGGACACACTCCTCTAATCGGACACACTCCTTCGATACCATTCTATTAATTTGTGATTGATTGGGTGCACCCTTTGATTTTTTTAGGAGTGTGGATCGAGATGGGCAATGGTGGCTACTACGCGTTACCACCAATCTGAAAGTGTGATTCGTATATCTACCCTGACATTGCCTAGTTGTGTCGTGTCACCTACCCTATCTTGCTTTCTACGAGTTTGATTTGTGTCGTACCTATGGATTATTTATGGTAGCCTCCCGGTCTGGAGGTACGATGGTACCATATAGACTATTGACACTATAAAATGTGTCAAGAGAAATATGCTAATGCCTTAACGCTATTTTTAAATATATTATACTTTACTCTAGACATTATTATAATAGCATATACTACTACATAGTAGATAGTTTAACAGATCCTTAAAGGATGGGTGATCCCAAGCATCCTTTAAGTTACTTGTGCATTTCTATTACAGTTCACTTGAGTTGATTTACATTATATAAGTATGTAAGTTTTGACTCGAGTATTCTGTGTGTAACGACCCAGAATTTTAATTTATTAAAATTTGAATATTTAATTAATTTTAAATATTAATAAGTGAAATTTATAAGTCGAATAAATTTTATTTTGAATAATTGGATTTAATTGAATAATTAAATCAATAATTTAATACGTTAAATTACGGAAATAATTGAGAATTGAGTTAAATATGATTGAAAATGATTTGAAAAATTTTATTTTATCATATTGGAGTTAGAACGATATTTTAAAACTTTTAAAATCGAATTAAGAGTTTATTTGTGAAAATTGAATATTTTAATATTAAATCGACTAGTGAAAATAGTCAATTTTTGAACAGTCTCAGAATTGGACGAGACCAGTTCCATTGGATCTGTAATAGGTAGTTATTATCGGATTTCAATTTTCGTAGCAATCGGAGTTATCGTTTGATCGTGGCAGCTCGAAACGCATCGAATTGTTTTTAATATTAATTTGGCAAGTTAAAATAGCCATTTTCCAAAAAGTCTCGGATTTCGACGAAACCAGTTTCATCGGATCCGTAATGTGATATTATTGTAAGGTTTCAAATTTCGTGTCAATTTGATTTGCCATTTGTCCGGTACAAATTAAAACGCCTAGAAAATCGTTTAAATCGGTTTAATTCAAATTGAACGTTTATTGCCATAACTCGCATAGATGTCCGAATTAGCTTCCGAAACCTGTTCCATTGTGTCCGGAATGCGGGGTAAACCCTAGAAACGTTGGTTACGGCGCGTGAATCGGAGTTCGGAATTCCCGGATGAATAGTGTTCGTTTTTTCTCTATAAATAGACACCCTTCTCTTTAGAAATTAAAAATAAAAATAAAAAAATAAAACCCTAACTTCATCAGCCGCCACCCACATCTATGAACGGCTGAAAATTCAATTCGTTCTCCTCCAATTTTCTTCAAATCTAAGCATTATTGCAAGAAACTCTCAACTACAATCTTGTAGAGCACAACACGAACTAGCTATTCAACGGTCAAGATCGTGTTTAGAGCTGTGGATGGACCAGAAATCATTCGTCAAGGTCGCGCGTTCGAGAAGGAATTGCACGGTGATGGTGCAACCGAGCTTGCTTGTTCTTGGGCCGAGTGTTGAGGGGGTGATGGCGCTTCAATGGTGAGGAGATGATCGAGTTTAGTCGTCGTTTGAGGGGTGCGAATTTAAACCCTAATTATGTGATGTGGGTTCGGCCGTGCTTTTTATCACCTAGAGATGATTTGCGTGAAGGAAGAAGGGGGGGGGGGTGCGCACGACTGAGATGTGGGGTTTGGATCCAAGGGCTAGGATTAGTTGAAGGTTAAAATTTTAAATATAGTTGTAAATTATAGTTATAAAATTTGTGTAAAACTTATAAAAATCATAACTTTTTCATACGAGGTCGAAAACGCGCGAAACCAGTTGCGTTGGAATCATATGGACGAGCACTACGCGATGAAATTGGATTGGAGTCGTTTGGAGTTAGTGAGAATTTTGGGTAAAATTAAACGTCCGTTTAATTTTATTCGAAATAAATCGCTAAAACGAAATTGAAATCAAGGTGAGAACTTCTCACTCAATCGAATCAGTTTCGATTTTATTTTAAATAGTTAGATTTAAAATATTTGAATGCATGTTTGAATGATGATTGTTATCTATTGATTGTTAAAATAGACATTATGCGCTGTTAGTAAGCGGATGTTATTTATTAAAAACATATACCGCGAATATTTCATAAACAGTGAAATTGGTATTATATATAATAGCAATATATATATATTGGCATATGTATATATTGCAGTTATTGATTTCCCGCATTTGTATAGCGGATGAGACCCTATTGCGCCGTCTATTAAGCGGATAATATTTTAAATCCCATATACCGCGATAATTTCGTACTGGAGCAAAATTGGTATTGTGCTAATGTTTGTGGATGCAGGAAAACAGGTTGGAGGGATCCAACTGGATTCCTCAACAGTATTTATTTGAATTCAGATATTTTGATATTTGATGGATTATCATATCGATATATGATATCGTTGTTGTCGTGATTGACTATTTGGTATGTAGCATCATTGGACCAAATTTGGGACTTTAAAATGATTTTTAAAGTGATTTTTGAAAATATACTATATGTTTGGAATTGATCCATTTTAAATAAATAAACGTATAATTTTAATGTTATAAAAATTATGATTTTTGAGAAATATAATTAAAAACTGATTTTTGAGAATATGATGCTAATGATTTTATAAAATAGTTAAATTTGGGATTTTTGAATTTATTATAAAAAGTTTAAAAATAGGATTTATGAAAATTAATTATTTTATGAAAAAATGGTGAAGTTATAAAGGAGATTAAAGATGTTTTGAAATAATAATATGGATTGATTTATATTAAGAGATTTATAAATGGATATTTATAAATTGAAATATTGACATTATAAAACGAGTTTTTATAAGTGTTTGAATGAAGTGAAAATGAATTTTGTAAATGAATGGAATTTATAAAATAAAAAAAATGGTGAAGTTATAAATGAAATTTATAAATAGTAAGATTTATAAATTTTATAAAGTTATTAAAAGAATAGTTTTGAATAAATCATTGAATCTTATAAGTTATAGGATTTATAATTATGAAGTTCCAAGGAACGATTTTGTAAAATAATCGTTTTATGAGCATTTGACTTATAATATGAATTTCTAGTATATCATTGAGATATGAATTGAGATAGGTTAATAAAGGAATTTATAAAAGGAAGTTGTTATAAAATAAATAGAAATGGAGTTTATAACGTTGTCTTATAAATCCGCAAACAACTTATTTTGATAAGTAAATTGTTGAAACCTATTAATGGAGTTATATTCACGTTTTTGACTGTGAATAATCCTTTGAAATAAAATGAATAAAAGGATGAAATTTGTTAACGTAGTATATTCACGTTTTTGAATAGTGAATAATATGTTAAAGAAATTGTTTTGAATGTGATGTTTTAAATAGAATTAAAACAAGTTAACGATGTTTTAATTGGGTTGAGATTCGAAACCGTAGATTTCAACATTGATTGTTGAAATAGACGTTTTCGAGAAATAGAAGGAAATGGTGGACTATAACACTGTTGTTATAGTAAATGATTTCCGAAAGGAAATGTTTTGTATAGTATTGGGATTTATATATCTATTTTAATTTCGAATTCCTATACTAGTGATTTTGGGTTGTCGTAACGATGTTTTACGCAACATTCGTTTTGGCCCAAGTAAATATGTTTAAGAGAATGATTTCCTTAAAGAATGAAATATATGCTTAATTTCGATTAAACTATATTGAATATTTTCCAAGTGTTGAAAATAAATAAAATTTGTGAATTACTTATGAATAAATAAGTATGGAAATGTTTTCCAATATAAATTGAATATTTTGAGAATTTATCTTTTTGAAGATAAATTGAAATGAATAATTGAAATCGAATATTCATAGATATTTTGGATTATAAATTCACTATGGAATTTATAAAAGAAAGGGGAATTTGTTTAAAAATAAATATTGATTTATTTTTGAAGTATCGAAATTATATATCTTGTAAAGATATTTTGGAAAATAAATAATTTAGAAAATTATTTGGAATCTGGTGATGTTTTGCATATCCATTGATAGTTCAATAACCGACTATCAATATTTCTCTTTGAATGGGTAATTGATGTGATTTGTTTGAATATGAATACCACACTTATTTTTGAATAAGCGCTCACTATTCGAGTTAACCGGGAAAGGACCATGGGGTCGTATAACCCATTCCGAATATGTCATACGTCGTTATGAATTGCATTTGAAGACCGGTGTTGAAGACCGGATCTTTTTGAAAGCGAAAGGACAACTCGTCGATTGTCTTTGCACCGAGTAGCTACGATATAGAGACTCCCTATGTGATGGGAAGTCCGGACGTGATTAGAGATTATCCGGATTGCAAGGACTTCTTTGTAAGTGCCTTCGGTTCTGTTCGAGCCCGGAACAGACTTGTATGGATTGTATGTCTGACATTACAAACTGAGATATAAAGCAGATTTCTTTCAAATATATTTCCGTTGGTGGCGGAGAATTTATTCTTTTAGCTTAACACCCTTCTCTGAGACGTACGAGCTCAGAGGTTATGTAGTTGAAGGTTATCAGCGATATATTCCCAATTTGGTAATGTGACATGCTGAGTGTTGCTGTGAAATGATCATTGTGTTGATTATCTGTGATAGGATCATTTATTTGATCGTCTATCTTGGTGATCATTTCTATTATCATTTGTTGACCCAAAGCATGGCTTTTGTATAAAGTATGTTTTATGGACGTGACTTCGTCGAGCCTCACACCCCGGAATGGTCAAAACAGGAAAGATGCAGCAAGGTTATGAGGGGTAGCGCCCTTTAGGATGTGTGCATTTCCTTCTGGAAAAGGGTGGTATCATGGTATGGAGCCCAGATACTTACTCATGTTGAAAACACTTTATGATTGTGTGAAATGATTACGAGCGCTCGGTTGAAAGGTCCCAAAGGACCGGGGGATGGCATATTCGGTCAGTTGTTACTCAGTTAGGGGTAACCCGGCCTTGTGTTGGTAGAGATCCGGTTTGGTTCTCGGGGATGTCCATCCAGAGGCATTCTCATGTGGCAATGGAAAGTTCCTTGGCCTGATCATTCATTGGAAATCCAAAGAAACAATACGAGACTTGTACGGTTTTAGTTGTAGAACCTGCTTCCTCAGGAAGTAGCTATAGTAGGCATAATATAATGGTACCTATGCTGGCTAAGATTTATATTCTACTTTCGAAATGATTTTATCTACACTATGCACTAGTAATAATATCAAATGTTCTTTTTAAATGCGTATCAAGCATCTTTGACTAACATAAGAAGAAATCTCCTCCAAGTCTGCGTTTGCATTGTGTGTGTGGCGGGAGGTCTTATGGTAGTCTCATTCTTAAAAGCATTGCGAATTGACTTTAAAAATATTCCTCTATTTTAATTTTAAAGAAAAATAAACTGTTTTAGTTCTCACACCAGTCACATGACTGACTCGGAGTTTATTGTTTTCCTTCCTAAACTCTGGGTGCCCACCAATTTTCACACGGGCAGTCAAGAGTTAGGTTTATCAGGATATTCTGGATATTCTGGAGTTGCTGGAGGCAAGCTGGATGGCATGGCGTATTACTAGTACATAGTATTTCTTTTCCGCTGTTTGTTGTTGTTTGTTGTTGTACACTCTGATGATGATGTAATGAAATGTGATGTAATGTAATAACTGATATAGTTCTTTGTTTAAAGATTATTCATTTATCTATTATATGTTGTTCCGCTGCGATTGTGAGATTCTGATGTTGTTCTGTTTTTTTCTTTCCGTTCTATTTTCTATCTTCTTATCTCTTTTTTTTCTTCTTCTTAAACCCTCAGTGTTCGGTTTTCCGTCGTTCGATTGCTCGACAGTCGATAAAGTGAGTATCGATGTTGAATTTTCGAAAGACGAAGAATCGGGTCCTGACATTGTGTTTGCTTTACACTTGGGTCAGCCTGAATGTGACGACCTGGAATTTTTAAGCATTTGAAATTGGAATATTTAATTGATTTTAATATTTAAAAGTTAATTTCTAACTTGAATTCTAATGTCGCTATTTATTTGATAATTAAATTATTGAATTAAATAATTTGAAGTGGGGTAAAATGTTGAATATGGAATTTTAAGCATGTTAAAAATAATTTGAAGGCTTGTAAAATTTATATTGGTAGAACTGAAGATAGTAAAAGTGTTGAAATTTAATTTCGAAGTGTTTTGTTAAGTTTTGAAATTTTATTGTTTAAATTGATATTTAAAAATAGCATTCCGAGGCACAGTCTTGGAATTCGAAGAAACCAGTTCCATTGGATCCGTAATATTTTATTATTACCGGATTTCAATTTTCGTAATGTTTCGAATTATTGTGTGAGCGTATGATATATACACGCGCTGAAATCTATATCGGAAATTCAATATAATAACTGGGACCAAAAAGCCATCTTCTCCATACGATCGAATTAGGACTCGAAAACCTTTTCCATTGCGTTGGGAATAGGGGTATAACATTATAAGCGCCTAGCGGCACGCCTCGATAAGATGCCAAAATTTTAAGCTTCGTTAATCGAGAAAATTTGAATTAAATATATATATCCATTTATTAGCAACCTTCACCAGCTGTATTTCTGTAACATCAAGGCTTTTTCGTTTCTCTTCAACTCACTACACACAAATCTCAGCCGACACGCAAACATCTTTTCCCTTTTCACTTTATTGCATAGCCGAGCTTTCCAGAGTATCAGGGAAAAGAAATTATTCATATAAAAAAATCGCGTTTCTCCTCTTCATTTCAATAAAGCCAAGCATTTCTGTTCAAAGGAATAAATCCATGGTTGCGTTTCCAGAAGGAAAAAAGGGGAGAGGGTTGTCTCTGAAGGGGAATCGCCAAAAAAAAACATTTCCAAATCAAATTCGAAAATCAACTACTTCGTTCAATAATCGCTGCTACACTTTGTTCATTCGAGTTCCTTCCTCCCTCATTTCTAAATCGATTCCCAAATCTCGAATTCGTTTGGAAAAAAAAGGAGAGAGAGTGGCCGCGCTATCCTTCGATTCGAATTCTTTCATCGATATTGAGACAAGGCATCTCGCGTGCATGATCGAAGATGGCTACCACCTGGTGGTTCACGTTCACCTGGAACGGGAAGCACGCGAATGGGGGAAAGACATGCTGTGATGGCATCGGTTGAGAGATCAAGGATCTGTGGTCTGTAATCTAGCGTAAAGGTGGGGTTCTCTGAGTTTTCGTCGATGTCGACGGCATGTGAGTATTTGGGATGTCAGCGTTCGGTCAGGTAAGGGGTGTGGGTTCGGCATTGAATGGTAGAGCAGACTGTGGTGATGGCAGCGTCGAGCAGTGAGTTATCATTTTATTTATTCAAATTAAATAAATATATATATATATATACACACATGCATGTCAAATGTACTGAGATAAACAGAAATTTTTACAGATAAGATTTTTATACATAAAGATTTTAGAGATATATACATATATGGGAGTTTTTGAATATTGAAAGGTTTATAAAAAGATTAGATTTTTAAATCCTTATAAATTAAGTTCTAAGTACATGTAGTTTCTAAAGAAAAATAATAATAAATATTCATATTTTAATCTACTGTTATTTCAAAATAATATAGTTAGAGTGATTAATTTGTTTAACAAACATACTTAATTATTTTGTCACTAAAAATATTTTTTAAAAAGGATATCAATTTAATTTAATTATTGGTTTAAAATAAAATCATTGGTAACTAAATTCATAAATGGAAATTTAATTGTTCGATTAGTTCAAATATTAATAAAATGCAAAATGTTTATACAAGGTTTAAATTGTGAAGAACTGTGAAGAACAAGCTGGTATGAAAATTGGTTGCAAATGGAATAAGGTGAGTTAATCTCACTCATCTAGGAATTATTTAAATCTAAATGGTTAAATTTAAATAATTGGTTGAATGATTGAATTGATGTGCTATATTATATAGTAGTATGTAGTATATATTGGAGTGATTGATTTTCCGCATATTATAGCGGATGAGACCCTATGTGCCACATAATAGCGGATGATATTATATAAATCCTATATACCGCGATATTCCACCTCGAAGTGGAATTGGTATTTTATATTTTGCTAACATATGTGGATGCAGGGAAACAGGTTGGAGGGATCCAACTGGATTCCTCAAAATTATCTAGATTATTTAATATTCCGTGTTATGAATATTTGATCTTCTGTGATGAATTATATTGATAATTGGAATATTGAATGGTATAGTTTGCTTGAATATATTTCGGTACACTGAGTTATCCAAATATATAGAATTGGATTTTGGAAAGAAAATTAAAGAGTGAATTTTTAAGTAAAACAATTATAGAGAATTTGAATAAAAATAAGAATGAATTGGAAAGGAATAAAAGTGATTTTTAAATCCTAATAAATTCTGGGTATGAAAAAGGGATTTTCAATAAACAAAGAAATAATGAATTTTAAACCCAAGTGATATTATTTCCAGAAATAAAGAGTTTATTTTGAAATTCAAGGTTTGGATTTATTTGAAAGGATAAAGAAGAAATTTGGGAAATATGAAATTGGTATTTTCAGTTAAAAAGATTTTAAATCGTAATGAAGCAATAAAACCTAAAGTCAATGAGTTTTGAAATAAATAAGTAAGTAAAGGAATTTATTTCAAAATGGAGTAATTTGGAAATCAATTTGGAAATTGATTTAAGTGTTTGAAATTGGAATTATAAAGGAGGATGGGACTAAGAAATTTATAAACTGGGTTAATAAAAGTAAAGTAATATATCAGTGGATATTTGGAAGAATAAATTCACGGTGGGAATTTATTAAATGAATGGGTAAATTTGTTTAAAAATAAATAGTGGTTTATTTTTAAAAGATGTGAAAGCGAAGCGTATTTCCTGGATAGCCAAGTACGTTTCGAAACAAATTTATAAGTATACGTTAAAAGTTTAAAGTTATTTTAAAAGCATGTTTTAGAAATTTATTATTTTTAAATGTTTAAATTTTAAAGTAAGTTCTTTCCAAATTTATTATAGTAGTAATTATTTAAAGGTGGCTTGGTACTATGTTTCTAAAGGAGAAAAAAATTAGTTTTATATTTTATAAAGTAGCTTTATTTTAAATATTCTTAAAGTATATATTTTTGAATAAGGTATTAAAGTAGTTTTATTTTAAATGTTTAAAGTATAATTTATAATAAAGTGTTTTAAACTATTTTAAAATCTAAAGTGTTTGTACTTGGTGTTTTCAGTGGAAATAAATATTTGGAAATTTATCCCATGAGAAGAGTAGGGTTTGAAAACTGTTTCCAAAAAGGGTTGAAAATGGAAATATATCTTGCGAAGATATTTTGAGATTGATAAATAATTTGGTGAAATTATTTATTGTTTGATGGATGTTTGTGAATGTTAATTGATAGTTAAATAACCGACTATCAATATAGGCCAATGCGCTGATCGTTTCGAAGAGATCGGGATCGTGATTTATTCCTGAAAACCACTTCGATCCGGTTTGAACGTTTTCATGTGGAAAACAAGAGTCTGGATTCGAAGATGGCGGAATGAAGTGCAAGGGCTAGTCGCTATTAATCTTGAAGTGATTCCGAAATGGATGTTGTAGGAGTAGTGCATTCGGTTCAGTCCGAATGCGGAACAGACTTGAATGGATGAATGCTTTCAGAACATCATCAGGTGGATGATGGGCATTCTAAGTGAAACTATCTAAAGGTAATGCTTAGCCCCAAGCCTCATTAACCGGGAATGACTGAAAATAAGGGGGTTATGCAGCAAGGCTAGGTGGGTAGCGCCCATTAGGGTGAGGTCGTGCCTGTCTAGATGTCCCTTTTTATTCGACTTAGTGGTGCGTTTACTGATCCCAACCGTTGGGTGATCTTACTCGGGATTATCCAGTAAAGGGGTAGTTCTGGTATTGTGTCGCAGGGGGTCGAGAGTGATCCTCGGTATGCTGATCTAGACCAGGTACCGTGACAGGTGGTACCCAGTGCCTAGTCATTAGTTGGAAATTCATTTTCCCTACGCGCCCGTACGGTTTTGATTGTGCCCAACTATTGCTGAAACGTGAGATGCAAGCATTTCAGCTAGATTCTATTTTACTTTCTATAGACACTATTATAATATCAGAGAATTTTAATAAAAAGTGTTTTAGCTATCGTAAGCTAAAAACCCGACATGTTTATTTGTGGCGTGGTCTTACGAGATGCTTTTGATTTCAAAATAATTTTGAAACTTTAATAATCAATTTGAGTGTGATTTTCTCACGCTGGTTTTCCAGACTGACTCGGGTGTTATTTCACTATAATGCTTGGTCAGACTGAGTATTATAGAATACAGGAAAGGATGCTATGGAGCTCAAGAGACGAGCTGGATGGCGATACGTACTTCTGTACTTGTTTTTAAATACTCCGTTGAGTTGATTACCTATGTATTCAAATTGTGAGGACAGGTTATGATTTCTATCCAGTTGTGTGTTATGTATACTCTGATGATGTAATGTATAAATAGATTTGTTTTGTGTAAAGATCATGTATTATCTATTATATTTTATTCCGCTGCGATGGTTAGATTTTGTTGTTGTTTTCTATTTTCTTCTTCTACCTCATCTTCTTTAACCCAAATGGTTCGTATTTCCGTTCATCTTGAGTTGATTGATGGGGAATAGTGTCGACTCAAAGGGTACGGAATTGCATGTCATTTCATTTGGTATTAGAGCTGAAAGGTTAAGCGAGAACCTTGGCACTGTTGAGAACTACTCATTTGAGCGTATTAATAGTTATGAGCGCGTATTTATTAGTGAATATAAAAATGGTTTTGTATTATGTTGATTGATTTATTGAGTGGCATATGAACCTTCGTCGGCACAGTCTGGACAATTGTACCGAAGGGGTTTCTAAACACTTGAATAGAACAATTCGACACAATATTGTTTTCGAAAGCGGGTAAATGAAATAATTTTACCCAAAATATATTTTGATATAAAGGAAGTATTTTCTTAAATTGTTGTATAACTTGGGTGTTCGGATGATAATGTTTGAAACAAATGAAATTATAACATTAGTATGACTTGTATAATCAAATGGAAAAAAATTGTTTGAGCATAAATTATACAAATGGACTATCGTTAAAATTGGATACAAATTGAAAATTGAAGATTTAAATCTTGGGGATTTTGGACGTGTTTTCCGAAGTATTTTGAAAGGAAAATAATAATATTATTTTGGAGATATTTTTGAAAGAAAACGGTTTTAAATAGGTTTTGGAGATGTCATAGCACTGAAATCGCTTCGGTCACTGGGAAATAATTCCGATGATGATCGCGACATCATCGGTGTTCATATTCGAGTTTCTAAGTGATGGATTGCTGTCGTGGTTATTATTTTAGAATGTTTTGGGGAAAAACAAAGTTTGTTTTTGAAATTTCAAAGGAAATTTGTTGGGATAAAAACCGAGATTGGTTTAAAAAAAATTTGAGAAGTGTGATTTTGAGATAAAGGTGATTTCAAAATGATTTGAAACAAAAGCCAGGTGTTTAAAAATCCTAAATCCTTATTTGAATTGAAAAAAAATTCAGTGAGTCATAGATAATATTTAATGGAATGTAATTCTTAAATAAATAAACTCTGATAGCTATAAAAGAAGTGAAAATGCTTAAATAAAATTAGTAAGTAAATTAATTAATTTGAATAGGTAAGCAAATGAATATTGGAAGGATAATTGATTTATATTGTGTTAAGTAAAGGTTTAGAAATAAACTTTTATTTGAGATTTAAAATAAATTAGTAAATGTAACTAATTTAAAATAAGTATGGAAACCGAATAAGTTAGAAGAGTAAGTCGAATTTAATGAATTGAGCTAAGTTTAATACTATTGTGATTGGATTTGAACTAAAGTTGAAATATAATTGAAATGGAATTGTATCACGTGGTGGATACATTAAATGAAATTAAGTTCTTGCTTAATAAAATTTTAGTGGACCGTGAAGTCAAAAGAATAGTATGCGGTTAGATTTAACTGGAGTTTAGCTAAATAAGATTGAATGGAAAAAATAGGCCAAAATAAAATTGTTTTGTATATTGGGAAATGAATAAAAATCCAAAACTTGAATTATAAAATAGATTGAACCCGAGAAAATTAAGTGAAGTGAGTTTTGAAGGTAAAAATCAAATATTGAATTAAAAGTGGGAAATGAACTAATGTGAATAAATGAGTTAAGTGAGCGTGTTAATGGAATTTTGATTGGTTGGATAAAAAAAATTTGAATTATGAGTTAAAAATGGATTTCGTGAAGTTAAACTTGAGTTACAAATAAAATTCAACTTGGAAGTGTTAAATGAATTGAGATGGATTGAAATATGGTGAAATGAAAATGTGAAACAATGATTAAAATAGATTGAATGAGTACACTAATTGAATCTAATAGAATGGAATCTAATTGAAAATGGAGATGAACTTAAGTTGTTAACTTAAGTAAATTGTTAAATGGTTATTAGTGAGCTTTAAGGAATGGTTTTGAATGGAACCTGTTTGAAAAATGAAATGGAATGAAATTTATATAAATTGGGTTAGAACCAATTTAAAATGGTCATCGGCTTAAGTGGTTATTTACTTAGATGAATATAACCAATTTGCATGAGAATAATTGATCGTTGGATGAAAATAAAATTCTATGAATCATTGCAAGTAAATAAAATTGATTTTTGAGTCAACTGGGATAAATATGAGTTTGTTTTGCTTACAATGAACTGAATGAAGGGAAGTGAATTGTAAATCACTTAAAAATTGAAAATAATAATTTGAGAATTGGTTGTAAGCAACTGAAATTAGCGTCAGAATCATATAAATTGCATTTGGTATTGTATGGTGTATATTGCTTATGAAATGCATGTGTCTAACTATTAAAAGTAAGTAATTGTTAGTGAGTTGCATATATTTTATACTTACATGTATAAATTGAGTAAGCACAAGTTCAGGGAGGCCGTTTGGCTGGATTTGATTTCGAAAATTGCTAATTGAATAAGCCGCTTGTTTAAAAATGCTAAATAATGGTACGCCTATGCAATAAAAATAGAAAATATGAACTGTTTTTGTTTTTCCGACCGTGTGGGTCGATGTATTTATATTTATATCTCTTGTCAAATTGAAAAAGCACCTCTGTACAAAGGAGACTCTGCCAAAAAATTTCGAAAATTTTGGGAGGTAGAAAATTTTGGAAAAATTTTGTTAGCGACAAAACGATTTCAAATTGGAATTGAAATAAGGATTTTGGAAATGGAAATTAAAACTAATTGTTTAGTTGGAACTAAAGGATTAGGAAAGTGAATTTGGGATTTTTTGATTTCTGAGGATAAATTGAAATTTGCTCGGTGAAGGTATGTATTTAAATTTCTGTATGAAATTTGATGATTTTCTGGTCTAGCCATTTGGCTTTTTGTTTTCTTTTGGAATTTGAGAGCCCGTAGAGGCATTTTGTAGTTGTACCGAGCTAGCCGCGCAAAGGAGACGTTGGCGAAATTTTTCGAAAATTTAGAGAGTTAGAAAATTTTGAGAAAGTTTTGATAGATTAAATTTAAATTTAAATTTGAATAAGTGGAGTAAATAATGTTGTTGTAAACTATAGAAGATTTTGGGAAGTTGGTTGAGGTAATAGTGGGTCTTTAATAAAAGATATGTTATGGAAAGTTGATAAAACTGTTTGGTTTTGGAAAATAGTAATGGGTATTGGATCATTCTTCTTAACTAGCAATTTCGGGGACGAAATTCCTTTAAGGGGGAGGAATGTGACGACCCAGAATTTTTGAGCATTTGAAATCGGAATATTTAATTGATTTTAAATATTTAAAAGTTAATTTTTAACTTGATTTCAAATATCGCTATTTATTTGATGATTAAATTATTGAATTTAATAATTTGAAGTGGGTAAAATTTTGAATCTGGAATTTTAAGCATGTTAAAAATAATTTGAAGGCTTGTAAAATTTATATTGATAGAACTGAAGATAGTAAAAGTGTTAAAATTTAATTTGAAAGTGTTTTGTTAAGTTTTGAAATTTTATCGTTTAAATTGATATTTAAAAATAGCCTTCCAAGGCACAGTCTCGGAATTTGACGAACCAGTTCCATTGGATCCGTAATATTCGGATTTCAATTTTCATAATGTTTGTAATTGTTGTGTGAACGTACAATATATAAACGCACTGAAATCTATATCGAAAATTCAATATAATAACTGGGAACAAAAGGCTATCTTCTCCATACGATCGAATTAGGACTCGAAAACCTTTTCCATTGCGTTCGGAATAGGGGTATAACATTATAAACGCATAGCGGCATGCCTCGATAGGATGCCAAAATTTTAAGCTTCGTTAATCGAGAAAATTTGAATTAAATATATATATATATATATATATATATATCCATTTATACTAGCAACCTTCACCAGCTGTAGTTCTGTCACATCAAGGCTTTTTCGTTTCTCTTCAACTCACTGCACACAAATCTCAACCGACACACAAACATCTTTTCCCTTTTACTTTATTGCATAGCCGAGCTTTCCAGAGTATCAGCGAAAAGAAATTACTCATATGAAAAAAATCGCATCTCTCCTCTTCATTTCAATAAAGCCGAGCATCTCTGTTCGAAGGAACAAATCCATGGTTGCGTTTCTAGAAGGAAAAAAGGGGAGAGGGTTTCCTCTGAAGGGGAATTGCGAAAAAAAACATTTCCAAATCAAATTTGAAAATCAACTACTCCGTTCAATAATCGCTGCTACACTTTGTTCATTCGAGTTCCTTCCTTTCTTATTTCTATATCGATTCCCAAATCTCAAAATCGTTCGAAAAAAAAGGAGAGAGAGTGGTCGCGCTATCCTTCGATTCGAATTCTTTTATCGATATTAAGACAAGGCATCTCGCATGCACGATCAAAGATGACAGCCACTTGGAGGTTCGCATTCACCTGGAACGGGGAGCACGCGAATGAGGGAAAGATAGGCTGTGATGGTATCGGTTGAGAGATCAAGGATCTGTGGTCTCGAAGCTAGCGTAAAGGTAGGGTTCTTCGAGTTTTCGTCGATGTCGATGGCATGTGAGAATTTGGGATGTCAGCGTTCGGTCAGGTGAGGGGTCTAGGGTTCGACTTTGAATGGTAGAGCAGACTGTGGTGATGGCAGCGTCAAGCAGTGAGGTATCGTTTCATTTATTTAAATTAATAAATATATATATACACATGCATGTTAAATATACTAAGATAAACAGAAATGATTACAGATAAGATTTTTATACAGAAAGATTTTAGAGATATATACATATATGGGAGTTTTTGAATATTGAAAGGTTTATAAAAAGATTAGATTTTTAAATCCTTATAAATTAAGTTCTAAGTACATGTAATTTCTAAAGAAAAATAATAATAAATATTCATATTTTAATATACTGGTTTTTTCAAAATAATACAGTTAGAGTGATTAATTTGTTTAACAAACGTACTCAATTATTTTGTCACTAAATTTTTTTTATTAAAAGGAAATTAGTTTATTTTAATTATTGGTTTAAAATAAAATCATTGGTAATTAAATTCATAAATGGAAATTTAATTGTTCGATTAGTTCAAATATTAATAAAATGCAAAATGTTTATACAAGGTTTAAATTGTGAAGAACTGTGAAGAAACAAGCTGGTTTGGAAATGGGTTGCAAATGGAATAAGGTGAGCTAATCTCACTCATCTGGAAATTATTTAAATTTAAATGGTTAAATTTAAATAATTGGTTGAATGATTGAATTGATTTGATGTCCTATATTATATATAGTAGTATGTAGTATATATTGGAGTGATTGATTTCCTGCATATTATAGAGGATGAGACCCTATGCGCCACATAATAGCGGATGATACTACACAAATCCTATATACCGCGATATTCCACCTCAGAGTGGAATTGGTATTTTATATTGTGCTAACATCTGTGGATGCAAGGAAACATGATAGTGGGATCCAACTGGATTCCTCAAAATTATCTAGATTATTTAATATTCTGTGTTATGAATATTTGATATTCTATGATGAATTATATTGATAATTGGAATATTGAATGCTATAGTTTGCTTGAATATATTTCGGTACACTGAGTTATCAAAATATATAGAATTAGATTTTTGAAAGAAAATTAAAGAGTGAATTTTTAAGTAAAATAATTATAGAGAATTTGAACAAAATTAAGAATGAATTGGAAAGGATAAAACTAATTTTTAAATCCTAATAAATTCTGGGTATGGAAAAGGGATTTTGAATAAACAGAGAAATAATGAATTTTAAACCCAAGTGATATTATTTCCAGAAATAAATAATTTATTTTGAAATTCAAGGTTTGGATTTATTTGAAAGGTTAAAGAAGAAATTTGGGAAATATGAAATTGGTATTTTCAGTTAAAAAGATTTTTAATCGTAATGAAGAAATAAAATCCGAAGTCAATGAGTTTTGAAATAAATGAGTAAGTAAAGGAATTTATTTCAAAACGGAGTAATTTGGAAATTGATTTAAGTGTTTGAAATTGGAAATATAAAGGAGGATGGGACTAAGAAATTTATAAACTGGGTTAATAAAAGTAAAGTAATATATCAGTGGATATTTGGAAGAATAAATTCATGGTGGGAATTTATTGAATGAATGGGTAAATTTATTTAAAAATAAATAGTGGTTTATTTTTAAAAGATGTGAAAGAGAAGCATATTTCCCGGGATAGCCAATATTGTTTTCAAAACAAATTTATAAGTATACCTTAAAAGTTAAAAGTTGTTTTAAAATCATGTTTTTGAAATTTATTATTTTTAAATGTTTAAATTTTAAAGTAAGTTTTTTTTCAAATTTATTATAGTAATAATTATTTAAAGGTGGCTTGGTACTTTGTTTCTAAAGGAGAAAAAAATTTAGTTTTATATTTTATAAAGTAGCTTTATTTTAAATATTCTTAAAGTATATATTTTTGAATATGGTATTAAAGTAGTTTTATTTTAAATGTTCAATGTATAATTTATAATAAAGTGTTTTAAATTATTTTAAAATATAAAGTGTTTGTACTTGGTGTTTTCAGTAGAAATAAATATTTGGGAATTTATTCCATGAGAAGAGTAGGGTTTGAAAACTGTTTCCAAAAAGAGTTGAAAATGGAAATATATCTTGCGAAGATATTTTGAGATTGATAAATAATTTGGTGAAATTATTTATTGTTTGATGGATGTTTGTGAATGTTAATTGATAGTTAAATAACAGACTATCAATATGTGCCAATGCGCTGATCGTTTCGAAGAGACCGAGATCGGGATTTATTCCTGAAAACCGCTTCGATCCGGTTTGAATGTTTTCGTGTGGAAAACATGAGTTTGGATTTGAAGATGGAGCAATGAAGTGCAAGGGCTAGCCGCTACTAATCCTAAGGTGATTCCAAAATGGATGTAGTAGGAGTAGTGCCTACGGTTCCGTTCGAACCCGGGACGGACTTGAACGGATGATTTCTTTCAGAACATCGTCAGGTGGACGATGGGCATTCTAAGTGAAACGATTTAAAGGTAACACTTAGCCTCAAGCCTCATCAACCGAGAATGATTGAAAATCAGGGGTTACGCAGCAAGGCTAGGTGGGTAGCGTCCATTAGGGTGAGGTCATCCCTGTCTAGATGTCCCTTTGTATTCGGCTTAGTGGTGCGGTTGTTGATCCCAACCGTGGGGTGATCTTACTCGGGATTATCCAGTAAGGGGTAGTTCTGGTCTTGTGTTGCAGGAGGTCGGGAGTGATCCTCGGTATGCTGATCTAGACCAGGTATCGTAACAGGTGGTACCCCAGTGCCTACTCATTAGTTGGAAATCCATTTTCCCTACGCGCCCGTACGGTTTTGATTGTTCCCAACTATTGCTGAAACATGATATGCAAGCATTTTAGCTAGATTCTATTTTACTTTCTATAGACACTATTGTAATATCAGAGAATTTTAATAAAATGTGTTTTAGCTATCGTAAAGTAAAACCCAACATGTTTATTTGTGGCGTGGTCTTAGAGAAGCTTTTGATTTCAAAAGAATTTTGAAACTTTAATAATCAATTTGAGTGTGATTTTCTCACGCTGGTTTTCCAGACTTACTTGGGTGTTATTTCACTATAATGCTCGGGTCAGACCGAGTATTATAGAATACATGAAAGGATGCTGTGGAGATCAGGAGACGAGCTGGACGGCGATACTTACTTCCGTACTTATTTTTGAATATTCCGCTGAATTGATTACCTGTGTATTCAAATTGTGAGGACAGGTTATGATTTCTGTCCAGTTGTGTGTTATGTATACTTTGATGATGTAATGTTTAAATAGATTTGTTTTGTGTAAAGATCATGTATTATCTATTATATTTTATTCCGCTGCAATAGTTAAATTCTGTTGTTGTTTCCTATTTTCTTCTTCTACCTCTTCTTCTTTAACCCAAATGGTTCATATTTCCGTTCATCTTGAGTTGATTGATGGAGAATAGTGTTGACTCAAAGGGTACGGAACTGTGGGTTCGTTTCACTGAGTATCACAGCTTTGGATTTCATCTTTTGGAGCTAGAGGATTTGCTAGAGATTATCTATCTATCTAATTATCTATCTATTTCTATTTTAGTTGTTTCTATTCAGCTTATGTATTAGTGGATTTCTATTGCATTTGCTTTCATACTCTAGTATTTTGTATTTGTTTTGAGACTGTGTATGTAGTAGCTTCATGAACTACTATGGATTTTATTTCCACTGTGAGTTATTTTGATATTCTGTGTCTATGATTCTGTGATTGGTTTTATTTGCTCCAAATTATATTAGCAATCTGTTGTTTTGAATTATTTAAGTCCGACATGTGTGGTTTTATTGTCGATTTGAATGGTCCAAAATAGTGGGTTGTTACATTTGTTATCAGAGCTTTGGTTTTAGGCAAACCATAGCCTGTAGAGCAAAAACTCATTAGAGATGGCGTAGAAATACCCTAGAACGAGTGAAATCAATCTTAGAATCATTTCCTTGTGAGAGTACTTATTTAAAGTATATAATGATTTTTCAAATGACCTTTAAGAATTTTTAAAAGATTATTTTAAATATAAATTTTCTTGTTTTAAAATGTAATTTTTCTAACTTCCTTCCTTTTCTTATCCACCTTATTAATTAAATTCTTTGATTATAATTTCTATTCTAGTTGAATCTTGTATGTTGTTTATCATTTACCTTTGTCCTAAAATTCATTCTTGGTTTTTCAGGATATATCATTGGAATGTCAAAGGTAGGGGTCGTGGTGTTGTCGCAGTTCCTGAGCCTGTTGCACCCATTAGGTTCACTACTCTCAATAGGGAATTCACCGAGCTTGGTGGTACCAAGTTTGCTGAATCAGAGAGCATTGAGGCTCAGTAGTGGATGAAGGGTTTTGAGAGGATTTTCTCCCGTCTTGAGATCACTAATGATCAGCAGCATTAGTTGGAAGATTGGCAGTTGAAGGGAGAAGCCTTGGATTGGTAGGAGTCTGTTACTGCTCAAACTATTGAGGATGATATTTTTTGGGAGCAATTTAGGTATCATCTTGTGTTAGTTTTGAATTTTGTTCAGTTTTCTCTTTTGGAATCTTTCTTATGTTTCGATATCATGCTTTAGGGATGCTTTTGTGGTGAAATGGATGCCCGAAGCACGGAAGTCTCATCTATATAGGGAGTTTATGGATCATAAGCAGGGAGACATGTCATTTTCTGAGTATAAGCGGAAGTTCAATGAACTTTCTAATTTTGATCCTAGCCCGATTGACACCACTCTTAAGAAGAATGAGAAGTTTATAGCTAGAGTTCTCCCAGAGTTTTATGATCGTCTCATTTCTCATGTGCATAGCCCTTTCACTGGTCTAATGGATATGGCTATTAGATATGAGAATCCTACTTCTAAGGATCCTTCTGTTGCTCGTGCCTCTTCATCTCAGCATTTCTCCGGTAACCTTAAGAAGAGAAAACCTCATTTCAGCAGAAGAAGAATTGGAATAAGACTCCTGGTCTGGGATCTTCTCCTTCTTAGAGGCAGCCTATCGACCTATCTTCAGTCACTTGCTTCAAGTGTGATCAGAAGGGACACTATGCTAATAGTTGCCCTACTTCAGTTGGTGATGTCGTTCCTCCTCCCGCTCAGTTAAACAGGCTTGATCTTTCTCATATTTGCTTGCAGCCTGGCCACTTCAGGAAGGATTGTCCTACTCAGCAGAAGGGCAAGCCATTTGGTATCTTTGCTATTACCTCCGCCACTCCACTTGCTCCACCAGCTCCTAGTGATACTTAAGGTACTCTTTAGGGCACCTTTTCCCTGTTTAATTTTCCAGTTCGTGTTTTATTTGATACATAAAACCCGAAATGTTTCTTATGTGGATGACTTCGGTAATTCTTTAGTGATTCAGTGCCGTTTACCTCGGGATTATGCTGGCAGTTTTATTTATTCTCTTGATTCTTCTCTGGATGATCTTGACTCAACCCATGTGGTCAAACTCTATCACGATGGATTTGGTGAAGTCACTGTGTTACCTCCTAAGAGGGAAATCGATGTCCGTATTGATCTTATTTCTCGAGCTCGACCTGTAGTTCTTCCTTCACAAAGAATGGCACCCCGTAAAAAGGTTGAGTTAAGGAAGCAAATTGAGGACTTGTTCTCCAAAGGTTTGATCAGACCTAGCCATTCTGAACGGAGAGCAGCAGTGGTTTTCGTCGTTAAGTCCGATGGTTCTTTTAGGATGTGTGTTGATTATAGGGAGCCAAACAAGCTCACTATGAGAAACAGATATCCTATGTCTCGTATCAATGATATGTTTGATCAGCTCTATGGAGCTACTATTTTATCTTAGCTTGATCTTGCCACAGGTTTCCACCAGCTCATAGTTGTTGAGGAAAGTATTCCCAAGACTACTTTCTGTACTGAGAATGGTTTCCATGAATGGTTAGTTATGTCTTTTGGTTTGACTAAAGCCCCAGCTTTCTTTGTTGATTTGATGAATCGTGTTTTCCATGATGTTCTTAACAAGTTTGTTCTAGTCTTTGTTGATGATATTCTTGTCTTCTCCAAGTCAAGGGAAGAGCATGAGTCACATTTGAAATTTGTTTTGGAGACTCTTAGAAATCATTTGTTGAAGGATAAATTCTTGAAATGCGATTTCTAGAAGGATGAAGTTCGATTTCTCAGGCATATTGTTTATAGTAATGGAGTTTCTATTGATCCACTTAAGATTGTTGCGACCAATATAAGTCTTTCTTCTCTTTCCTCTTTGTAATAATTCACTCCATCTTTTCTATGGTCCTTATTTCTCCCTATTCTGTTGCAGGACTGGGAAACTCCTAGGACTCCATCTGATATTCGTAGTTTTCTGGGCCTTGCCGGTTATAACCGGAGATTCATTAAGAACTTTTCTTGGATTGCTGCACCTCTCTCTGCTTTGACTCATAAAAATGCTAAGTTTATATGGAATGATAAGTGTGAAGTTGCATTCAATGAGTTAAAGAGTAAGCTTAGTTCTGCACTAGTTCTTACCGTTTCAAATGGAAATGAGGGATTAACGGTATACACTGATGCTAGTCATGAGGGTTTGGGAGCTGTTCTGATGCAAGATGGGAAGGTTATTGCTTATGCCAGTCGTCAGTTGAAGACCGATGAAGCCAATTATGCAGCCCGTGATTTGGAGTTGCTTGCCATGGTTTTTGCTTTGAAGCTTTGGAGGCATAATCTTTTGGGTACTAAGTTTGAGCTCTTTACGGATCACCAGTCTTTGAGATATATCTTCACCCAAAAAGATTTGAATCAGCGGCATGTTAGATGGCTTGAGTTCCTTGTTTCTTATGACCTCGACATCAGTTATACCCTTGGGAAGGCTAATGTTGTGGCCGATGCTTTGAGTCGGAAGAAGACGATGTTGTGACAACTTGTTGTTTTTTCTTCTCCTCTTATGGATCGTATCATGGCTAAGTAGGATGAGATGCTTAGGCTTATCAAGGAGAATGTTTGTAGCAGGGTTGGTAGTAGTACTCAGAATGGCAGTGGAGCTCAGATCGATGATAGAGGGATTTTGAGGATTAATAATTGGATTTGTGTCCCGAATGTTGAAGGATTGAGGCAAGAGTTACTTTGGGAAAATCATCGATCTAAACTTTCTATTCATCCAGGTGTGATGAAGATGTATCAGGATACGAAGAAGCTTTATTTGTGGAAGGGTATGAAGCGTGATATCTCTATCTTTGTTAGTAGGTGTGCGACTTGTCAGCAAGTCAAGGCTGATCATTAGAAGACCCTTGGTTTATTGCAGCCTCTTAAGGTTCCCAATTAGAAATGGGAATAAATTTCTAAGGATTTTATTGATGGATTACCGAGGACTAGGAGGGAAAATGAGAGTATTTAGGTTATTTTGGATGGATCGACCAAGTCAGCTCATTTCATTCAGATCAAGTCAACCTGTTTTACTTCTAGTTTGGCTGAGATTTTATGAGGGGGATGTTTCGCCTTCATGGGGTTCCTGTCAGTATTGTTTGTGATAGAGATCCCATCTTTACCAGTCAGTTTTGGAGGGCTTTTCAGGAATCTTTAGGTACTCACCTGAATCTGAGCATTTCTTACCATCCGCAGACCGATGGTCAAACGGAAAGAGTGAATGAGATTCTAAAGAATCTTCTTTGTGCTTGTATTCTTGATTATGGAGGATCTTGGGAAGATCATCTCCATCTTGTTGAATTCATCTATAACAACAGTTATCAGTTATAATGTCAAGTCTTATATTTTTATCTTGTCTTAATCATTTATCTATCTCATTTCATCCTTGAATCCAAGCTAGTATTGCAATGTCTCCATTTGCTGCTCTTTATGGACGACTTTGCAGATATCCATCTTGCTAGATTGAATTCAGTAATCATTTGGTTCTTGGTCCTGATATGATTCTGGAAGCTTCTGAGAGAGTTGAGGAGATTAAGAGGAAGATAAGGAGTGCTCAAGAGTCAGGATAGATAGAAGAAGCATGCTGATCGGCGTAGGAGGAGTTTGGAGTTTGCTGTTTGTGATCAGGTTTTCCCTAAGGTCTCTCCCTTAAGGAATGTGATTCGGTTTGGTCGTAGCGGGAAGCTTGCTCCTAGGTTCATAGGTCCTTTCCGCATCTTAGAGAGGTTGGTTCTTTAGCTTATCGCCTGGATTTTCTTGAGAAGCTGTCTGGAGTACATAATATATTCCATGTTTCGCATCTTCGCCAATATCTTCATGATCCATCTTTGGTTGTTCAGCCTACTGCCCTTGAGAGTTTGGATATTGAGCCAAACCATACTATCGAGAGGAAGCCACTTCGTATTATCGATAGAAGTACGAAGCAGCTGAGAAGGAAATTTGTCAACCTGGTCAAAGTTCAGTGGAGTACTGATGATTGGGATTGTACCTGGAAGATGGAGGAGAGCATGCGTGTTTCGAATCCGGAATTGTCTATTTCAGGTACTATTCGCTATTCTATCTTATCTTTCCTTGTTTTCGTGTCTCGTTCCTTTTCGAAGATGAAAAGCTTTGAGTGGGGGAGATTGTAACAACCCATAATTTTCGTAAATATTTTAAATAGAATTTATTTGAAACTTTGGTTTTAAATCATTTAAAATTTGAAAATTTTGATTTTTCCAATGTTTTTTGGGTTTGGTTAAGAATTATTTTTCAAAATAAAATAAAATAAAGATTTTTTATTTTTTTTATATTTTTTTCAACTTTGGTCAAATTTTGACTTTCAGTTGAAATTTTAATTTTGAATTTTAAATTTTTGTTCTTTTTCTTTGAAGCTGAACTTGATTTTAACATTCTCTCTACTTTTCGTTTCGTCAAATTTTGATTTATACTCTTTAAATCTGATAAATTTCAGTGTTTTACACGCAAATATTTTTAGTATTTCTATTCTCTATTTTCTATTTTCTATTTTTTTAGGCTTTGATTTTGACTGGGTAGTTGAGCTTGTTTGAACTGGGCTTTGCATTTGGGCCTTATTTTTCCTGACAGACATGTCTTTGCCTATTCAAGTTGAAAAATGTCTATCAAATTGTAATAGCCATACAAAAACTTTGCCTCTCTTCTCCTCTTTCTCATTTATTTCTTCCTGACAAAACTTTTTACAGTAAATTATTTCTTCTTTCTTCCTCTTTTCCATTTTCTTTCTCTTATGTTTTCAAGCAAGTTTGGCCATCTCCTCTCCTTATGCCAACCATTCCACCACCAATCCATCAACCCTGAACGGCCACCCCCCCTCATCATCATCCCTTACCCATGCCATGACTTCCATGATCAAAACTCCATCACCAAACCATGCTACAAACCCTAGCCGAGCCTACATGATCACCTTTCCTCCTCTACATGCTTCGGCCACCAATTCCACCACCCTCCACCCCCTTACCATGACCAGATGATGGCCAGGCCGTGCCACTTCAGATGCCTTGACCTGATCCAAGCCCAAACAACACCCGGCCGAACACATTACCCATAGGACCGAACCCCTGTGCAGTTGACCTTTCATGTTGCTTTGTCCCTTTGACTTCATAGTGTCCCTTGCCACGCCATCTCTTCACATCCCATGCCTAGCCATGCACTTCACCTGACCATGGCAAAGCTTAACCAAGGTGACCGAGGCTTGTTTGATGATGGTCAAGTCTATTTCAGAAGTGGCCGAGCCCACTTGACTTGGTTAAGCCATCTTAACTTCATTTTGTTCATATTTTGCATTGTTTGATTCATATTCTTTTGTATTGAATGTATACTTATTTTTTATATTTCGTTTGTTTGCAAGACTTAGATCTTGGCTGTTCATATACTCAAATCTAGTTCGTGCTTTGTCGTGCTTTTCGGAGTTTGCCCTTATGTCATGAGTTGTCATCTCTAGCTTAAGAAGGCGCGTTTATCACTCTCGACTACTTACTTATATTATAGTAAATTGATGACTTGTGGAATTGTAGTAGTGATATGCTATGTTGATAGTAGTTTCATATGTGCATGTGATATGATATCATATGATGTTATCACGTTATACCATACCTGTTTTATCACATGATATGATATGTAATGTTATTCAGTTATTTATATTCCGCTTCTCACAATACAAGTTCCTTGTTAGTATAGAATCACTATGGGTTGAAATGATACATACCTGAACGGACTTTAGAATAGGAAAAAATCATTATGAGCTGAACGATAGGCTCAAGCGATTTTTATTTTATTTGACTTAGGATTACGGGTTTAAAATGATAAAACTCGGAATTTTATATCTTACGGATTGAAATGATACATATCTGTATCACTTAACCTAGGTTAGAAAATATTATACAGACCCATGGTTAAATTTAAATAATAGTTTTCTAAAAATTATTAAGTATTTTGAATTTTTATATACGAAATTTTAACTTAAATTTTAATTTAAATGATTTAAATAATATATATTGATTTTCTAGTAAGTTAAAAATTTTATAAGAAAATAAATGGTTTAAAATAAATTTTAAAGATTTTATCTATGATATAAATTTAACTTAATAATTTAATTTAAATTGATATGGAATTTAAATCTAACTTAGTAATAGTGAAGGATTTTATTACGAAATGGATATGTTTTGTATAATTAAGTAGATTTTAAAACTATGATAAAATTGAAATATTATGTTTTAAAACATGCTGTAGTAAAATTTGTAGCATTTTCAAAATGCTATGTTATTTTAAGTTATTCTTTTAAAATGCTTTGCTACTTAAGGTTATGTTTTAAAAGCGCGACTATTTCTTAAATATAACATTTTCATAGTGCTATTACATAAGGGTCACATTTTCAAAGTGTTATCGTTTCTAACTTATTACATTTTTAATATGTTATAACTAAGTGTATAGTTTTTTTGAAAGTGTTACATTTTTGGAAATGGATATATTTTTGAAGGTATAATGGCACTGAATTTAAATGGTATTGAATTTAAATGGTTTTGAAATGAATATGATTGATTTTGAAAGGGTAAACCATTTGAAATAAATAACCATGGGTTATAATTACGGTTGGTTGTTAAAGAGACATGGATTGGAAGTTGTCATACTCTCTGCCAACTCCAAAAACCACTTTAACAACCGTGTACGCGGTGGAGATTCAAGAATGAAGTAGGATGGTGGCGACATCCTATGATAGGTATATATGTGGATGTATATGTAGTATTTTGTATTTTTTTGAGACTGTGTATGTAGTAGCTTCATAAAATACTATAGATTTTATTTTTGCTGTGAGTTATTCTGATATTCTGTTTCTATGATTCCGTGATTGGTTTTATTTGCTGCAAATTATATTAACCATCTGTTATTTTGAATTATTCAAGTCCGACATGTGTGGTTTTATTGTGGATTTGAATGGTCCATAATAGTTGGTCATTACAGGCTATCATGCGCTTAGCCTGGGAAAGAATGCCCGAAGTGGGGTCAGGGTCGAGAGCTGGTTTCGGGTAGAGGAGTGGTACATGCGGTGTGGGCTTCGCGTGCTGCTGCTGTTGAAGGGGAAGCTCGGCCATTGGGGAAACTTGCGGCCATTGGCTGTTGGTGATAGAGGAGTAAGGAGAAGTGGTCGGCTATGGTTGATGTGGAGAAAGAGAGGGAGGGGAACGGCTGTAGCGTGTTTGTGAGGCAAGCAAAAGAAGACATGCAGGCTAGCGTGAAGCAACAAGAAGAGGAGAAGGGATAGATGCGAGAGGCTGGAGCAGTTTGGTTTTCTATATTTTTCATATTCCAAGATGACAGAGAAAAGGAAAAATATAAATATATAATAAAAGAACGGCAACGGTCTCCCCTAGATTCAGCTGAAAGTAAAAAAAATAAAATAAAGCAATTTATTATATTGCTTGGGATGCACGGTTCAAAGATGAAACGCAAAAGCAAACAAATGGTCACGGATTTGGTATTGATACGGTTACCGGTTTCGCGGGTTCCGTTGTGAACCAAACTTCAAAACATAGAATTGAATATACCACAGAGATCAGCACGACGAGACGATTCAAACAGTATCCAAATATTTGAGGTACGATCATCCAAAAAAAATTTGATATCGGTATCAAAAATGCTGCTAATCCTTTGAAAATATGGAAAACCGAGCAATATCAGTTCAAATTTGAAGAAACAAATTATGTCATCCCACTCAGAAGATGATTTACAAATTTATTATATAAAAATATTTAAGTTTGGAAAACATTTTATTATCATCAAATATTAACTGGTTTAGATTGAAATAAAGTTACACAAGAAAATGAACTTCAATATTATCAAATGAAAATTTACCGTTTGCTATGTTTAATCAGACGTATTTCAAATATCAAAATTTTCTTTTCAAATTCAATTGTTTAAAATTTCACATAAGTTTAGTTTATTACGTCATTAAAACCCATTAAAATTTTCGGGTTGTTACACTCTCCCCTACTCAAAACTTTTTGCTTCCGAAAAGGAAGGTGGTAGGAGAATAGAAACAACCAGAAGAAATGGATTGGAAAAAAAAACAAAATAAACAATTAATTTAAAACCCTATTGATTTCAATTTAAATTAATTAATATTTAATAATTGGTTAAACCCGTTTTATTTATGTCCATAAATAGTCATTCGATTCAAATTTGTTAGTTCAAACTATCAAATAAACAATATTTTAAACATTTTAAATTATTTAGAAAGAAAAATGATCAAAATATCATTTATATAATACTTTATCAAAATACTTTTATAACTTGATGTCTTAACAGGTTTATCCTCGTTTTTGCAGACTTTGGCCATGCGTTGACTAGGCGCAAAGCTAGAATTCTCCAAGTACTTAGTAGACCTGTTTCAACACCTAGTGAAATTACTCGAAAAACCTTCAAAACCGATATGGAAAGTACAATCCAAACAAATCAACTGAATTGAATCAAGGATCGTAGATACACAATGGTTACGCCCGGGCCCCTCAAAAAACATCCGTACCTTTGAACCAATCGCTGCCTTGCAAATTTCACCATGATAACAAAAAAAACTGTAAACCGCGGATACACAATGGTTACGCATGAATCCCTCAGGAAACATCCGTACCCTTTAAGCAATCTCTACCTTGGGGATTACGCTACGATAACAAAAACCTATAGACTGCGGATACACAATGGTTACACCTGGATCCTCCAAGAAACATCCGTACCCTTTAAGCAATCTTTGCCTTGCAGATTACGTTACTAAAACGATCATAGATCACAGATACACAATGGTTACGCCTGAATCCCTTAGGAAACATCCGTACCTTTTAAGCAATCACTGTCTTGCGAATTACGCTATGTAGTCGAGTTCATAAGACCATGGGTAACGCCATGGAATTCAAAGGACACTCGAGTATCATATCAAGAATACAGAAATCAAAGAGAATAATATCGATAGAATGAATCTAAAATGTGACCACAAAGAGGATATCAACCAGAAGGCACTTTCCATATCTTCACTTCGAAAATATGTATCATATAGTACCCTTTCAAATCAATTTCAATTATCATACTTATATAAACCAATTATATATAAGATTTCATTTTCAAATCGAATACTTTTCAAAGTCAATAGTATATCGAATCACACTTATATAGACTTCAATTATATAAGATTTCGATTTTCAAATTGAGTGCCTTTCCAAATCAATAGTTTTCGAATCAACTTCGTAATTATACAAACCAATTTTATATAAATTCGATAACTCCCAAATCAAGTATTTAGTAAAATAAGGTTCTCAATTTCAATTCATTTCGGTATCAGTTCAGTTTCAAAATTATATACGATTTCACCAAATTATTTCTTCCAAATTTAATATCTCTAGTTTCAAAGTTTCCAAAATAATAGGTTTAGAAAATAACCCTAGTTTCCAAACCAACATAATTTAGGTCAAACAAATTCATTTCCAAAATCATTATATTAATACTGGGTTTTAAATTCCAATCTATTTTCGAAACCAAATATTTTTCTCAAAATCAATTATACCCAAAATGATTATCAAGTGTATAACCACCCCTTTAAAACCTTTAAACTATTTATTTATATTTAAAAGATCCAATTTAACCTTTTGAAAATTTCTATATATTTATAGTTTTATAAAAGATGTTACTAAGTTAAAATCATTTAGAACTAAATTTTATTCATTAAAAACTAAATTTCGTATTAGTATAATTTAAAATAGGCTTATTCATTTACGTAACAAAACAGTTTCAAACTTATTTAAATCATATTACTTCATACTTAAACATTCAAAACTAAACTTATATACTTTATCAAATACTTTATACTTTTCGAAATTACTTAGCTTTGAAAATTAAACCTCGATTTGGAAGTGTTCTAACATTCAAAGTAGTCTGAGAAATCAAATTTCCAATCCAAGAGTTGGAAATTAGCAACGAATCAGTAAATCAATTTCAATAGATAGGGTTATACCAAATCAAATCCGAAACTCGAGGACTGAACACGCTCATTTCAAATCGTTTCAAATATATATACATATATGTTTCGAAAATATCAAATCATACTTTGGAATTTAAAATCAAAATTGGTTTTACAAAATCAATCGCATAGCAAAGCTACTAAAGTGGCCTCTCCCCACTCTGAAACTCGAAAATCAATGTCGACGATGCAAGCACTCATCACCGAAATTATTCTCCAACGACATAAGTGAGTTCTGGACTTCTATTCTCTTGAAAACTTATTTGAAACTTCTTTGAAATCATTGGAACTCATTTGAATCATTTGAAACATTTCCCATTCGGAATATACTTTCAAATCGTATTATTATATATTTTCAAAGTCTTAAAACCAACTTCAAAATACTGGAGTTCAATCTCTCAAATTTCAAATTTAAAACCCTTCAGTTATAAATCATTCTTGTATAAATCTATTTCTTATATAATTTTCAAAATTTCAAATCCTTTCGAAACTTCATATTCTCATTTTTAAAAGTTACATAATCCTTATCGAAAATATTTTTGCTTATATATATATATAGAATAAAATCATACTTATCAAAATAATAATTTCGATATATAAACAATTTCTAAATACAAACAAAAACGATTTTTCAAAGGATGATTCAAGAATGGATTTCGAAACAAAGATAGTGATTCAAATTAGAGGAACTCTAATCGAATAGAATTCTGACTCGAAGATAGTCTCGAACAAAGATGAGATAATTAAATTACAAAATAGAAGATGGATATACTTATATAAATTGCAGGCGACCTTAACCGGGCCAACAGTGACTTCAGGAATATGATCGATATGGAATTCTAAGGCAAATCGACATTCGATCACCAAAGATAGAATTCGGGATAGCAAAAGATAGTAACATCTAAACCGAGGGTATAGAAATCTCCAGTGAATCAATGCCAATTGTAAAGGAATTTCACCCCTTTACAAATCATTCAAAGATTGGCGGGATCGTCGATTTTTATAAAGATCATTCGGAGTTGAGTTATGGGATACTCTAGAATCAAAAGAATACAAACAGGGGAGACAAGAATGGATTTTAGAACAAGTAGGAGCGTTCCAAAATTCAAAGGAAACCGAATCAAAGAGGAAGAGATTCAAGCACGAACAAAAGTAATTCTGTAATTAAATCTACTACATATGCTAAGTTTTTGCCTAAAACCAGAGCTCTGATACCAACTGTACCATCCTGGTATTTTCAGTCATTCGCATCCGCACATGCCGGACTTGAATTGCTCAAAATATTAGATTGTTAATTTATATTTGGCAAAACACAGCATATGCAGAAAATAAATCATAGAATCACAGACGCAGAGTAATACAACAATAATGCAGCGGAATAGATAAATAGTAGTTCATGAAGCTATTATATAAACACTAGAGTTAGAAATAAAATACACAAGAATATCTCAAATACAATGAAGTCTCGAATACAAACAAATGATATCTCTGAACAAATCAACTGAAAAAGCTGAAAGCTGAGTCGATAGTTGGATCTCCAAGTGAAGCTCCAAACTCTAAAGGTGAGTCTCAAATGCTGCGCCACTCAGTCTAACCTAAACATAAAGCAAAACACAAAACACTCGAGTTAGGACAAACATTCTTATATCAATAAATCCAACTCAAGTGAAATATCTACTGAGATACAAGTAACTCAAATGACGTTTGGGATAACCATCCTCTAAGGTTTCGTGAAACTATCTACAATGTAGAAATATACGCGATTAACAACTAAATGTCATTATAACACCGTGGTCATTTCAAAATAATTTATACTTCAAAACCAAAATATCATTTCCATTTCAAATGTATCTATTTCCAAATTATAACACTTTCAAAATTACAGCAATTTCGAAACCAAAACACTTTGAAATCATAATTCTTTGGAAAACCATAACCTTGAAATCATAACTTCCACCACTTAAACAGTTTAGATATTAATAATAGTATATAAAATAAAATAGTTTATAAAATAAAATAATTTATATTAAAATAATTAGTATATTAAAATAGTTTATATTAAGATAGTTTTATATTAAAATAGTATATATGTATATATATTAAATAATTTATAAAGTAAAATATTTATAATTTCCTCAAATTTCACAAATCGATTCAAATCAACTCAAATTCCAAAATTCAAATTTAATTCATTCTCAATTCTTCAAATTCGATTAAATTCGGTTTCTCAAGAAATCATTTCAAATTATATCGATTTCAAATATAGACTTAAACCACAAAATAAACCATTTAAATTTCAATATATTTCAATATATTTCAAAGCTTTAATATTCAAACATTTCAAAATTGATTTGATAATTTCACATATATCAAAATTTAACATCGTTATTATTTAGTTTGGAAATGTTTACTAAATAAATCCAATATCATTTAAATAAAATCCCTAATTACAAATAAACTAAATATTTCCCTCAATTTATCTAAACTTGAAATATTCATTTAATTACCTTAAACCAAAAATCAAGTTATAAAACATATCAAAATCTCAATTTCAATAAGTTTCAAACCGATTTAATTATATAAAATTCTTAACTAAATACAATTTTCAATAAATTCAAATTTAACTTCCCAACCTTACATATAAAAATCATTATAAATCTATCTTATTATAAAATTTTAAAACTAACTTATAAGCTTAAAAATTTCAACAATATGAATTTAAAAATCTAAATTTAAACCCTTATAAAATAACATGTATATATATAATATCTTAAAATCAATGTTTATTAAAACCAAAATATTCATTGCAAACCTTGGAAATCATTTCAATATATATATATATATATATATATATATATATATATATAGACCAATGGTGTATGTATATAATTTTCTATCTTACGGTCAAGTGATACAGATATTTATCATTTCAATCCGTAATTTAAATATATACGGGTATATATCATTTCAAGCCGTAATCCAAAATTCAATTCAAATGAAAATCACTTGGGATTATCATTTCAACTCATAACGATTTTCTCCTATTCTATAGGTCATTCTGGCATGTATCATTTCAATCCATAGGGAATCTATACTAATAGGGAACTTGCAGGGTGAGAACAGATATGATAATAAATTAATATGTCATCAACATGCATATAACATTTATAACGATAAAATAAAATATAAACAACGGGATATGGTGTCATATCCTACAGGTGAACAATTACAGATAATATCATCTCATATATTACAATTAAATAATTAACAGTTCAATTTAGCAGCATATTGCATATTTCAATTGTTGTTTCAATTGGAATCAAATTTAATAAAATAAGAACGTTAATCATGAGTGATTTCTCACTTTTCGATGTTAGAGAAGATAGACGACACAACAAGCTACGATTTTGGATTACGAACTGGACGATCGACCAATCCAAACGGAAACCCCCGGCAAAGCATGATGGATTCAAGATCTAAGAAACAAAGCTGAAAATTTAGAATCGATGAAAAACAAGTCAAAAACTGATGTGATAAAAATGGAAACAAAATATCCATTATATTTTACTCAAATCAATATAAAATTTGAAACACACATTTAATATAAATCTATACGTATTTAAAACCAATTAATAACTTTTAAAACAAATCCCTGTATATACATTATTACAAAACAACATATATAATACCATATAACTAAATATATATATATCCATGTAAATATATAAAATGCTATAAACAAACTTTGTAAGATTAAAACTACAAACAACACTGTAAACTATAAACAAAAGCTTTGTAATATTAAACTGAAGTATAAATTAATATTTGCAAGTTGACAGTATAAACCTTTGTATGTAAATTTAAACAACAACTTTATATTAAACTGGCTTACACATATTTCTTTCTAAAAAACTAAATATATAAAATATATAAACATACATACAACTTTCATACATGTTACATTTTTTTAGAATAGAACATAATGTAGGACAATGTTTATATTACTTCATTTAACAAACTTCATAATATATGTTGCAACTTAAATACATAGTAGACTTATAGAAAATATAATAAACATATATGTGTATACAGTGATTTATACAACTTATAAATAAACAAAAAAACTCAACATCATGCATATATAGGCTAATATATATATATAAATAAATAAATATATACAAACAAACATACTTTCATACCTACATTCCTCTGCAACATAAATACTATTGTCTATATATATATATATATATATATATTATATCTTTAAATCAAGTTTACAATAAAATAAATATAAACTTTACCCCATTTATATATATTCGAAAAAAGATCTTTGTAAACCCAATATTACTTTCATATAGATATAATATGAAAAATTAATATAAATAACAAATAATTTACTTTTTCCTTCAAAACTATCATATACAAATATACGCAGCCATATATATCTGCATCTACACACAAATACATGCACTGTCACAAAATAGACAAAGATTCACCTACATGCAGATGTTAGTGAAGTGACTTGAGGTTGAACGATGGGAGGAATGGGTCATTCGGTGGAAGCTCGGTGGCCAGAGGATGAATTGTGATGACATGAGACCCAGGGTGGAGGACTGGGTGGTTCATTGAGTGGTTTTGGGTGATGGGTAGGTTGCAATGGGTTTAAAGACTCGGGGAGGAGCGGCTATCATGCGCTCGGCCTGGGAAAGAATGGACAAAGTAGGGTCAGGGTCGGGAGCTGGTTTCGAGTAGAGGAGTGGTACTACGGTGTGGGCTTCTGGTGCTGCTGCCGTCGAAGAGGAAGCTCGGCCATTGGGGAAAACTTGCAGCCATTGGCTGTTGGTTATGGAGGAGCAAGGAGAAGAGGTCGGCTATGGTTGATGTGGAGAAAGAGAGGGAAGGGAACGACTGTAGCGTGTTTGTGAGGCAAGCAAAAGAAGACGTGCAGGCTAGCGTGAAGCAACAAGAAGAGGAGAAGGGATAGATGTGAGAGGCTGGAGCAGTCTGGTTTTCTTTATTTTTCAGATTCCAAGATGACAGAGAAAAGGAAAAATATAAATATATAATAAAAGAATGGCAACGGTCTCCCCTAGATTCAGTTGAATGTAAAAAAATAATTAATGCAATTTATTATATTGCTTGGGCTGCATGGTTCAAAGTTGAAACACAAAAGCAAACAAAAGGTTATGGATCTGGTACCGATTCGGTTACTGGTTTCGTGGGTTCCTCTGTGAACTGAACATCAAAAAATAAAATTGAATATACCACAGAGATCAGCATGATGAGACGATCAAAATGGTATACAGGTATTGGTGGTACGACCATCCAAACAAAATTTGATATCAATATAGAAAATGCTGCCAATCTGTCGAAAATAAGGAAAACAGGGCAATAGCATTCCAAATTTGAAGAAACAAATTATGTTGTCTCACTTAGAAGATGTTTTACAAATTTATTACGTAAAAATATTCAGGTTTGGAAAACATTTTATTTTCATCAAATATTAACTGATTTAAATTGAAATAAAGTTACACAAGAAAATGAACTTCAATATTATCAAATGAAAATTTACCATTTGCTATGTTTAAATATATGTATTTCAAATATTAAATTTTCTTTTCAAATTCAATTGTTTAAAATTTCACAAAAATTCAGTTAACTACGTTATTAAAACCCATTAAAATTTTCAGGTTGTTAAAGAATTGAGTTATTTGAATTGTTTGAAATATAACATTGAAATGTATTGAAACTGGAATAATTTAAATTGATATTTCAAACATGGATCCAAATCGATATAGAATTTAATAGTTTATTTAAAATTTGAATTGAAAGATTCAAAATTGGGTTTTGTTGATTTGGAAATTGAAATGGTTCAGATGTGTTAAAATAAAGTAATAGTTTAAATTCATATTAATTCCAAATTCTAATTTTAATATAAACTGTTTAAAAATATATCATTTTAAAATTTCTAATTATTAATATTTCCAAATTATTAAACTATGTTAACCTATATTAAATCATTTTAACCTATTTTAAACCATTTAATATATTTTAAAACTAATTAACCCATTTTAAATTATTTTAATTCTAATTAATTTATTTTAAAGCTATTTAATCTATTTTAATTATATTTAATCTATTTAAATCTATTTAACTATCTTAAATCAATTTAACAATATCTTTAAACTTAATTTAAACTATTTTAGAGTATTTTAACTATTTACAGCAACATAAAACTATTTATAACTATCGAAACTACCTTTCTAAATTCTAAATTAAATTAAGTGGATGTGTTTATATTTTGAATCTTCGATTTTAAAGTGAATAAGGTTAAATGATATTTTAACTAAGTTGGGATTTAAATTACATAATTGATTTGAATATGATGTTTTGAAATAAGGATTGTAAACTATTTTGAAAATATGACTTTTTTGAAGGTGAATATAAATTTCGAAAGTGATATGGTTGAATTGAAAATGATATTTTGATATCAATTATGAAATGATTTTGAAAATTTAGAGAACCATCCAGTGTGTAATAAGCGTATGGTTGTTAAAGAGACCATGATCGAATATTGTCATACTCTCTGCCAATACCGAAAACCACTTTAACAACTATGTACGTGGTGGAGATTCTAGAAATGAAATAGGATGGTTTGGTGAATGATTTTTGCATGAGGTATGACGTGATCCTGACTCTCGTGAGACAGTATAGATTTGACTAAATAGGAGCCATGAGGGCTAATGAGGGCATTCCTCCTATCGGACACATTTCTTTGATACCATATCTATTGCTTTGTAATTGATTTGGTGGCCACCCTTTGATTTTGATTTGAAAGTGTGTTCCGATGTGGGCGGTAGTAGCTGCTATGCATTACTACCAGTCAGGATCTGCAATTGGTATATCTACCCTGGCATTGCCTCGAGTGCCATGTTCACATGCCCTAGAACGCCTTCTATGAGTTTGTTTTGTACCATCCTATGGAGTGCCCTCTATGTAAACCTCCCGTTTACGGAGGAGCATATGGTACTGTATAGATTATAGGAATATATAAAATGTATTAAAGGGGATATGGATAATGCCTTAACACTATTTTAATACTTTTACTTTACTGTAGACATGTTTTAATAGCGTATTGTACTACATAGTAGACAGTTTAACAGATTCCTAGGATATGTGAATCCTGGACATCTCTTAAGTTATTGCACTCACGTTAGACATTGGATAAGAGATGTCAAGCCCCGTAAACATCTCTGACTCCGTCACACTCATATTTACCATCAGCTTAACTTACATAAGATCTTTTAGTTCTGACTCGAGTGTTTTGTCTTTTCAATTCGTTCAGGTCAACCTGAGCATTTCAATGTTGAAGACCTTATCTCTGGAGGATGAAGGCGAAGATTTGTACTAGTATTATTTATTATATTCCTATGCATCATGTTGTTCCGCTTCATTTATTTATTTTATTTATTTTTGTTTAATGTAACTCTGATTTTGTGTTGTAAAAGGATAATCAAATGTATTTATAAAACAGCTTCATGAACTGTTATTTGATTATTATATTTTATCATTCCACTGCAAGATTCTGAGTTTGTTTTATTTGTTTTCTTTTTCTTATTTACCCCACAACAATCTGCCCTTTTGAATGGTTTGAGTTTGACATGTGTGTCTGCTTAAAATGTCCAAAAAGGCAAGTCGTTACAGTTGGTATCAGAGCTTCGGTTTAGCGATAAGCTTAGCTTTGTAGGGTCTGACTCATATTAAATAGGGTAGTGATACCCTAGAATGAGTCGTTCAGTATATATATATGAGATATCATATTTGTTAGTGTTATAAAATGTTTTTATACTGTGCTAGTTTGTTTCGCTTTGTATTTATAAATTCTGGTTGGTACATAGGATGCTATGACATCAATAGGAATTTCTAAACACTTAATAAGACAGACCGACACAATATTGTTTTGAAATATAGGCGAATGGAATAATTTTGCCTGTAATATATTTTGTGTATAAAATAATAAAATTTATAAATGATATAGTTGGTTGTTACATATTTGTTTGTCACGTAGTGAAATTTTATAAACATTGATTGAAAAATAGATTTATAAATAAAACGAATATAAAATGAAATTTTGAGAACTAAATTTTCTGGATTCTTGAAAATTTCTTTCGAAGGGTTTTGAATATGATATTAGTATTATTTAGAAATAGTTTCTGATATAAACATTTCAAGACGATTTGAAAGAAATGTTTTAAAAGGAATTTTTTTTAAAAGGCAATAAATTCTGTACTCCCCTCTCTGTCGCTCGAAAATAATTTCGGTGATGAGTGCACGCATCATCGTTTTTCGAGTTCAAAGTGGAAAGACTGTTGTAGTAGTTATACTGCACAATTGTTTTGACAAATTTATCTTAATTTAGAATTCCAATTATGATTTAATATATATAAAAGATATGATTTTATATATTATTATTTTAAAATAATTGAAATGAAACCTGCTCGTTTTGTTCTTAAGTTTCTGTAAATTTGAAAGTGAAATTATTGCAATGGATGAAATCTTGACTAAATTAATAATTGGAAACTTCAAAAATGAAAATAAGAGATAGTAATTATTGGGCATTTTGTTAATTAAATAAATAGGAGAAACTTGGGTGATATTCAATTGCATTTTTAAAACATATATATAACTTACCAAAATGTTAAAAGTTGAAATGTTAAATAAGATATGCAATAGAGTATTATACAAGCAAAACTTGGAAAAATGAATGTGTTCAATGGAATTACTCTTATAAATAAGAATTCTAATGTTATAAACTAGAGTTAATAGTTGAAATGTTACTAATTAAATGTAATAAAGGTGAATAATGTAAGGAAAATGATTATAAGCCTAGGTTAATATTTAAGTTATTTATAATCAGATTGAAGGGTAAAGAGGAATACTGTAAGTAAATAATTATAAACTTGAAATTAATATTGAAGCCTTTTATAATTAATATGAGTACGACATTAATTGAATGATTATAACTTCAGAAAACATTTAAATGTTTTAGATATGGATATAATATTCAATAATACTTTATATCGAAGAATGACTGTGGAAAAGAAATGAATCTATAAATAATGAGTTGAATCGTAAAGAAACTTACCTAATAATGTATAATCCAATAATAAAAATTAAATAATTTATTTAGGCAATGAATGTAAAGTCATAAAACGAAAGAAACCGGCACTGCATGAATAAAGGAGAAATGAACTTTTGTAAGTAATAAAGAATGTAAATCAATGAAAATAAACATTATACGAATGAGGAAAGAAAAGTAAATGATGAAAAAAGGAGGGGGAAACCAAACTAAATTGTAAATGTGAAGTAAATTGAAATAAAATGTGTACAATACTTCAATAATGAATTCATTTATGATCCAAATAATTGAAGCGGGTATCACTTATGTAAGCAAAGGATGTAAATTAATGAAATAATCTTTACATGAATGAATGAAAATTTAAATTTTGTAAGTAATGAATGTGAATTAAAGAAAATTATTGTATGAAAGAAAAATGAACAACAAATGATGTGAAAAGATAAATAGAGTGAACTTAAAAATGTGTTGGATTATTTGTTTGTATTGGCTTATGGATTGGTTAAGAAAGGATACTTCTATTTTGTATAGAGATGCATAAATAATCTATAAAGTTTTATCTTCAACTATTGAGTGTATGTTTTACTTCGTAGTTATTTATCATTTTATACGATTAGAAAATCTGAATCCGAACAAACCATTTGTTCTCGTTGAAATGAATGGATGATTGTTTTCTTGGTGGAAATGATGTTGCACAACTTGTTTTTTAAATGATTATTAATATGTTGTGATGTTTTGTTTGTTATTTATTGAAACAACATAAATATTTTTCTTTTATATAATTATTAACTTTTTAGATTATATAAGTGAAATACAGGTTATGGAAGCAAGTGCTATTACTTTTGGTTTTATAAAATACGCGTTATTTGCCCGATAAAGAGGTACGTTCTCGGATTACGGTTTTACAGCGATATTATATTGTTTTCCCGTGGTTTAGGATACTTTATTTTGAATAATATGTGATATATATTGCATTATTGATATTATTATTTCTTCCAGACCTCTTCGTACAAATGAGACACTGCCGAATTTTTCTAGAAATTTTGGACAAAGAAATTTTGTGAAATGTTTTCAAACTTTTGTTAACTTGAATATAAAGGATTTAATTATTATAAATTGATATATTTTATTTAAATTATTTAACTATGTAAATTAATTGTTTATAAATTTAATATTTTGAATAAGATATATTGATTACTTAATTCCTTCTTTTCCCGTCTTTTACCTTTTCGAGGACGAAAAGTTTTGAGCGGGGGAGAGTGTAACGATCCATAGTTTTCAATAATTAAAATAGTTAATTTAATAAGATTTTTGTGATTTAATATTAGGAGAAAAAACTTTTTGATATATTAATGAAATAATAATTAAAATGAAATGTAATAAGGTTAATGTAAGGTAATTATTAACAATTTTAATGAACGTCCAATCAATTATAATGATTTAAAAGGTTACAACTGGTTATAAAGTGAATATAGGAAAACAAATGTAAATATTGAATCAATTAATGAAATAATATATAATTTATGATAATTGAATAAAATCAGTGTTAGGTAGGTAATTATAACATTCGGTTGTAAATAATAAACTTATTAGTGTAGCTAAAAGTTAATGGTGACAAACTATTATATGTTACCTACTTATTTAGTCCATTCAATAAAATTGGGAATCAATTACAAATAAATGTAAATAAATGTTACACCAATGTGAGTTAATACAATAACTGCAAATTGTGAATGTAATAAAATGTATAGAAATGTTAATTATATTCATAAGAAATAACTGATTTAATAAAGGAGTGAAATCAAGCTAAATAAATAAATTTGGATTTTGAATTTTAATTAATGTGTAAAATTGGCAAAAATTCAATATAATTGAAATATAGTAGTTAATACAAATAAAAGATGGAAATTATAGCATACTAGTGAAATAAGATATCAACAAATATTAACTATATTATTTGATAATAATTGATTCATTATAAAAGATTGGAATCAAATTAAACCAATTTATTGGAATTAAAGTATAATTAATTGGATTTAATTACAGTTATAATTGAGCACTGTAATTTGTGAAATATTTAACACTGAATTATATGTAAAATTGTTTTAAATTATTGTAAATGTCTAAATAATCAAAAATTATGAAATTTGTTAGTTTATAAATATTTAACTAAAAGGTGGTTAATTAGTTTAATATTAATTTATTTAATTATAGTTAAAATAGATATTTTGGCCACTGACTTGGATTTTGACGAAACCAGTTTCATCGGATCCATAACAGTGAATTATTATAAGGTTTCAAGTTTCGTAGCAATCGGACATGTTATTTGATCGCACAGACACAAAACGCATAGAAATCAATTCAATCAAATTAATTGAAACCAATTTGAAATAAACAAATTTTCAAGCAAACTTCTTCATACGATGGAATTAGAATGTGAAACCTGTTCCATTGAATTTAAAAATGTCGAAAACATTTATTTTTATATATGAGGTGACCCATTTCCGTTTCGGGAGTGAAACGGGCTTTCGGGTCGTTTACCGTTCAACTTTCAAATCAATCTAGCCCATTCATTTCTATTTCTGATCTGCCTATAAATAGCCTGTTATAAACCCTAACTATTTCTTATTTCTCATTTCTGTATGTGTAGAAATTTCTTTCTGCTTCTACTTCTCAATGGTAGAAACCAATTCAAATTACAAACCCTCAATCAAATTCAAATCAAAAAAAATTAAAAATCCTCAAACCCTATCGAATTATATATCGATTTGAAGCTCTCGACGAGCGCAAGTCAAATCTACTATTCATTTTTCAATTCGAGTCACTTAGTGATCATAAATGGATGAAGAAGCTCGACCATCCGTTGATAGGGTTTCCTAGTGGACGGTAGGTCTTCAACTTGATGGCTATCGAAGGTTGCTGCAGGGTAGAGGACGAGAAGGGGGATCGATCCATGCGGCTATTTGATGTCATGGGTGGTCGAAGTTCCTCGAACGGTGTGCTCAAATTGGTGGCGGTGGATTGGTGTTCTAGTGGCAGGGGAGGGGCGCGAGCCACCAGGAGGCGGCGCTCGAGAAGGAGGTGGCATTGGCGGCCTCTAATCCAAGTGGCTAGGTCGTACGGTGGCGCAACAACAAAGATTTGGGTGGCGGCTGCAAATGTGTTCAAGCAGGATGTAGGGTTTTTGAACGAGCTACAGTGTTTGGGACGCCAGATGTTGTTGAGTGTGATTGTTCGGGTTTGATTTATTTAATCTATTTTATTTAAATTTAATTACGAATCGTATATGTTCTAACAATCATAACTTTCACATATGAGACCCGATTCATGCGCGGTTTGTTCCGTTGGGATCGTATTGAAATTTCAAAAATTTTGATGCCGATTTGGTCGAATTCGGAGATTGTTCAAATTTGTGGCTTATTTTGAATTTCAAATGGATTTAAATTCAAAGGTGAGTGTTTTAACCCACCCACAACTACTAAACTATCTTATGTTAGTTAAATTAAATTTATGATGTGATTAGAAATTTATTGATTGCTGTTTGGTATGTTAAATTGTCATTCTGGATAAAATTTGACTGTTATTGAATTTAATTATCATTTAATATTGGATTTTAAATTGTTAATTTAATACCTGTTAATGATAATCGGTTATGTATTGATATTTATTGATTGATCCTGTAACGTTTCAAGATTTTCGACTTCCGAAAATCGACATCAATACGTCCACTGTATCAACTGCCGAGCAATCGAAGGCCGAAAAACCGAATTGTTACGGTTAAAGAAGAAGAGGTAGAAGAAGAAAGAAAGAAGAAAACAGAAACAATAACAGAATGTCACGTTTCGCAGCGGAACAACATATAATATATCAATGAATAATCTTTAAAACAAAGAATCATATCTGTTATTACATCACATCACATTACATTATCAGTGTTTACAACAACAAACATCGAAAAGAAATACTATATACTAGTTGATACGCCATGCCATCCAGCTTGCTCCTGATCTCCACAGCAACTCCTGAATTCTAGAATGACCTGATAACCTAACTCTAGACTGCCCATGTGGAAATTGGTGGGCACCCAGAGTTTAGGAAGGGAACAATAAACTCTAGGTCAGTCATGGGACTGGTGTGAGAACTTAAAAAGTTTATCTTTTAAAAACAAACAAAGAAATATTTTAAAATAGATCCGCAATGCTTTTGGAAAATGTAACTACCAAAAGGCCTCCTGCCACACACACAATGCAAGCGCAGAATTGGAGGAGATTTCTCCTTACGATAGTCAAAGATCCTTACTACGCAGAATCATTTGATTATTATTATTATTAGTGCAAAGTGCAGGAAAACATTTCGAAAGTACAATATTAATCTTAGCCAGCATAGGTACCATTATAGTATGCCTACTATAGCAACATAGTAAATAGCAGGTTCTACAACTAAAACCGTACAGGGCTCGTATTGTTTCTTTGGATTTCCAACAAATTGTCAGGCCAAGGAACTTCCCATTGCCATATGGGTACGCCTCTGGAAAGACACCCCGAGAACCTAACCGGATCTCTGCCAACACAAGGCCGGCTTACCTCTAGCTAGGTAACAACTGACACGAGTATGCCATCCCCCGGTCATAACCAACCTTTATCCCAGGATTCACCAACAACCACAAAGAAATAAATTTGCAGCAACCATATAGGTAAAGTATCAAGGCTCCATACCATAATACCACCTCTATCCAGAAGGAAATGAACATACCCTATGGGGGCGCGATCCCTAAATAACCTTGCTGCATTCTTCCCGTTTTGACCATTTTCGGGGTGTGAGGTTCGACGAAGTCTCATCCACAAAGCTACGCTTTTCATAATAGCCACGCTTAGATCAACAAATGATCAGCAGCACTCAGCATGCCACGTTACCAAATTGGGAATATATCACTAGTAACCATCAACTACATAACCTCTGAGCTCGTACGTCTCAAAGAAGGGTGTTAAGCTAAGAGAATAAATTCTCCGCCACCAACAGAAATGTATTTGATAGAAACCAGCTTTACATCTCAAACTGTAACGTCAGACACACATCCATACAAGTCCGTTCGGGAATCGAACGGAACCGAAGGCACTTCCAAAGAAGCCCTTGCAAATCCGGATATTCAGTAATCACATCCGGAATTCCCATCATAAAGGGTGATAAAATCTCTATATCGGGGATCGGCCAATGCAGAGACATTCGACGGTAATCCTTCCATTTTCGAGGATATCCAGTCTTCAACACCGGTCTTTAAATGCTATCCATTACAACATATCACTATTCAGAATGGGATTTATGACCCAAAGGTCCTCTCCCGGCTAAACCGAATAACGAGCGCTTATTTTAAAATAAGTGTAGCATTCAAATTCAAGCAAATCATAACAAATACCCATTTAAAGGCAAATATTGATAGTCGGTGATTTAACTATCAAAGCAAACCAACAAATATTCAGCACCATAACAATCACTCGGCCCTTTTATTAATCTTCCATAAATTAAATAACTTGCCAAATATTCACTTCAATTACCTTTAAAAAATATATATTCTCTAAACCATTTCAATTTCTACATTGGAAAACATTTTCCAAATACTTATTTAGCAATAAGTAATTCACAAATCCATTTATTTTCAATACTTAAAAAATATTCAATATACTTAAAACACGATTAAGTATATATTTTATTCTTTTATGGAAAATGTTCTCTTTAAACACATTTATTTGGGTCAAAACGAATGTTGCGTAAAACATCGTTACGACAACCCAAAATCAATAGCATAGGGATTCAAAAATACGATAGATATATAAATCCCAATACTATAAAAAACATTTCCTTTCGAAAATCATTTACTATAACAACAGTGTTATAGTCCATCTTTTCCTTATTTCTCGAAAACGTCTATTTCAACAATGAATGTTGAAATCTATGGTTTCGATCCTTAACACATTTTAAAACAACTTCAAATCGTTTTAATTATACTTAAAAGATCATTTCCTAAAACATTTCTTTAATATATTATTCACCGTCCAAAATCATGAATATAAATCGTTTACCTAATTCAACACTTGTACATATTTAATTTAAAGGATTATCCACCGTCCAAAATCGTTGATATATCTCCTTTAATAAGCTTTCATATTTACTTATTAAATTCAATTGGTTTTGGATTTATAAAACAACGTTTATAAATTCACATTTATATATTTTATAAAAACTTCAACTTATAAAATCCCTTAATTAACAAATTCTATTTATATCTCATTTAAATGCCAAAATCCAATTTATAAGTTAATTACTTATAAATCTTTTATTTTACAAAATCTATTCATTTTATAACTTCACAATTTATAAATCTATAAACTTCATTCACTTATGAAATCCGTTTATACTTCATTTTAACACTTATAAAAACTCGTTTTATAATTCCAATATTTTAATTTATAAATATCAGTTTTATAAATCTTTTATATAAACTGTTTATAATGATTCAGAAATCCCAATTTAAACCATTTTACAAATTAATCAACTACTTATTTCAAAAATCACATTTCAATTATATTTCACAAAAATCATAATTTATAACATAAAAATTATAACGTTTATTTATTTAAAATGAATCAATTCCAAAATTCAAAAAAATGTATACTTTCAAAAATCACTTGAAAATCCATTTAAATTCGAAATCGTTACTTTAACATTTTTAAAACTCCAAAAATAGGGCCAATGCTGCAACAACACCAATACATCAACCACGACATCCAAACATCATATATCAATATGATAACAGAATATATCGCAAATATCTGTAAATAAATCAATACTGTTGAGGAATCTAGTTGGATCCCTCCAACCTGTTTCCCTGCATCCAAAGATGTTAGCACAATACCAATCCCGTTTCAAGACGGAATGTCGCGGTACATGAGTTTTATATAAATATTATCCGCTATTATGCGGTGCAATAGGGTCTCATCCGCTATATAATGTGGGAAAATCAACTCCAAGTACATATATAATACCAATTCCACTTCAAGGTGAAATATCACGGTATATGTGTTTAATAAATAACATCCGCTTAATATTCGGCATATAGGGTCTATTTCAATACAACAGATAGTAATTTATCATTCAATCACACAATTAAGCAATTTTAAATTTAACTATTTAAAATTTAAATCGAAACAAATTTGATTGAGTGAGAAGTTCTCACCTTGTTTCCAATAACCGTTGTAGTGTTTTATTCCGAATAAAATTAAACGTGCGTTTAATTTTACCCAAAATTCACACTAGCTCCAATCAACTCCAATCCAGCTCCATCGAATAGTATTCGACAATACGATTCCGACGCAATTCGTTTCGTCATTTTTCGACCTCGTATGAACAAGTTATGACGTTTTAAAGTTTACACAATTAAATATACAATTTATTTTCAAATTTTTATTTCTCTTTAACCTCAAACAAATCTCTGCCGTGCATTTACAAACCCTAGATCCTGGTCGCACTTAGCTTCTTCTTCCTCTCCAGTTACTTCACGCGTGACAAAACCCATTGGCCGATCAAAACCCTAGCTAGCCGCGACCAACTCGAGCAACTTCATGCTCATCAACCACCACCACTTCGAAGGTGTACACGAACTCCACCTCCGCCTTGTATAAGAACGAGGTTGGCCCCCTATGCCACACGAAAAACGTGATTGAACGCGCGGCGTTCAAATGCAAATCGTGGTCGATTTACTCCATTAAACTCGATCATCACCGTACAGTCGATAGATCTCTCCACAGTCTCCATTTTCTTAGTTGACGTCGAAGGCCATAGGGGCATGGATGTGGGGATAAAGGAGGAGGAAGATGGGTGTTTTCTGGCCATCGAAATTAAAATGGCGGCCTGACCTAAGTGATTTAGGGTTTGTGAAAAATGAAATGATAGAGGTGCTTTTATAAAAATTTACGCGACACTATTCACCCGAAATTTTTTCGAACTCCAAACGAAGCGTACCACCTGGCGTTTATAATGTTTTACCCCTATTTCGAATGCAATGGAATATATATCGGGAGCCAATTCTATCAAATTTGAAAGATAGGTTTTTGAATCGACTTATTTAAATTTAAAATTCACTCAAACTGATTTCTACGCGTTTTAGCTTGCCTCGGACAAACCGTAAATCCGATTGATACAAAATTTGAAAACTTACAATAATATAACATTACGGATCCGATGAAACTAGTTTCGTCGAAATCCGAGACTGTTTGAAAAATGGCTATTTTTACTTGTCAATTAAATATTAAAATATTCAATTTCTGCAAATTAACTTTTAATTCAATTTCAAATGTTCTATAACATCATTCTAACTCCAATATGATTTAATACAACTTTATAAATCAAATTTAATCACATTTAACCCAATTTCCAATTATTTCAGTAATTTCAAATATTAAATTATCGATTTAATTATCCAATTAAATCTAGATATTCGAAGTAAAATTTATTCGACTTACAAATTTTACTTTTTAATATTTAAAATCAATTAAATATACGAATTTCAAATGAAATTCTGGGTCGTTACAGATTTGGATGATGATTGTGATGTATGTTTGATTTTTGATATTGGATGATTGGATGTTGTATTTTATATTGTTATAACGCTGCTAGTTCCCTATGGGTTGAAACAATACATACTCGAATGATCTATAGATTAGGTAAAAATCATTATAGGTTAAAATGATAGACTAGAGCGATTTTATGGAATTTATTAAATTCGGTATTGCGGTTTGAATTGATATATAACTGTATAATTTTAAATTACGGAGTGAAATGATAAATATTCATATCACTTGATCCTAAGGTTGAGAATTATATACTAACATCGGATTGATTAAATTTAATTATTTTCAATCCTATAATTTTGAATTTAATTAAATGATATTTGAAATGAAAATTGATTTATATAAATTAAATTATTATCAAATTTCAAGTTTTATGTTAAATTTGAATTGTTTTAAAGAATTGTTAAAGGAATTAAATTGAAGTTTTGAAGTTGAATTTGGGATATAAGTAAAATTTATCAGAATTGAGTCATTTGAATTGTTTGAAATATAACTTTGAAATGAATTGAAATTGGAATAATTTAAATCAATATTTCAAACATGGATTGAAGTCGACATGGAATTTAATAGTTTATTTAGAATTTGGGTTTGTTGATTTGGAAATTGAACTAGTTCAATGTGTTGAAATAAAATAATAGTTTAAATTGATATTAATTCCAAATTCATATTTTAATACAAAAGTTTAAAAATATATTATTTTAAAATTTCTAATTATTAAAATTTTCAAATTATTAAACTATGTTAACATATATTAACTATATTAAATCATTTTAACCTATTTTAAACCATCTAATATATCTTAAAACTAATTAACCCATTTTTACTTATTATAAATCTAACTAATCCATTTTAAAGCTAATTAACCTATTTTAATTATATTTAATATATTTTAAATCTATTTAACTATCTTAAATCAATTTAACAGTATCTTTAATCTTAATTTAAACTATTTTAGAATATCTTAACTATTTACAACTACGTAGAACTATTTATAACTATCTAAACTATCTGTCTAAATTCCAAACTAAATTAAGTGGATGTGTTTATATTTTGAATCCTCAATTTTAAAGTGAATAAGGTTAAATGATATTATAACCTAAGTTGGGATTTAAATTACATATTTGATTTGAATATGAAGTTTTGAAATGAGGGTAGTAAACTATTTTGAAAATATGATTTTTTTTGAAAGTGAATATAAATTTCAAAAGTGATATGGTTTGAATTGAATATGATATTTTGATATCAATTATGAAATGGTTTTAAAAATTTAAAGAGCCATCCGACGTGTAATAAGTGTTTGGTTGTAAAAGAGACCGGGATCAGGTATTGTCATACTCTCTGCCAATACCTTAAAACCACTATAATAACTGTGCACGTGGTGGAGATTCCAGAAATGAAGTAGAATGGTTTGGCGAACGATTTCTGTATGAGGTATGACGTGACCCTGACTCCCATGAGTCAACTTAGATGTGACTAAAACAGGAGCCATGCCGGAATAAGTGAGATCATTCTTCCTATCAGACACATTTCTTCGTTACCATATTTGTTGCTTTGTGATTGATTTGGTAGCCACCCTTTGATTTTGATTTAGAAGTGTGTTCCAAGGTGGGCGCTAGTGGCTGCTATGCGTTACCACCCGTCCGGATCCACAATTGGTATATCTACCCTGGCATTGCCTCAAGTTCCATGTCCACATGCCATAGAGCGCCTTCTACGAGTTTGTTTTGTACCATACCTATGGAGTGCCCTTTGTGTAATTCTCCAGTTTACGGAGGAGCGTACGGTACTGTATAGACTATGGGAATATATAAAATGTGTTAAAGGGGATATGGGTAATGCCTTAACATTATTTTAATTTTTTTTACTATACTGTAAATATATTATAATAACGTATTGTACTACATAGTAGATAGTTTAACGGATCCTTCGGAGATGTGAATCCCGAGCATCTCTTAAGTAATTACACTCACGTTAGACATTTATAGGAGATGTCAAACCCCATAAACATCTCTAACGCCATCACACTCATATTTACCATTGAATTAACTTACATAAGATCTTTTAGTTCTGACTCGAGTGTTTTCTCTTTTCAAATCGCTCGGGTCAGCCTTAGCATTTCAAGGTTGAAGATCTTATTTCTGGAGGATGAAGACGAAGATTTGTACTAATATTATTTATTCTATTCTTCTGCATCATGTTATTCTACTGCATTTATTTATTTTATTTATTTCTGTTTTATGTTACTCTGATTTTGTGTTGTAGAAGGATAATCAAATGTATTAGCTTCATGAACTATTATTTGATTATTATATTTTGTCATTCTACTTCGAGATTCTGTATTTGTTTTATTTCTTTTCCTTTTTCTTATTTACCCCATAATAATCTGCCCATTTGAATGGTTTGATCTGACATGTATGTCTGCTTAAAACGTCCTAAAAGGCAGGTCGTTACAGTATTTATGATTTTTTTTGATTTTTTCTTGAAATTTAATGTTTATACTCAATTAGGCATTAATGTTTAACTCTTATCTAATGCTATTACTCTATTGCTGATAATAGAAGGGGGAGAGAAGTTAAGATTTTGGCAATTGTATATTTTATTGTACTATTTTATGTCTCCACAAAATTAAATAAATATTTGTTGAATAAAACAAATAACTTGGAATTCATATTTAAACAAATATTTTATTCAAACAGATATTTTATTACAAATTCAAATAGTACAAAATTGAGCTCTCACTACATTTACACATTTTCAATTACAATACAAGTTTCAATTACAACACAATTTTCATTATACAATTTTACACATATGTTTTCACCTCACTGCATGATTCACTCATCACTCGTATTTTGGTCTTTGACTCCTTTCCAACTTGTATTCATCATCTGAACTATCTGCAAAATAAATATTGATGCGGTAAGATTGAAAAAGAAAATACTTTGCTATACTCGATAAAATGTGTGTTTGAAAATATTATTTGCCTTAGTTATCTGAGTTGTTCGCTATCATTTTTGTTAATTCATCTTACACGAACAATTTGTGACATGCACAGTGTATCAATGTGCATGCCACAAGGTCGTGCACAACGATATACATTTCTTGTTAAAATTGCAGGGACAGTTGAGCATAAGGTCAAACCTTAGCCGAGAATGGATTCAACACAGGTGCAATGAAAAAACAAAACATCACAGCATGGTCAGTACAAATTAATCAAGTAAGAGCCCACATATATACATGTGTACATGTACACATGTGTCTTGAGAATTATAGTGCAGACTAGAATAGTGCACCAGACAAAATCAACATGTAATGCGCATGAACACAATGTAGCAACAAAATCAAAGTGCATATGTGCAACAAAGCAAGCAGGTCATCATAACCTAGACTACAGTAACAAGTGCGCAAGGATAGATGAGCACATGAAGACAACATGCAGCCAGGTGTTCAAAGTGTACCGGATCAGAATTCAAGCATGAGTACAGGGCAATGCATGCAACATTTCAGTTTCGACACGGCAAGTCTAGCATGCAACATGGACTCAAAATGAAAACAACTTGACATCATATCAGTTCAAGAACCAGGAAGACTCAAATTGAACAAGAACACAGCAACACACACACACCAGACCATAAAATGTGCACAAGGAAGGATAAAGCAAGTTTATATTCGAAGCAAAACAAGACCGGATCAATGAAAGTACACCAACACATGGTGAAGTAACCATAACACAGCAGTACAAAGCAAAATGTTCAAGTGAAATAAGAATGCAAGTTCAATTTCAACATAAACAACATGGTGCACCATATATATATGCACATGCAATAGAGGAGCATACATATAAAAGAGAGGAGACCAGAACCAAGTATACCAAGACAACAACTCAATTAAGTGCAACAAGAGTTCGAATTGAATTAGATTACAAACGCAAAATAACACACACTGGAATTGACTCAACTGAAAATGATTAGCAGTGGTGAACAAAAAAGAACACAGACCAGATCAATGATAACATACACCAAACCAGTTCTACATATGCAACGGCAAGTCTAACAAACAGCTGCATTCGGGCATAAACACAGCAAGTCTAAACAACCAAAATTGATACCAGAGCCATCACACACATATATACATACATATATGAATGTATGTATATACATAGAGATGACACACATACGCAAACTTAGTATGAAAGTGCAACAGTGTTAAAGAAACATAGTAACAAATCAGTTCAAACAAACTTAAGGAGGTGTTTCAAAAAGAAATGGTCAATCAAAACACTGTTGAAGTGTTCAACAATTACCAGTTGTAGTGAATTCAATCAGAGGTCATAATGCTATATTGAACAAGATGTTGACAGTAAAGAGAGGAACAAATTCAAATTTGTTTATTCAAATATATCAGAAATATAATCGAAGGAAGATCAAGTCAGCATGAACAAGTAAGAAATCATAGAGTGCGTTCGATCAAAAATCCACGCAAGTGATAAAATCATGAAAACTTCAAAACAAAATATAAAAACGAATTAATAAGTTTTTTTTATCCCTATAAATTAAACCCAATTCATCAATGGTAGAATCATCGAGTTCAAGCTAACCAAAAATCAAAAAAGGGAAAATCATATACCAATTCACAACATCCAATCGAATTGGACCTTGTAGCAGCCGAAGCAAATCGAAGAACAAAGTAGTAATCAAACTGAGGAACAAAAGCACCAAAGTAACCAATTCGAATTACTATTTCCAACGGTGATTCCAAGTTCGAACAAAACCATAATTCTGAAGAGTAGCAAAGGATCAGCCAAAGAGAATACAAGGGAAAAAAATCAAAAGGGGAGACAAGTCTTTTGTTTAAATTGGGCCAGTTCAGTTAATTGTATTGGGCTTTATTTTTACTATACGGTTTCATTTAGTTTTATTTATATTTTTTATTTTCTCTTTTAACTTTGTATAAACTATAGTTCTAACTAGGTTACGAACTACGTGGCGTAGTTTGGAGAATTCGCAACTCAGTGGCTGGGTTGTGGCAGAGTTTTGAGCTTAGAGTTAGGTTAATCGAGTTAGCGGGTATCGCGTGTTTACTTGTTTTTGTAAGCGACATATTACTTAATTTCTAGTAGAAACCTTGGCAGCAACATGTAGGCAGGTTATTGTCGAAGTAGGGTAAAACTATGTGTGATCTTTACTACATTACTTTCAGTGTTTACTTTTATTTCCGCATTAATTTTTAAATAAACCCTATTCACCCCCCTTTAGGCTGAAAATGATCCTACACCACCCACCTCAAGACACACTCCCATAATCAAAGGTGCACCAAATCAAATCACAAAGTAATAGAATGGTATCGAAGAAGCATGCTCGATCGGAGGTGCGACCTCACTTGGCCTAGCGTGGCTCCTGTTTAATCACATCAAGCCGACTCAAGGGAGTCAGAGCTGCGTTAATACCTCATACGGACATCACCAAACCATCGTACTTTGTTTTAGAACCTCCACCACATACATAGTTGTTAAAGTGGTTTCGGTATTGGCAGAGAGTATAATAATATCCGATCTCGGTTTCCTTAACTACCAAACGCTTATTTCACACCATGGTCATTTTAAAAGTCACTTTTATAATCATTTCAAACAGTTCATAGTTCGTATCAAAATATCATATTCTTTCAAATTCATATCACTTTCGAAATCATATACACTTTCAAAGTCATATCACTTTCGAAATCATATCGCTTTTAAAATCAATATTTACTTTAAATCATAACAGTTCCAACTAAAACAGTTTAAATATTTTAAATAGTATATATATAAAAATAGATTATAGATAAAATAATTTATAAATTAAAAATAGCCTATATATATTAAAAATATTTTCAAATTAGACCTATTCTTCCAATTTCATAACCAACTCAAATTAACTTTAGTTCCACAACTCAATTTAAATCAATTTCAGTTCAACAATTTCAAATATAAAGGTCATAGGTTCAATCCAAATTCTCATTAAAATCATCTTTAATTTATATCGATTTCAAATCTAGGTTTAAACAACAATTTTAAACCATTCCCAATCCAGTAGATTTTCAAATCTAAATATTAAAATCTTTTACAGTAACTCAATTTGATAAATTTTATTTATACTACAAATTCAACTTTGAATTTATCTAAATTTGAATACATTCACTTAATCATTTTAATACATTTTAATAAAATCTCAAATTACCAATTTAAATCAAAATTTAATATCTTACTTCAGTTATATTTAATTTGAAATTATTCACTTAATCAATATTAATACAAATATTTAAATAAAATCTCAAATTGCAAATTTAAATCAAAATTTAATATTTAATTACAATTTTATTTAAATTTGAAACATTCATTAATCACCTTTATCAAAATAAAGTTATTAAGTTTTAAAATCATATCTTGAAAATCTCAAAAATTAATAACTTCAAATCAATTCTGATTTATATCTAATTCTTAAACAAATAATATTTCAAATCAATTTCAACTTATCTTTCCAACCATACTTTAAAAAATTTATTACAAAATCTATTTTTAAAATATTAATATAATTTTATACAAATACTTAAACATATATATATATACATACTTATTAAATTAAATTTTATTAAATTAAATCTTATCATTAAATTTTATTTTATATTAAATTTTGTTTTATATATTTAAAAATAATAAAATTATAAGTAAAGTATTAAATATTATATTTTCAAAACTAACTTATAAATTTAAAATTTCCAAATATATATTTAATTTTTTTTAAATCTAAATTTTACCAATATATAAAACTAAAATTTATGTATTATATTTTAAAAATCAATATTTATTAAAACCCATATATCTCCTTCCAAAACTCTGAAAATCATTTTTAAAATATAAACCAACAGTGTCCGTATATAATTTTCTATCCTACGGTCAAGTGATACTGATATTTATCATTTTAATCTGCAAATTAAATATTTATGGATATATATCATTTCAACCCGCAATCCCAAATTTCAAAATCAATAAAAAACATGTGGGTTTATCATGTCAACCCATAACGACTTTCCCCTAATCTATAAGATCATTCGGGTATGTATCATTTCAACCTTTAGGGATTTCTAAATTAACAGGGAACTTGCAATGTGAGAAAAAATATGATAATAATATAACATATCAACAACAGGCATATATCATCAGTAACGAATTTAAATATAATATATACTATAGGTTAGGGTGTCATATGTCATAGGTAACCAATTGTAGATAATAGCATATCATGTTTAATAATTAAATAACTTAACAGCATATTTCAATTGTCATTTCATGTGAAATAAATTTACTAAATATAAGAATGTTAATCGTGAGTGATTGCTCACCTTTCGAGGTTAGAGAATAACAAGAACAAGATGCGACAATACAAGCATAAATTCCAAAGCATGCCCAATGAACACGAATTCAGCGAGCAAAGTTGATAGCTTGGAGACAATAAAAACGAATCAAAACTAGCTTTATACAAACTGAAACAAGATATATATTATATTATAAAGTTTCCTCTAAAAATCAATATTCATTTGAAAACACATATTTAAAGCTTTATATACATATAATTTAAAACCAATATCAAAAAATTCTTTATAAATATATTTTAAAATCAATATTAAAACATATTAATATATATATATATATATTACAAAAATCATTACTAAATTCAAAACACATATAATTTTAAATCAATATATATATATATATATATATTAAAATCAATATATCCATCTATTACAATTTAAAATCAATAATAAAAATCAATGTATATATACACATGGACTTACATATATATACACAAATTATAAAAGAGGGTCGGACAATTAGAGTTGAAGGCGCGTGAGGCTCGGCGGGCTAGATCTGAAGGGGATGGACATATGACTGGGGCGCTGCATGCATTCAAACTAAGGGGAGAGTGGCATTGGTCGGCAGATGGGGTGATCGTAGGCTGTCATGGTGGGTCAGTTGCTTTTGGGAGGTGGAGATGCTCGAGTGATAGCTGTGGGCACTAAGGGTAGGGTCGGTTAGCAGATGTCGATGCGGCCTCGGCTGCTATTGCGTTTGGGTTTGGAATGTGCTACTTGGCTGGGAGTGAGGCCACCGACATGTCGAGGATGGTGGCTATAGGAAGTGGAGGTTATGGTCGATCTGGTTCATGTGGTGATGGGTGGCGGAGGAGATACTGGCAGCGGTTACTTGGGTGTTGGATCTATGTGGAGGTTGTAATTATATATATATATATATATATGTAAATATGCATATCTTTTTTTAAGGAGGATGCGGAGGGTTTGTGGGCAGAGGGGATCATCTGGCGGAGAAGCACGGTTGGAAGTGCTAGGAAATAGGAAGCTGTGGGTAGCTATGGTGGTGGAGGAGTGTCCGAGCGATGGAGGGGGTAGATCAAGAGTACGTGGGTTGTTTATTCAGGTAGGGTAAGAGGGAGTGGTCACAGGCGGTGCAAGGGCTGGCTGGGTCTGCTGCAGTGCTAGGTCGGTGTTGGAGGAGGGGAGTGGTGGCCACGACATTAAAGGAGAACGTCGGCCATGGTGGAAGGGAAGGTGATGGGGAAGGATTCAAGTGCCGATGAGGACAAGGAGCGAGGTTTGAAGGGGTTAAGGAGAGTGGGAGCAGGCTTTGGTTGCATAGGTGCTCGAGGGTTTGGATGTGGTTACTTGGGTGGGGCATGCACAGTATGAAGAAGGAATGGTTGGACGAGCAAAGAAATGTGGCTGATGGGCTTTCAAAAATGAAGAAGGATGTCTCACATAAAACAATATTACTTTATTATTATTTTAATAGAATAAGAAAGAACGGAGAATGGAACCCGAGAAAGAACTAACCAATATATAATTGGAAATAGCAAAAGTTAGGGAATAAAAAAAGTCATGATAGTTGAATTCTGGAATTGTTAATATCAAGTGGCTGTTTAGTTTCAATAGGTAGACAATGAATGGTCACAAAAAATCGAAAGGCTCTAGGAATGGATACCGACACAGTTAACCGTTTTGCGGTTTTCGCCGCGTATCGGACACCGATATGCACAATTGAATATACTGGAGAGATCAGCATGACGAGACGAACAGAATGGTACATAGATATCGACAATACGATCATCCTATCAAAACTTGATTTCCGCTGCCAAATTGCTGCTAAAACGCCGAAAATAAGACCAACGGAGCTAGAGCAATACAAATTTGGCGAAATGAAATATGACATCTCCCTCGGAAAATAATTTATATTTTTCTTATATAAAAATATTCAGATTTCATAAATATTTAATTTCATTAATTTAACTGATTTTAAATTGAAATTGAAAGTTACACAACAAAACAAACTTAAATATTTTCAGATGAAAATTTAATACTTGCTACATTTAAATAGACTTATTCCAAAAAAATTTCATTTCAAAATTTTATTATATATATTTTCAAGAAAATTTTAATTAATTACGTTATAAAAAAATCGTTCAAATTTCCGGGTCGTTACATTCTCCCCCACTCAAAACTTCTCGTCCCTGAAAAGGAATAAGATAGGAGAATAGAAGCAACCAGAAAAGAAAGATATATTCAAAATTCTTAGTACCAGATACAATAATTAATTTAAAACCTTAAAATTTTCATTTTGGACATCTTATTACTTACATTTACATTATATATTATTCAATTACATACTCACATGAACATATTAACTTTTGAACATTTCAGGCATGTTATATATGTTCTAGAATGCAACTACGTATTATACAAATAATTTTTTTTCCTAATTCAACTGTTTCAGGTTGTTCAAATCATTTCTTATTTTAGATACTCTAATTATTCAAAAGTTTTTGCTCTATTTCATTAATTGAAAACATCATTTAACTCAGAATTTAAGAATTAAATTTTCGGTTTCACCTCAAACAATTTTGAAATAAGTATACATATACATATACTTATACATATATGTGTGTGTGTATATATATTATACACCAAATAATAATCAAGAAATTTAAATCAAATCTATTTTACAAAACAAAAAAGTGTACCAAAACTAGTAGGTGGCCTCTCCACTTTGAGACTCGAAAATGAATGTCGATGATGTTGTAGTCATCACCGAAATTATTTTCCAGCGACCAATGAGGAGAGTACTGTCTTACTTCTTAAAAAAATTCTTTCAAAATACTTTCGAATAATATATTTCAAAATTTTGAAAACCAAATATTGAAAAGCATCGAAAATTTGATTCTCAAATCACAAATCTAAATTCATTTCATTTGCAAATCATATTTATAAACCATATTTATAAAAAATTTATTTCCTTATAATATACAATAATAGTTAATGGTTTAGAAATGTTAACAAAATAATAAATGATAATCTAGTATTATCATTTCTAACGACCAATTCATTTAAATATCTAATTTCAGAAAATTATACTTTTATATAAAATATAGTCATAAATAAAATTATTCATTTACCAATCTTGAAAACAATATTGTGTCTATTTGCTCTATTCAAGTATTTTGGAATTCCTATCGATAGCGTTTGCCATACTAATAGATCAATACCCTAAATCAACCTTAACAACTCAAACAACACAATATAAAATATTTTATATTAATTACAAATACGACCTCTCATATGATGATTTAAAATGGGTTATAGAACAAGCATAGAGATTCAAATTCAGAGGGACCCTAATAAAAGAGAATTCTAGCTAAGATAGATAGGATCGAAAGTGAGATAAGATAATTAGATTACAAAAGAGGAAAGATGGATAGACTTATATTAATTGCAGCACCTTAACCGGTTTAATCGGGACTTAGAAAAGACGAGAATATCATCAATGAAAATGGGGATAGACTTTTGAGAAAATTGCGGAGACGCAATTCATGAAGTCGACGAAGGAAGCAGGAGCATTGGTTAATCCAAAAGGGTATGACTAACCATTCATAGAAACCATTCATCCGGGAGGAAGGACAACAAGTTGAGCTCTAGGAATAAAATCAATGTAGAATTCAAATTTCCTACTTAGATGGGAGAGATGCGACTTCACTAAAACATCAGAATAATCCCTGACTACCAGTATGGAGTCAATATTACTGGGCTGAGAATCAAGCGGAAAGATGAGACTGCCTGCACAATCTTAAGGCATTTGACATTCAATTACAAGAGAATTACTCTGGTCCTTTGTTAGAGGAACGATTAGGGCTTTGCAAGTAATAACAGCATCGGAGCCGAGGATATAGAAATCTCTAGTAAATCGAACGCTTATTGTAAAGAAGTTTCACCCCATTACAAATCATACAAAGGTTGGCAGCACTACCAATGAGATTAGGCACACCAAAGGACAAAGTTACCAATTTAGATTGAATTTATTTCAATGATCAGCAGAAATAGAGCTATGGGATGCTCCAGGATCAAGAAGAACACGAACAGGAAAGACAAGAATGGATTTCGAAACAAAGATAAAGTCCAAAATTCAAAAGAAATCCTAATTCAGGAGGATCCTAACGAAGAATTTCAAGCTCAAACGAAGATGACCCTGTAATTAATTTTTACTCCATAGGCTAGGTTTTGCCTAAAGCAGAGCTCTGATATCACATGTAATGACCTCGTATTCAAACCATTCAATTTGACAATCATCCACTCATATCAGACTTGAATTTCTCAAAATAACAAATTATTAATTTATATTTGGCAAAACTTAGCATACACAGTAAATAAAATCAATCAAAGAATCATAGGCATAGAGGTATACAATAGTAAGTAACATAAATATATAAACAGTAGTTCATGAAGTTACTATATAAATATTAGAGTCTTGAAACAAAATATAACAGAAAATCCCAAGTATATAGAAGTACATAGAAGTCTCTAATATAAATGCAAAATGAAAAATCTAAACATAGACAACTGGACATAACTGAAATGACTACAAAGCTGAATAGTGAGAGATAGATATTCAAGCAAAGCTCCAAAGGTGAGCCTCAAATGCTAAGACACTCAGTCTGACCCGAGCATAAAGAAAAACACAAAAGACTCGAGTTAGGATCAACATTCTTGTACCAGTAAATCAACTCAAGTGAAATGTCAAGTGAAATACAAAGTAACTCAAGGATGTTTCGGATTCCACCCTTTAAGGATTTGTTAAACTATCTACATGCATAATACAACACGCTACATAGATAAAGATTATAGTAAAGTAAACTACTAAAATAGCATTAAGGCATTACCTATATCCCCCTTAACACATTTTATATAAATGTCGTAGTCTATACAGTACTATAAATTTCACCAAACCGATGGACCATCAGGGAGCACCCCATAAGTACGACACAAACCAAACTCGTAGTGGGTGCGATAAGGCATGTGACAAGGTGCGCGAGGCAATGCCCAAGGTAGGATACTACTATTTTGCGGATCCAGGCTGGTGGTAACGCATAATAGCTAATACCACTCACCTCGAGACACACTCTCATGATCAAAGGTGCAACCAATCAAATCACAAAGCAATAGAATGACATCGAAGAAGCATGCTCAATTGGAGGTGCGATCTCACTTGGCCCGGCATGGCTCCTGTTTTGGTCACATCAAGCTGACTCGAGGGAGTCAAGGCTGCATTCATACCTCATATGGACATCGCCAAACAATCCTACTTCGTTCTGGAAACTCCAACACGCATATAGTTTTTAAAGTGGTTTTTGGTGTTGGCAGAGAGTATGACAATATCCGATCCCTGTCTCTTTAACAACCAAACGCTTATTTCACACCGTCGTCATTTTATAAATCACTTTTACAATCATTTCAAACAGTTCATACTTCACGTCAAAATATCATATTCTTTTCAAATTCATATCACTTTCGAAATCATATACACTTTCGAAATCATGTCATTTTCGAAATCATATCACTTTTAAAATCAATATTTACTTTAAATCATAATAGTTCCAACTTAAACAATTTAAATATTTAAATTTTTTTATATATATTTTATAGATAAAATAGTTTATGTATTAAAAATAGCTTATATATATTAAAAATAGTTTGAAATTAGAACTGTTCTTCCAATTTCACAACCAACTCAAATCAACTTTAGTTCCGCAACTCAATTTAAATCAATTTTAGTTCAACAATTTCAAATAAAAAGGTTAGAGGTTCAATCTAAATTCTTATTAAAATAATCTTTAATTTATATCGATTTCAAATCCAGGTTTGAACTATAATTTGAACCATTTCCAATTCAATAGATTTCAAAGTCCAAATATTCATACCCTTTACAATAACTTAATTTGGTAAATTTCATTTATATTTCAAATTCAACTTTAAATTTATCTAAATTTGAAAACATTCACTTAATCATTTTAATACATTTTAAAATCTCAAATTACCAGTTTAAATCAAAATTTAGTATCTAACTTCAATTATATTTAATTTGAAATTATTCACTTAATCATATTTTATATATAAATATTTAAATAAAGTCTCAAATTGCAAATTTAAATCAAAATTTAACATTCAATTATAATTTTATTTAAATTTGAAACATTGATCAAATCACCTTTATAAAAATCAAGTCATAAAGTTATAAAATCATATCTTTAAAAATCTAAAAAATTAATAAGTTCAAATCAATTCTTATTTATCCAGTTCTTAAAAAAATTATATTTCAAATCAATTTCAACTTATCTTTCCAACCATATTTTACTAAAGTTACTACAAATCTATTTTAAAAATATTAATATAATTTTATTTAAATACTTAAACTTATTATATATATAAAAGATTTAAATTAAATCTTATTATAAAATTTTATTTTATATTAAATCTTATATTATATATTTAAATATAATAAAATTATAAGTAAAATCTTAAAATTTATATTTTCAAAACTAACTTATAAATTGAAAATTTCCAGATTTTTTTTTAAAATATAAATTTTACACATATATAAAAATAACATTTATATATTATATTTTAAAAATCAATATTTATTAAAACCCATATATCTCCTTTCAAAACTCTGGAAATCATTTTCAAAATATAGACCAACTTTGTCCGTATTTAATTTTCTATCATATGGTCAAATGATATGGATATTTATCATTTCAATCCGTAATTTATATATTTACGGGTATATATCATTTCAACCCGCAATCCCAAATTTCAAAATCAATAAAAATCACTTGGGTTTATCATTTCAACCTATAACGACTTTCCCCTAATTTATAAGATCGTTCGGGTATGTATCATTTCAATCCATAGGGATTTCTAAATTAACAGGGAACTTGCAGTGTGAGAACAGATATGATAATAATATAACATATCAACAACAGGCATATATCATCAGTAAAGAATATAAATATACAACAGGTTATGGTGTCATATGTCATAGGTAACCAATTGTAGATAATAGCGTATCATATTTAACTATTAAATAACTTAACAGCATATTTTAATCATCATTTCATATGAAATCAATTTACTAAATATAAGAATATTAATCGTGAGTGAGTGCTCACCTTTCGAGGCTAGAGAATAACAAGAACAAGATGTGACAATCTAAGCATAAATTCCAAAGCACGGCATGATGAGCAAAGTTGATAGCTTGGAGATGATGAAAACGAATCAAAACTAGCTTTATATAAACTAAAATTATATATATATATATTATAAATTTTCGTCTAAAAATTAATTTTCATTCTGAAAACATATATTTAAAATCTTTATATACATATAATTTATAACCAATATCAAAATAAATCTTTATAAATATATTTTAAAATCAATATTAAAACATATTAACATAAAATATATATATATATATATATATATTACAAAAATCATTACTAAATTCAAAACACATAATTTTAAATCAAAACATATGTATTAAAATAAATATATCCATCTATTATAATTTGAAATCAATAATAACAATCAATGTATACACACACACACACACACACACACACACACATATATATATATTCACACACTGAAGGCACATGAGGCTCGGCAGGCTGGAGTTGAAGGGGATGGATGCGTCACTAGGGCGCCATGTGAATGCAAATTAAGCGGAGAGTGGCATTGGCCGGCAGATGAGGTGGTTGCAGGATGTGTCGGTGGGTCAGCTGCTGTTAGGAGGTGAAGATGCTTGGGCAGTAGCTGAGGGGACTAGGGGTAGGGTCGGTTGGTGGATGTCGATGTGACCTTGGCTGCTATTGCGTTTCAGTTTGGCATGGGCTGCTTGGCTGGGAAGTGAGCCTGCTGACATGTCTAAAGGTGGTGGCTATAGGAAGTGGAGGTTGTGGTCTGTCTGGATCATGTGGTGATAGGTGGCAGAGGGGATATGCGGCAGCGGTTGCTTGGGTGTTGGATCTATGTGGAGGCTGCAGTTACATACATACATACATACATATATAAAGAGGATGCGGAGGGTTTCTGTGCAAAGGGGATCGTTTGGTGGAGAAGCACAGCTAGAAGTGCTAGGAAATGGGAAGCGGTGGGTAGAAATGGCGGAGTGTCCGAGTGATGGAGGCGGTAGATGAAGAGGACGTCGGCTGTGCGTTCAAGTGGGGAAAAAGGAAGTGGTCACATGCAGTGCAAGGGTTGGCCGGGTCCGCTACAGTGCTAGGCCGGCAGTGGAAGAGGGGAGTGGTGGCTGCGACATTGAAGGAGATGGTGACCACGGTGGAATAGGAGGTGATGGGGAAGGGTTCACGTGCTGATGAGGACAAGGAGCGAGGTTTAAAGGGGTAGGCGGAGAGTGGGAGCAGGCTTTGTTTGCAGAGGCACTTGAGGGTTTGGATGGGGTTGCTTCTGTAGGGCGTGCACAGTATGAAGATAGAATGGGTGGATGAGAAAGAAACATGGATGATCGGCTTTCAAAAATGAAGAAGGATGTCTTAGATAAAACAATATAACTTTATTATTATTTTAATAGAACAAGAACAGAACAGAGAAAGGAACCTGAGAAAGAACTAACCAATATATAATTGGAAATTGCAAATGTCTGGGAATAACAAAAGTCATGACAGTTTAATCTAGAATTATTAATATCAAGTGGCTATTTAATTTCAACAGGTAGACAATGAATCGTCACAAGAAATCAAAAGGCTCCATTTTGTGGTTTTCGCCGCGTATCGAACACCGATATGCACAATTTAATATACTGCAGAGATCAGCACGACGAGAAGAACAGAATGGTATATAGATATCAGCGATACAATCATCCTATCAAAACTTGATTTTCGCTGTCAAACTGCAGCTAAAACGCCGAAAATAAGACTAACGGAGCTAGAATAGTCCACATTTGGTTAAACGAAATATGAAGTCTCACACAAAAAATGATTTACATTTTTCTTATATAAAATGTTCAGAGTTTAGAAATATTTAATTTCCATCAATTTAACTAATTTTAAACTGAAATTGAAAATTACAGGACAAAGTAAACCTAAATACTTTCTAATGAAAATCTGATACTTACTATGTTTAAATAGACATATTCCAAATTTTCATTTCAAAATTTTATCATATATATTTTCAATAAAAATTAGTTAATTACGTTATCAAAAAAATCGTTAGAATTTCCAGGTCGTTACAATAATGATTTAAAGTTAATTATTTAATTAATGTGATTCATTAAAGTAATTAAGAATATTTAATTATTATTTAAAGTTATTTAATTATTTATTTAAAATGCTTTAAATTATATTTTAATTATTAATTAAAGTTATTTAATTATATTGGTTCAAGTTATCTAATTACATTTAAAGGTTAATTAATTATAGTATTAATATTATTTAAAAGTTAATAAATTTTTGTATTAATATAATGTTGAAATTAATTAATTATTGTATTTATAATGTCTTGAAATTAATAAGTTAATTATTATATTAGGGATGTTTTGAAATTAATTAAGTATTGTATTAATAATGTTTTGTAGTTAGTTAATTATGATATTAATATTATTTTAAAATTAACTTATTAGTATAATATTGTTAAGAAGTTTATTTAATATAGTATTAATAATGTTCTATAGTTATTATTTTAAATAAGGTTTATTGAAAATTATATAAAAGGGGTTTTAAATAATAACCCTGTTATTTAAATAAAAAAGTATTTTAAATAATTCATTTTTTATCAAAGTAACTTTATTGATTAAGTTTATTTAAAGGGGTTTGGTTTTAAATAAGGGAAATTTATGAAAAGATTTTTATTAATTAAAAAGAGATATTGAGATATATAAAATAAATTTTATAAATGATTTTAGAAATTTATAAAAGGGTTTATAAAAGAACTTAGAGGTTTATATAGTGTTTTATAAATGGATTTGGAATTTTTAAGAGGGGCTTCCACAAATGAAGACGTTTGGAAAAAGAATTTATTTAAGGAACTTATAAGAGAAATGGAGATTGGATTTCCCTTAACCAACCTTCTTAATTATGGTGGAATGGAACATTCGCTCCACACTTAACATCGACAGAATAATGTTTGGGTTATCTTCATCTCCGTTGATAATGGCATTTGTTTTGATCCATTTAATATTATTTCAAAATAAGGAATTTTCAAAAAGAATTGTGAATATGCTTATAATAAAGTATAAGTATATGGACAGATTCCCAAATTTGAAAGCGAAAAGGTTTGTGAATATATATATATCCAAGTGAGATAAGTACATGAATGTTTCATAAATATTTTGACAAGGGATTTAACTGATCTAAGATTAATTTAAGAGGCTTATTGGTTTCCATGGGAAATGCAACCTTTGATTGGATTGTTGTTATTTGATAGTTAAATAACTAACTATCAAATCTTGGCCATATCTAACTTAGGAAGTATATTGTATATATTTGAATTCCCCGTTGGGGGCCCGAATATTTGTTGCATACTTCCAAAGAACCGGAATTGAGTTAGCATAAAGTTACCACTTAGTTTAGAGGCACCGGTTTTCGGATTTATCCGAACCACTTCAAATTGATAACGTTCGCAAAGGATTGTTATGACATATGCTATAGAGCTATACTATTCTTCCCGAAGGTGATTCCAATATGGATGATAGTAAATGTTGAATGTTTGTTTGATCTCAGAACTACATATATGGATGAATGCTAGCATTGCATCTCTGCTTGGAAGATAATGTTAACATTCCAAGATGGTTTTCTATGAGGAAAAAGGTAATCATAACCTCAAGCCTTACAGCTAGGAATGGCTAAAATCAAGGGACATGCTTCAAGGCTATGTGGTTTGTTACCATTACAGTATGGTCATCGTCGCATCTAGATTTGACATTTTAGATCATGTATGCTCATGGCCTATCCAGGTTGTTGATCCTAACCTGGGTGATGATATATCCGGTGCTACCTAGTAAGGGTAGGGCCGGTCTTGACTCATAGAGAATCCATGTGAGGCTCTTGGTTTATTTTATCTTGAGATGCACAGTGGTAGGTGGTACCTCGATGCCTTGCCATTATTGGAATCCTTTCTCCAATACATTCCTTTTCGATTTTTATTGTGCTAAACTACGTTGAAATGTGAGAGGCAAGCATTTAAGCTCTTTCATCTATTTACTTTAAAACCCTTATAATATGAGAGGATTTCCTATAAAAAAACCGTCCATGTTTATGTGCGAGTGGTCTGACGAGATACCATTTATTTAAAAGGATTTTACAGGTTATAATAAATAAAATTTCTTGTGATTTTGTTTTCTCATGCTGGTTTTACCAGACTGACCTGGGTATTGTTTTCCTATGTTGATTGGATCATCCTGAGCATATTTTCCAAATTTTATGCGGATGCTTTTGAGCTCAGAGATGATATGGATTCTACAAGACATATTCTCGTAGTTATATTCTACCACTATTTTCTTGTTCTTGATTCTGTCTGAATTTATCCGAGATTGTAAGGACAGACTGTTATAATTGTCCGGGCTAATAATAGGCTAATGTACTCTGATTTTGTGTACAATAAAGATGATTTCTTTTTGTAAAGACTCGTTTATATTATGTATTACTCATCACGTTCTGTAAGATTCTATTCTGTCTTTTTTCTTCACCCTAAATAACCTGTCTTTTCGGTAATTGGATATTCAGCACGTGAATACCATGGATGTACTAATGTCAATTTCTAAGGGTCGAAAAGGTAGGACGTTACGTGTGGTATCAGAGCATAGGTTCACCTAGGCCTTGTTGGGGTAAGTTCAGGTAGAGAGAGGATTAGTAATAACCTAGAATGAGTTTCAGAGTATATATAAGAGCGCGTATTTGTAATTTTCATAAAAATGTTTTATATTTTGTTGTTTGATCTATTGAGTAGGTTATGAATTCTGTTCGATGCATTTAGCCAATGTTATCGCTAGGTATTCCTAAACACATAAACAAGACCAACCGACACGATTTTGCTTTAAAATTGGCAAGTAAAATAATTTTACGTAGGAATATTTTTTTATATATATAAGAATAATTTTTCAAAAAATTAATATATTTATTCTAGATTGTGCTAGTTGATCATCTAGGATTTGATTAGTCATGCTCGTCCATTTCTAAGCATTGACTATTATTTGTTAATCTATTTAGAATCTTCCTTTTCGAAACCTGGGTTGGGTACATAGGAAATTTTAGGAACTTTTGAATGAATACCTTGTGAATCAAGTTTCACAATTTGATTATAAGTCGCTCGTTGTTAATGTTGAGTTAAAATTTGATTTTACTAAGTCATTTATTAAAATTAGAATATTTTGAAATAAATACTTTAAAATATTTTATATAAAAGTTGAGTTTATAAAATTAGGTTTTAATAAAGGAGGTTTATTAAAGGAAAACTACTATATTTTTGAGATAATACTTGAAAACAATTTTATTAGAATTGATTTATAAAAACGTGTCTAATAAATAAAAGGAATTTGAGAATTTAAATCTCGGAGCTTTTGGAATTTTTTGGAAGTTTTAGGAAAGATATATAATAGTATCATATAAAAGTATTTGTGAATAAAAATATTTCAATAAGGATTTTCAAAAAAAAAATATTTTTTCAAATGACTTACAGGAAAAGAAAAAATAGTTTTACATGAAAGAGTTTTATGGCATAAATAATTTAGCAAATAATAGTAAGGGTTTACTTCAAATATTTTCAGTATAAACACTTTTAAAAAGAATTTTTTAAAAGAAAAGCGTGTTTTCTTTGGATTGGTTCAGGGAGATAAGTCTTGATTTGTTCTGTGATGATCGGAGTAATTTTCCAAGTGACAATCGAATACTTGACTAGGTGAATGTTGTGGTGCACTTAGTAAATTATTCTCTTTATCATTTTATGGTTGGGTCTGGTTCAAATCCAAACAAATCCAGAGCAAATTAGAATTAGATATTTCAATGAAATTATTTAGTTCGAAATATACATATATGGTATTGTTTCAAAAAGGAGTTTGAAAAGAAAATGTGTTTTTGAATAAAATAGTTTGAGTGGCTCAAACATAACTAAAAATAGGCTGGAGGTGTGTCTGAAAGGTAGATAGTTCTCTTAAATATTACCCTTCTTGGGAAGAGAATATATACTACTGTTTGGTCATACCCAGCTTCTTAGTTTCATTTTCTGGTTACTCGGGCTATATATATATATATAGATATATATGTTACTGATAAAAGTATATATAATATCATTTCAAAAGTTTATTGAAGTAAATATCCAGGTATTTAACTCTTAAGTTTCCAAAATATAAGGGTATCTTGATTTAATATGGGTTAATTAATGAGGTTTAAATTGGGTCAAATTTGATAAGAAGGTTTAACAAACTTTGTTTTCTTAAACCGTGTCTTTTATTTTTTAACATATAGGGTGTTAAAAATTACTTGATGTTATTGAACCAGCTAATAAACATTTTTACATCAGAATGTCTAAAGAAAAAGTATATTTTAGGATGGAGTTTGGATACCAACAGCCCACTGTACTTAGCTACTTACCAAACCTAACGGCAAAAGAAGTTTAGTTGGTCGACTCAGTTTTAAGACCCAAAATTATTTTGGATCTACATCTGAATAGTTAAAAGTGAATAGAATTAAAATCTGTTGTTTGTGTATACTCTTAGGATGTAGGAGAGTAATATGCAAAATAAAATTTAAAATTATTTTACAAAAAGGGTTTCATTAAATGACGTCGTGTCATTTTATAATGTTGAACCTAAATTGGAATTTTGTGAAATATTTTCATAAATATTTTTGAGAGAGTTAAAAATAATTGGGTAAGTAAGAACCATTAGGTTAGTACATAGTTTGTACGTAGATCATTTCCCTTTTACATATAGTTCTTAATCTAAGATTCAAGTACATGATTTAAGCTATTTTACACCATTTCGAATAAGGATTTATCATTCCATTTTTAATGGCAAACACTTCGTTAATGTTTTTAATGTGGAACTAAAAGGTTTCTAATCAAGAAGCTTGATCAGAGTCGACACTTGTAAATCGAGTGAGCGATAATAGTTTGGAAGTGAAGTTGTGAATTCGAGTAGTGATCAAATCAGATTTTATATAAATGATCTATAAATATCATGCGAACTCATGAATAGTACTCGGTGCGAAAGTGGTGAAAGTTACGGGACGGAATTCTCTTTAAGGGAGGAGAGTGTAACGACCTATGATTTTTAAGTCTTCAAATTTGAATATTTATTTACATATTTGAATCTGAATTTAAAATAAAATAGAATCTATGTTTCAAATAATTTTTTTATGACGTACTATTAATTTAATGTATAGAATTTTTCCCTAACTTATAATTTGAAAAATAATTAAACTTCTGTTTGATGTATTTTACGACAAACATTTGCATTTTTGAAACTTTATAGAATAAGTCAACTTGTGTATTTTTTTGTGTTTTGCGATCGTGTCGCAGTGTTATGCATGACTATATTTTTATTTCCGTTGTTCATAGTTTATGCACAAACAGGATATTATATTGTGGGATACCACATACTATTTCTTTTCGAACCTTTTAAAATATAAATCTAATCAAACCCACAACATCTTTTTGTAAATATTTTCGTTGTCCTTGTGTCGAGCATTTAAGTGATCGTTGAGTTTATAGTTCTTTTGCATTATTGTATTTGTACTTTTGTTCTCTTAGCCACTAACTATATTAGCCTATGTATTCGAATGCTTGAAGGTAGTCTTTTGTTTTTCTCATCTCCCTATAAATGTTCAAAAACCATGAAACCAAATAACTCCTCCACTTAAAAATCACTACATCTCAAACCATCCACTTTTAGTTTAATCGTCCAAAACAAAAGTTGCTTGTTTTCAAGTCTAGTATTTGAAAAAATGGTAGCTAGTTGCCTCGACGAGCATAGTGGTAGTAATCGGCTCAAAATCAGTAGGTGGTCAAGCTATGCCATTTTTCGACGAGCATAAATTAACGAACATATTATATAATCGGGTTCGTACGCAGAAATCATGATTTTTATAGTGGTTAATGGGATTTTATGAATTAGAATTGAGTCATGGCAAGGAGATCAATGGATTTCATTCAAAATTCAATTTTTGAGATGGGTTGGAGGAGTTGTGGTGGCATTGGAAAGAGGTTGGGGAGATGGTTGAGACATTGGAGGTGATCTGCGATGGTCTGGTGGCTTATGGTCCATGGTTGAGATTTAATTAGGGTTTAAGAGCATTTTTGGGTGTTAGAAAATAGAGCTACATGCAACAGAGGGGAGCATCGGAGCATGGTCAGAGTTGGTTAGGTGGTGAGTTAGTTTATGGCGGTTGTAATGGATTAGGTGGTGTGTGCCCTAACAGGATGTAGCGGCGGTGGCAAGCAAGTGAACAAGAGGGTATGGGCAAGTGGACGTGATTCGAATCGAGGGTGAGGGGTCAGAATTTTGTGATAGCTAAACTTTTTGACTCTTAGGAACGACACTTAATACATCCATGATATTCATGTGCTGTTGCCTAAGTGTGACAACTGAGATTTTTGACCTTCGAAAATCGACATCAATATGTTCACTATATTACATGCCGAACAATTGAATGCAGGAAATACCAGATCGCTAGGGAAAAAAGAGGTAGAAGAAGAAAAACTAAAAACAACAACACAGAATCTCTCAGTCGCAACGGAACAATATATATAATAGATAACACATGCCTTTATACAAAAGAGCTATAAAACATTACTTATACATTACATCATCAGACTATAATAAGTCAATAACCCAGGAATGGACGGTTATAATAACTTGTTCTCACAAATGCTGAATATACAACCAACAATACACAGTGGAATAAAATCAAATACGTGTAATACATCTTCATCTCCTAGCTCGTCCCTTGAGCTCCATATCATCCTATCCTGTATCTGTAATACTCGATCAAACCCAAGCATTTTAATAAAATAACACTTGAGTCAGTCTGAAAAATCAGCGTGAGAAAACACACTCAATTTGAATTATTAAAGTTACCAAATCCTTTGAAAACAAAGGCATCTCGTAAGAGCACACCACACATAAACACGGCGGGTTTTTACCTTACAATAACCAAAACATTTATATCAAATCCTTTGGTATTATAATAGCGTCTAAGTACAAATGCTTATTCAAATAGCTAAAATTGTTACATTAATTAAATTTCAGCATACTGGGCTCTACAACCAAAACTGTAAAGGCACGTATTGAAGAATGAGTTCCATACAATGACTAGGCACTGAGGTACCACCTGTCACAGTACATGCTAGAATAATGTACCAAGGGCCATGCCGGGATCCCCTGCAACACAAGACTGGACTTCTCCTAACCTAGATAGGCTGAATATGCTATCACCTCGGGTGTCCCCACCCTTTCTGAGCTCTTCCGTGCACCATAGTAATAATATTTGAGGGTATCTAGAAAGCTGATAAACATACTCTAACTTGGTGCAACCCACTTAGCCTTGCTACATCTCCCCTGATTTTCAATCATTCTCGGTTGATGAAGCTAGAGGCTATGATTACCTTTTATAAGAATTTTCACTTTGAATGCTCATTCTCCTCCAATGACAATGTACTGATAGCATTAATCCATACAAGTCCATTTTGGGTCTGAACGAAACCGAAGGAACTATTCCTACTACATCCATTTTGGAACCATCCTCAGGATTAGTAGCGATTAGCTCTTGCACTACACTGCTCCATCTTAGATTCCATGCTCTTATCTTCATTTCGAAAACATACTCATTGGACCGAAGTGGTTTTTGGATAACTTATCCTATCTCGGTCTCTTCGAAACAACGTTCGATATTTCCGGTATAATCAATCTCGGTTCTTTAGGAAATAAACAGAAAAAAAATAAGATTGTAGATCACCTTCTTACCGTTAGTGAACAGATTTCCTTATAAACATCCAAGCAGAACGAAACGAGTTTATACGTACAGTATAGCACCTTCTGACGGCAACTGTACCATATAATTCCTGTGTTTCTCCTAGATATTCCTAAAGTTATATTTTGGGTCCAGATACGATGGTCGGTTATTTAACTATCAATAAATAATCATTCAACCAAATGTTTCATTTTCCATTGAAAACACCAAGTCTCATTTTATTTAATTTTAAGTAAATTAAATCCCTTTATCAAAAGGTACGTACTTATCTCATCGGAGTAAGTACGTTCACTAACCATATTTGAAAAAAATTATATATTTTTTTAAAAATAATTATGGAAGGCACCACGCGGTATCAACCATGGATTCACAGCTCAATGATTATGTTCTATCCCAGAGAAATCCAAAACTTAACTACAGGCACTCACTGCCTCTAATTTCGCCATGAAAGTAAAGCATTACCTTTCGAAAACTTTATTAAATATCTATTTTTTTCAAAAATAATGCTTATAAAATTCCTATATAAATTTCCATGTTTTTTTTAGGCAAATGCTTTTTTATAAAATTTATTATATAAAATAATATTAATATTGAATAATTTATCCTTTAAATAAACTTACTAATTAATTCTAAATAATAATTGACTTAATATCAACTCATTATAAACTAACTTAATTAATAATTAGATATACTTAAAAAAAATTAAAAAAACTAAATAGTTAATTTTCTGAAATATTTTTAAAACGCTTTTTAAACAAACAAGTTAATAATTTAAAGTCCTACTTTTTAAAATAAACTCAACTTCTCAATAAAAAAATATTTTTCACTTCAATATAGCCGATCTAATATTAATAAATCCCTCTCGATTTATCACCAATTTTATTTATGTCCTAATTTCGTAAATTCCTTTTCCACATTTCTTAAAATTAATCTATCATTTATTTTTAAGCCGATTTACCCATCTCCTTATAAATGCTCACCGTGAAATTATAACTTCCATTTATCCACTGATAATCATCCACTTTATTTATAAACATTGTTTTTAAATCCACTGTTTCACTTCTAGTTTATAACGGTTTCACATCACTTAAATCCATTATAATTTGATTTCTAAATTAAATTCCATTTATAATCAATTTCTCGAATAATCCAAACTGTAATTCCAAACGCAACCCAATCTCAATTACATTTCCATTTGTAATTAAGAAATCTTATTTAAGATCAGGTATATTCAATTTCACATTTATTCCTAAATGCACTCTTTTTCCCAATCTATTTAAAATCTTGATTTAAAAACCTTTTATATTTAAAACAAGTATTGCTAAGGAAGTATTATTTAAAATCCTTATTCCATATCTCTATTTACAATATTCCAAAATAGTTAAGTATTTATTTCTTGTAAAACTATTTTTTTTCCAAATTCATCTCTTTTAATTAATCCAAAATTCACTATAAATATTTCACTTCCAAATTTCCTTTTAAATTTCTTTCCAAAAAAAACAATATTTATGGTATTTTTAAAATACCAATATCCAGGCCAAAACTACCATAGCATTAAATAAATTCAAACCACAATATAATTTACCATAGATTATTCAAATCATATATCAATATATATGAAATTTAACTCAACAATTTTTAGGAATCCAGTTAGATCCCTCCAACCTATTTTTCCTGCATCTAAAGATGTTAAGGCAACATTAAAATACGAATCCCACTTCGTGGGGGATATCACGGTATATAGGGTTATCCGCTATGCGGGGTGCATAGGGTCTCATCCGCTAAAATTTGCGGAAATATCAATCCAACTACCAGTATATATACTACTATATATAATATCACATTGAACTGATAATAATAATTATCAAATCATTCAGTTAACCAATAATTTATTTTAACTATTTTAAAATAACACTAATTAGCCAAATGAGTGAGATTTACTCACTTTGCTTGCAGTCGTAGGGATAGCGATTTATTTTGATTAAAATTAAACATGCGTTTAATTTTAGCCAAAATTTTCACTAGCTTCAAATCAATCTAATCAACCCTCATCGTGTAGTGCTCTTCCAGACAAGCCTAACGCAACTTGTTTTGCATGACTTCGACCTTGTATGAACAAGTTATGAGTTTTTTTAAGTTTACGCGAATTTAAACATAAAATTTACAACCTTTTATTTATATTTTTTTTTAAATAACCTAACAATTTTTCTGGGCCACACGTTCCATCCACATAGCAAATCGAGGACGAGATTTTTCTTCACCTTTCAATGTTTCATTCCCAAGCAATTGCGTGCTCCTTAAACCTATCCTCGACTATGTTCAATCGCACGCCGCTCGCCCATCGTCCGACTTGACGACGATCTAACCATGCCCAACGAAATCTCGCACTCTGCTCCACCTATGGTTGGAGACCGCATCCTTCTATCGCCCCCACCGAAGTGAAACCCCCCTCCCCAAGTTACACGAATGCGGCCCATTACTGGTTCCTACGATGAACTAAAAACGATCTCGACCGTACGGATGTAGAGATCTCACTTAGCTCTATAATTTCTTAGTTGAAGATTTGTGCTAATTGTCAATGGATAACGAGAATTTAGAAGAAGAAGACGAGAGCATTTCGGCCATTAAAAATAAAGAAGGTGGAGGCAATAAAAGATAAGGTTAGGGTTTGTGAACGTGTATATATATACATGAAAATATATAATATTTTAATATTATCTCAACTATTCAAGTGATTTTTCAAACGAACTCCAAACGAAGCATGCTGCCTGGCGTTTATAATATTTTACCCCTATTTCGAACACAATGCAACATGTTTTAAAGCCTAATTCGATTTTATGTGGAAGATAGCTTTTAGAATCGAATTAAAATATTAAACTTTCAATATTTAATTCATCGCATTTCTAGCCCGTACGAACGTATCGTAACTCCAAAAGCTATGAAATTTGAAATTCGATAATAATACACTATTATGGATCCAATGGAACTAGTTTCGTTGGATTTCGAGACAGTGTCTCGAAAGGCTATTTTAACGCGTCTATTAAGAGCGATTTTCAAATCGTTGATATTACTTAAAGTTCAAATTATAAAAACTTACTAACTCAATTATAATTCAAATACAATTTATATCCATATTAGAAACCATTTCAATTTATCTCAAATCAAAAATTTAATTTTTCACTCTATCCCCAATAATAAATTTCATTATTAAATTAACATATAAAATTCCAATTTTTAATTTATTGACTTTTAATCCCATCCAAAAGTTCAATATCATAATTCTAATTCAAATGGAATTTAAATCAAGTTTTAGAAATCATTTTCATGTACATTTAATTAAAATTCACATATTATTCCAATTTCGGTTATTAAATTTACTATTCACCCAATTTGTTAAATCAATATATTTGAAAATTTTAAACTATTTCACTAATTCAACCAGATCTCCATACTAAAAAACAATTAATAATTTAAATTCAACATTTATAATAAATTGAATTCTCAAAATCGGCCAATTAAAAATCTGGGTCGTTACATTCTTCCTCCCTTAAAAGAATTTCGTCCCTGAAATTGCTAACTAGGAAAAATGCTCCAAACCCATTTCTTTTCAAAAACCCACTTAGTTAAAATTCAATATTCCAATTTCTAACTCTTCAGTTTCAACCCCAACAAGTAGTTTCCACATCTAATCCAATAATCTTTATTTCAATTTCAAACTCAAAAAACTACTTTTAGTTAACAAAAAATTTTGAAATTTTCTACCACCCTAAATTTCCAATTTTTTTGACAGAGTATCCTTTGTACGGAGAGCCTTTTGCAATATCATGAATATTATATATAAATACACATTAATCCACACTGTTGGAAACATAATTATATCTCAATATATATTTTATTTTTGCTTTTAATGCATAAGCATACCTTATGTTAGCGTTATTAAGCAAGCTTGCTAAATTTATATGCAATCATGCACCCCAAAAATCTATCAAAACAGCCTCTGTACCTGTACTTACTCAAATGAAACACATAAGTTTCATAACCTTGAAGTTTTTATAACACTATGCCCATTTAACAATCTAATACAAGTTTCGCAAAGCAGCATGTCATACCATGTATTTTAGAATGCATATGCAACTATAGCGTTCAAATACTCAATTATACACTTCCAAATTGATTTCCATACCATTTATTCAATTTTAACTTGATTCGCAATCCATTCAATTTCATTCTATTCACATTCACACTTTTACATTCATATCCATCTTATTAAGCTTCAATTTAGCTATTTAAATTGATTCTAAATTAATTCATCCATTTTCCATTGATTCCCATTCAAGCTATTCACCAAACTTTATTCACTTCATTTTATATTAAACAACATTCCAATCCATGTTAACTTATTCATGAATCATTTCATAAATAATCACTTAAGTTAAGTTTCCATTGCAATCAATTTCCATTTCATTTTTAAATTGATTCCTATTCAATTTATTCGCTTTCATTTACTTAGTATATCCAATTTATACTATATCACTTTGGAATCATTCCATTTCCTTCATTTCAATCACTATTTATTTCATTTGACCCATTTCGGGAATTTGCTCCATTACCTCAATTTTCAAGTGATTTATAATCAGTTTACTCAATTCCGATTCACCCTTTATTTATAATTCCAAATTTTAAATTTCCATCCCTTTACCAATAATACCAAACCATTTCCATTTTTATTTTACCACTTTATTTCTCAATTTATAAATTCATGAACTTATTCACTTAAAAACTCACATTGCTTACTTGAGTTCATCCAGATGACTCTTGATTATATATATACACATCACATTATAGCTTAAGTGTATTCATTCCATTTAATAATAATAACCTGTAGTTATATAATCATTTTACATTTCAAACTTTACATTCAATTCAATTCAAATCCAAATCACTTTTATTTAACTTATCCAAGGTTAAATTTAACTCATATCATTCATTTTAACCTTTCAAGTTAACTTTAATCTCAGGATTAAATTTTTCACTTTCCTTTTCTTATCTATATCAACTCCAAATTATAAGTCCAATATCGATTTTATCCTGACTTCACAAATCATTTAAATGGAAATCCCAGAATTTAATTACCTGGTTTTATTTCAAAACATTTATGTTATCCCACCTTTTAGCAAGGCCGAGATGTCAAGAAATTAACTCAAAATCAATGACTACTCATCCCAAATATCGATTACACATCACAGGTTCACTATGATATCGATAAATTTTGTCTGTGTCTGGATTGAGCTATAATTGATATGACACGATGAGCAAAGCCGTAGAAGCTAGAATTTCAAATTTCAAGTCAATCGGAGTTCATATGCTAAAGATATAATCGATGCAAAATTGAATATGGTTCTCGTTTCGTATCCATCGGGTTAGTGCATTGCGTATCCATCGATTCACGGGCCTTGTCCTATCCATAAAACATGCCTTGTTCGTATCCATAAAACATGCACTTTTCGCATCAATCAAGTACGCCCCATTTCGTATCGGTCCGAGTTCGTCCCACTTCGCATCCATCGCCACCGGTAATTCGTATCCATAGGCAATTGCTATTTCGTGTCGATCATTCCATGTACTTTATATCGATCCACCCATCCACATACTTTGTATCGGTCGGCCATTAATCGATATGAAGAACACATAGTGGATCGATATGAATGCCACCCTTTTTTGATCGACATGAGAAGGCCATTGAATCATCGAGACGAAGTGAGCACCTGCAGATCGATGCAAAGAATGGAGTCTATTCGGTCGATACAAATGAGGTATGAACATTGGAGGGACTCAATCGATTCGGCTCGAGAGTGGATCGACCATAAAAACCAGTGCTACATCAACACAGCGGCACATGTCCTGATCGATACGAACAAGAGCGACGCGAAGAGGATCGATACAAATTGTACAGCATACCGAAACTCTAAATTGCATCGATCATAACTCACAATCCACAAGTCCAAATGCTTTGAAATTTTTACAGTAGCTTATGTACAAGCTAAGGAATATTCATGCCAAATTTTGACACCATTGGACAAAATCTTGATCGATACGAATTACGTTCGTATTGATCACGGATCGAGTCTAAAGTGCATGGGATCGATCCCGTGGGCCTACTCACGTTCCGGAAGGAGTCTCCCGAAGTTTGAGCGAGATATTTGCATGGAGCGCCTATAAATAACACCTTAGAGCTTATAGAAAAGGGACTTTTGATCCGGTGACGTCCAGATTCTGCCAAAATTACGGTTGCACTCAAACTCATTATTGTACTCGAAAATTACTATTGTAGTTCACTGTAACCAGCAAGCACATCAATAAAAGATTATCCTTCGAAGTGGACGTAGGCTAGAGATAGCCGAACCACTATAAGTCTTGTGTTTCTGTCTATTATTTTTCAATTGTTGTTCTCTACTTTATCTGGATCTGAGATTTGTGTTAGAATACCGTTGATCTGTATACATACACTGGTGATTTCATGATATTTGGGATTTGTCACCAATTTTGGCGCAAACACTTTGGTTCTTTCACTGAGAACGCCTAACTCAGGGATTCTACCGCTTAGATATTTGATTTGAAAGCTTAAAGAATTCAGATTCGAAAGACAATGACGCGACAATCAACAAGAAGGTAGAGAGGAGAAAGGAGCTAGCAAGAGGGAAGCCAAGAGGTCTCCTTTGGAGCTGGAGAAGGACAAGCTTCGATCTACATCACTTGGGATAATATGGAGGCTATGGTGGATTCAATACATGAAAGATTATTTAAGAGCTAACAAGAAACAATGCAAAGCTTCTTGAGCAGATGAGATCATTCAGAACACAGAACCTTGGATGGACTATAGTGGCCGCAAATACAGGACAAGGAGCTAGAGTCACATAGACCAAAGGAGGTCAGATTCATGATGAAAACGAAGAACGTGAAGGCAATCAACAAGGACCTGGGGGCAGACCTTCTGGATCTGACAGTGGAAGACCTATAGATGGAGCTCAACAGGCTAGAGCCAATGCCAACGGAGACGAGCCGCATGAAGAATATTACTCAGAATACCCCTTGGGACATGGAGGGCAGGACAGAAACATGCTAAAAAAACAGCCATTGGATGGAGACAAAAGAATGGTTGGAATAGTGTGATAGATTATGAGGGGAGGGTTGCCAAGAGGAGGCTTAGTTGAAGTTAGTTGGAGTCCGTTCACTCCGAATATCAGTAATGCGAAGAACCCTTCAAAGTTCAAGTTACCCACGCTGGAAACTTATGATGGAAAGTCAACTCCGACCATGCATATTACCAGATATATCAGGCATATGGAAGTGTTGGGGGCATCCGAGGAAGTGATGGCATGATATTTCCCTCTATATTTGATAGATTTGGCTATGCCTTGGTTCAAGCAGCTAGAGAATGGATCAATCAGAACATGGGGCGAGCTAGTGGAACGCTTCATGAGGCAGTTTAGGGTCCACGTGACGCGTCCCAAGAGTGTGATGACCTTAGCGTCAATGAAATAAGGGGCCGGAGAGTCCATAAGAGATTTTCTATTACGATTCAATGCAACCGTGGCTTCAGTAGATCGCCCGGATCCATCGACGATTTTGACGGTTGCGGTAGAAGGGGTTGCAGAAGGCACAGAGTTCAAGGATTCGCTAGCATAGGACCCGCCAGAAGACCTTGGAGAGTTTTACCATGAAGCTGAAAGATTCATTCGGCTAGAGGATTCACACTCCGAGAGATAGGAAATAAACATTGTGCAAGGCAGAGGAACTTCCAAAGAACAGTTTGGAACAGACAAAGGAAAGCGAAAGCAGGATGACAGATACGATGGTCCTGATAAACGGAAGAAATTCCAAGAACCCAGATTCAAACGATACGCTGACATGATGGCAAACCTGGAACGGATTTACACGGAGACACGGGGGCAGCTCCTCTATCGAAAACCACTCAGGAGAGATTCCACAGAATGAGAACGTAGAAGTGTAAAGTACTGCCTATTCCATGATCTGGAAGGGCATACTACTAATAAATGCCATCATTTTAATGATGAGATAGAAGAATATGTGAGAGGTGGTAGATTGCCACAATACGTGAGAAATCGGACAGCGGCCGTAGGACCTGAGCAACTACCGCCTCCACTAAACAGAACTAATCCTGGATCGGGATCACGACTCGTCATCAATTGATCATGATGAAAAGGGCCAAGTTCAGGATTTGAATTTTGGTCGATTAAACTCTTTAGATTTGATTTCAGAATAAAATGGCTATTCCACTTACACATGTACGAGAACCGGAGAGATCCCTAGGCATGCTCTGAGATGGTAATAGACCGCTCTTCCCGTAGAGGCAGCATCTAGTTTTTCCTGTTGTTTGAGATTAAACATCTAGAATTTGAATTATATAAATGAACTTGAATTTTATAAGACAAAACCTTTGACTGGAGAGTTAAAGGATGAATATTTAAAGTCAACCTAAAGTTGATCGCTTTATGACCCTACCAAGCGAGGCGGGGCCCGGAGTGCAAGAAGTGAGTTGCTTCGTCGGAGAGCGACAGTATCAACTCACTTAATGTCGTTCCCCATTCATCGGAGAGTGATTAGGTCGGGGTTAGATAAGATCCATGAGTGGCTGTAATAGGCTTAGGAATTAGGCCGTGACATCGCTTAATGTTCAGGGACGCTGAACCAGAGTGCAAGGGGTGTTGCCGCTTCACCGGAGAGCGACAAGATCGGCTTACTCGACGTTGTTTCCCCTTCACCGGAGAGTGACTGGATGGGATCCAGCAAGGGCCCGAGAGGCTATGATCGGTTTAGGATGAACAAGACATCACTATATGCCCTCGCCGGGGTCAAAGTGCAAGAGATAGAAAGCAGCACGAGAGCACAACATGATCTTTCTATTCGATCGTTACGTTTGGAATGGACTTAGCAAGGGTCTGAAGTGGTCATCAATGGTCTAGAGAGGCCATAGGACTTGATTACTGATTTCTACAAATTGAAATGGATACTGATTCTGCTTCGAACAACCATAAAATTGATCGACGATACTATAGCTATGAATAAAATATGAACTCATGGCATTCGATTTGAATCCATTTAAACACGCCTTCTACCAAAAGGCATGTTTTGGAGGGGGGGGGCAAAGTATTATCCCACCTTTTAGCAAGGCCGAGATATCAAGAAATTAACTGGAAATCAATGACTACTCATCCCAAATATCGATTACACATCACAGATTCACTATGGATATCGATGAATTTTAACCGAGTCGGATCGAGCTACAATTAATATGACACGACGAGCAAAGCCGTAGAGCTAGCGTTCCAAATTTCAAGTCAATCATAGATCATATGCTCAAGATATGATCGATGCAAAATATAATATGGTTCTTGTTCGTATCCATCAGGTTAGTGCATTACGTATCCATCAATTCACGGGCCTTGTCAGTATCCATAAAACATGCCTTATTCATATCCATAAAACATGCACTGTTCGTATCCATCAATTATGCCCCACTTCGTATCGGTCCAAGCTCATCCCACTTCGTATCCATCGCCACCGGCTAATTCGTAGGCAATTGTTATTTCGTGTCGATCATTCTGTGTACTTTGTATCGATCCACCGATCCACATACTTCGTATCGGTCGGCCATTGATCGATACGAAGAGCATATAGTGGATTGATACAAATTCCACCCCCTTTCGATCAATACGAGAAGGCCATTGAATCATGGAGATGAAGTGAGCACCTGGAGATCGATGCAAAGAATGTAATCTATTTGGTCGATACAAATGAGGTATGAACATTGATGGGACTCGTTTGATTCGACGTCGAGAGTAGATCGACCCTAAAAACCAATGCCATGTCAACACAGCGGCACGTGTGCTGATCGATACGAACAAGAGCGAGGCGAAGAGGATCGACACGAGTTGTACAGCCTACCAAAAACGCTAAATTGCATCGATCATAACTCGCAATCCACAAGTCCAAATGCTATGAAATTTTCACAGGAGCTTACATACAAGCTAAGGAATGATCATGCCAAGTTTTGACTCCATTGGACAAAATCTTGATCGATATGAATTACATTCGTATCGATCACGGATCGAGTCAAAATGGCATGGGATCGATCGCGTGGGCCCACTCACATGTTAGAAGGAGTCTCTCGAAGTTTGAGCGAGTTATTTGCATGGAGCGCCTATAAATAACACCTTAGAGCCTACAGAAAAGGGATTTTTGATCCACTGACGTCCAGACTCTGCCAAAATCACGGTTGCACTCAAAATCCATTGTTGTATCCGAAAATTACTACTGTAATTTACTGTAACAAGTAAGCATATCAAAAGATTATCATTCAAAGTGGACGTAGGCCAGAGATAACCGTACCACTATAAATCTTGTGTTTCTGTCTGTTATTTTTCAATTGTTGTTCTATACTTATCTGGATCTGAGATTTGTGTTAGAATACCGCTGATCTATATTCATACACTGGTGCTTTCACGATATTCGGGGTTTGTGACCAATTTTGGCGCAAACAATTTCGAAATCATAAATATACATATATCCACTTTTGTATATCAAATCATACTCCCGGAATTTTAAAACAAAACTTGTTTATCAAACAATTCCTAAGCAAATAATCATAGCCAATCACTAGCAATCCGTCATTTAGAAACTCGAAAATGAACATCGGTGATGTGGCCATCATCACCAGAATTATTTTCCAGCAACCAAAGTGAGTTTAGTGCTTCCTTTCTTACAAAACCCATTTTAAACCATTTCTATTCAGAATTATCTCAAAAAATAATATCACCATTCTTTCTTTCAACACTTCGAAAAACATTTCCAAAAATCTCCAAGATTTGAAAATTCGAAAATACTTTAGTTCAAATCCATTTAAAATATTTCCTAAACTTTTTAGGACTTAAAATTTTCAAATTTTAGTTTGAATCCACTTTTACTTTTTGCTCATCTATATAATTCATTTGCATAAATTATCCTTATACAATTTCCATTTGGTTATGTAAACCATTTCAATTTTATAATCTTGTTTTGATTATAATCGTATCAACCAAATACACCAAATATATATAATAATTTCAGAATTCTTTTATCTTTTATATCAAAATATCGTTTGGGTAAAATTATTTCATTTACCATCTTCAAAAAAATACTGCGTCGGTTTACGTTGTTTAAGAGTTTAGAAACCCTTGTTGATACGGTTGTACTTTCCATACAGACTAGAATTCATAAACACTCAACCGATAAATCAACACAATATAAAATATTTTATATTCACTAAAAAATACATGCTCATATTATTAATACACTCAAACTCATTCAATAGTACTACTGACTCTATCTTTAATGAGTAATCCCCACCAAAACCTAGGTATATCGTCAACCTAAGCTCTGGTATCAAGTGTGACGGGACGGATTTTCGACCTTCGAAAATCGACATCAATATGTTCGCTGTATTACAAGTCGAACAATTGAATGCTGGAAATACCAGATCGTTAGTGGAAAAAAAGAGGTGGAAGAAGAAAAACAAAAAACAGCAACACAAAATCTCACAATCACAGTGAGACAATATATATATATATATATATATATATATATATATAATAGAAAACACATGTCTTTATACAAAACATGTGACGACCCGACTTCCTATCTCCAGGAAATCGCATCATCTTGAAGAAAGAAAGGGATAGAAGAAGGAAAGAAAGAGAAAGAAGAAAGACAACAACATCAGAGAACTCACAGCGGAACGAATAAAATATAATATAACACATAAAATATTACATAGTATCATATTACATCAGAGTACACAACTATACAACACATATTAGACAGTTATAAACATCTTTCTAATTCATACAACTCAAGTATATAAGATACAGATACCAACCAAACACAGCGGAACCAATATATCTACACGTGGAAACCTCCTGCTCCATTACTACTTCAGAATTCGTCAAGCTAACCTGAATCACTTGACTACTCATACATAATATGAGTACCCAAGAGTTTAATAAAATAAAAAATAAACACTCGGGTCAGAAAGGGGTCTGGTGTGAGTAAACGGTTTACAGTTGCTTAACTTTGGAAAAACCTTTGAAAGAAAAGGTATCACGTAAGACTTCCCACACATAAACATGGAAAAGTTTTTACCTTACGCTAACCAAAACATTTGATAGGAAATCCTGTGATATTATAATAGTGTCTAGGGTTTTCAACTAAATATGAACTAGCCGAAATTGTTACATGATTAAATTCCAGCTACTAGCCACAAAAATGGGTAATACAATCAAAACCGTAGGGTCTCGTAGGAAGAATGGGTTTCCATCAATGGTAGGCTACTGGGGTACCGCCCGTCACATTACGTGGCCTAGATCACCGTACCGAGGAGTACTCCCACTCCCATGCAACACAAGGCCGGAACCATCCCTTACTGGACAGTTCCAAACAAGACAACCCCGGCAGTTGTCCGGATCAACCGCCCCACACAGCCGAATAAAAAGGGTCTTCCAGACAGGAGTAAATCTTGCTCTCCAGTGGGAGCTACCCACGAAGCCTTGCTTCACCTCCCCTGTTTTAGCCATTCCTAGTTGATGAGGCTTGAGGCTGCGATTACCTTTATAGAACACATCTATCTTAGAATGATCATCGTCCACCTGACGATGTGCTGAAAGCATTCAATCCATACAAGTTCGTTCCGGGTTCGAACGAAACCGAAGGCACTATCTCGTTGCACTCATATTGGAATCACCCTCAGAGTCAACGACCATAGCCCTTGCACTCTAAATCTCCATCTCGAATCTATAAGTACTATTCCGTCAAACTCATTACGGAATCACCCACAGAGTTATACAGACGTATAGCCCTTACACCTCGAGTCTTCACTTGCTCCACTTGGATTAACGACCTAACGTTTAATTGGAATCGATGTGGTTTTCGGATTCCAAATATGAAACCCGGTCTCATCGAAACCAAACGCCAGTTTAATGTCCAAGTTGTACTTAAGGGTTTAAGCTGTTAAACTTATATTCAGGAGGGTATATAAACAGATAGATGAATCATAATTATCACAATAGATATAACAACATTCATCTCACAACATCATATCACATAACAGAGATATCCAGTACCAACCAATATCAACCAATATCAAACATCCAATATCATCCAATCATCTAATATCAATCTCCAAATATTGATCATCCAATATCATTCAATCAACCAATATTAATCAATCAACCCATATTAATCAATCATCCAAACATAATTGATTATTTGATTACCATAATCCTTCTTTATTAATTATTATTCCAAATAAAAAAATTAATCATCTCTAATGATCTTTCCCAATTAATCTTCCTTGGTTAATTATCTTAATTACATTCAAGTAATTGTCCTTAACCATATTCAGTAATTAACCTTTAATTATTATAATTAATTACAATAATTAATGATCCTTTATTAATTAATTAACTATAATTAACTACATTAATCCTTAATTAATTAATCAATCATATTTAAATTAATTACTTAAATTAATTACTTCATTAATTATATTAATTAAAAATCTTTATTAATTAATAATCCTCAAATTAATTAAATAATTAACTTGTAATTAATCATCTCATTTATCATAAACAATAGTTAACAATTTGTAATTACTTATCTTAATTAATTAATTTCTTAATTAATTGTATTAATCCTTGATTAATTTCTTTAATTAATAAATCTTAATTACTTCATTAAGTAATTATTAAACAATTAAATTAATAAATAAATCCTTAATTAATTACTTAATTAATTAATTTCATTTTAATTAATTTCATTTTAATTAATTACACTTAGTAATTAACTTTTATTTAATCTCATTTATTAATTAATTAATCACATTAATTAAATAAATTAAGTAATTATCTCCTAATTACTTCATTAATAACTCTTAATAAATTACTTTAACAAATAATTAATTCCATCATTAAATAATTCTTAATTCATTAAACTAATTAATTAATTACCCCATAACTAATTAACTTTAAAACAATTATATTAATTAATTCTTAATTAATAACATTAAGTGATCATCCATTAATCACTTCCAATTAATTACTCATATGAGTAACCTCCTCTAATTACTTTTATAAATAATTAACATTCTTAATTACATTCAAAAATTAACCGTTGATTACTTCATTAAGTAATCACACTTAATTAATCCATAATTAAGTGATTATTTAAAATTAAATAAATAATTAACTAATTATTTTAAAATTAATTAAACAATTAATTAATTAATTTCTTATATTTAAAGATACTCCTTAATTAATTAAGAAAAACCTTATCCTTAATTAAGCTTTTACTTATTTACAAATTATTAAGTATTCTCAAATTCATACCTAAATAATTTAACTTTATTTATTGTTCATAAATAAATTATTTGAATTTAATTAAATTTTAGTAACTTAAAACAAATTATTCGATTTGGTTTTCCGAAATCATAACAATAACCTTATTTGAAAATAAGGAATTTAGAAATCAATTTGAGATCTAAACACTTTTAATCATTAAACTTATTCATTTATTTTTCAATATAATTTGAAAACTTGGTTTTTTTAACATTACTTAAAGTTTACTTAGAAACTTTGTTGTGAATACTTAAAATTGAAACACTCCTATTTAAATTGGAATTCAAAATTTTAATTAAATTAATTACTTGCAAATAAATCATCTAAAACATCTTAAATTTGAAAATAAATTCAATTATCACTTTAATAGTTTGATTAACATTTATTCACAAGAACAAGTTTTAACTTTAAGAATTTATTATCTTGAAAAAAAACTTAAACTTGATTTCCTTTTGCCAAAAGAAAACTGAGTATTGCCAATTCTGAGTTACTTTGCAACTTCCTTATTAAATTTAACATTACTAAAACCATACAGAACAAAAAAACAAATAATTCCCAAAATCTCGAGTCGAACCCAGCAAAAACTCGAGCCTGCCCCGAGTGAACCCAGCTACCTCCCTTCTTCGGGTTGACATCACGAATACACGAGCGTTACTTCGAGAAAGACCTTCTTCCCCAACGAACAAAACTCCCCTGATCCAAGCCGTGCACACACCCATATTCATGCACGTGTCCAAGCAACTCCGGCCGCCTACGACCAATGCGACAACCATCTACGGTCACAAAACCACCTGCGACCGCGTTCTTGAACCCAGATTGAAGAATTATGCACTCGAATCGAAAATCACTCTCGAGCACGAATCTGCAGAAGCACTTGACGCAAACCCAAACCCAAAATTCCACACGGCCATCGCCAACGACGCGGTACCACCTTTGCCGTCTCCATCATCGATTCGCCACACCCAAGAACTCCATTCTCTCCAAACGCGGTCAAACCCGATCCCCAATCCTCGATGCAAAAGCCATGACAAAACAGCCGAAACCAAAACCCAAAGTAACCCTAGTTTGATCAAATACATACACCACAATCAATAGAAAAATTCCAAAGCATTTTTCCCTAAATCCTTGACACTAGTGCAAGCTTAACCCGGAATTCCATCCCAATTTATTGAATAAATCATAGACAGTACACCAAAATTCCCAAACCGATCAAACTAAAAAATTTCATGATTTATCAAACTAAGAATCATGAGATTGGTATTAAAAATCATGATTTCTAATCACTAATGCATTCATGTATTCAAAATCAGCAAACAAGATTTTAAATTTTCGAAGTGTAACAGTATTTTACTGTAAAATTGAAATTCTGAGTAACTTCTTCAATTTAAAATCTTATAATTATTTTTAAATGATATACTATGTGTTTACCAACAACTTTCATTAACATACCATAGTCCAATTCTTGATAAAACAAAAGTTATTTAGATTTTTGAAGAAAAACTTGATTGTTCCTATTAAACACAGTATTCAATTTACATTTTACAGGCAATTAAATATTTTAATTTCACATGCAATCCAATTTAAATAAAATTTTCCAGAGAGCATCATGATATCATCATATAATCAAGATGAAATCTAAAATTTAACTGTTTTTTTTTTGAAGTAGTTTACTCACCATTCCATAGAGCAGAGCAGTTTAAACTTTCCAGGTTCTTGAATCATTAAATCTGGAAAATACTTTAAATTCTTGCTTTGCTGATGAAGTGAATTCCTTTGCATGCTTTTGAATTGAAGTTGTACTTCATGCAGGTTGGATATTTACTTCAATTGCAGGTTGATGATGCATGTTGATTTGAAAATCCTTTTTGAATTACAGGTTTTATTTTTATTTTCAGATTTTGAATTTGCTTTTGATTTTAATTTCAGGGTTTGAGAATAATTTCAGGTTTTGGAAATAAATTTCTGATTTGAACTAAGAAAGAAAACAAAGGAGAAAGTGTTTTGTAAAAGCAAGTTTTCTTCTTAAAATTTTATTAAAATTTAACATAAGAATTTTGCCACATGTTCTTAATTCAAACAAATGTCATTTGCATGCATTTCTTAATTTACAAGTGTTATTAAAGTGGCTAATATGATTACATTTGTCCTAAGTATTTTTAAATTAATTTTTCATTTAATTTTTAAATTAAAACATAAACTAACATATTAATTTACTAAGTAAACAAATATTTACATATATGTAAATAAGTTTACTTTTAAAAGAAAATATCCTAAACTAATTATAAGATAAATATAATCTTATACATGTATTTAAAATCTAAACATTATACCTAAACATTTATAACCATTTAAAATTTTAAACATTATAAAAGAAAACAAAACAAAGCTTGTTTAAATCATTTTTAAATTATCTTATTTAAATAACAATTATCCTATATTTTTGGAAACAAATTAAATTAATCTTTAAATTATCTTTTGAAAAACATTATGTTTTAAAACAAAGCTTCAATTACAATATTCATTCGTATATAATTTATTAATAGATTAAGATTAAATTTTAAACAATTCTAAATTATATCATACACAAACACACACACACACATATATATATATATATATATATATATTACAATTTGAAGAATTTAATTTTATTTAAAACAAAAGATATTTCGATTCACAATTTATATCAAACATATATATATTATAAATAGAATAAAATTTATTAGCTTTTGAAAAATAATTCTAACCAATTTTTAAATTGGTAAAAGATATTGATCACACTTACCAGATTAAATATTTGTTATTCTTAAAAAGATTAATTTCACCAATTTAAATTAAAATTATAAAGAAAATTTATCAAACCAATTTAATTATTATTGCAGATTATTAAATCGATATTGCCCAAAATTCCAGGTCGTTACAATCCTCCCCCCTTAAAAGAATTTCATCCCCGAAATTTAAAAGCAAAGGTAATTTAATAACCCAGCAAAAATTTTAATTCAATCAGCAAAGCATACTTATCAATCAGTTACTAACAACCAAAGCAATCAATCACACAAACAAACTTAACTAATTATTCTGACATACGTCAGAATAAAACTCTAATACTATTTCGAGTTTCCCAAGTAAAAATCACCGGGAGACTCGCTCCACCGAAGCTAAATCACACCACCAAAATCCAGAGCTCCTCTCTTCTCTAGATCCACCAATCTGAACAGAATATCAGATTACTCTCAAATCCAGCTCAACATCCAACTCTAATTGAATTACAGATTCAACAACCAATTGATGAATCATACACGTACTCCCTCAGAGATGCGTGAAATATAATGAATTCCAGCTATCCAAACTGGCAATTCAATCACATAGACAACAGATCTTATCTTATCAGAACACAGATAAGAAATCTCAAATGCCATAGCACTAACCAACCAATCTTACTCAATTTCTGCTCTTTTAACCAGAGAAATCCTAACAACAATGAAGTCTCCAACTTCGAATTCCAAAAATCCTTATCTCATATCTGTATAACTCGACAGACAATCCAGGGCTGCCAATCTCTTCCTGATCAGCTCAACCTATGCTGATACTTCCAGAAACAAGTAGACCAAAGCAAACTAGCTTTTGGATCCTATTCAATAGAAAAGTCTTTATAATCCGTCGAAATCCAGAACACAAACTCTACTTCCCAAGCAATAGCAAACTGAACTTGCTTCCTTCGTCGCACAACTGCTACCTCGCTTCCGCTGCACAACTCTGATTCGGAAATAGATAAGAATAATGTAGATGAACACGAATACAACTTATCCACTTAATCCGGGAAACTTTGTTCATCAAATCCAGAAATTCTGAGTGACTCATCTGACTTAGTCACACATCCTTACACAGAATCCAATTCAAAAGCTAGATCTAACCAAATACAAATTCCAAAAATAAATTCTTGAGCTGCTACACCAATCTCTACTTCTCCAAGAACCATCCTACAACCAGGCTATCTACCAAATCACTTATGGAACCAAAACAATATGGAACTCAATTCCAGATGCAGACAAACTACTGATTACATCAGCAGCTCCTACTTCCTCATGAGAATCCTCAGTCTCAAACCAAAAAATGCTCAAGAAAATCCCAAATTAATCGCAAGTCACTTTTGCAATCCAACCTAATTTGAATTCCAAAGAAACTGTCCTCTCTTTACCAATTAGAACAGCTTAAACTTTTCCAAACAATGTTAATTCTTCAAGATAACTTCCACCAACTGCTCGGGTTGCTGATAGAAGAACCACCAAGATTTCCTGAACCATCCGAGAAACAACCAACACTGCTGCTTCCAACTCTACTTGATGATACTACGAAGCTAAAAGATCCACTCGTCAGCACACCGATCACTTCGAGCTGAACTGCTACCACAGCTATCCATAGACTTCTAGTCCAAATGCTTCTCGAAAACCAAAACCATCTACAAACCACACAACGAACCTTCGAGATGGCAGACAACCCAAAAGAAACTCGGGCTCCAAACCAAGCATCAACACCTCACTTTCCTTAAAAGATGAAAAATAAGACCATGCCTAAGCGAAGCAACTTATAGACCTTAGTCCCATATTCCAGAACAGACAATCTCCATACTGAAGATCCAGATAACTACTACACAGACGAGTCTTCCCTGATCAGGTAAAGACTGCTCCCCAACCACCTCTAAATCTGCTTCAAAAGAAAACATCTTCTGGAATATCCATGGATACTGCATCTCATCACGCAGTTATCAAGATATCATCACTTACTTCTGCACTTCCATCAAATCCAAACTCAAGAATAATTTGCTCACCTGAGAGAAATCCAAACTTATTCTTCAAAGATAAATTCTGAATCTTTAAAAAGATTTCCTTCGGATATTAGAGAAATCCATACTCCAAACAACAAATCCCACTCGAGACGGTATTAGGTCTACAGTCTCGACAAATACTTCAAACTTCAACATATGGGCCTTTTCCATCAGTGGTAATCGTGTTACACACACATACCACTACTACTCCACTATCCACCTCTATAACTTATATTGGAAAATCCGAACAGTTAACCTAACAGATTAGGTAGATATATATATACATATACATATATATATAGTTATATATAAAAATTACAAGTACGCTCTCTCAAGAAAAGACACCACTACAGAGCCTAGGTATTCACCAACCTAACGCTCGCTAAAGAAAGACACTTCAGAGCTTAGGTATTTGCTCAGCCTAACGCTCTGATACCAAATGTGACGACCCAACTTCCTATCTCTAGGAAATCGCATCATCTTGAAGAAAGAAAGGGATAGAAGAAGGAAAGAAAGAGAAAGAAGAAAGACAACAACATCAGAGAACTCACAGCGGAACGAATAAAATATAATATAACACATAAAATATTTCATAGTATCATATTACATCAGAGTACACAACTATACAACACATATTAGACAGTTATAAACACCTGTTTAATTCATACAACTCAAGTATATAAGATACAGATACCAACCAAACACAGCGGAACCAATATATCTACACGTGGAAGCCTCCTGCTCCATTACTCCTTCAGAATTCGTCAAGCTAACCTGAATCACTTGACTACCCATACATAATATGAGTACCCAAGAGTTTAATAAAATAGAAAATAAACACTTGGGTCAGACAGGGGTCTGGTGTGAGTAAACGGTTTAAAGTTGCTTAACTTTGGAAAAACCTTTGAAAGAAAAGGTATCACGTAAGACTTCCCACACATAAACATGGAAAAGTTCTTACCTTACGCTAACCAAAACATTTGATAGGAAATCCTGTGATATTATAATAGTGTCTAGGGTTTTCAAGTAAATATGAAATAGCCGAAATTGTTACATGATTAAATTTCAGCTACTAGCCACAAAAATGGGTAATACAATCAAAACCGTAGGGTCTCGTAGGAAGAATGGGTTTCCATCAATGGTAGGGCTACTGGGGTACCGCCCGTCACAGTACGTGGCCTAGATCACCGTACCGAGGAGTACTCCCACTTCCCTGCAACACAAGGCTGGAACCATCCCTTACTGGACAGTTCCGAACAAGACAACCCCGGCAGTTGTCCGGATCAACCGCCCCACACAGCCGAATAAAAAGGGTCTTCTAGACAGGAGTAAATCTTGCTCTCCAGTGGGAGCTACCTACGAAGCCTTGCTTTACCTCCCCTGTTTTAGCCATTCCTGGTTGATGAGGCTTGAGGCTGCGATTACCTTTATAGAACACATCTATCTTAGAATGCTCATCGTCCACCTGACGATGTGCTGAAAGCATTCAATCCATACAAGTTCGTTACGGGTTCGAACGAAACCGAAGTTACTATCTCGTTGCACTCATATTGGAATCACCCTCAGAGTCAACGACCATAGCCCTTGCACTATAAATCTCCATCTCGAATCTATAAGTACTATTCCATCAAACTCATTACGGAATCACCCACAGAGTTATACAGACGTATAGCCCTTACACCTCGAGTCTTCACTTGCTCCACTTGAATTAACGACCTAACGTTTAATTGGAATCGATGTGGTTTTCGGATTCCAAATATGGAAACCCGATCCCGGTCTCATAGAAACCAAACGCCATTTTAATGTCCAAGTTGTACTTAAGGGTTTAAGCTGTTAAACTTATATTCAGGAGGGTATATAAACAGATAGATGAATCATAAGTATCATAATAGATATAACAACATTCATCTCACAACAGCATATCACATAACAGAGATATCCAGTACCAACCAAAATCAACCAATATCAAACATCCAATATCATCCAATCATCTAATATCAATCTCCAAATATCGATCGTCCAATATCATTCAATCAACCAATATTAATCAATCAACCCATATTAATCAATCATCCAAACATAATTGATTATTTGATTACCATAATCCTTCTTTATTAATTATTATTCCAAATAAATAAATTAATCATCTCTAATGATCTTTCCCAATTAATCTTCCTTGGTTAATTATCTTAATTACATTCAAGTAATTGTCCTTAACCATATTCAGTAATTAACCTTTAATTATTATCATTAAATACAATAATTAATGATCCTTTATTAATTAATTAACTATAATTAACTACATTAATCCTTAATTAATTAATCAATCATATTTAAATTAATTACTTAAATTAATTACTTCATTAATTATATTAATTAAAAATCTTTATTAATTAATAATCCTTAAATTAATTAAATAATTAACTTGTAATTAATCATCTCATTTATCATAAACAATAGTTAACAATTTGTAATTACTTATCTAAATTAATTAACTTCTTAATTAATTATATTAATCCTTGATTAATTACTTTAATTAATAAATCTTAATTACTTCATTAAGTAATTATTAAACGATTAAATTAATAAATAAATCCTTAATTAATTACTTAATTAATTAATTTCATTTTAATTAATTACACTTAGTAATTAACTTTTATTTAATCTCATTTATATATTAATTAATCACATTAATTAAATAAATTAAGTAATTATCTCCTAATTACTTCATTAATAACTCTTAATAAATTACTTTAACAAATAATTAATTCCATCATTAAATAATTCTTAATTCATTAAACTAATTAATTAATTACTCCATAACTAATTAACTTTAAAACAATTATATTAATTAATTCTTAATTAATAACATTAAGTGATCATCCATTAATCACTTCCAATTAATTACTCATATGAGTAACCTCCTCTAATTACTTTTATAAATAATTAACATTCTTAATTACATTCAAAAATTAACCGTTGATTACTTCATTAAGTAATCACACTTAATTAATCCATAATTAAGTGATTATTTAAAATTAAATAAATAATTAACTAATTATTTTAAAATTAATTAAACAATTAATTAATTAATTTCTTATATTTAAAGATACTCCTTAATTAATTAAGAAAAACCTTATCCTTAATTAAGCTTTTACTTATTTACAAATTATTAAGTATTCTCAAATTCATACCTAAATAATTTAACTTTATTTATTTTTCATAAATAAATTATTTGAATTTAATTAAATTTTAGTAACTTAAAACAAATTATTCGATTTGGTTTTCCGAAATCATAACAATAACCTTATTTGAAAATAAGGAATTTAGAAATCAATTTGAGATTTAAACACTTTTAATCATTAAACTTATTCATTTTTTTTTCAATATAATTTGAAAACTTGGTTTTTTTAACATTACTTAAAGTTACTTAGAAACTTTGTTTTAAATACTTAAAATTGAAACACTCCTTTTTAAATTGGAATTCAAAATTTTAATTAAATTAATTACTTGCAAATAAATCATCTAAAACATCTTAAATTTGAAAATAAATTCAATTATCACTTTAATAGTTTGATTAACATTCATTGACAAGAACAAGTTTTAACTTTAAGAATTTATTATCTTAAAAAAAAACTTAAACTTGATTTCCTTTTGCTAAAAGAAAACTGAGTATTGCAAATTCTGAGTTACTTTGCAACTTCCTTATTAAATTTAACATTACTAAAACCATACAGAACAAAAAAACAAATAATTCCCAAAATCTCGAGTCGAACCCAGCAAAAACTCGAGCCTGCCCCAAGTGAACCCAGCTACCTCCCTTCTTCGGGTTGACATCACGAATACACGAGCGTTACTTCGAGAAAGACCTTCTTCCCCAACGAACAAAACTCCCCTGATCCAAGCCGTGCACACACCCATATTCGTGCACGTGTCCAAGCAACTCCGGCCGCCTACGACCAATGTGACAACCATCTACGGTCACAAAACCAACTGCGAGCGCGTTCTCGAACCCAGATTGAAGAATTATGCACTCGAATCGAAAATCACTCTCGAGCACGAATCTGCAGAAGCACTTGACGCAAACCCAAACCCAAAATTCCCCACGGCCATCGCCAACGACGCCTTACCACCTTTGTCGTCCCCATCATCGATTCGCCACACCCAAGAACTCCATTCTCTCCAAACGCGGTCAAACCCGATCCCCAATCCTCGATGCAAAAGCCATGACAAAATAGCCGAAACCAAAACCCAAAGTAACCCTAGTTTGATCAAATACACACACCACAATCAATAGAAAAATTCCAAAGCATTTTTCCTTAAATCCTTGACACTAGTGCAAGCTTAACCCGGAATTTCATCCCAATTTATTGAATAAATCATAGAAAGTACACCAAAATTCCCAAACCGATCAAACTAAATTTTTTCATGATTTATCAAACTAAAAATCATGAGATTGGTATTAAAAATCATGATTTCTAATCACTAATGCAGTCATGTATTCAAAATCAGCAAACAAGATTTTAAATTTTCGAAGTGTAACAGTATTTTACTGTAAAATTGAAATTCTGAGTAACTTCTTCAATTTAAAATCTTATAATTATTTTTAAATGATATACTATGTGTTTACCAACAACTTTCATTAACATACCATAGTCCAATTCTTGATAAAATAAAAGTTATTTAGATTTTTGAAAAAAAACTTGACTGTTCCTATTAAACACAGTATTCAATTTACATTTTACAGGCAATTAAATATTTTAATTTCATATGCAATCCAATTTAAATAAAATTTTCCAGAGAGCATCATGATATCATCATATATTCAAGATGAAATCTAAAATTTAACTGTTTTTTTAAAGTAGTTTACTCACCATTCCATAGAGCAGAGCAGTTTAAACTTTCCAGGTTCTTGAATCATTAAATCTGGAAAATACTTTAAATTCTTGCTTTGCTGATGAAGTGAATTCCTTTGCATGCTTTTGAATTGAAGTTGTACTTCATGCAGGTTGGATATTTACTTCAATTGCAGGTTGATGATGCATGTTGATTTGAAAATCCTTTTTGAATTGCAGGTTTTATTTTTATTTTCAGATTTTGAATTTGCTTTTGATTTTAATTTCAGGGTTTGAGAATAATTTCAGGTTTTGGAAATAAATTTCTGATTTGAACTAAGAAAGAAAACAAAGGAGAAAGTGTTTTGTAAAAGCAAGTTTTCTTCTTAAAATTTTATTAAAATTTAACATCAGAATTTTGCCACATGTTCTTAATTCAAACAAATGTCATTTGCATGCATTTCTTAATTTACAAGTGTTATTAAAGTGGCTAATATGATTACATTTGTCCTAAGTATTTTTAAATTAATTTTTATTTAATTTTTAAATTAAAACATAAACTAACATATTAATTTACTAAGTAAACAAATACTTACATGTATGTAAATAAGTTTACTTTTAAAGAAAATATCCTAAACTAATTATAAGATAAATATAATCTTATACATGTATTTAAAATCTAAACATTATACCTAAACATTTATAACCATTTAAAATTTTAAACATTATAAAAGAAAACAAAACAAAGCTTGTTTAAATCATTTTTAAATTATCTTATTTAAATAACGATTATCCTATATTTTTGCAAACAGATTAAATTAATCTTTAAATTATCTTTTGAAAAACATTATGTTTTAAAACAAAGCTTCAATTACAATATTCATTCGTATATAATTTATTAATAGATTAAGATTAAATTTTAAACAATTCCAAATTATATCATACACAAACATATATATATATATATATATATTACAATTTGAAGAATTTAATTTTATTTAAAACAAAAGATATTTCGATTCACAATATATATCAAACATATATATATTATAAATAGAATAAAATTTATTAGCTTTTGAAAAATAATTCTAACCAATTTTTAAATTGGTAAATGATATTGATCACACTTAGCATATTAAATATTTGTTATTCTTAAAAAGATTAATTTCACCAATTTAAATTAAAATTATAAAGAAAATTTATCAAACTAATTTAATTATTATTGCATATTATTAAATCGATATTTCCCAAATTTCTGGGTCGTTACAAAAGAGCTATAAAACATTACTATATATTACATCATTAGGGTATAATAAATCAGTAACCCGGTGCTGGATAGTTATAATAACTTTTCCTCACATATGCTAAATATACAGCCTACAATACAAAGCGGAATAAAATCAAATACATGTAATACGTCTTCGTCATCTAGCTCGTCCTTAAGGTACATAGCATCTTTTCATGCATTTGTAATACTTGGTCTGACCCGAGCAGTATAATAAAATAACACCCGAGTCAGTCTGGAAAACCAGCGTAAGAAAACAAACTCAATTTGAATTATTAAAGTTATCAAAATGCTTTGAAAGCAAAGGTATCACATAAGACTATGCCACACATAAACACAACGGTTTTTTACCTTACAATAACCAAAACATGTTATATCAAATCCTCTGATATTATAATAGTGTCTAAGTACAAATACTTATTCAAATAGCTGAAATTGTTACAATTCAGGCTCTACAACCAAAACCGTAAAGGCATGTATTGGAGAGTGGATTCCATACGAATGACTAGGCATAGGGGTACCACCCGTCATAGTACATGTCTAGAATAATTTACCAATGACCATGCCAGGATCCCCTGCAACACAAGACCGGACTACCCCTAACCTGGATAGACTGAATATTATATCATCGTGGGCGTTCCCACCCTTTCCGAGCTCTTCCACGCACCATAATAATAATATCCGAGGGAATCTATAAAGCTGATAAACATACCCTAATTGGGTGCAACCCACTTAGCCTTGCTGCATCTCTGTTGATTTTCAATCATTTTCGGTTGATGAGGCTAGAGGCTGCAATTACCTTTTATAGGAATTTTCACTTAGAATGCTCATTGTCCTCCAATGACAATGTACTGATATTCTCAAAGTTATATTTGGGTCTAGATTTGATAGTCAGTTATTTAGCTATCAATAAATAATCATTCAACCAAATGTTTCATTTTCCACTGAAAACACCAAGTCTCATTTTATTTAATTTTAAATAAATTAAATCTCTTTATCAAAAGGTATGTACTTATCTCATCGGATTAAGTACGTTCACTACCATTTTTCAAAAATATTTGAAAACTTTTTAAAATAATTATGGAAAGCACCACGCGGTATCAACCATGGATTCACAACTCAATGATTACGTCTCTATCCCAAAGAAATCCAAAACTTAACTACAGGCACTCATTGCCTCCGATTTCGCCCTGAAAGTTATTGTATATAAATTTCCAAGTTTATTTTAGCCAAACACTCTTTTATAAAAGTTATTATATATAAATATTAATATTGAATAATTTATCCTTTAAAATTGTGACGACCCGCCATTCATTCCACAGAATGACGCATCATCTTTAAGAAAGAAAGGGATATAAAAGAGAAAAGAAAGAAGAGAAAGAAGAAACAACACCAGAAACTCAACAGCGGAACGAATAAATTATATTAATAACATAAGTATTACATAATATACAACATCTATCACAGTTACACAACATATATATCATATATTAGACAATTATAAACACCTGTCTAGTTATTACAACTTAATACAAACACAACACAGAGAACACACAGCGGAAACTATATATCTAACGCCGAAGCCTCCTGCTCCATTGCTCCTCCATAATTCGTCAAAGCTAACATGAATCCCTTGGCTACTCGTAAAAATTTGAGTACCCAAGAGTTTAAGAAAACAGAAGATAAACTCCGGGTCAGACATGGGACTGGTGTGAGTAACAGGCTAAAATTGCTTAACTTTTGAAAAGAAAAGGTATCACGTAAGACTCCCCACACATAAACATGGGTCAGTTTTTACCTTACTCTGACCAAACATTTGATAGGAAATCCGATGATATTATAATAGTGTCTAGGGTTTTCAAGTAGATATAAAATAACCGAAATTGTTGCATCTATTAAATTTCAGCTACTAGCCACAAAAGTGGGTAATACAAATCAAAACCGTAGGGTCTCGTAGGGAAAATGGGTTTCCATCAATGGCAGGGCTACTGGAGTACCGCCCGTCACAGTACGTGGCCTAGATCACCGTACCGAGGATCCACCCTAAATCCCCTGCAACAAAAGGCTGGAACCATCCCTTCGTGGATAGTCCCGAACAAGACAACCCCGCAGTTGTTGCAATCAACTGCCCCACACAGCCGAATATAAGGGACTTCTAGACAGGGGTTCATCTCATCCTACTTGGGTATGACCCACTTGACCTTGATGCACTCCCCTGTTTTAGCCATTCCCGGTTGATGAGGCTTGAGGCTACGATTACCTTTAGAGAACACATCTCTTAGAATACTCATCGTCCACCTGACGATGTTTTGAAAGCATTCAATCCATACAAGTTCGTTCCGGGTTCGAATGAAACCGAAGGCATTATCTCGTTACACTCATTTTGGAATCACCCTCAGAGTTAACGACGATAACCCTTGCACTCTGAATCTTCATCTTGAATCTGAAAGTACCACCCCGTTAAACTCGTATTGGAATTACCCTCAGAGTTTTAACGACGAATAGTCCTTACACCTCGATTCTTCACTATTCACTTGAGATTCACGACCTATCGTTAATTTGGATCGATGTGGTTTTCGGAGACCCAAATCTGGAAACCCGATCCCGGTCTCATCGAAATCCAAAACGCCATCTTTTAGGTCCAAGTTGTTTTAAGCTTAAAACAATTCAACATATTATCTATATTAACAATATCACGATAGATAGTCAACATTATCATCATAAACAGATAATCCATATTATCATCACAACAGATAATTCATATTATCATCACAATGCAACCAAAGCATCCATATCACACAACATCACTTATCTCATATATGAGATCTCAAACCATTCAAGGCAATCAATATCATTCATCCATACATAAGCAAGGATTAGTCACTATCTATAATTAATTTAAAATGAATTAAATTAATTACTTCATCCTTAAATAATTTAAAGTAAATTAAATTAATTACTTTATCATTATAAATCTTGCTTACATAGCTGTTAATTAATTACAAATCAATTAATTAATTACCCTCTAATAAATCACCTTAATTAATCTCCCTTGATTAATTATCCTTTAATTACATTCAAGTAATTAGCCTTTAATTAATTTCACAAATTAAATATTCTAAACCAAATTCAGTAATTAACCTTTAATTACTTCATTAATTAATTAACTATAATTAATTACATTAATCCTTAATTAATTACATTAATTAATTTCTCCATTGATTAATTATTCTTAATTAATCAGTCCTTAATTACGTTTATTATATTAATTAATGATCCCTAATTATCTTTATTTATAATTACCCTATTTAAATTAATTACATTAAGTAATTAATCATCAATTAAACCATATTGATTTATCACATCTTGATTAATCACATTCAGTAATTTACTACCCTTAATTCATTAGATAAATTAATTACTCCTTAATCAATTATCTTTAATAATTAATCTTTGATTAATTATATTTATTAATCACCCCAGATTAATTTCATTAAGTAATTAATTACACTTAATTAATTACATATCTTAATTATCTTCAAATAACTTTATTAGTCAATTCTTATTAATTACACTAAGTAATTAATTATTAATTACTTCTACTAAGTAAATATTCTTCATATTAATTCTACAAAGTAATTAATTTCCAAATCTCTTTCGTTACCTAATTATCCTTCAATTTAATTGCATCCAGTAATTATCTTCTTAATTACTTCACTAAGTAATCATTCTTCATCAATTACATTGAGTAATTACTTCTTAAGTTATCCAATGATTATTTTTAATTAATTAAACTTAATTAATTAACTTAAACTAATCAAATAAACTTAATTATTTACAATTAGTAATTAATTTCTTAATTACTTTCATTAAGTAATTACACTTAAATAATTCACAAATGATTATCTTTAAATTAATTAATCTAATTAATTATTAAAATTAATCACATTAATTAATTATAAAATAATCCTAAGTTAATGATCTTCATTAACTATTTCAAAAAAAATCTTTAATTACTTCTCTAAAGTAATTAACTGAGATTAATCATTATTAATTACAAATTAATTTATCTATAATAACCCATTATTTAATCTCTAATTGTTTAATTAATCGAGTGTTAATCTGTAACTTAATTAATTTTAAATTACTTGATTAATAAATTTCAAATCATTAATTTAAAAATCGAATCTTTTCTAATTAATGATTTCTTAATTACAAAATAATTAATCTTAATTAACTTACTTAATCCTTTAATTAATTGAATAAAACCCTTAATTACTTAATTCATTAACCCAAATCATTAATTAATTAAATTAGTTAATTATCCATCTAAATTACCTTAATAATTTAATGAATTATAAATCATTATGTCCTAATTAACTTTAAGATAAACCTTAATCTTATTAATGATTTAATTATCATTAACAAAATATTTTAAAAACAATTTGCTTTTAAATTTACTATTAAATTCCATTTTAAATTTAAGATTTAAAATGAATACAATTTTAACTTTAACAAATCGAAAACCTTTTAATTACATGTTAAAGAAATACTTATCTTCTAAAGGAAATTTAAAATAGTTTTAAACCCATATTCAATTTAAATCAATTTAAAATACACTTTAAATATTCAAAGTTGTTTTAAAACATTTTAAATTCAAAAACTTTATTATATTTCAAACTAGGATTCAAATTCATTTTTGAATCCAGATTTTTAAACTTAGATTTAAAATCCTGTTTAAATCTTTATTTTCAGATTTCCAAACCATTTTATAAAATACTTTAACAAATTTTAAGTTGTTAAAAACATTTCATTTTTTTTATAAAACTTTTTTATTTTAAAAACTAGAATTCAAACTCAATTTGAATTCAGATTTAAACTTGTTTTCAAAACCTTCGTTTTAAAACTTGCTCTTCATTTTTAAATTTAGTTTAAAATTTAAAAATCAAAACACTCTCAGGTTTTAAACAAAAACCTGTAACTAAACTTACTCGAGCCAGACCAAATGACTTCGAGTCAAACCCTAAATCCCTTCGACAAAAATACTCGAACTACTCAAGACAAACTCGAGTTCATCTGCACCAAATCCAAACCCACTTCACAAGAAAACAAAAGTGCATGGTACACATGCACCGTGACTCTGATCATCTCCGGCCATTCACCAAGGCTTCATCACGTCGGAAACCATCCACACACCATCCCACGATCATCAGTTCGTCTCCATCACCTAGAAATCAAAATCGAGACTCAACACCCAAACCTGGAACACATAACCACTACAAACCCAAAACCTGTCAACGCCTCAACCAAGCTCCTTCGTCCATCAGAATACCAACACCACGTGCCATGACTTCGTCCATGATCCAGCAACTGATTCCCAGAGTTCTATCGAACTAGATCAACCCTAGGCGTCAAAATGATCAAACATTCAGCCTCTTCCAAAACTAGGTCTACAAGCAAAAACTAACACCCTCGCCAACACCGGTCTCAGATCATCCTCCAACCATTTTTGCCCAAGTCACCGACCATCCCTCGACCTCCAGCAATAACCTGGCCTCTCCGACCGTTGGGATCACCCGAAATTTTCAAAAACCCAAAAACAGTGCAACCCAGAAATGAATTACATTTCTAATCTAAAAATTGTGTTTTTAGTTTTAAAAATCATGATTTAGTTTAAGGTTTCAGCTTATATGCCTGAACTAAGAAATTATAAAGTCTGAGTTTTTACAAAACTCAAGCTTATATTGTTCTTTATATCTTCCAGAACAAATTTGAATTTTGTTTTAACTTAGATATAATTTTGAAACTTATTTTATAATCAAACAAACAGATATTGTTTGGATCCTAAGTCCTAACAATCAATGGATCAAGAGGAAATGATTTTAAATTGAAAACTGGGGCTTGAAATTTATAATAGAGATGTTCTACAGGCATTTGCAATCATACATGCATCACACATCCACAAATACACAGAAATTTTCCAACACATATATACAAATACAAACTTACTTTAGACATTAATCAAGCAACCAGATTTATGTTTAAGTTTTAAAAAGTGTTACTCACCTCAAACAGAAAGCATAGGGCATATTTTCCAAATCTTGAAACTGGAATGGCCAAGCTTCTTTGATTGAAACTTAAATGCTTCTTGCCTTTGAAAACTTGAAAACTACATGCATGCAAGCTTCCAAGTTTGAAAAGAAATACAGGCTTTGTTCACTTTGTTTTAGATTTAGTTTTGATTTGAGGATGACAGGTTTTAAAATGCTTTCCAGAATGTTGAAGTGATATAAATTTGAATCTTGAAACTGAATTACAGGTTTGTTTCTGGAAATTTGGAAGTGGTATGCATGCTTTATTTAGAAAGTGGATCACAGGCTTTGATTTTGGTTTTTCTTTTGAGGAGTGAATTACAGATCTTTGACTTGCTTTTGAAGTGGATTTGCAGATTAAATTTTCAGATATGTTTTTGGTTTCGAGATGATTTCAGATTTGAAAAAAAAGAGTTGTTTAAGTTTTTCTTAGCTTTTGATTTTGAAAAAGAATAGATAGAGAAAATTATATGTATTTAGGCTGAAATTAATTTAACAAAATAAAAGAAAAGGATGAAATTGAATGACACTTGTCATATTGTTTAATCCATAAAGTAACACATGTTATAAGAGTACTTAATATATTAACACATGTCTCATAATTTAATTAATTATATTTTAAATGTTAATGAAAGATCAATACAAAATCAAGCTTAATGAATTAGTTAATTAGTATTTATATATATATATATATAAATAATTTTAAAAGAAATAAAAACCAATTATATTTATAAATAAAAGTTTATACAAATTTTTTAAAATCCAAACAAATATAAAACCTATACATTGAATTTCAAAACTTTAAATTCAAATTCAAGTTAGGTTATAAAAATAAAATTTAAGAATCAAGTTATATCTATACATATATAACTACTTATTAAATTTAAAAATAACAATCCTATTTCTATTAAATCTATTTATGTTTATAAAAGCTAAGTATTATAATTATCATTTGAAAATAACAAATTTAACAATTTTAAATGATTTATAAAAGAGATTATAAATCACTTCTATTATTAAATGAATTAAGACCATATGCTATATTGTATTATAAACTTCTATTTCAAATCATATACATCAAGTAATATTTAAAAGAAATGAAACAAACTTTTTATTTAAATTTAAAAATTAAACTAAGATAAAATCTTAAGCAATTAACATTTATCTTAAGTATTTACAAACCATATAGTTATTAATTAAATAACTTTGAAAAGCTTAATATTAATTTAAATCATAATTTCCAAATTATTAAATATATTATTAGAATTTGAAAACAAGACTTTATTTATTTATTAAATTCAAATCAAAGATTATCTATAATATATTTCTGTACCTTCATCTTCAATTCCCATGCGCCCCGTTCATGTCACATCTTCTCCCCATCGTCCTTCCCCCGACTCTGATTTGTCCCCTCTCCCTCCTCCTCTTCAGTCACCCATTGTCGCCAATTCTGCTCTGCCATCTTTATACAGTTCTATTCCTATCCTGCCCATACCCGCTACCATCCCCATTAACCTCCTTCCACCACCTCCTCCACCAATTCCTCCTCCTCCTGATATTATTCCTCCTCCTACATCTCTTATCTCGTCCTTGCCTTCTGGCTCTCCTCTTTCTTCTGATCATTTCCCTTCCCTTGGTGCTGCATCTTCCTCATCTCATTCTGCTTCTTGGTCCTCCCTTTTTAACTCAAAACCTCGGAATGCTGGTTCTTACATTCCAAAGCAATTTGAAGTTGAGTACACTGGATCCCCGATTGAACCTCCTCAGGAAGTATTGAATGAGGGTATTAAGGCCTGGTCTGATTGCCTTGTTGGTTCCTTTTTGGCTGGAAATGTTAATTACATGGCAGTTAAATCTCATCTTCAAAAAGTATGGAAGTTAAAAGGATCTTATGACATCTTTTTTGATAACCAAAATTATTATTTCAAATTTGCCTCTGAGGAAGACAAGATTAATATTCTGCGTCGTGATCCTATGTTCATAAAAGGTCAGATGTTTATCATTACTAAATGGAATCCCACCCTGTCTTCTGCTCATGCGGCAGTGAGATTAGTGCCAATCTGGATTCATTTATACAGAATTCCAATAATGCTATGGTCATTGATGGGTATCAATTGGATAGCGTGTCACCTTGGGAAGCTTGTTTGCTTTGATGAGAACACTGAAAGGATGAATAGATTTGAATATGCTAAATGCTTAATTGAAGTTTCTCCAGAAAAAGAATTGCCTGATTACATTGTTGTTGGGGATGATTCCTGTCCTAATATTCAGATTGAATACTCATGGAAACCCCTCATTTGTGTTTACTGTAAAGCTTTTGGCCATGCTACTGAACAATGTGAGAGGAATAAAAGTCAGCAAAATGGAGTTAAGAATGATATCTTGTGTACAAGTAATGTTGCAGTTGATGACATAGTCAGGGATGGTGAAAAAATTCATGATGATAAAGATAAAAGGGGTTTTTTGATACGAAGTAAAAAGAGATTTAAAGCCGGTCAAAAGATTTGGAGAAAAGTTAATAGGGACAAAAATAACAATAGTGAAATGGAAGGAAGTCTGGTAAGAGTACCTACTGAAGTGAGTCAAAGAGAAGATGTTGATTTACAGGCGTCGAAACAAAATGAACCAATAATTGTTACTGCATTGGAAAATATCAGTAGTGCTAATTTGGTTAATGATTTTAATCAACAGTTGAGTACCATTGAGGAAGTCAGGAAGCAAACTGTGAATATACCTGAATATGATAAATGCAGTAATGGTCAAATAGATGGTGGAATACAGAATGTAACAGAAAAGCCTGATAATAATGTTGTAATTCTTGATAATACAAATCATGATTGCTGTGTTGTGTCAACACACAATCCTTTCTCAGTCCTTCAGGATATTAGTGAAAATGAAGAAGTTAATCAACATGTCTCTCCTCAAATTCCAGATTTGCACAATACTGTATTGTGCACTGACATGCACAATCTTTCTCCACATGCAATTACCACTGCCATTAACTCTCCTCCCAACAATGAAGTATCTCCTTATTCTTCCCTCTCTCTTCCAAACCATATCTTCAAAGACATTTCTGCTTCATCAATTCCTCCCCTACCCTCTCAACCTACCAATCCAGAATCCTCTGGAATAAAGAAGAAAGGAAGGCCAAAGAAATCGATTAATATACAGAGAAATGACTTGGACAATGGAATCAATTTCTCAATTGAACAAATTGGTCTTGAAGTTTTGTCTCATAATTCTAAGGCAAACTTGTCCTCTGGTGTTCAAACCAGAGCTTCATCCTCAATGTTATCATGATGTATGATAAAATAGGATTTTGGAATGTAAGGGGTGCTAACTCCATTGACAAGCAACTTGAAATCTCTAACCTTATTTCTACTCACAACATCCAACTTATGGCCATTTCTGAAACTAAACTTAATCATAATACTACTCAACATGCTCACTCCATCATCAGACATAATTGGAGCAGTATCCATAATTTATCCCAAGCTCCTTTTGGTAGATTGTTAATTCTATGGAATCCTCTTATCTATTCCCTATCCCCTATCACTGTCCATAGACAGTTCATTCACTCTGAAATTCTTCACATTCCCTCTTCAACTTCTTTTATCCTTACCACTGTTTATGCTGTCAATAATGCTACTCAGAGGCAAATCTTTCTTGACATTCTACCTTCTCTTCAGCAGTCCAATCTGCCTTGGATTTGTCTTGGTGATTGGAATTGCATGCAACTATCATCTGAAAAGAGTGGGGGTTCTCCATTATCTTACAGTCAAACACGCCCTTTAAACAAAGCAATTTATGATGCTAACCTTATTCCTTCCAACAGTACTGGGGCTTTCTTTACTTGGAATAACTCAAGTAAATTGAGAAGGAGAACGTACTGTAAACTTGATAGAGTTTATACTAATTACTCCTCTATTCTCAAATGGCCTAACCTATCTACCTTTATCCCTCCGCCATCATTATCCGATCACTCCCCTCTTATTCTTTCCTGGGGAAAGGACACTGTGAGAAGACGCTCCTCATTTTCTTTTTTTAATAACTGGTCTAAACACCCTGATTTCCTTGAAATTGTTAAAAATGGCTGGAATTTTCATACATTTGGAAACCATATGTTTGTTTTGCAGGCTAAGCTCAAGCACTTGAAGATTATTCTGAAGGACTGGGCTCAGCAAACTTATGGTAATGGGAGCAGCTTGTCTTCTTCAATTCGTGAAAAGCTTTTTCAAGTTCAACTGGAAATACAAAGATGTCCTGACCATCAACAGATGATACATACTGAAGCTTCTCTTCATAAGGACCTCTCCAAAGCTCTCACTGAAGAAAATAAGATGGCAAAGCAAAAATCTAAACATGAATGGCAGTTGAATGGTGATAAAAATTCTGCAACCTTCCATAAAAGATTAAAAATTGAACAATCTTCAACAAACATTTTTTCTATTCTTGACATACATGGTCAGCCATGTGATTCCCAAGTTTCAATTCAAGATGCATTCATGGAGTATTTTCAACATAACCTGGGGAAGCCTCAGATTCCTTCCATCTTCCTGCATCAGTTCGCTCAATACCAACTCCCTAAAATTCCTGATGACATGTACACTGACTTAGTTAAGGAAATTTCGGATGATGAAATCAAGCATGCTATTTTTGGATTAAACTCCAACAGTTCTCCTGGTCCTGATGGATATAATGCTCATTTTTTCAAAATCACTTGGGATATAATTGGTAGGGACTTTGTCAAGGCCATTAAGAACTTTTTTAGTCACAGCAAGCTTATCTCTGGTATTAATGCTACTAAAATTGCTCTGATCCCTAAAATTAGCCACCCAACTTCTGTTGATCAGTTCAGGCCCATTGCATGTTGCAATGTTATATATAAGTGCATTGCTAGGATTTTGGCAGCTAGGATGAAAACGCCATTGGATGGATTGATATCTGCAAATCAGAGTGCTTTTCTACCTGGCAGGGACATAACTGATAATATTCTTCTTGCTTCAGAACTTATGAAGGGGTATAATAGGAAAATCATTTCTCCTAGGTGTGTCCTTAAGCTTGATATTCTGAAAGCGTATGACTCCATTCAGTGGAAAACTATCATATATATTTTGTACAAGATGAATTTCCCCATCCCTTTCTTGTGTTGGTTATATACATGCATTTCCACTGTCAAATATTCTCTTAGCATTAATGGTAATATCTTTGGCTACTTTGGTGCCACTCAGGGTATCAGACAAGGAGACCCGGTCTCTCCTTATCTCTTTATCTGTGTTATGGAGCTGCTCAATACTATGCTATCTGCTGCTATGCGTAATAAGCTTCTGGACTATCATCCATTATGTAGAAAGATCAGTATCTCTTCGCTCCTTTTTGCTGATGACTTACTTTTATTCACTAAGCCTAATTCTAAATCGATTAGTGGGGTTTTAAATGTGCTTGATTCATTCACAACCTTAACTGGTCTGGTCATAAACAGCAGTAAATCTAAATTGCTCATTGCTGGCCTTCCAGAGGAAGATAAAGAGATGATTTACACTATGTCTGGCCTCTCTCCTTTCAATGACAATGAATATTATCTTGGGATGCCTATATGTAATTCGAGAATCAGGACTATCCAATGCTTACAACTTTTTGAAAAAATTACTGCTAAACTTGCTAGCTGGAAAGTTTCTCAATTTTCGATGGCTGGTAGACTTATTATTGTTAAGTCCATAGCAATATCCATGTGTGTTTATTATGCCAGGGTCTTCATTCTTCCAGCCAAACTCATTTCCATGATCAACTCGGCTCTTAATCATTTTTTATGGCATGGTAATCCCTTCTCTTTGAAAATGATACCCATTGCCTTTGGTAAAATATGTTGCCCTCAGGAAAAAGGTGGGCTTGGAATAATAAATATTAAGAATTGGAATTTTGCTATGCTCTCTTCAAGAATTGACAAGCTGTCAAGGAAGGATGGAAATTTGTGGTCTTCTTGGTGTAGGCATTACCTTATACGTCATAGCAACTTTTGGTGTATGTCAGCTTCTTCTGACTGCAGTTGGACATGGAGGAATATCTTGAGAGGAAGACCGTTATTCCTTCCTATGGTGCAACAGAGAATGAAAGAGATTAACAAAGTGTCTTTTTGGTTTGATCCATGGTCTGCAAAAGGGGTGATTTTAGCGAATATAATTGATTATGACATGAGAAGATCCACTGGCATTGGAAATAATGCTACTCTTGCAAGATATTGGGCAGATGATTCTGTTTCTCTCCCGAATAGTAGCTCTGCAGTGATTACTGGAGTGTGGACTGATATACACAACACCACTTATAAGCTAAGCCCTATTCATATGACTTGGAATGACAGAGAGCACTCTATTAAAACTGTTTATAAGGCCCTTGACTCATCCATGCATTTTCCTTCTTTTCCTTGGTATTCTCGTATCTGGGATCATAAGTCTATTCCTAAGGAAAACATTTTCATGTGGAAGGTGCTGAAGAATGGTATCCTAACTCTAGGCAGGTTGAAAGGTCATGGGGTTATTCAATATGATAAATGTATCTTTTGTGGTGCTGTTGAGGAAACTGTTGGCCATTTATATTTTGAATGTCATTACACTTATCATATCTGGTGTTCCATTGCTCAGCACTATGGATATCATATGCCTATGAGAAGTTCCTGTATGGAATGGTTCAACATATTTAAGGCAACGAGGTGGAAGAATGATAGAAGTAGAGGGCTGCTTAGAATTATGAAGAAGGTCTTGTATTTTATTTGGTTGGAGAGGAACAATAGAGTGTTTAAAGGGCAAGCTTCCTCTAAACATGTATTGGTCCTTTCTATTACTAGTAATTTATAGTTCCCGCTTTGCTTTCTTCTATCTTGTGGTGGTCAGTATTTTGTAATCTTATGCGGTACAATTTTTGGTTAGTAATAAAATGGTAGGGGACCATTCAACCCCGCTTGCTTTGCAAAAAAATAAAAATTATATATATATACATATACATTATAAATAGAAACATTTATTTAGCTTTTAAAAAATAAAATCACTAATTAAATACCAATTCATATTTTATTAATCAATATTATAAAATCAATTTAATTTTAAATAAAGATTATTAAATTGATATTGCCAAAAATTACGGGATATCACAAAAATAAAAATACCAATTAATTCTAAATAATAATTACTTACCATCAACTCATTATAAACTAACTTAATTAATAATTAGATATAATTAAAACAATTTAAAGCAACTAAACAATTAATTTTATGAGATATTCTTAAAATGCTTTTTAAATTGCCCAGTTAAAAATTAAAAGTCCTCTTTTTTATAATAAACTTAACTTCTTAATAAAATATATTTTTCACTTCCAATATAGCCAGTCTAATATTTATAATTCCTTTCGATTTATCACCAATTTTAATTTACGTCCAAATTTCGTAAATCCCCTTTCCACATTTCTAAAAATAAATCTGTCATTTATTTTTAAGCCGAACCCATCTCCTTATAAATCTTCATCATGAATTTATAACTCCAGTTTATCCACGGATAATCATTCCACTTTATTTATAACATTGTTTGTAAATCTCACAATTTCAGTTCTAATTTATAACGGTTTCACATCACTTTAATCCATTAAAATTTGATTTATAAATTAAATTCCATTATAATCAATTTCTCAAATAAACCAAATAATAATTCCAAACCCAATCTAATCTCGATTACATTTCCATTTGTAATTAATAAATTTTATTTATGATCCGGTATATCCAATTTCACATTTATTCCCAAATGCACTCTTTTGCTAATCTATTTTAAATCTTGATTTAAAAACCTTTTATATTTAAAATAAGTATCATAAGGAATTATTATTTAAAATCCTTATTCCAAATCTCTATTTTTACTATTCCAAAATAGTTAAATCCTAATTTCGTGTCAAACTATTTTTTTTTTCAAATTCATTTCTTTTAACTAATCCAAAATTCACTATAAATATTTCACTTCCAAATTTCTTTTTAGATTTCTTTCCAAATAAAAACATATATTTATGGTATTATTAAAATACCAAAATCTAGGCCAAATCTACCATAGCATTCAATAAATTCAAATCACAATATAATATACCACAGATTATTCAAATAGATCATATATAAATATGTATGAAATTTAATTCAATGTTTTTTAGGAATCCAGTTGGATCCCTCCAAGCTATTTTCCTTCATCCATGGATGTTAATACAACATAAAAATACCAATTCCACTTCAAGGGGGATATCACGGTATATATGGTCATCCGCTATTATGCGGGGTGCATAAGGTCTCGTTTGCTAAAATATGCAGAAATATCAATCCAACTACCAACATATATACTACTATATATAATATCACATTCAAATGATAATAATAATAATAATCATCAAATCATCCAATTAACTAATAATTAACAATAATTATCCAAGTGAGTGAGATTTACTCACTTTGCTTGCAGTCGTCGCGATAGCGATTTATTTCGATTAAAATTAAACGTGCACTTAATTTTAGCCAAAATTTTCACTTGCTCCAAATCAATCCTATCTAGTTTCACTGCGTAATGCTCGTCAAGATGAAACCAATGCAACTTGTTTCGTCCGATTTTGACCTCGTATGAACAAGTTATGAGTTTTTTAAGTTTACTAGAATATAAACATTAAATTTACAACCTTTTATTTATATTTTTTTTAAATAACCAAACAATTTATCTGGGCCGCACGTTCCATCCACAGAGCAGATTGAGGCCGAGGTGTTGCTTCTCCTTCCAACGTTTCATTCCTAGGCAATCGCATGCTCCTTAAACCCATCCTTGACTTTGTTCAATCGCACGTCGTTCACCCATTGTTCGACTTGACGACGATCTAACCACGCCAAACGAAAGCTCCTACTCCACTCCACCTCCGGCCGGAGACCACATCCATCTATCGCCACCACCGACCGAAAAACCCACCCCACCAAGTTACATGAACGTGGCCCATTACTGGTTCCCTCGGTAAACTAAAAACGTTCTTGACCGTATGGATGTAGAGATCTCACTTAGCTCTATAACTTCTAAGTTGAAGATTTACGCTAATTGTTGATGGATAAGGAGAATTTAGAAGAAGAAGACGAGAGGATTTTGGCCATTAAAAATAAAGAAGGCAGCGGTAATAAAAGATAGGATTAGGGCTTATGAACATGTGTGTGTGTGCATACGAAAATATATAATATTTTAATATTATCTTGATTATTCACTTGCTTTTCCGGACGAACTCTAAACGAAGCGTGCCACCTGGTGTTTATAATGTTTTACCCTTATTCCAAATACAATGGAATATGTCGAGGACTAATTCAATCTTATGTGGAAGATAGCTTTTTGAATCGAATTAAAATATTAAACTTTCGATATTTAATTCAAGGCATTTCAAGCCCGTACGACCAAATGGTAACTCCAAACACTACAAAATTTGAAATCTGCTATAATACACTATTATGGATCTAATGGAACTGGTTTCTTCGAATTCCAAGACTGTGCACTGGAAGGTTATTTTAGCGTATCTATTAAATTGAGCAATTTTCAAAATCATCGATATTGCTTAAAATTCAAATTTTAAACACTTACTAACTCAATTATAATTCAAATAGAATTTATATCCATATTAGAAACCATTTAGATTCATCTAAAATCACAAATTCGATTTTTCACTCTATCCCCAATATTAAATTCCATTATTAAATTAACATATAAAATTCCAATTTTTAATTTATCGATTTTAATCCCATCCAAAAGTCCAATATCATAATTATAATTCGAATGGAATTTAAATCAAGTTTTAGATATCATTTCCATGTACATTTACTTCAAATTGACATATTATCCCAATTTCAATTATTAAAATTATTATTCACCTAATTCGTTAAATCAATATATTTAAAAAATTTAAACTATTTCACTAATTCAACCAAGATCTCCATACTCAAATAAATTAATAATTCAAATTCAAAATTTAAAATAAATTAAATGTTCAAAATTAGCGGACTAAAAATCCGGGTCGTTACACTAAGCGTCTGAAAGGCAAGTTGTCTTGGTTAAAATAAAGAGCAGAACACGACATGATAGATAAACCTCACAATGAAATGGTTACATATAATTCAAAATAACATAATACAAAAGGTTACTCCTTATATGGAGTTATAAGAGTAATACAAAGGTACTACATCCAACAGATTTGTAGTTATACATTGACTTGTCATTCTTAGATAAAAAATACACCTACATAATCATACCAAGGAAATAAATAACTAGATAACCAAGAAGCCGCCAGCTCCATCGTCATTTTTAAAGAGCTTCAAAGAGAAACCTGCTATTCTCGGACTACTCAAATACAATTGAATACCCAAGAGTTTAGGGAAAATAAACAACTCGTGTCAGAAAAGATGCCTAGTATGAGTAAAAATTTAAAAAAAACGGGGTGTTTTTAATCAATAACATGTGGGACCACATCGCTGACACAAAATAGGTTTTCTCCCACATAAATAACAACCAAACATAACAAAAATGGAAACGAACAATAAGAACAAAACCAAACATAGATGATGGGCATAATACATCCATACTTGAAAGAATGGAAACAGTCTGAATATAAATCCAAACTGGACAGAATGGATAAAAAAATAACAATCCAAACTTGATAGAATGGACTAAATAGGATAACTGTCCAAAATCGATAGAATAGACTAAATCAATAATTAACAACGTGAAGAGCGGTTGGCTCTTTCCCTTGTAATTAAAGAAAACAGATTTAAATGTTCGAATCAAACAAGGAAGGAAAATCTCCAACAATGACTAGGAGGGTGCACCCCCCTTATCGAAAAGTATACCTCTAGAAATAAACTTGAGAACTCTGATGGTCCTTGGACACGTCTAAGCTGGGCCCCGCCAACGGTTACCGAGTATTCGAGTAATTCACATTTGGGTGCATAAATATCCGAAGCAAATCCAGAGTAGATGTGAAATATCCTAAACGAAGCAACCCCACATAGGTTGGTTTCCACTCGCTCTTTGGGTTTTAGTCATTTCGAACAAAGGATAACAAAGCTCAACAGAGCCACATATCATCTTGGAATGACGAAAACAAAAGGCTGAAGTAATCGATAGCCGAGAAACAAACTATCGAGGATACAAAACGATCGTATATGGAAATTAAGTCTTGTTTATTTACCCTCATTCACTGAATTCAAAATTGTACTGTTTCTTGGTTAACAATAATAAAGGACAAATCAAGGTAGTATTACCCCATATTCATGTCTCACGACTATTCTTATCTTTCAAAATAGGGATAAGTCTACTTCATCGACATTAATGTTAAGTACCCAAGTGAATCATTTCCATATAAGTGATATAGCTTTATGGAATTTAATTCAGTTCCATAACTGAATCAAACGTTTACTTTTAAAACCGAATTCGTGCTTGGGCTTCACATTATAAGTATTAGCTTTTAAACAATTTTTTAGAAGAGTTCAATAATTTAAAACATCATTATAAAAAGGATTTAATAACTTCAAACATCCTTATTACATTGATTAATTAACTTTAAACTTTGTCACACAATTTAATTATTGGATTTCAAATGACTTTGAATAATAAAAATAATAAACCACTTTTAAACCTTATTAACTCAATTAATTAGTAAAATATGATCAGTTAAGTTCATAAATAATTTAAAAAGAATAACAAAGTCAGAACATCCTTGTTATTATGATAAATTCACTCTGAAATTTCATAAATTAATTTGGTTAATTAACTCCACTAACCTTTAATTAAAAAGGGCAAATCACCTTTAAAGTATCATTAATTAAATTAATAATACTTAAATATAATTAACTAAATTAATTAATAAATTAAATATCATTATTTAAATGTGATTAATTAATTTTAAAACATTATTTAAAGAAATATTAATTAAGGTTAAATAGATCTATTAACTTTTTAAAAGTCGTTAATTAAAAGGATTAATTAATTTTAAAAATATCATTAGTGAATGATTAATTAACTTTAACCCATCGTTATCAAGAAATTAAGTAGCCTTAAACATCATTAAATAAAAGATTAATTAATTTTGAAACATCATTGACTAAGAAATTAGTTAACTTAATCCTTATTAATTAAACAATTCGTTAATTAAATCATCATTATAAAAATGATTAATTACTTTTGAAAACATCGTAAATCAAAACTTTCTTAACTTGTAAAACAATTCCAAGCACGAAGATGAAACCAAATGGTTTGATAAGAAGTGATTTTTCGAAAGTACCAATGTAGCGACTATTATTATCAACATAACCAAACATCACATAGCAAATGTTTAAGCATACATACAACAAGCATTCATATGCTATAAATATGAACATGAATATAGTTTACAACTTTGGTTTTTGAGTGTAAAATTTTACTTACTAACTAGTTTGCAAACTAACCATACTCAATATGTTTGCATCCATCACATATATGCATTTCCAAACCAAACATGAACAAATTCACATCATATCCAAACCAAAAGCAATATATATCACAATATAACTAAAGAAAAATATTTCCTAAAAAAAGTTAGGCGTTTTACTCACCAAAAAGCTATCCAAACTCTTACTAAATCATGGTATAACCTAACACTTCCATCCATAAGAAAAAAGATGGAGTTTTTAACCTTACTGCACTAGGTCGGCTTGGTCTTGAAAGGAGAAGGAAGTGAGACTTTTTTTGGTAAGGTGGAGTGACTTTAGATAGTCATCGAATTCTCAAAACAGAATGTAAAAATATGTCATTTTCCAACTAGTTTTTGGATTATTTTCTCTCGGATTTGAAATAGCAAGAAAGAGAAAAGCTTTAGAAAATTCTTTTCTTTATCATTTTAGAAAATGAATCACTCAAATCGGATTATTTTTAAAGAAAATATGGTTGGAAGAAGAAGGACCATTGACAAATTTGATATTCGGGGTCTGAAAACACTATGTAAAGAATTGATATTTTGACATAGCTAAGCTCAAAATTTGAGAAAGTTGTACAAAAAGTTGTAGCCAATGGAGTTATATATGATTTAAAATAACAATAACTTGATTTGAAGTAATAAGGAGGAGGTCATGGCCGTGAGAAAATGAGGTAAAAAGGGAGAAGATAGTGTGATTTTAAAACAACTTTTTAAGGATTTTGAAAGCCATAGATTTTTCTCAGAGCTAAAAGTAAAAGCCATTAGAGCTTCTTTGAGAAGCTTAAGAAAGTGAATTTTAAGAAGTGAGGAAAAATGAAAGGAATTAGGAAAAAAATTATTTTATAAGAAGGCAAAGACTTCCAAATGAAACTTCTTTATTTTAATCTAAATTGGTAGCTTATATAGGAAGCTTCTTTATTAAATTATATTTGCTAGCTTACATGAGAAGCTTCTTTATTAAATTATATTTGCTAACTTACATGGGAAGCTATTACTAAGGAACAAGGCTTCAAAGAGAAGCTACCAAAATAAGGTGAAGTGAATTATTGTACAAAAAGTTATGACATTTCTGATAACTTTTTGCTGACGAGAATCGAAAATTTGGAAAAGGAATTTCCGATCATATTTTTTGTTTTTGTCTAAATTACTATTTTAGTAAACATATTTTGAAAGTGATTTTTTAACATCATTAATTATTATTTTAAAAAAATTATTTGGTTATTGAAATCCATTATTTAAATATTTAAAAAATGATTTAAATATTAAAATTCAAAGCGATTAACTTGCGGGTCATTACAGATTTGACAGCAGCACCAAGGAAGGTGAAGGTGTACCATTGTAACGAGCATGGAAAGGAGGTAATGTCGGTGGTATCGGTTGATTAGATAGTGGATGCTGGTGCTTCTGCATATGTGCATGCGTGTGCACAAAATTAGGAAGCGGGGGATCAAGATTTGAAGGGAGAGAATGATTTAGGGAAGAAGATGTTGTTGGATGCGAGTTGGATTTCATATTAGGCCCCTGCCTTGCTCCTATTAGAGAGAGAAGACTAAATTTGTTATGTTATTTAATTTATAAAATAAAGTGTCACTTTTAAAAGACCATAACTCACTCATATGGAACCCGTCTAAACCATGAATTTTTGCGTTGAGTTTGTATTGACGAGTGGAACACTTTGAGATAATCTATCTTTAGTTTTAGGAGTAGTATAATTTAATGCTAAATTAATACGGACTAGTTATAATTATGTTAATTTGGAAAATTACGTAGTTTAATTAATTTACTTAATGGGTATTATTTATTTGGCCAAATAAATACCATTTTGTTAAAGTATTTTGAATGGAGTAATTGGGACACCTATTTAGCAAAATAAAACACCATTCGACAAATTAAATTTATTGGACTCCTATTTAGTAGAATAAATCACCATTACACTATAATTAACTGGAAAAGTAATATCTTGACATTTATTAGCAGAATAAACCACAGTTCTGCTATTACATTAGTGTAGACAATATTTACATACCGGTTGATTAATATTAGGTAAGTGTTAACAATAGATTGTTGATTTTGGATTTAATTTACATATACATCTACCTTTGTAAATACTATGTATTATAACTTGAAAAGTTAAATTAAATGAAATGGTAACTTGTTTGAAAAGTTAAAAAGAGATCTTGGGATTATAATAGAAATTTTAAATGATTTTAGAAATTTATAGAAGGGTTTATAAACATACTTGGAGGTTTATAAAATGTTTTATTAATGGATTTGGAATTTTTAAAAGGAGCTTCCATAAATGAGGATGTTTGGTAAAAGGATTTATTTGAGGAACTTATAAGACAAATGGAGATTGGATTTTCCTTAATTGATCTTCTTAGTTATGGTGGTATGGAACATTCATTCCACACTTAACACCGAAGGAATAATTTTTAGGGTTATCTTCATCTCCATTTTGAATGACATATGTTTTGATCCTTTTAATATGATTTTGAAATAAGGAATTTCCTAAAGGATTTGTGAATATGCTTATAATACTTTATATGTATATGGAAAGATTTCCAAGTTTGAAAGGGAAAGATTTGTAAATATACTTCTCCTAATGAGATAAGTATATGAATATTTCATAAATATTTTGAAAAGAGATTTAATTAATCTAAGATTAATTTTAAGGGGCTTCATGGTTTCTATGGGAAATGCAACCTTTGATTGGATTGTTGTTATTTGATAGTTAAATAACCGACTATCAAGTACTGACCAGTTCTAACTTAGAAGTATATTGTATATATTCGAGTTTCCTGGTGAGGAATCAAATATTTATTGCATACTTCCAAAGAACCGGAATTGAGTAGGCCAAAAATTAAGCTTAGTTTGGAGACGCCAGTTTTCGGATTTATCCAAACCACTCCAAACTAATAACATTCACGATGGATTGTTAGAAGTATGCCATGGAGCAATACTATTCTTCTTAAGGGCGATTCTAAAATGGAAGATAATAAATGTTGATTGTTTATTCCATCTTGGAACAACTTGTATGGATGAATGCTGGTATTGCATCTTTGCTTGGGAGGCAGTGTTAACATTCCAAGATGGTCTGCTATAAGGAAAAATGTAATCGTAACCTCAAGCCTCACACACAAGAATGGCTACAATCAAGGAATATGCTTCATGGCTATGTGGTTCACAACCATTAGGATATTGTCATCATCCCATCTAGATTTAACATTTTAGATCATGTATGCTTGGGGCCCATTTAGGTTATTAATACCAACTTAAATGATGATATATTCGGCGCTATCCAGTAAGAGGAAGTGCCGATCTTGACTTATAGAGAGTCCATGTGAGGCCCTCGGTGTATTTTGTCGAGAGAGACACTATGGTAGATGGTACCCTGGTGCCTTGCCATTGTTGGAATCCATTCTCCAGTACATGCCTTTACGATTTTTATTGTGCTCAACTACGTTGAAATGTAAGAAGCAAGAATTTCACCTATTTTATCTAGTTACTTTAAGCCCTTATGCATTATTATAATATCAAAGGATTTCTTATAGAAAAGTTTTGGTTATCGTAAGATAAAAACCATACCATGTTTATTTGTGGCTTGGTCTTATGAGATGCCTTTGATTTAAAAGAATTTTGCAGGTTATAAGAAATAAAATCTCTTGTGATTTGAGTTTCTTACGCTGGTTTTACTGGACTGACTTGGGTATCGTTTTTCTTATAATACATAGGTCAGTTCGAGCATATTTTTAAGATTTAGCTCGATGCTTTGGAGCTTTCGGAGACAAGTCAGATTCTCCATGATATATTCCCATACCTTATATTCTTTCGGTGTTTTTCTGTTCTTGGTTCTTTCTGTGTTTATTGAAATTGTAAGGACGGACTGTTATAATTGTCCACACTGATGTTGTGTATAACATAGACGATTTCTTTTTGTAAAAACTCGTTTATATTATATATAAGTCATCACGTTTTGTGAGATTCTATTCTATCTTTTCTTTCTTCATCTTAAATGACCCATCTTTCCGGCACTTGGATATTCAGCACGTGAATACCATGGACGTATTAATGTCAATTTATAAGGGTCGAAAAGCTGGGTCGTACATGTGGTGTTAGAGCATAGGTTGAGCGAATACCTAGGCCTTGGTGGGGAAAACTGATTAGAGATAGGATTAGTGTGACGACCCACCTTTTTGGACGATTTAAATTGATGATAAATCACACAAGTCTAACTCAAACCATTCAAAAGGGAAGATTATCAATGAGTTTAATAAGAAAATAAGAGAAAAGAACGAAAAAATACAAAATCTCATAGCAGAATGACAAAATATAATAATCAAATAAACTGTTCATGAAGATGATTTACAATATACATTTGATTACACAATTTTTAAAACATAATCAGAGTAGATTCGACAAACTGCCAAACTAATGTAGCGGAATAATAATAGTAAACACAGTTCAGCAAACTCCATCTTCATCTTCAAGGAATAATATCTTCAACACTGAAATATTCAGGCTGACCCGAGCGTAATGAGAAGACAAAATACTCGAGTCAACACTAAAAGTTTTTATGTAAGTTGAATCAATAAAATTTGTACAACGTGAGTGCAATAACTTAAGAGATGTTACGGGATTTTGCATCCCCTAAAGTTCCTTTAAACTATTTATATGTAGTAAAGTATGTTATATATGTAGTGTCTATCAGTAATGTAAAGTATTAAAATAGCGTTAAGGCTTCATATTGATCCCCCTTAACACATTTTTAAGCAAGTAGTTTATGCAGGTCCTATAACACAACTAGTAATATTGGTAGTCAGTGAGTCCCCTGTAGGTACCATACTAAAACAAAGTCACAGTGGGTGCGTTTAAGGATAAAATTATGACAAGACACGTGAGGCAATGCCCAAGGTAGAATTCTACCAGTTTACCTTTTCTGGTTGGTGGTAACGCATTGTAGCCACGACCGCCTACAGAGTCCACCACCTCCAAAATCAAATCCAGGTGCACCGTTTAAGTCAAAAGTCAATTTAATACGAAGAGGCAGGGCCCCTAAAGGTAGCAACCCCTTAGCCAAACATAGGATTCTATTTTAGTCATTTCAAATTAGCACAAGTGTCGAGGCCATCCATCATTTTTCTCTTTCTTCAATCTAGTAAACATCTCCAATTCAACTTCTACATTTTGAATAATATCCACCGCGTACACGGTTGTTAAAGTGATCAGTAGAATAACAGAGAGTGTGTTATTCATCCGGACCCTGTATCTTTAACAACCATCATCCATTTTACACATTGGTTGGTTCTTTTAAATTTCAAGAACAAGTCATATTTCATATCAAAATATCATATTTGCTTCAAAAATTATTTCAAATTCAAATAGGTCATACTTTCAAAACAATCGTATTTAAATCAATGATTTAAATCTAAACAATTCCCACTTTTAAAATAGTTTCATATTAAAAATGGTTTTCAAAAATGAAAATAGTTTGAATATTGAAAATAGCTTGGATACTAGTTTTAATATGGGAAACAGTTGGAATAATTAAAATAGTTTAAAGATTGAAAATAGTTTGAATATAAAATAGTTTTAATATTGAAAATAGTTTAGATAGTTAAAATAGTTTATATATTAAAATAATTTGATTATTAAAAAAGTTTTTATATCAAAATAGTTTATATTAAAACTGTTGCTTTCTTTCACAACAATTTGAACTCATGTTCCAAATCACAACAAAATCAATTTTTCGATTTCCAATTCAAGTCAACTTCATATCCAAAATTCAATTTAAATCAGCTTCAATTCGAAACGATTTCAGCTTTACATCAAATTCAATTTAAACGTTTTTAATCAAATGGTTGAAAGTTTCAATTCAAATTCTCAATTTTAAACAATTTTGTTTAAATCCATTTCACGTCCAAAACTTTGAAATACCAATTTGATCCATTTAGTTAAGGTAAATCTAAGGTTTAAATTAAAGTTTAACCTTTAAAATAATTCATTTTCAATAAATTCAAACATATTCAAATTTTCACTTTAAGATTTCAAATTAAATTCTTAAATAATTTTATTTAAACAGTTTCAATTTCAACATTTCAAACCTCGAATTAGAAAATAATTTAATTCATATGAATAAAAATTTATTTTCTTTAAAACAAAATCATTTAAATCAATCCAAATTCAAGATGTTTTTGAACCCGTTTAATTTAACCAAATCCGATATCCGTATAAAATTTTCTACCATATGGCCAAGTTATTGTTTATTTTATTTTTAATTACATGGATAGATATATCATTTCAACCCATAATTAAATGTCATAGGTATATATCATTTCAACATATTTCTTAGTTCATTTCCAATGGTCCAAATGATAATATAAATGATGTGAAATAATAAACAGTAATAATAGAAATATGCCAATAATGAACAACTATGCATCCAACATATCAATCAATACGCATCTAATTGCAATTCAACATCCAAATCAACCTACATATCCCAACAATTACTAGCTATCAATTGTCGGTGTTTAACTAGCAATATAATTCAGTATTAATTAAATGTCAATTTAATTCAATATAAAATTCAATTTCGATTAAAATGTCAATTTAAACTACCAAACAGCAACCAATAAAATAAATAACTTCATATTTCAATTTAATTGACATCAGAACAATTCAGTATTTCGTGAGTAGGTTAAATCACTCACATTGGATTTAAAGCCGATTAAAAATCCAACAAAAGCCTGAAATTTTAACGGTCTTCAAATTCAACCAAACCAATTTTATGTTGTTCAGAATTTCGATACGAATCCGATGGAAGAAATCATGCATCAATTAGAGTTCATATGCAAAAGTTACACGAGTTAGAAGATTGAAATTTTAAATTTAAATAAACTAAAGGGAAATTTAGTAACTAGTATCACCTTCTACGAACCCCAACGTCGAGATCAACCCACGAATGTGCATCAGCCGCCATGAACCTCCTTCTATCGCCGTGCCTATGCGCCTCCGTTCTCAGATCAGACACCACCGCCGACCTCCCTTGGCCGAGCCGCACGGAACCAAGGCCACGCGACTACCTCCGATCACATCCTAAAGCTCCAACGTAGTTCGCCTATGTTCCCTAAATCTAGCGAATTACAGTGCCTATGCCACGATCCAAACCTACAGATCGACTCCCCTTGACGTCCTTTACGATGCAGTGCCCCCCGATTGTTGATTGGATGAAGATCCATCGTTGAACCCAAACCCTATAATGAAAGGCCGAGAATAATTCATTGACTTCTGGAAATATGAAGCCTCCAATAAAAAAATGGATTGCAGATGCCGATTCCATTCGTCGAGAGCTTCATGATGATATATTATATGACAGGATTTGAGCAGTTTGAATTTTTGCACTTTGATTTGAAATCAGTAATTAGGGCCTAGGATATCCGCCATTGAGAAGGAACAGATTAGAACTGAATTATACGTATATAAAATAGAATAGAAGGCTGCTAGGGTTTATAACAACATATATATAGACAAAGATTGAATAGAAATGGATGGAACAGATCGATTGGATCGAAGCGATAACAAAGACCTGAAAATCCTCATTCCCGAAACGAAAATTGGTCATTTTATATATCGAAATATAGGTTTCTAATATTTTTAAACTCAATGAAACAAATTTCAAACTCTAATTCTATTGTATATAGAAGTTAGCTTTTAAAATAAAATTATTTTAATTAAATTCCTTTAATTGATTTCTACACGTGTCGAGCTTGCATGATCAAACGATAATTCTGATCGCTACGAAACTTGAAATCCTATAATAATTCGCTATAATGGCTGATGAAACTGGTTTCGTCGAAATCCGAGACAGTGCACAAAAAGACTAATTTTACACGTTAATTAAAACAATCTATTTAAAAAATTAGTTTAATCGCTTTTAAATTCTAAATTAAAAGTTTTCTAACATTATTCTTGATTAAACAAGAATTAATAATCTTTTAAAATACAATTTTCCATGTTAAATCCAATATTTAAATATTACATTAATTTCAACATTTAATTACGACTGTAATAAAACCCGTTCATTATATATTTAATTTCAAACAAATTCTTTTATTTTAATTTACATTCTTATTATTAAATCAACGACACCTATGTGTTAGTTAAATTTAAGTTTCCATTTATTACACACAAGGATTATAAATTATTTACCACATAACTGATTTCATGTTCTATGTTAAAACCAATTTTAATTAAGCAACAGATAATTTAAACATCAAATACATCATTGGTTTTAATTCTTATTTACCTTTATTATTGCAGTTGATTGAAACTACATTAAAACTGTTGTCAATCACATTAAATTAATATTATTAAATTATTTTCCGATAAAATTTTCCATTAATAAATCATAAATTTTAATTTTTGGAAATATTTAATTCCAAAATATTATTTAATTTAACATTTTTAATTGTTAAAAATATGGGTCGTTACAATTAGTAATATCCTATAACCAGTTCGAGAGTATATATAAGAGCGTGTAATTGTCATTTTCATAAAATTGTTTTATATTGTGTTACTTGATCTGTTAAGTAGGTTATGAATTCTAGTCGATGCGTTTGGCCAACATTATCAATAGGAATTCTTAAACACTAGAACAAGACCAGCTTGGTAAATGAAATAATTTTACATAGGAATATATATTACATATATAAAAGAATAATTTTTTAAAAAGTTAGTATAGTTATTCTAGATTATGCTTGTTTGATAGGTAGTGATAATATTCCATCAATATCATCTAGGATTTGATTATTCATGCTTGTCTAGTTCTTAGCATTGACTATTCTTTATTAATCTTTCTAGAATCTTCCTTTTTGAAACCTGGGTTGGGTAGATAGGAAATATTTGGAACATTTAAATGAATACCTTGTGAATCAAGTTTCACAATTTGAATGAATAGTACTGGATGTTCAAGTGGTGAAATTTGGAGAATGAAATTCTTTTTGAAGAGGGGAGAGTGTAACGACCCATAACTTTTAAGTCTTCGAATTTGAATATTTATTTACATATTTGAACTGAATTTAAAATATAATAAAATCTATGTTTCGAATAACTAATTGATTTTTTATGGCGTACTTCTAATTCAATTTATAGAATTTTTACATAATTTTTAATTTGGAAAATAATTGAACTTCCATTTGGCATATTTTATGGCAAATGTTGGCATTTTTGAAACTTTATAGAAAAAGTCAACCTGTGTAATTTTTTCTGTTTTGTGATCGTGTCTCATTGTTATGCACGACTATATTTTTATTTCTATCGTTCGCAATCCATGCATGAACTGGTACTATGTAGTAGGATACCGCAAAATATTTCTTTCCAAACCTTTTAAAAAATAAATCTAATCAACCCAGCACATCTTTTTATAAAACTTTGACAATATGTTTTGTTGTCCTTGTGTTGATTTTGGTGTTAGTCATTGAGATGATGATTTTGAAGACAACAACCTTAGGACTTTTTATAAAATATAAATACTAACATTACAGTTTAGATATATATGTATATGCAGGATATAAACATGTAGGTACCAAGAATGAAGATTATGCAGTATAAAGATTTAAGAATGAAGATATCAAGATTGAAGACTCATGAGTATCAAGATATCAAGAGTTCAAGATTTCAATAGTACAAGATAAGTATTGAGTCTAGAATTATGTTAAAACTTCTTGAAAGCACTTACGTCTTTATTCGAAATTTATTTGTGGAATGGAATCCACTTCGAGCCTGTTAAAGGGGTGGAACCCTAGTGAGATGGAACCCACGACAATATCTAGTGGAACATATAGTGGTCCTATTTTGATATCCACTGATTTTATAAAAATGCTTTTCAAAAATACATCTCTTGTTTTTTTTAAAAATGTTTTCAAAAAATTTCTTTTCAAAAAGATATCCCTATTGGTTTTAAATATTTTAGCCTCAAAACTATTTTTATCATTTTTAATATTTTTGATTTCAAAATTGTCCTTGTTTTTAAACCATTTCTTGTTTTAAATATTTAGCTTTAAAATATTAATATACTTAGATTTTAAATCGCTTTATAAATTAAGATTATATATATTAAAAATTACTTTCTAAACTCTTTTATATGTTTAAACTTATATTTACAAAGTTTAGAAATTATTTTGACAAATTATAGAAACAAATTTTAATAAGAAAATCAAAACATAAATTTTGCCTTAAGCATTTCGACATCCTTTAACCCCCATGTCGACATGGTGTCTGTTATTTTCAAATTTCAATTTTCAAAAGAAGTGTATATTCATCATATCCTTTCACGAATAGATATGGCTGTTCCTCTACTATAAATACCAGTAAGTTCTAAATGAATTTTTTTTACCAGATTTCATTTATTTTCTCTCCTCTTCATCTTCCACATTTATTCTAAAGAATCCTAAACTATACTCTACCGAAATACCAAGTGAATCAAACTTGATTATCTCTTGTTTGATTCTCTGTCACTCTTTCCATAAGATTTCAGTGCTATTCAGAGTTATAGAATCTTTTGTAAATCAAACTGTTATGTAAAAGGTGCGGTTGAGCCTTGAAATCAATTGGGTGTGATTGTAGCCCCAAAAATCAATTAAGTGATCATATAGCCTAGTTAAATCAAGAGAGTTTTCCCTAGACTCGAATACAGGAAGGTGTACCACGTAGCCTTGAAACTGAGGGTGTAATCTGGGAGATTGTTTTGATAAGAAATCTGTACGATTGTACGGGACTGGATGTAGGGTAACTCTGAACCAATATAAAATCCTGGTGTGTTCTTTCCTTTACTTCTTTTATTTAGTATTTGCATCCGTGTCTAATTCTGTGATTATATCTATGTCTATGAATTGCATTTGTTGGTGATTAAATTACATAAGTTTCTAAAAGATTTAGAAAATCCATAAAACAATATTCACCTCCTCTAGTGTTATTCCAGCCTTAAGATCCGTAATCCGCATTTCCCACATTTAGGTTGTTTGCATTTAAGTGATTGTTGAGTCTTTAGTTGTTTTACATTAATGTATCTGTACTTTTGTTCCCTTAGCTGCTAAGTTATTAGCCTATGTACCAGAATACTCGATGACATTCTTCTGTTTTGCTCATCTCCTTGTAAATTTTTAAAAAACCATGAAACCAAACACCTCCTCCACTTCAAAGATCATTACATCTCAAACCATACACTTTTAGCTTAATCGTCAAACACAAAAGTTGTTTATTTTTTAGTCTAATATTTTTTTAAAATGGTAGCTCGATGAGTAGTGGTAGTAATCGACCTAAAATCAGTGAGAGGTCAAGCCATGCCAATTTTTGACAAGAAAAAATTAATGAACGGATTAGATAATCGGGTTCGTATGTGGAAATCATGATTTTAGAGTGGTTCATGAGATTATACGAATTCGGATTGTGTCATGCTAAAGTGACGAATAGATTTCGTTCAAAATTCAATTTCTAGCGATGTGATGGGTTGGAGGAGGAGCGGTGGCATTAGAAGAAGGTTTGGGAGATGGCCAAGACAAAGGTGGTGATCTCAGGTGGTCCGGTGGCCTGTGGTTCATGGTTGAGATCGAATTAGGGTTTAAGTGCATTTGTTTTAGGTGTTAGAAAATGGAGCTACGGGCGGCAGAGGGGAGCATCGGAGCATGGTCGGAGCAAGTGTACAAGGGGGTGTGGGCTATTGGATGTGATTCGAATGGAGGGTGAGGGGATCGGGATTTCATCAGCGGCACTAGGCGAGGTGAAGGTAGTACCATCACCATGAGCATGGCAAGTAGTTATGTGGGTGGTATCGGTTGATTGAATGGTGGATGTTGGCACCTATGCATGTGCACATGTGCACGTGTGTGCACGAGTTTTGGAAGTAGGCAATTGAGATTTGAATGGAGAGAATGATTTGAGGTAGAAGACGCCGTTGGTTGTGGGTTGGCTTTCATATTTGGCCTTGGGCTAGCTCCTATTAGAGTGAGAAAAGAAAATTATTTTTTTATTTAATTTATAAAATAAAGTTTTTACTTTTAAAAGAACATAACTTACTCATATGGAAGCCGTTTAAACCTTAAATTTTCACGTTCGATTCACATTGACGAACGAGATGCTTTGACATAATCTGTTTTTAGTTTTGGGAGTAGTATAATTTAATGATAAATTAATATGAACCAGTTATAATTACGTTAGTTTGGATAATTACATAGTTTAATTGAATTACTAAACAAGTGTTATTTATTTGGCCAAATAAATACTATTCTGTAAAAGTAATTTAAATAGAGTATTTTGGACACCTGTTTAGCGAAATAAAGTACCGTTCCGCTAATTAAATTTGTTGGACTCATGTTTAGCAGAATGAATCACCATTCTGCTATAATTAAATAGATAGGTTATATTTGGACATCTATTTAGCAGAATAAATCACAGTTCTCCTGTCACATTAGTGTAGACACTTATTTACATACAAGTTGATTAATATTGGATAGGTGTTAAAAATTAATTATTAATTTTAGATTTAATTTGCATATATTGTTGCCTGTGTAAATACCAAGTATTATAACTTGAAAAGTAAAATTGAATGAAATGGTAACTTGTTTGAGTACTATAGTAGTTGCTAAGCCTCTTTCTAAAATTGAAAAGTAACTATTGAATCAATGTTATTTTAAAGACAATTACTATTTATCCATAACGTTTTAAAGGTAATCAAATATTTTAATGATGATTTAAAGCAAATTATTTTATTATATGATTCTTTAAGTTTATATAGGAATATTTAATTAATGTTTAAAGTTATTTAATCAATAATTTAAAATGTTTAAAATTATACTTTAATTAATAATTAAAGTTATTTAATTATATCGGTTGAAGTTATTTAATTATATTTAAAGGTTAATTAATTATTATATAGTATAAAATTAAATTAATTTTTATATTAATATAATTTTGAAATTAATTAATTATTAAATTTATAATGTCCCGAAATTAGTTAATTAATTATTATATTCGGGATGTTTTGAAATTAATTAAATATTATATTAATAATGTTTTGAAGCTAATTAAGTATTATATTAATATATTTTTTAAAGTTAACTTACTTGTATAATAATGTTGTTCAAAAGTCAATTTAATATATTATTAATAATATTCTATAGTTATTATTTTGAATATGGATTATAGATAACTAAATAAAAGGGGTTTTTAGTAATAACCTTGTTATTTAAATATAGAAAAGTATTTTAAATAATTGATTTGTTTATCAAAGGTACTTTATTGATTAAGTTTATTTAAAGGGGTTTATGTTAAATAAGGGAAATTTATGAAAAGAGTTTTATAAATTAAAAAGAGATCTTGAGATTAATAAAAGAAATTTTATAAATGATTTTGGAAATTTATAAATGGATTTATAAACAAACTTGGAGAGTTATAAAGTGTTTTATAAATGCATTTAGAATTTTTGAAAGAAGCTTCCATAAATGAAGATGTAAGGTAAAAGGATTTATTCGAGAAACATATAAGAGAAATGGAGATTGGATTTCTCTTAACTGACCTTCTTAATTATGTTGGTATGGAATATTCGTTCCACACTTAACACCGATGGAATAATGTTTGGGGTTATCTTCATCTCCACTTTGAATGACATTTGTGTTGATCCTTTTAATATGATTTTGAAATAAGGAATTTTCAGAAGTATTTGTGAATACGTTTATAATACTGTATAAGTATATGGAAAGATTTCCAAGTTTGAAAGAATTTTTTTTGTGAATATACTTATCCTAGTGAGATAAGTATATGAATATTGCATAAATATTTTGGAAAGAGATGTAATTAATCTAAGATTAATTTTAAGAGGCTTAGTTGTTTCTATGGGAAATGCAACCTCTAATTGGATTGTTGTTATTCAATAGTTAAGTAGCCGACTATCAAATCTTGGCCAGTTTTAATTCAGGAAGTATATTGTATATATTCGAGTTCCCTGGCGAGGACTCGAATATTTTCTGCATACTTCTAAAGAACTGGAATTGAGTTAGTAAGAAATTACCACTTACTTTGGGACACTAGTTTCCGGATTTACGAACCACTCGGAATTATGAGGCTATACTGTTCTTCCTGAGGGTGATTCCAAAATGGAAGATAGTAAATATTGAATGTTTGTTAGATCCCAAAACTACTTATATGGATGAATGATGGCACTACATCTCTACTTGAAAGGCAGTGTTAACATTTCAATATGGTCCGCAATGAGGAAAAAAGTAATTGTAACCTTAAGCCTCACGCCCAGGAATGGCTAAATCAGAGGATATACTCCAGAGCTATGTGGTTCGCTACCATTATGGTACGGATATCACCCCATCTAGATTAGACATTTTAGATCTTGTATTCTCAGGTTCCGTTTGGGTTGTTAATCCTAACCTGGGTGATGGCATAATCGATGCTATCCAGTAAGTGGTAGGGCAGGTCTTGACTTGCAGGAAGTCCATGTGTAGGTAGTAACCCAGTCTCGTTGTATTTTATATAGAGATGCACTTTGGTAGGTGGTACCCCGGTGCCTTGCCATTGTTGGAGTCCATTCTCCAATACATGCCTTTATGATTTTTATTATGCTCAACTACGTTGAAATGTGAGATGCAAGCATTTCAGCTATTTTCTCTATTTACTTTAAACCCCTAAGCATTATTATATCAAAAGGATTTCTCATAAAAATGTTTTGTTATCGTAAGGTAAAAGCCCATCCATGTTTATTGCAGCGCGATCTTACGAGATAACTTTGATTTTAAAGGATTTTACAGGTTATAATAAATAAAATTTCTTGTGATTTAAGTTTCTCATGCTGGTTTTATCAAGTTGACCCGGGAATTATTTACCTATAATGCTCGGGTAAGCCGAGCATATTTTCAAAGATTTAGCCGAAGGCTTTATAGCTTTCAAGAGACGAGCTGAATTCTCGAGAGTATTCATGTATCTTATATTCTTCGACTATTTTGCTGTTCTTGATTATGTCTGTATTTATCCGAAATTGTAAGGACGGGCTATAATAACTATCCAGGATGATAATAGGTTAATGTACTGTTGCGTATAATAAAGATGATTTCCTTTTGTAAAGACTCATCTATATTATATATTACTCATCACGTTTTGTGAGATTCTGTTCTGTCTTTTCTTTCTTCACCACAAATGATCTGTCTTTCCGGCACTTGGATATTCGGCACATGAATACCATAGATGTATCAATGTTGATTTCCAAGGGTCGAAAAGGTCGGTCATTACACCCGATCTCCTTTCTTAAGTGGGCGAAACTTCACTTTTGAGTTTTATTGCTTTGCCATCATCTGCTTATGTGCGACATCTTTTAAGCCGGCATCGTCTTCTTTCTCCACGATCAAGTCCAATGACATGTTTAGCAACTCCTCATTTTCATTTCGATCACTGTGTATGCACCATTGAGATGGGACTATAATTTCAATAGGAATCATGGCTGGCCTTTGGGCCATAAGCTAGGGCAAACGGTGTATGCCCTATTGCAGTCTTGTAAGTAGTATGGTAGGACCAAAGTATAAGCTGCAACTCATAAATCCATGCTCCTTTAGACTTTTCTAGCCGCTTCATGGTGAGTTTTAAGGATCCTATTTAACGCCTCTAGCTATCCGTTGGCATATGGGTGCATTACAGCCGAGAATCTTTTCCTTATCTTATGTTTATGACAAAACTCTACAATCTCTTCACTATCAAGTCGATTCCTAAAACAATAAATATCCTAGGGTTTACCATACGTGTTGATTCAAAAGGCAGTAGCCTGGAGATCTTTTGAAAATCTCTGGCACTTATCATATTTCTTCGCACATTCCACCGCGTCGTTGTTTAGGTCAGCTATAAGTATCCGTATTGTAAGATTTTCTTAGCTAGAGTCTACCCTCGAATATGGCCCCCACAACTGTCTTAATACACATTATCTAATATCTCCTTGATTTCCCTTCCAACTACACAACTCAGTAAAGGATTTGAGAATCCTCTCCAACACATAATACCATCTTGTATAACAAACTGTGATGTCTTCCACAAAACTTCCTTGCATCTTTCTAATTCGAGGGTAAAAACCCACTGATTAAGTACTCAATGATCGAAGACATCCAAGTCTTCTCTTCATCAGTGGTTTCCATAATATCCACTTCCTCGAAGCTCAGGATCGGTAATGTCATTACTTAAGCCAACCCAAGAAGCGGTTCACCTCCCGATCTAGCCATTTTTTCAACTCATCAATGTCTTGATGTTCTTCTTATGCAATGTGTCTCACTACATAATACACTAGTTCGTTGAGCAATGCCTTAGCTTTCTTAAAATATGATGCTAGTTGTTTTCCTTTAAACTGAAACTTTCCAAGAATCTGATTCACAACTAATAGACGATTGGTGTGAATGCATAATGATCTGATTCCCAATTCCTTCACTCTCTTTAATCTAGCTATCAGGACATCTTATTCGGCCTCATTATTCGTTGCTCTAAGCCTAATCTTGGTGCGTAGCATAGTTTTCGTCATTCAGGTGTAATCAAAATTACTCCGCACTTAAATTATGTTCATTCCAATCCCTATCTACGACCATTTACCACATAAGGGCCTCGTCCTTGTTGCTTCCAACTCATTTTCCGTAACAATGAATTCCACGATAAAGTCCACTAAGGCTTTCTCTTTAATTGATGTTCAAGGGGCGGCACGTAATTTCATATTTACCTTACTCGGTACTTCATTTTAGTAGCCTCCTCGAAGTATCCAAGAACGAAGGAATTACCAACATGGCTAATCATTCAGCACCATGATATGGTGAGATCGAAAGTAATGACTCACCCTAGATGCAATCAATAAGCAATGAGCCAGTTTTTTTTTCCAGTTTTTGGTACCTAAACTCAGACCCGGTAAAGTTTTTGCTAATGTAGTACATTGGAATATACACCTTTGCCACTTCTTTTACTAAGGCTGCACTTTAGGCATAGGTAAACACTATCAAACACAAATATAGATCTTCTCCCTCAATGGGAGTAGACAAAATTAGCAGGATCTATAGATGCTCCATAAATTGTAAAAATGTAGTTAGACATGCAAGTGGTGATATTCGTTTGTGTTGTGTCTGTAAATTTCATGGAAACAACGGTACTTCCACAGTTTGGATCAGCTTCTGTTTCATTTCAAGGTTGGGGTCTCTAATATTTCAACTCCGCCTATGTAGTAAGGTAGAATTTTTTAACAATATCGTTCACATCCATATAAGCATCAAAACTAGTTCCCGACCTCCATCACTTTCATTCCACCTTCTTTCCATTGGGTCTATTCTGGTTGTACTCTTTCTTCTTCGTAGCAAAATTATTTGCACTCTAGTTCGTTGTTTCATCAACACTAGGTGATTCTTAGACCCAGGTTAGTCTACCAGATTGCCTTTCAAAAGAAGCATCCTCTAATCTTATATACTTAGTTGGTTCAAGTAATACTCGTGAAGGGTAGTCGGTTTCTCCTATTCCACGCAAACTTCATATCTAGATGTACACCACTACATAATGCCATTAAGATCATTCTATCATCCACATTTGGACTAAATCCATTGAAACATCAAATAAAGTCAAATATTGGTGTAAAAACTCATTCCTCCTTTGCTTAACATCTGATATTGAATATGCATACTTCGGTTGTTCCACATGTAACTACTCCATTAACATCATCCATGAATTTATTGATCCTGGTGGTAGATGGAAAAACTACATAGTTACTAAATTCACCAAGAACAAAGGAAAACACATACATAAAAACTTCTTCGGTAGATCAACTCATCAGTATCTATTGAGTATAGCATTGTAGAAGTATTATAGGATCATATCATTCATTGTACAGCTACATTATCTCGAATGAAAATGGATTGCGCACACTAGATCTAATTCCATGCTTTGCTTACTCCCCACTTGATGTATTCCTTAATCATTAGTCCATCATATCCCTGAGTTGAAGGGACTGTTAATGGGGCTGGTCTTCATTCTATTATTCTTGAGGAGATCAACCACTTCATTCCTCTCTATGATAACTTGATTGTCATTCCTTAGCATGGTCTAATCTCCTAGACCATTCCTAATGGTCCTTAAATACTTCATTAGTAATGGGTTAAAAAGGAATAGGATAGTCCCAATGAGTACATGAAGCTGAAAGTGTGTATGTATCATGTATTTATATCTAATATGCAAGTGTAATAAAAACTAACTTATAACTACTAGATTAAAGTAAATAAAAGTAAAGAAACAATCACACCAGAGTTTTTATACTAGTTCAGACCTCCCATCCTACGTCCTGTCTCGAAGCTTCTCTTCGACCTTAAACTAGCAAATAACCCTCACTTTATCGAAGGAATAAGCTTGATATAAAAAGTCTTTTCTTGACAAATATATGTTCTCAATAACACTAACTTTGACGACACAGTACAAATCTCCCTATAATCTCCTTTGAGTAGTATGTGTATATGAGGCTTTGTTTTAAAGAAGAAATAATAATGGTGTATTGATTGCTTTTAGAAATCAAAGTATGCAAAGAGCAAAGAGAAAACGATTTAGAAAACTCAAGTCATTTTTTTCTTAGAAAACTTTATATATTTATAGATGTTAAAGAGTTTTCTTGAAGAGTAGCATCCTTTAGTTTGTTCTATTTTAGTCTAAGAGTTGCAATCCTAAAGGAAGAAGAGATGCAGTGGAAAGATGTGGAAGCAACTATTAGTCTGAAGTAAGTGGTATTTCAAAGTTTTAGCCCGTTACCCAGCTCAGACGTCTGGGATAAAATCCAGACGTCTATCTGGTTGTATATTTTTTAACCAGTGAGCTCCGATAGACATCTGGGTTAAAAATTCAAATGTCTGTCTATTTATAAAATTTGTAGGCAGAGAGCATAGTCAGACATCTGACTTCTTTGGACAGACGTCTGATGCTTGCGCACTTCTAAAAATAAATAGTGAAGAATCTTGTAAAAAAATTGATGTGCAGTTTTGTGTAAAAAACTACTAAAGGAGATTTTACAAACCATTTATCTATGACTATAGCATACTATAATAGCGTTTTCTAATACCAATGATTCTTTTCTTCTACTATTCGTCTTCAAGTCGTGTTATTGTGTATTCTCGAAGCATTTACCTGCAAATAGATGGAATATATTGTATGTATATGATTGTATAGTTGTTCTCATCGAAATCATAGAATAAATGTTCTAACATCCTCCTCCTTTTTGATGATGACAATTATACAATCAATTATACAATAAGCAGATAAATCCCCGTGAGTGTGATTCCTCTCCCTATATACATGTAATATGACACCTTTCCCCTTTTGTCATTATCAAATTGAATTATTGAACATGGAGGAGATTTTCTTTTAAGTACTTGCAAAAAAATAATTAATTGGTATCCACTTCTTCCGTTAGGGTCCTAAGTGTTAGAGAGCGAAGGTAGCCATACCCAGTAGGATTTGGGACCATTAAAAGAGTAAGTTTCATTATGAACAACGCTTTCAAATAGTTATCTATGTGTTTCTGTCCAATTAGTTTGTTACCAGATTTTGGAATTCATATTTTCATTATTTTAGATTTAGAAGCTTTTTCTCTAGTATGTGGCTTCTTGAGCTTTTATATAGTGATTTATAGTTTCTATGTTATGGAGTCGCCTTGAATCCTAATACATTCTGATTTCCAGTTGATTTTGAAATTTTGATCAAATTGTCCAAATTCTGCTTTCCTTTATTGAATTTTGAAACATTGTTTGTAATCTTATCTAACTCAGTTTTAAGATCGAAAATTTTAGATTTTGATGCTTCTAGATTATCCTTCAATACAATATTTTCTTTTCTAATATCATTATTTTCTAGTTTAACTTTTCCTAGTTCACATAATAAAGAATCATTTTGAATAGAAAGATTCTTACATTTTTCCTGTGTAATTTCTAATTCTTCTTCTAGAATGGTTTTTCATCTTTTAATAATTCTATTTCAAGCTCCATTCTATTAAATTTAGCAACATATTCTTTATTTAACTTTTTAGTATCTCTATATTTTTCATCTAGTTCCATGCTAAGTTCTAAAATTTCATTATAAGTAAGATCAGGATATACCTCCTCAAGTGTTTGTCGTGAAGCATACATTGGCTTGCTCAAAATCACTAACCTATAACTGTCTGATAATGAAGATGAATTGGAGTCATCCCAAGTTACTTAAAATGCCCGTTTTCTTTTCTTGAATTTCTCGAACTTGCTTTTCTTTTTGTCATTATTGAGTACTAGGCACTGTTTTTTTATGTGTTCTTGTCACACCTCATTTGATTGAAGTTTGGCTGGATGAATTTGAATTTCCTTCATTTTGGAATTTCGTCATCCTTTTGAATTGCTTGAGCTTGTTGTATTTTTGGGCAACAAATACGATCTCATCTTCATTTAAGTCGAATCATCATCATTGGCTTGAAAAGCTATATTATTCTTTTCATGATTTTGTTCTTTTCTAACCTACAAATTTGCTTCGTATGACATCAAATTTCCTATTAATGCTTCAACTTTTAGTTGAGATAGATCATTAGCCTCTTCGATGGCCCACACTTTTCATTTGCATTCATTAGTTAAGGAATGTAAGATATGTGTAACTAAATCAAAATTTGTAAATTTGACTCCAAGTGCCATAGGATCATGTTGAATAGTTTGAAATCTAGCATACATATCACGTATAGATTCATTTGCTTTCATTTTAAATGAAGAAAATTGATTTTGTAAAATAGAAATCTTTATTTGTTTAACTTTGTCTATGCCTTCATGAGTGAATTATAGAGTGTGCCATATATCATATACGGTAGTGCATAACATGACGAGTGAAAATTCATTTTTGTCGAGTGAACAGAATAGAACATTCATGGCTTTAGCATTGTTTGTTGTCGTTTTCTTTTGAGCATCTGCCTAAGTGCTTACATTTGTGTCTAGTGCTTCGTATCTAGCTTGTGTTGCTTGCCAAATTTCCAGACCATTAGCTTCCATAAAAATACGCATACATGTAGACCAATAATCATAATTAGATATAGTGAACAGTAAGGGGCGTGCAGTTGATTGACCTTCTTTAAATGTAGTTGCTATATTAAATATGTTTCAATTACGTGTTACTGTAATATGAAATAACCGTGCTCTAATACCAAATGAAAGTGTGTATGAATCGTGTATTTATAGCTAATATACAACTGTAATAAAAACTAACTTAAAACTACCAAACCAAAGAAAATAAAAGTAAAGAAACAATCACACCAGAATTTTTATACTGGTTCAGACCTCCCATCCCACTTCCAGTCCTGAAGCTCATCTTCAGCCTAAAACTAGCAAATTACCCTCGCTTCGTCCGGAAGAATAGGCTTGATACAAAAAGTTTTATGAAAGTGTGTATGGATCGTGTATTTATATCTAATATGCAAGTGTAATAAAAACTAACTTATAACTATCAGAGTAAAGTAAATAAAAGTAAATAAATAATCACATCAGAGCTTTTATACTGATTCAGACCTCCCATCCTACATCTAGTCCCGAAGGTCCTCTTCGGCCTTAAATTAGCAAACATCCCTTGCTTCGCCCGAAGGAATAGGCTTGATACAAGAAGTCTTTTCTTGACAAGTATGTGTTCTTAGTAACACTAATTTTGACTGCACAATACAAATCCACATATAATCTCTTTTGAGTAGTATGTGTATGGGAGGCTTTGTTTTTAGGAAGCAATAAGAATGGTGTATTGATTGCTTTTAGAAATCAAAGTACGCAAAGAGTCAAAAGAAAAAGATTCAGAAAATTCATGTAATTTTATCTCTATAAAAACTTTACCTATTTATAGATGTTAAAGAGTTTTCTTGAAGAGTAGCATCCTTTAGTATGTTCTATTTCAGTCTAAGAGTTGCTATCCTTGAGAAAGAAGAGATGGGTGGAAAGATGTGGATATAACTATTAGTATGAAGTAAGTGACTTTTTAGAGTTTAGCCCGTTACCCAGCTCGGACGTCTAGGATAAAATTCAAAAGTCTGTCCGATTGCATATTTTTTAACCAGTGAGCTCCAATAGATGTCTGGGTTAAAAATTCAAACATCTGTCTGTTTATAAAATTTGTAGGCAGTGAGCTTAGTCAAATGTCTGACTTCTATGGAAAGACGTCTGATGCTTGTGCACTTCTAAAAATAGATAGTGAACAATCTTGTAAAAAAAATTAATGTGCGGTTTGTGTATAAAAACTACTGAAGGAGATTTTACAAACCATCTATTTGTGACTATATCACACTATAATAGCTTTTTCTAGTACCAATGAATCTTTTCTTCTACTATTCGTCTTCAAGTCATGTTATTGTGAATTCTCGAAGCATTTACTTACAAATAGATGGAATAAATTGTATGTGTATGATTGTATAGTTATTGTCATCGAAATCATAGAATAGAGATACTAAAAGAAGCGTTAGCCGTTGTTAGACCCCCTTTGGTACCAACCCTATTCGGTTCAATAACGAACCATTCCTGGAGTCTGACTTCGAGTTGAACTCTTCCATGCTCTAACTCTCTAGCATCCCTTTGTCTTGCTCTTTATCTGTCATGATCAAATTCTCAACTAAAGTGTGACCTTCTTCTCGCTCTTGATCCCCTAAATCGAGATATATCTCATTTGGTAGTATTGTGGCTAGCATTTTGCATTTTGTCCAAGTGTGCTATGAGCTGCTCAACTATTTCCACAATTGGGCAACAAATCGTTCATTCGGTTGAGCCCTTTATCCAAGTCGTCTCTGGTAACAACGTCAATTTACATTGGAATTCTTGTTGAATGATCACCTTGATCGGGTGTAGGTATGTTGGGTGCGATGGTGTTTCCTACATCCTCGCTGGTAACATCAGCCTTCATCTTCGATTCAGGAGACATGCCCGAGTTCAATTCTTAGTGAAAGCGCCAAAAATGTTTGCTTAAAGGGGCAAACATCTCTAAATAATTTCATGTAACCACAGATACTGTGTGTATTCTACCATTGTTTTATATAAGTAGTTTATAATTTCATAGATAGTACGTCGGACATAAATAACACAAAAAATAAAGTACATAAAGTAAAGAAAACATACTTTTATAGTGATTCAACTACCTACATCCACTGTGAATGATCACTGCTTTTCATATGGATATCGGTACAATATTTGAATGCATATAGTGCCCAATTTTTTAAAAAGAAGTGTAAAATATTGCTTCAAAGATTTGGCCTAGCTATATTCAGTTTTGGTAGGTTTCAGCTCGGCAATATTCAGTTCAAGTGGATTTGATCTGGCTAGATTCAGTTCAGTATTTCTTTGCTCTCAAAAGGTGTCCCCTATTACTATTTATTCATATTTTATTTATAAGTATAGTGTTCTGAAGAGGATGGTTCGGTAATTTCCCAAAAAAGGAACTTTCTATGTTTGACCCAATCTACCTGGTAGTAACCATTTCGACTAAGTTTCAGTTGGTAAATGTTTGGTTTCATTTCGCTAAACCAAATTTAGTGTTTGGTAGTTGAATGCTACCAATTTGTTTTCCTTTGGTCTTTGCTGAACCGTTTCTACTTAACAAATGTTGAACCATTTACTTTGACTATCAAAATTTAGTATTCTCTTCTGATTTCCTTCAAACTATCTTTTGGTTCTCTTATCTCTTTGCCTCGACCATTTAATCATGTGATGGAAACATCATTATAGACCTTCTTAGTATTCTTGAGCTCCTTAACATCATTTTGCATTCATCATGCCATGGGAAAAACTGCCCATAATATGCGCTGACAATAATAAGGTTGAATAGTAGAAATTCATAGGATTTATAACTTTTTATCTTTATGCTTGGTAAATACCAAAAATTTATTTGTACCTTCTAGCTTTATTGAAAAGTAATAAATATATGACGTAATCAATGCTAAAGAAACGTATTTTGAAATTAGTTTCAATGAGTGTACGGTAGCTGCTTAATTTCTTCATGATTCCATTAACATGTCATGATTTCATATCAACCTATATCTTATCACCATCATCGCTCACATATCGCCACTCGGTCTATCATCGCTTTTAGTTTAATTGATCCTCTATTGTTTCCACCCTTGAACTATCATTACCACCATTGCCATGTGACACTATTTCTTGCCCTTTCTTATCTCATCATTTTATCATTTATCACTAATAATGAAAAAGTAGCAGCAAGTACATAATCAATTACATAGTGGCATCATAAAAAAGTTATGTACAGTAAAAAATTATCACATACAATGTAGCATGCATTGTAGAAAAAATTTATGTATGACGTAAGGAATTCTACATAAAAAGAATATTTTGGAATTATATATGAAATGCTATATAAAAATATGAAAATTTACACCGAACCAAAGCTCTTATCATTAGGAATTTCATATACTTTAGAATCATTTAATCGTGAAATCTTAACTTACACAATCCATATTTAGTGAGAATTAATATAAAGAAGAGAAACATAAATGCAGAAGCCATATCCAAATCTACTACGGATAACTAAAAGACATTTGAATTGTTTTGATCATCCAAATTGATACTAAAGATCTAAAATTATTCTAGATTTTTTTAGAATAACTAGATTTTGAATATAAGCCTTTATTTATAATTTGGCATTTTAAAAAAATATAATGACAACCTGTATTCTAGGCATTAGCACCATGTTTATTTTCTGAATTACTCAAAGAACTAAACATTGCTTGTAAACACTAGAGAAATTTGTGTCTGCCTTCCAAACACATACACATGGTACTTGTTGTAGGGTTGTCAAATTTGAAATTCAAACTCATGAACTTTTGTCTCATAGTCCGGACCATTAATCAAATGTACCAACCATACTGTCAACACCATAATAACATATTTATTAGTCTTTTAACTTCATTTCGTAATATCTCTTTAACTAGAATTTACAAAAATGGCATAATACATTTTATTTCACATGTGTTGTCGTAATACCCTTACATATTAGCTCAAGGTTTTGACATTTCAATGATAAGACCTGAACACACTATTCGCTTATCTACACCACAAAGTAGAAGGAATTTTATAATAATTCAAATATCTCTTATGAAAAACTTGTTCAAAATTCAACTAAATATACGGGGCCCACACCAAGCACCTAACATTCTCTTGCAGAATTATTACTTTAATACAGCTTACATATGTCAAAATACAAAAGAAGAAAAGAAAATATAAATATCCAACATCCTCTCTACCTGTCCATTCAGGATCAGCACATTAATTGGTCTATTCCCGAACAAGACTATCCCAATATACACATAAAATACTTAGATCAAACATTAAGTTTGGTATGAATAATTCTCAAAAATATGTAAATAAATATTTATCACCGCACACACATTAGTATTAAATATAATACCTTAACACTAGAATCTGTGCAATTAAAATGTTTAGCGATTCCATAGTGGTAGATGTGCAAAAATTTATAACGAGGATAAAGCAAGCATATAATGGAAAATAATGATGGTGCAAAAAGCTTCATTAAATATAAAATCAAATATTTAATGTTAATTTATTCTCATTCTCACATCATTTATGTAGGAAAAGGAAATATAGTTTAATCTTGTATAATAAACCATAGAATATCATGATTTATGCAATTCAGATTTGGTAACTGCAATAGATTTCTACCTTATATTGAGCATTTATGCATTAAAATTAGGTCTTTATCCTTACTATGTTGATTTGGCTCAAAAGAGAACCAGTCAAATCAAAATTTAAGTATTAATATTTCTAAAATGGATGCTAAAAACCCTTGTTTAGCTGATGTAGTGGAAAATAAGAGGGCTTAAAGCGTATCTACAGTCTAATAGTGCTATACTAAAAAAACATAGTGGTTAAAGAGCGCTATGAACTATAGTGGGGATTTGGCAGGGTTTAGTTGGGCTTTAACCGAACAACACTAGATCAATGCGTCAACCATACTTAGTTTATCCTACTTTCAGGCAGAATATCTTAATGTTTGGTCATTTATCAGACCATGTCTCATATCTCCTAGTTAAATGCCACTCGTTACGCATGCCCTTTAAACCTCTAGTCACTTCACCCACTAAGTTCGCTTCAATGTTATTTTTAGGTAGAATACGTTGACATTAGGTTACACAACTAACCACATTTAATATGTCCTCATTGACATCCACTCATTATTAGTAGACATGTCCTCTCATGATCTCCTTGAACTATAAACTCATTATTAGACATTTTGTCCGTTGAGTACATGATTATCATTGTTTAGCTACAAATACCTCAATGTAAAATTACCTAGCTATATTATATATTTGCACATACACCATCTACTCATACATTGGACATTCTACCCGGTTGAAAACACTTCATTATGCACTCACTCATTGGAAATTTTGCATCCTACCTGGGCTTAAGGGTACACTCCTCGCCCATACATATATCTCAAGTTTTTACACGACCTCTTGTCATTCACACAGTTGACCACTAGTCATCAAATTCCTAGAGCATCCTCATATGTGTTTGTCTCCATGTTTTGGTAACACCTTCCTACTGATCTATATATGTTCGAATCTCTCATCGAACAAGTATAAGATCATCTCATCCATAGTCATTATAAGATCACATCATCTGCAATTTGTGAATTGTAGGACCGCCTTATATATATTCTCACTTCACAAAAATGTGAAGCTCATCGCATTTTCACCCAAACATAACTGATCCACCTTCAATACTCATTGCTCGTTGTGAGCACAACTCTCATATTTTCTTAAACATTACTAATAAAGACCCACCCAAACTCACTGATCTCCTAACAATATTTCATGCTAAGGTCTTAGAATGGTTTAATACCCTATCCATTCTGGCGGTTAACACTGCATTGGTCAAACATGTCTATTTGTACACATAATATCTCATGTCCTCACTAATTATTATCTCATGTTCTTATAGATTATCGTATACCATCAAGCATTCTACCTGCACAAGAATCCATCACTTGAGTTACGAGATAAATTCTTAGTGTCACGAATGCTTTTCAATGTAGATTGTTTCCATTTTCAACATAGATTATTTCAACGCAAATTAACCACTCAAGTTGAGAACTTTCATCATTCAAGTGACGTTATGCACATCAGTTTGTCTCTCATGGAGCCAGCTAGCTTCATATTAAGCCAGACAATAATACGAACCTCCCGCCTTTCTTAATTTTCTTTACACTTTTACAATTTCGCTGCCTAATTATGGATCAAATCTATGGTAGACTTGGCCTGTATACTCAACTCATCATTGCAAATTGGTTTTCACCCTAACTCATTCCCTATTCAACGTTCATTACATGGTTGCGAGTTCAACAACAATATATCTCACCATTTCTACTGTTTATTAGCATAAACAAGTTTAAATCACAAACGAATCTTTTCTATCAAAACGTTCCTCGATTTCCCTAGATTGGAAATTTGCATCTAGGGTTCGATCTTCTCAAATCAGCCACTAGTTAAAAATAAGATTCATGATCTAAGAAAACCCATTGTAATTACCGTAAATTGAAGAGTAACTTAGACAATCATTCATATAAGCATCTTATCTTCAATTCATACAATATAACCGCAATAATTCATGACAATACATATAATCTGATATAATACTAAAATAATTAAATCACAAGCAACTAAGTGGTTCAAGTGAGAAATTACTCACCAACTTCACCTCGTTAACCCCATCGTAAGCATTTACTCCAGATTGACTACCTCTAAATTGTTTCCCACCCTATGCCCTACTATCACGTTGCATCCCAATTCTTCTTTTTTTCATTCACTCCTTACCTCCTTTCCGTTCTCGCTTTTTTTTATTTGGTTTGAATTTAAATTTTTACTTTTTAACTCAAAAGAGAGAGGGGGGCAAGGTTGTGTAGCTTCTACTATTCTATACCCAAATCTGAATTCGTGGCCTTCCCACCTAAATTTCATTTCCCTCTAAATCAAATTATGGATCGAACCCCGCTGCTTGGACTTCTTTAGTCCACCCAGGTCCGCTTCTACTTTTAAAGCTTATGCTTTATTAGTCTTGACCCGTTTGTTGATTTACGTCCTGATAGCTTTTAAAGCATATTCTCTATATCATCTCACAAGACATCTAGTATCATTTATCCACCTTTATTGCATTTTTCCTAAGTCATCGCATACTCTCCTCCTTACTAAATTTGCATCCTTTCAATTTCCTATATAAATTTCCGCCCACATACTTCCAATAAGACGCGTTTAACTTTCACATATTATGTATTACAAGTAAGAAATATAAAATACTTCTCCATTATAACCAGTCAATCATTACAAGGTACTCATATTTGTATATAATACAACCCATCTTTTCACTATAGTTGTAACCCATTAGACAATTCAGGATGTCTTCGCTTCATCTACTCTTCCATTTCCCAAATTCCGTCTAAGGGTTGTTGGGTATAATATCTATATATAATAAAATATATTTTTCACCTTGCTCATACCCGATCAAATAATTTAGGATGTGTTTGCTTCATCCGCTCTTCAATTTTCCATGTTTGGCCTACGGTCTTCACTCTATTATACATCCACAAGGGTACCTCTTTTTTTCTTAACTTCTTTATGTCCAACATAAAAATTCAAATTGGACTCCTTATTAATGTTAAGTTCGGTTCAACTACAGTTCCCTTAGTTGTACAATGTGTTCATTTTCCAACAAATATTTCTTGAGCTATGACATATAGAAAATGTTATGCACCTCGACCAACTCATCACCTAGCTTCAATTTGTAAGAACATTCTCAATTCGCTAAGTAATCAGATATTGTCTAATGTACCTCAACATTGACTTGCCATCTTACTCAAATCTACTCATTCTTCATATCAGAGTGACCTTTAAAAATACTTCATCTCCTGCTTATAATTCCAATTGCCTCCAACTTTGTCATTATCCCGCAACCGTGACTTTATTTAAAAAAGTCATCTCAATGTTTATGTGTTAAGTTTCAGTCCTACATGGCCTTATTGCCTGCTTTGTCTAATAACTTACCGAATAATATGGCCTTTCACATAAATCTTCAAAAGATATCATCCCATTGCTTGCCTGATAAATATTATTGCAAGAAAACTCTACCAAATGTGTATCGTCCTTGAGAGAAACCCCAAAACAGCTCACATGCTCGTATCAAGTCCCACCACTACAAAACAAGTCATTTGTATCGGCTATTTATCAGTTGTTGCTTCGGTTCAACAACCATAAGAAATACAGACGTCACAACATGCATAAACCTATTGCTACAGTTGTTGAACTGATGCAAAAAATCACTTTTTTGCTATGGTTGTTTATAACAACCAACGCAGCAGGACTCTTTTTCGCTATGGTTTTTTTATAACAATCGAAGCAATGAATCAACATTTGGCTTCAAAAGTGTGGCCTATTACTTCGATTGCTTTAAAAGTTTGAAATTATATGAAAAACATAACTTCAAGATTTTAAAAACATAGTATACAGTTGAAATTTGGGATACAGAATCGCTATACTATACAAACACAACTAATACCAATATCATACAAACTCTAACTAGTTAGAAGTATCACCTAATATTATTGTTCCTAAACATATTGCACATCAAATTACGCCAGTCTTCCATTTTAATTAACCATAAGGCAAGCCTAGAAGAAATATGTTGGTCAATGAATACGTCACTTATGAATATCTCTTTATAAATGTATATTATGTCTATGCTGGGTTAAATTTTGTGTTACTAGCATAATGTACATATCAAAAACAGTTGATATTGAATACAAACATACTTTAGGAGTTCCATTGCAAGTTTGCAACAAGTAAAAGCTAAAGAAGAAAAAATAGAATAGTTAGAAAAACATACCACTTACCTTGCAATTAACAAAAAAACAAGAGGCAGACCCCATTAACATCTTTTGCCATGACCACGACCGTCATGTTATTTCTAATCTGGAGCATGTTACTGAAATTAAATCCTGGTAAATGCCGAAAAAATCATCACTAAACCCTGTAATGGTATCTTGATTAATATTGTGTGCAGGAAAGTAAAAGTATTAAACATGTCAAACAAAGTTATGCAATTATGCCACTTTATTACACCCTATGAAATAATAATATGACATTTTAGATGTAGATAATAAGCTGATCTCGTCTTGGAAATTTCAGTAAAAGAAACATAAAAAGTTTAGGTGCGATGATTCAAAAGTCGGGATTGTTCCATCGAATTTCAAAGTACCATTGTTCTACCATGACTCAGAAGTAATTTGGATTTGAAACTCAAACAGTTTTCTATATAAAAAAAATTCTATAAATGATGAAATAAAACATTAACAATTAGTTTATTTGCAACTTCTATTTTAAAAACTAACATTGTTGCTAGAAACTTCTAAAGTTCTTGGTGTAACTTATAAGTTATTTATCTTATAATATATTTGCAAATGTTAAAACAACTTATTTGTTAGTACTTATAAGCTATATTGAGCTAGTACTAGTAGTTTTAAGTAATTTCATGCAAATAGTAAAACACTATACATACATAACTTCTATAATTATTTTTCCTTGCTTATAAACACCATATAATGCATGAACATGATTACAGGAACCAAAAGCCAGTTTCAAAACAACAAAAAATCATTTAAATAGCCGAAAGTTGAAAGATGTAAATAAAACGACCCTTGCTTAAAATTAACTTCCAAAGCCTCTTCCTTAGTAATGCTAAAATATTCAGCTCTTCCAATGCTCTTTAGAAAACTGTGCTCTGGTCCAACATCAGGGTAGTCCAAACTAGTAGTGCAAACAGATAAACTCAACATTCAATTTATGAGACATGATTGCTATAAAAGATGAAAAATAATATAATATTAATATAGAGAAAGGAACCCTTGCATATAATGCACTTAATTATTCTATCAGTGCTGTATTTATATTGAATGAACATAATACAATACATTTATCTTCTCTATCTGCTTTTATAGATAAATTACATTTATTTTTTATACACTTCACTACACCCTATGCAACTTTACAATTTATGAACCTAAAAAATTAACTTGAACAATGTTGGTATAAATTCCCACTTTAGCAAAGCAGCAAATGATTTGCAGTGCTTTCTTTCCTATATTGTTTTTTCTTTCCATATAGGATAAAATGGTTTACCTTACTAAGTCTCCTTTGAGAGCATGAGTTCCTGCATATTCCAAGCCGATTTCATCTCCATGTTCAGCCCATACTAAAATAGAGTTTAAATTCTTTATATCAAACAAATTCCAATCTGGAATTCAAACAAATTGTACTTCAATTAATAACTAATCTAAAATCTGGAATAAATATAAACATTCAATTTCAATTCCACCTGTACAAATGAATGTTACATTCTCACACAGTTCAAATCTTTTGTGGCACAAATAATTACAACACTATAAAGAAATTTTTCAATAAACATTTGGATAGAAAGCATCATATATTATGTAAACAAACATAAAGGTGTAGCATTTGTATGTGCTTTCTTACTCTTTGTGCACTTCCTAACACTTGATTAGCCAAAGCCATGCCCCTCATATTAGACACACGATTATTAATACGCTACCAGAAAAACTAATAGTAAAATAACAAGTGCAAACAACTATTTCAAAACAGGCACCTTTAACGTTTGTACACTGTCGAAGAGCTTGTTATGAGCAGTACTTGGGTTTCCAAAATCAAGACTCAAGGATAAAAATTACATGTATTTGTTATTTAAACTCTATAACTTAGATGAATTTGCAACATAATTATTTTATCTCATGATTCAATGTATATAATAAATATTTTTTATCAAAAGAAAATTAAACTTTTTGATTATGTCTACAAGTATATCCATTTACTTTTTTATATTATTGAATACCAACAGCTTTTATGAACACATTTTACACTTTACACGTATTTGAATGTGATTTTATATTATTGGATGTCAACAACTTCTCAATTCTCTATCTTGTTTGAAAAATGTCTCATAAACATGAGAATTCAAGACCTCTAAAAGAATAAAACCACAATCCAACGCCTTACCACACAAGCAAGTGGTTCCTGACAAATACCATCAATTAGCACCAAATGAAATCCTAACCCTAATAGTCAATAAATTAAAATCTTGCGTCCATAGAATATATAACTGCATATTTCCACATAACCGACAAAAAAGAAACTCAAAGTAGTAGCATATATACATAGTATTAGGTCGGCGACAGCAGACAGGCAGAGATGGAGTAGGCGCAAGTGACAACGGATCTGGGGATGTTAATCGACGACAGGTCGATGTTGAACTTCGATGTTAATCGATGACAGTTTGATCCTCTATGTTATTTCTTAGGTTTAGTTTTTTTTACATGGAAATGAAAATGTGCCAGTGCAAAAGCAAATAAGCAACGACTCGCCTACACTGCCCTATTCAAAATGGTGCAACCTCCTTCTCATTGGCAAACTGCAACAGTATCAACTTCATCTACCTATCACACCCGCAATAACAATCTCCCCTCACGCTCGCAACAACCTCACTAAAAGTAATCGGTAACCACTTGGAGAACTCCAATCAAAACCCAAAATCAAAAATTCCTCAACCCAACCCACAACCTTCGACCATCCTACAACCCGCAACCACCAATCAAATTCGAGAAAATCTTCAGCAAAAATCCACAATCCGCCTCCATCCCCAACTAAAGCCTTCCAAAACCAAACCCAAGCACAATCCAACCTTAACAAGAATCAGTCGCCCTCATTTTGGTTACAATTCGAGTGCAATTCAAGCTAAGATGACTTGATGTTGCTGATTCGATTGGGTTGAAAAAAATCGATTTGCTGAGAATAGCGTTTGTTATTTTTTGTCTGTGTTTGGGTTACGTTTTGTTGAGATATATTGTTATTGTTTGGATTGAATTATATTTCTTGGGCTGGGTTGAGATATATTTGTTTGGGTTGTTGGTGTGAGTGTTTGTGTTAGGCAAAATCAAGGGGGTCTTGTTTGCTTTACACTATTTGCTACGGTTATACATATAATAGACGCAAATAGCCCTATTTGCTTATACATTTTTTATGGTTGTAGATGACTACCGTCGCAAACTGTTTTTATTTTTTCTAATGCTTTTTATAAACTAATTTCTACGGTTGTTGAGGAAGAACTGATGCAAATGATGCTCTTTGTTTCGGTTTTAAACTCAACATATGCAAATAAGATGATGCAACAAGCAGATTATGTACTGGTGCCCTCTAATACTTGATTCCCCCCCCGGTATGTCTATCCTTCTGGGGATGATAAGTTGTACTCTATCTTAATATAGTTCCAAACTTTCCCACAAGCTCTTCTAAAATTCCAATATGAACATAGGCCTCGATTGGAAATAATTATCCATGGATTTTTATGTAATCGTGCTATGTTCTTCATAAATAAGTGTGCTAACCCAACTCTTGTCCGATGCAAAATGACTGGTGTAAGGTATGCATTTTTTTAATGTATTAACCACTACCCATATGTTCTCATTTACACTTTTGGATCTTGGCAGTCCGTCTACGAAAGCCACAGAAATAGACTCTAATTTCAACGGTGATATCTCTAATGGCTGCGACATTCCTTAATGTTTCCTATTTTCCACCTTTAATTTATGAAAATTAAAACATTTTGTCACATATTAACCAACACCATCCTTCATGCCCGACCAACAAAACTTTACCTCAAGTATATCTGTAACAACCCGCATATCTATCGATTGTATATTTAAATATTTTATTTAAATATTTTATCGATACTCGGAAGTTAGTCCGAAAAGCTACTTTTTGCATACAGTCGAATTAGGACTCGGGACCCCTTCCATTGAGTTCAAAATGCCGTTTGCGACCTTTTTAAGTATAAGCTTCGATATGTTTGGAGAAAGTTGATTTTTGCCACTTTTTCACTTAGGGCTTTGGTTTGGGCTGAACCCATTAACCACTTACTAACTCAGTCCCAACCCCCTCTCCTCTTCTTTCACTCCCCATTTCCTAACTCTCTCAAGTTCAAGAGAATAATGGGGGAAAAGATTGGAAATTAGAATTCTTAAGCCCTATTTCATTTGCAAAATCCAAGCTTTAGCTCCAAATTCAAGAGAACCCATGGTAAGCCTTCTCTTCATCTTCCCCAACCCATTCTCTCTTTGATTTCAGAAATTTCCTAAACCTAACTTAGGGAATGTTCTTCTTTTAAGCTTAGATTCAAGCTTCTAGTGTTGAGATTGAAGTGTGGTTGATCTTCCCTTGTCTTCAAGCTTCTCATTCATTGTTTTTGGGTTCAAAGGTGAGATTCTTATCTCACATCTTAGTCTATAACTATCTTCGATTGTTAGGTATGAATTCCTAACACTTATTCGTGTGCATTTTCTTTTGGTTTGGATTCATTTGGTGAATATTCCAATTTTTAGTGTTTTGAGTTCAAATCTTTAAAAAATCCTAACTTTGATGTTTGAACATGTTTTTGGTGATGTATCGAGGACCATATAGGGCCGGGTAGTCGATTGGCATAAACCCTTAGCGGCGTTGCTCGTGCGATTGCAATTTGGTCGAGATTTGCATCTCATTTGAAATAGGCTTAAATTGGCAGAACATCAGGTTCGGCCGACCGAACCCTTGGGCCGGTCGACCGACCTGCTTCCAAAGTGCAGAGGCACTTCTCTGTTTATGGTCCGGTCGACCGACTACAGGGTTCGGCCGACCGACCTGCTACCCCGAGCATTTCTGTTTTTCTGGTCCGGTCGACCGAGCTCTGTAGCCGACCGACCGACCTGATGCAATTTTGCCTATTTCGCCTAATTGTTTGAATTTCCAACTTTAATCGATTTGTGTTATTTCCCTATTTGTTGTTATCATTTGTTATTGACTTTGATGACTTATTTTCTTCGGGAATTCTTGGAATATCCATTTCGATGGATTCGGTATCGATTTCTTTGGATTCTATTCACGTCTTCAAATGTGAATTTTAGTGATTGATTGTTCCTACAATCTTCTTTGTGATTTTTCACTTTAAAAATATAAAGGTTTTCTATACTAGTAGTAAATAACAAAACTCTTTCTTCAAATGATTTCAACACTATTTTATTCAAAGCTCGTTTCCTTAAACCGTTTTCCAATCTATTAGTATATACAAGTCTTTACCTCACTCGTATGAGAAATCTAATTAAACGACTTAGTAAAACGAGTGGTATGAAACGCCTGCGTTTACTTCATTGGTTAATTCTTGGACTTGTTCGATTGAATCTCTTGTGACAATTTTCTAGTCGAGATCTACAATTTGTTCGTAAATATTTAAGTTAAGCTAGTGGTTATGGGACATGAAGCTAAGCTCATATATTTACTAGCTTACTGTAATTGACACTTCTCTTTGATCATGACGATCATTTTAAGATTTAGACTAGCAATTGTGCGATGTCTCTTTGTTTCGGTGTGATTTGGGGTAGCTCCCCATGGTCTTCGGGCCATTCGTGTGCCAAAAATTAACGGCTAGCTACCATGAGATAGCTTCTCGTTCGTGTGATACATATGTAGGTGAGCTTTAATGCTCCCTTTCGTGTGATAGGCCTCCCCTCTTTTGTGTGATTTCTGGATTTCGTGTGTTGAATTCTGGAATTTATGCTTCACCTATTTTTGTGATTTCTATTGATATGCTTTATCAATTTTTATGCATTGGTGAATTCGTGTGTCATTGACTTTTTGTGAATTCAAGTTTTGGGTATGAAACCCTTTTTGGGTCTTTGTGAAGATTTGTGTGATATTGATTAATCTCATGTCGAGTTTCAATTGCATACTTATAGTAGTATGCCATTATGGTTATCATATGTTTATACCATATCTCTTATTCTTTATCATGTCGTCTGATATTTATAGCTAGACTGATCCGTTTATTATTTTCTTATTAAATAATACTCGGGTCAGACCGAGATGTTACAGGTGCTTCTTCTTGACTTCTCCCCAGGGATTTATTACTCTGACTTTTGGCTAACTACTTAGATTAGTAGTTTATTTTGTTGTATACACTTGAGATATGGACTCATAGATGTATTCTTTTGTATGGCACGTGTTGCTACTCTTTTGTATTATTGTGGATCTTTTTGACCGCTACTCTGATATACACTTTCATGTGTTAGTTATATATTCATATCTTCTTCCTCCTTTGTGATATGAATTATCTGTGACTGATTTGTGTTATGCTTATTTCTATATTTGTTTCCGAAGATTATTATAGCCACTGTGTAGTAGCTTTGTGTTTGTATCGGTATGTCGGATTTCCTCTCGAAATAAAATGCATGTTATACTATCTGACATATCGGTGCTCGCGCAAAGCAATTACACGGATGGTCGCTCCTCAACAGCCTTATTCTCCATGCTAGTTGGCAGCATTACACCGTAGTGTTCTTGGCTAGCGTGGGTATAGAGGTGGGACGCCACAATATATTTGCTCACCTGGGAAGAATAGTTAACTTCGACCTATTACTCTCATATATCATTTATCTTAATTCTTCAATGTGCAGAATGCATAATTGACCCTCTTTTCTTAACCATCTTTGCATATCAATTGTGAATTTATGACTATGTCTCTTTACCCTCCTCTACCCTCTTCTTTAATATACATAGTCACCTAACTTTCATCTTCTTATTTCCAATGCACTCGAATAATTTCTAACCGCAACTCTACACATCCCAAAATAGTTCCAGTCACTACTTCCCTAGATTTTTAATTATACAAAGTTAGAAATTTTAAACACCTTCATTCTCTCACCATAAAAGCTATTATGCCAGTATACTTCCTATTCAAAACATCTGCTACCGTTTTTCCTATTCATGGAGTATATGGTATCTCAAAATAATAGTCCACCATAAACTTTAGCCATCGTTGTTGTCTCATGTTCAAATCTTTTTATGGAAAATAATACTTCAAGGACTTGTGATCAGCATACAACTTGAATCTTTTACGCTCTAAGTGTAGTATTTTAATCTGCAAAGCATAAACAATAACTGCCAACTCCAAATCATGTATGACATATTGAACTTCATGTGCCCTAATTGTCAAGAAGCATATGCAACAACATGAACTCCCACATCAATAATGTGCCCAAACCTAAACTACTTGAACTTATGTTCACAACAGACATCTTCTCGTTTTCTAGTATAACTAGTATAAGCACACACATCAACCAGTTTTTCAATAGAAAATATGTTACTTACATTCCTTTATCCAATTGAATGTTGCATTCTTCCTTACCAACTTTCTCATAGGTTGGGTTATCTTAAAAAATTCTTGAAGAAATCTTCTATAATAAGCAGTGAACCATAAGAAATATATGATTTCCCTGACTGTTCTGCTCTTGGAAAATCTTCTATGCCTACTGGCTTAACTAAGTTGAGAAAAATACCGTCCATGATTGCCCCAAAAACCTTAACTCCCTTCCGCCAAAATTGACATGTACCAAACTTTTCTCCCAGTTCATTCTTATGTAGTGTCACACGAACATTCCTCAAGTGTATCTGCTCTCATTCATTCTTTAGGTTGAATAGAATATCATTAATGAATTCGAGTACGAACTTGTCCAAATGCTCTCAGTACACTCGATTCTTCAAGTCTATGAAATATGGTAGCATGTTGGTTAACCTGTATAACATAACCAACCGTAACGTGTTTGAAAAGCAGTCAACATTATGTTCTCCTTAACTATTCGAACCTGATGAAATCTAATGGCTCAATCTAACTATGAGAATACACTAGCCCTACACTGTGATGACCCTATTTTCATAATATTTGTAATCCATGAATACAAGCAACCAAATTCCACAGGTATCATAGGTGACATTTCATTTAGGGTAGAATTTAAAACAACAACACAAAGCATATCTATCACACACACACACACACACACACACACACACACATATATATATATATAGAATAACCTCATGGCAGAAGGAATAAATATAATATTATGTTATAGACTAAATGCATATCATATCAAGAGACATAAGATTCAATATCTTAATATATCATGCAAATGGTATATTATTATATGTCATATATCAAAATAAATATATGATCTAACTTGTCAATATCCTAAAATACAAGATAGATATAATCACGAAGGTAAATGGTTATGGCTCTATAACTTGCCTCTAGCTAACAAAATCATTTCCTTAAGTCAACCTACTAAAAGAATAAATAAAAAAAGAGGTAATTAATAGAGGGTCATCTTTCAAGTCTGGTGAAAAGAAAATATCACTAATTTGAATGATTACCAATATGCTACTATATCATGTACAACACCAAATGGTAATATACAAATTAATGAAACTAAACCTCAACCAATACTTTGGACTATCCAATAATTTAATACATTTCTACTATAGTGATATGTAATACTTGATAAGTTTATCATATACTAATAATTATGGTACTACGTGACTTAACTGTGACACACCAAGTCAATGAGCCTTGGGTTTCCTAGTAAGACCCAGTCCCATTAAGCATAGTCATGAATGTAATTCAATGCTACACTTCACTGTGTCATCCACCACCTATATCTTATCAGATATGAATTGATATACACATGCCTAATCGGTAACATTTGTTTTACAGGTGGACTTAGGGGAAGTAACTCGAGGCTAATCATATTTTGTTACAAAGTAGCTCGATATTTAATTTCTTTGCTACCAAGATAAAATGTCTTCTGTCTTCGAATCGGTGTCACCTATCACACATAACTAAGAAAACTAAGCCTCATTATATAAATGATTTAGAAGTATCATATCCCAAAGCCTTAGCTAATGGATATAGATTTATGCATATATGCAATTTCATATAGAATTATATATCGTACTACCATAGTCATCACATCTTAAAGCCACCAGACGACTCCATGAAACCAATGCAGTAATCAAAACACATCTCAAACTATTTTCATAATTTCTATCTCATTTGACATCCTGTTATACGGCATAACATCCCTGAACTCATCATATTGCTTTATAGTCACTTCGGATCTTACAAGCATCACGCAGGTCCTTGAAATGAACCTGAACTCCCTATACATTGAATTTCAAAAAAAATAAAGCTTACCGTCCAAATAACAACACTTCATATATATATAATTTTGTAATTCAAATATCTGACCTTGATTTCAGACATTAGATCCTAAAATCTAGACATCCGAGAATCTAAATTTAACACACACAAAATGCAGGATAAAATATATGTGTTTTAGAGTTCAAATTTTGTAATTCAGACGTCTGGACACCTATTTTGATCGAACTTGAACCTAGATAGGAGATTTCCGTTGGTAGAAATTTAAACTTCACACCCTTCCTTGTTTGACTTTCTTTCTCCCATCTTCATTTGGACCAGTGTCACCAAGACACTTCACGTTAACATTTTTTGACACAGACTCATGCTTTTGTTATAAGTCGTTTGACATATAAATGAGTACATCTTCACAATAGACAAATGACTTTGAGGAAACAAACCATTTCAATAACCATTTGAGTTTAACTACTCAGTTCACCATTCCAAATCTACATTCATTTCATAGTTTCATTTATCAATGTCATGAATTATCTCCTTATCACTCTACCAACTCCAAACCAACAGTTTTAGAATCCAAACCAAGCACAACAATATGTCATATCAAATTATTTAACATATTCATTCTATATTCAGACTCTTTTAAAGCATTCATCAAAACAGATTATCAACTCTAAAACCCTAATTCAAGTTCAATAAATATGCCATTTCGATCCCCGAATGTCAACACTAATACATCCACGATATTCACCTGTCGAGCAGCTAAGTGCCCAAAATACGGAACTTTAGGGCAAATAGAAAAGAAAAGAAAATGAATAATAAAAAGAGGAGAACAAAAGCATCAGAATCTCACAGTGGAATGACAACATATTATATTAAAAGATAGTGCATGGTGTGACTCTAATATACATGGCATGTTATAGTTACTAATCTAAGTACTATCATCAGCTTGGACAGTTATAACGGTCCATCCTTACAATTGCTGATATATACATAAAATAATTCAACGGAAATAAATATTACGGTAGGTAATCATCAAGCTCTTCTCTAAAATCTCCAATGAACCATAGCTAAATATGGAAATATACACGGGGATGACCTGAGCATTATAAGAAAATTAACACCTACATCAGTTTGGTAAACCATCACGAGAAACTTAATCAATGGAATTTTTATATTGAAAATTAGGCCTACGTCCTTTTAATTAAACTTAGTCCATGTAAACTTCTCTCCTTCGAAAACTTATATTTCTGATCCCTATTTTTATTTACGGCTAAATTTATTCCATAAATACCCGTGTTTACCTGTCAAGCTAATTTTAATGGTGGTCATGATTTTGATTGCACGTTTTTAATTCTAATTCAGTTCGATCACTATTTTAAGATATTATTTCAAATTCATGTGTAACGACCCATAAAATTCGATGATTAAAATGAGTTAAATTAATAAGATTTTTAGTTAGATTTAGAAGGAAAAGAAAAATCTTATAATTTATATTGGAGCGAATGTAGAAATTAGATGTAGCAATTGTACTTAAAATTTACCTTTTAAAAATTTATAATGCAATTAATTAAAATAATGAAATTGTCATACTTGGTTTTAAGTTTAATATAAGAAACACATAGGAATGTTGAATTTGTGAATTATCAATCAAAATATTAAATAGAGTGGAATTCAAATTAATATAACAATAGAAATGTGAAAATTGGGGAATAGATTCAAAGTTATAAATAAATTGTTGAAATAATACGTAATAAGTGCAATTTGAATGAATCAATATTAGTATAGATTAAAGTAATAACTGGGAATCATATCTATGAAATAATAACGAGAATGCAAGGTAATAAATGCTAATCAAGGTTAAAAATTTATAAACTTGAACGAAATTCCAATTTTATATAAAATAATTTAAATGTCATGATTGGCTATAATTTGAACATAAGTGAATGAAATTAGTAGTGTGAAAATAAATGCCAAAATTGATTTTAAGCAATAAAAGCTTATTTATGTGACAAAAAGGTAATGGTAATGTTTATGGCAGGTTGCCTATTTATTTATTTATATTGTTAGTTGAAATTGGAAATAAGTTTGTAATAAATGTAAATAAATGTTACATTAATGTGAAATGTAACCAATGTTAATTTTATTTATAATATAACAAGTGGGGGATTTAAGGAGTGAAATTGTAAATTTGAAGTTAAGTAATATGGACATAGTAAAGATGGCAATCAAACCAAATATTTGGGAATCAAAATTTATTTAATTTTGAAGGTAATCAATAATTAACGGATTAAATGGTAAGTAATTAGGATTAAATTCTATATTAATTGAAACTGAATGTAGATTTAAGGTAATAACATTAAGGCTAACTAAATTAGCATTATAGATGGAATTATAGTCTGGATTGATAGGTAACGAACTTATAAATGCAATTAGGAGCAAATAGGTGGCAAATTAATATAGGTTGTTTATTTATTTAATGTGTAAATAAACTTTGGTAAATCAATTTCTATAAATCCAAATTTAACATTTTGTTAATATAAATGAAAGTATAGAAAGCAATATTTATTAATTTAGTTGAAGTGTAAAATTCAATAATTGAAGAAATTGCAAGTAAATGAGATTGAATATAGTTAAATAATACGTTACTTGAAATAAAGATAATATGAGAAATTTATGTAATAGTTTTGAATCCAATATTTAATCCATTTATTTGATAGGAATGGATGGAATACTAATTAATTTATTTAACTAAATGGAATTTTGGGGATTTTATTTATAATTAGTGAATTTAATGAAATTAAGGATTGATATTGAAACTTATAAATTAACCTTCTCTAAATTGACATTTAAATTTGTTTAAATCGTTGTAAATGATAATGAAGTTAAAAAAGTTGAAATTTGTCAATTATCGAGATAAAATTTAAAATTTGATTTAATTAATTAACTTATTTATTTATTTAATTAATGGAAAAATAGCCATTTTGGCCACTGACTTGGATTTCAACGAAACTAGTTTCATTGGATCCGTAACGGTGAATTATTGTAGGGTTTCAAGTTTCGTAGCAATCGGACTTGTTGTTTGATCGTAGGGACTCGAGACGCCTTGAAATCGATAAATTGAAATCAATTTGAAATTATTGATTTTAGCATAAATTCTTCATACAATGCAATTTGAACCTGAAACCTTTTCCATTGCGTTTAAAATATTTTAAAACATCTATTTTGATATATGGGTTGATCTAATTTCGTTCTGGAGTCGAAACGGGCTTTTCGGGCCATATATCGTCCAACGCGTACATCTATTTGATCCGATCAATTCTTTTCCAACACTCTCTATAAATATCCAGTTATAAACCCTAGCCCTCTATTTTATCATTTGTCTGTACCTACATCTTCTTCTCAACTCCTCCTTTCCAATGGCCGACAAACAAATTTCCATTTCCAGATCTAATTGCAAATCAAATCCAGAATAAAAATTTCAAAGTCCTCAGAAAAAATTGAAAAAATTATATATCGAAGATCTCAATGATACGAACCTACGTCTGCTGTTCGTTTTTCGAGACAGTGATCGGATCAATCAAAAATCATGGTTAAAGTCAATTTGGGAGTTTTTGATTTCGTCGCCAATCGACGAAATTGAAATATAGGCATCGAAGAGATTGACAAGGGGAGGCTTGTGGTGGTGGTCTTATTGCCTATCTCGACCTGAGGCCGCGTAATTTCGACGATCTAGGGTTCGAAAACCCTAGACAGAGGGTGGCAGTCGGCTGTATAAGGTGGGACCGGACCTTAGGGGGTGGTGCGGCAATCGAGGGGGAGTGCGATGTGGTTGGTCGCGGGAAGTCAGGTGGCCGGAGTTGTGAGAGATCGGTGGTCAAAGGTTGGTCAAAAGCTCGGTGTTGGGTTCAGTTTGTACGTGATTCATGCATACTGGAGATGCTAGCGTGATGACGTGTAGGTGACGTGTAATAGGATGGTATATTTTTTTATTTTTTTATCTGTTTTAAATTAAATCGTATAACTTCTAATTCGTATAACTTCCACATACGAACTCCGTTTCACACGCAATTTTTTCTGTTAGGATCGTAATAAAATTCTGGACACTTGTTTGGACGAATTTTGAGACTGTCAAAATTTTGGGTTTAAATTGGATTTAAATCCAATTTAAATCCAAAAGGTGAGTGTTTTACTCCACTCACAACTTCTAAAATTTCTTATGTTCGTTAAATTGATTTATGATATGAGTAGAAATTTATTTACGACTGTTTGGCATACTTTTATTCATCATCTCAGTTAAATCACATTTATTTAATTAAATTATTATTTAATTATTCATTGCATATAAATTGCTAGTAAAATTTGTTATTTATTCATTTATTGCATATAAACTCCCGGTCAAACAGTTATTAAATTTATTATTGAATATAAACTGTTAGTTAATACCTGTTATTTATTTCCTGTTATATATTAATGATATTGTTTGGATTGGATGATGTTTATGGTAAATGGTTGATGGTTGATATTGGATGAATGGATGCTGTATTTTATATTGAATAAACTGCAAGTTATCATGCATTTCATTTCATTCGAGATTGCAGTTTGAAATGATATACAACCACATTTTTATTTTTAAATTGCGGACTGAAATGATAAATATCCGTATCACTTGACCATAGGATAGAAAATTATATACAGGCACTGCGGTATATATCTAAATTTATTTTTGAAATAATTTTTCTATGGTTTTGTAAAGAAATCTATATATGGTTTTATGAGATATTGATTTCGGATATTTGATGAAGGTTATTTTATATATAGTTAAATTTTTGGTTTTAAGCTATGTATGAAATTGGTTTAAAGTATAAAATAAAGTTTGATTTTATTGAAAATAATATGGATAAGTATTTACTTAAATTATATTTAATATAGAGTTTATATTGATTTTATAAATCAAGGGTCGGAAGATAGAGAAATTGACTGAAATTTTATGTAATTAAGAATTATATTTATTAAGAGTCCATCTGGAACTTATTGAAATTTAGATTTTAAAAGAATATTGTTTTATAACAAAATTCGAGGTTAAGGTGATTTAAATGAATATATCAAGTCTAAATAAATTAAGGAATATTAAATTGTTGAAATTTGAAGTCTATTTAAAGGATTCTGGATTGATTAAATTAAATATTTCAAAACTAAATGATATTAAAGTAAATTTGATATATATGTGAATTATAAATTTTGCTTTTGAAACATTGAATATTAAAGCTTTGAAATATATGAAATCTGAAATGGTTTATTTGAGGATTTAAATCTGCATTAGAATTAATTGCGAAATTAAAGAAGCTAATTTACTTTATTAAGTAATTTAATATTTAAACCATTTAAGTAGTGTAGTTATATTTCAAAGTTATGAAATTCAAAGTTTTATGTTTTGGAAGGCTATATTTCAAGTATTTGGTTTCAAAATATTGTAACTTTGAAATGAGTTTTAGAAAAGGATATATTGAAATGATATCATATTTGTTTGGTTTTAAAAGAAGAAGTGATATCGTATTTAAATGGTTTTGTAATGGATATTTTATCCTGGTTTTAAAGTATAAATTATTTTAAAATAACCGCGGTTTATAGTAACGACTGGTTGTTAAAGAGACCGGGATCGGAAGTTGTCATACACTCTGCCAACTTCGAAAACCACTTTAATAACCGTGTACGCGGTGGAGATTCCAGAATGAAGTAGGATGGCGGCGGCATTTCCTTTGAGGTAAATACGTGGACCCAACTCCCGTGAGTTGGCATAAGGTGGCTAAAACAGGAGCGATCGACAGGTTAAGAAGGTAGCACCTTTTATCGGACACATCCCTTCGCTATTCTACTCTGACTTTGGATTTTTCGGTGGTCTCTTTTGATTTTTGATTTTGGGGGTGTTGTTCGAGGTGGGCGGTAGTAGCTGCTATGCTTTACCACCGACCCGGAAGCGTAATTTGTATATCTACCCTGGAATTGCCTAGTTGTGCCGTGTCACCTACCCTAGCGCGCCTTGTACGATTTTGGTTTTGTACCATACCTATGGAGTGCCCGCCCAGTACGGGGGAGATTACGGTACTGTGTAGACTATGTGAATATATTTTGTGTTAAGGGGAATATTAGGTCACTCCTTAACGCTATTTTAAAGTAAGTTTATTTTACTAATAGACACTATTATAATAGCGAAATATTACTACATAGTAAATAGTTTAACGGATCCTTAGGAGATGTGAATCGCGAGCATCTTTTAAGTTATTGCACTCATATTTATTTCTGTTAATTTAGCTTACATAAGATCTTTTAGTTCTGACTCGAGTGTTTGTTCTTTTCAATTCGCTCGGGTCAGTCCGAGTTTTTCAGGATCGAAGACTTTATTTCTGGAGGACGAAGACGAAGAATTCATCATCATTATTATTATATATTATATTGTTCCACTACACACTGTATTCCGCTGTATCGTTATTTATTGGTATGCGAACTCTGATATTTATTGTATAAAGGAAATCAATTATTTTGCAAACCGGTTTTATGAACTTGATTATTATATTTTATCGTTCCGCTGCAAGATTCGGTTTTGTTTTTTTCTTCTTCTCTGTTTTCTTATTTATTCCATAACAATCCGCCCTTTTGTATGTTTTAAGTCTGACGTGTGTGGTTTATCATCAATTTAAAGCGTGCGAAAAGGCGGGACGTTACATCTGGTATCAGAGCTTAGGTTTAGCGATAAACCTTAGCTTTGTGGGGTTTGACTCTTTACTAATGCGGTAGTAACACCCTATGGGAGTCACTGAGTGTATATATGAGAGAGCGTACTTGTTAGTGTTATAAAAAGGATTTAATACTGTGTTAACCTGTTCCGTTTTGTATTTAGAAATTCTGGTTGATGCGTGGGATGCTATGTCATCAATAGGGATTTCTAAACACTTAATAGGACAGACCGACATAATATTTGGTTTTAATATAGGCGAATGAAATAATCTTGTCTATTATATTTTCTATATATAAAATAAATTTTTAAATGATAAATATATATTTGGTTGCAATATATTGGTTGTTAGGTAATAAATTTATAATTAATAGTCGAAATAAGATTGAAAATAAGATAAATGAAATTGGAAACTTAAAGCTTTAGTTTCGGGATTTTTGAAAATTTCTTTTGAATAATTTTGGAATATAATAGTATTGTTTATAAGTATTTTCTGATATGAATATTTCAATATAATTGAAAGAATTGTTTTTAAAAAAGGAATTTCAAAAAGAAAAATTTCTGTACTACCCTCTTTGTCGTTGGAAAATAATTTCGGCGATGAGTGCACGCATCATCGACGTTCATTTTCGAGTTTCGAAGTGGGAAGACCACTGAAGTAGTTTTACTACAGAGTTGTTTTGATAGATAAATATAAATTTTAAATTGTTTAAATATAATTGGATGTATAAGCTGTAAGTATATACATTTATCTATTATTTTAGAATGATTTGAAATTTAACCCGGTATTTAGTTCTTAGGTTTCCATTAATTAATAGCTTTAATTATTGTAGTGAATTGGAACGTAGGTAATTAATAATTGAAACCTCTAAAGGAAATAAGAGATTAAATGCTAAGTTTTGAATTAAATAAAAAGAAAGTTTAAATTTGTAACTTATAAAATAAAAGATGAAATTATAAAAAAAAATGGGATAAACTTGTATGATTTTCAATTGCATTCTTAAAAGCATATGTATATAACTTACCAGATCTTAAAAGTTGAAATGTTTAATAAGTAAATGTAATGGAAATTTTACAAATAGAAGTATGTAATGAAAGTATTCAATGAATTTGCTGTTATAAATAAAAATTCAATGTTATAAACTTAAGTTATGACTGAAAGGCCACTAAATAAATATAATAGAACAGTTATAAAGAAATGAAAATAAGTTTAAGAAGGATTGAAGTTATTTATAATAAAAATGTATGGAAAAATGAATATGGTAAATAAATAATATTAAGAGTGGAAAATGAATGTAATATAATAAAGAGGAATTTTAAACTTAAATAAGTTGAAGTTATTTCTAAATAAAACCGTAAGAAATAAATGAAAATAAAAAGATAAATCATTATATGAAAGAAAGAAATCAAACAACAAATGCATGAATGAAATTAGTAGGAATAAACTAAATCTGTTGTTTGAAATAGTTGTTGTTTGTTTTGGTTTATGGTTGTTTGGGTAAGGATACTTTAAAGGTGTCTGGATGAATGAATAAATCTATTTAGTTTCATCAAAGACTGTTGAGTAAATGATGCACTTAGTAGTTTATTTTTCATTCTATACAATTTGAAGTTTTGAACCCAAACAACTGTTTGTTTTGTTTGAATGAATGATTGAATTGTGTTGATTCTGAATGAAGGTTGTATGTTGTTTGTTGCAATTGGTTGTTGAATGGATTGTTTGTCTGTGGTTGAACAACTTAAATATTTCATTCTATATAAATTACTAACTCTTATCAGATTATATAAGTAAAATACAGGTTATGGAAGCAATTGCTACTGCTTTTGGTTTCATAATTAAGCGAAAATTGCCCGACAAAAAGGTACATTTTCGGATTATGGTTTTATAGCGCTATTTTATATATTTTCCCATGTTGGGATATAATATTTTGGATATTATATGTGATATTTTGTTATAATTGATATTTTATTTTCTCCCGGGCCTCTTCGTACAAATGAGACTCTGTCGTAATTTTCTATAGAATTTGGACTTAGAAAATTTTGAAATGTTTTCCAAACTTTAATAATTTAAGCATAAAAAGATTTAATGGTTGTAAATTCGTATATTTTATATAAAGTAATTAATTTTGGAAATTTAATTGTTTATGAAGTTAATGTTTTGAATAAGATATATTGATTTCTTAATTCTTCCTTTCCTTTCTTTTCCTTTTCGGGGACGAAAAGTTTTGAGTGGGGGAGAGTGTAATGACCCGTAAAATTCGATGATTAAAATGAGTTAAATTAATAAGATTTTTAGTTATATTTAGAAGAAAAAGAAAAATCTTATAATTTATATTGGAGCGAATGTAGAAATTAGATGTAGCAATTGTACTTAAAATTTATCATTTAAAAATTTATATTGCAATTAATTAAAATAATGAAATTGTCATACTTGGTTTTAAGTTTAATATAAGAAACACAAAGGAATATTGAATTTGTGAATCATCAATAAAAATATTAAATAGAGTGGAATTCAAATTAATATAACAATAGAAATGTGAAAATTGGGGAATAGATTCAAAGTTATAAATAAATTGTTGAAATAATATGTAATAAGTGCAATTTGAATGAATCAATGTTAGCATAGATTAAAGTAATAATTGGGAATCATATATATGAAATAATAACGAGAATGCAAGGTAATAAATGCTAATCAAGGTTAATAATTTATAAACTTGAACGAAATTCCAATTTTATATAATATAATTTAAATGTCATGATTGGCTATGATTTGAACATAAGTGAATGAAATTAGTAGTGTGAAAATAAATGCCAAAATTGATTTTAAGAAATAAAAGCTTATTTTTGTGACAAAAAGGCAACGGTAATGTTTACGGTAGGTTGCCTATTTATTTATTTATTTAAATTGTTAGTCGAAATTGGAAATAAGTTTGTAATAAATGTAAATAAATGTTACATTAATGTGAAATGTAACCAATGTTAATTTTATTTATAATATAACAAGTGGGGGATTTAAGGAGTGAAATTGTAAATTTGAAGTTAAGTAATATGGACATAGTAAAGATGGCAATCAAACCAAATATTTGGGAATCAAAATTTATTTAATTTTGAAGGTAATCAATAATTAACAGATTAAATGGTAAGTAATTAGGATTAAATTCTATTTTAATTGAAACTGAATGTAGATTTAATGTAATAACATTAAGGCTAACTAAATTAGCATTACAGATGGAATTATAGTCTGGATTGATAGGTAACGAACTTATAAATGCAATTAGGAGCAAATAGGTGGCAAATTAATATAGGTTGTTTATTTATTTAATGTGTAAATAAACTTTGGTAAATCAATTTCTATAAATCAAAATTTAACATTTTGTTAATATAAATGAAAGTATAGATATTTATTAATTTAGTTGAAGTATAAAATTCAATAATTGAAGAAATTGCAAGTAAATGAGATTGAATATAGTTAAATAATACGTTATTTGAAATAAAGATAATATGAGAAATTTATGTAATAGTTTTGAATCCAATATTTAATCCATCTATTTGACAGGAATGGATGGAATACTAATAAATTTATTTAACTAAATGGAATTTTGGGGATTTTATTTATAATTAGTGAATTTAATGAAATTAAGGATTGATATTGAAACTTATAAATTAACCTTCTCTAAATTGACATATATATTTGTTTAAATCATTGTAAATGATTATGAAGTTAAAAAAGTTGAAATTTGTCAATTATCGAGATAAAATTTAAAATTTGATTTAATTAATTAAGTATTTATTTATTTAATTAATGAAAAAATAGCCATTTTAGATACTGTAACGACCCGCCTTTTCGCACGCTTCAAATCGACACACATGCCCATTCAAACCATACGGAAGGGCGGATTGTTATGGGGTAAATAAGAGAAACAGAGAAGAAAATAAAATAAAACAGAATCTCACAGCGGAAGGATAAAATATAAAAATCAATATATAGTTCATAAAACTGTTTACAAACATTTGCTTCTTCTTTATACAATAAATATCAGAGTTCACATACCAATAAATATCAATGCAGCGGAGTCAAATGGTGTAGTGGAATATTATAATAGATAGTAATACTACAAATCTTCGTCTTCGTCCTCCAGAATAAAATCTTCAAATCCTGATACGCTCGGACTGACCCGAGCGAATTGAAAAGACAAAACACTCGAGTCAGAACTAAAAGGTCTCATGTAAGTTAAATCAACAGGAATAAATATGAGTGTAGTAACTTAAAAGATGCTCGGGATTTACATCTCTTAAGGATCCGTTAAACTATTTACTATGTAGTATATTTCGCTATTATAATAGTGTCTATTTGTAAAATAAACTTACTTTTAAATAGCGTTAAGGAGTGACCCAATATTCCCCTTAATACAAAATATATTCCCATAGTCTATATAGTACCGTAATCTCCCCCGTACTGGGCGTCGTCAGAGGGCACTCCAAAGGTATGATACAAAACAAAATCGTATAAGTCGCGCTAGGGTAGGTGACATGGCACAACTAGGCAATGCCAGGGTAGATATACCGATTACGCTTCCGAGCTGGTGGTAACGCGTAGCCACAGCTACCGCCCATCTCGGAAAAACCCCCCCTTAAAATCAAAAGTAAAAGTGGCCACCGAATCAATCTAAAGTCAGAGTATCGTATCGAAGAGGAGTATCCGATAAAGGGCGCTAACCACCTTGGCCCGTTGATCGCTTCTCTTTTAGCCACCTTATGCCAAATCACGGGAGTCGGGTCCACGTATTTACCTCAAAGGAAACGCCGCCGCCATCCTACTTCATTCTGGAATCTCCACCGCGTACACTGTTGTTAAAGTGGTTTTTGGGGTTGGCAGAGAGTATGACAAATTCTGATCCCGGTCTCTTTAACAACCAAACGTTATTATAACACCGTGGTTATTTTAAAATAATTTATACTTTAAAACCAGAATACAATATCTCTTTCAAACTATATAAATACGATATCATTTATATTTTTAAAACCAAATCAATATTGATATCATTTCAAATATATCTTTTTTCTAAAACCATACCACTTCAAATTTATGATATCTCGAAACCATACATTTAAATTTTAAATCCTCAAAACATAATACTTCGAAATCCATAGCTTTAAAACCATAACTTCCAACTTAAATGGTTTGGATATTCAACAGTATATAAAATAAAACAGTTGAATTTAAAATTTCTTTACAAAGTAAATAATTTCCACGCCTTTACAATTTTATTCACTTTAAATTCCGTCTAAACCCATAATAGATTCACTTTCAGTTTGAATAAACACTTCGATTTCAATATTTTCAAACTTTGAGTATTTAATAAATTTCAAAACTAAGGTTGGGAATTTCTATTCAACAATTCTATTATTTAGTTTTGAAATGTTTACATAATAGATCCATAACCATTCAAAATAAAACCCAAATTTATTAACACTAAATATTTCCTTCCATTTACTTATACTAGAATTATTCATAAAAAAAATTCAGATATAAATATCATACCTTTGAATTTCAAGTTTAGTAAGTTTTACATCAACTTATGGAGTTTAATTTTTAAATAAGCTCAATTCCAAATAAATTTCCAATTTACCTTCCACTCTTATTTGGTTTAAATCGTTAAAACTCTATATATATATACCATATCTTAAACCTATACTTGACCATATATTATAAATTATTAAACTCTATTATTCAACTTATATATTTTATTTAACAGATTTATACATAGCTTAAATTCAAAAACTTAACTATATATGTATATATATAAAATAATATTTATATAATATCAAAATTTAATATTTATTAAACTGTATCCTATCCAAACCACAGAAATTATTTCAAAAATAATTATATATATATATATATATATATATATATATATATATATACACTACGATGCCTGTATAAAATTTTATATCCTATGGTCAAGCGATACGGATATTTATCATTTCAATCCACAATTTAAAAAAAATGCGGTTGTATATCATATCAAAACGCAATCCCGAATCAAATGAAATGCATGATAACTTGCAGATTATATAATATAGAACACATCATCCATTCACCAAACATCATTCATCAACCATTTATTTCAATCATCATCCAATTTGAACAAACATCAATAAATAGCATATAAAATATAACAGGTGTGAATGAACAGTTTATATTCACAAATAAATTAATAATTGTTTAATTGGAAGTTTATATGCAAAAATAAATAAATTTAACTGTCAATTTATATGCAATAATAAAATTAAATAACAATTAAATTTAAATAAATGTAATCTAACTGAGATGATGAATAAAATATGCCAAACAGTCATAAATGAATTTCCACTCATATCATAAATCAATTTAACAAACATAAGTAATTTTAGAAGTTGTGAGTGGGTTAAAACACTCACCTTTTGAATTTAAATTGAATTTAAACCCAAAAATTTGACAGTCACCAAATCCGTCCAAACATGCACCATAATGTCCGGAATTTTATTTCGATCCTAACAAAAGAAACCGCACGTAAAAAGAATTTCATATGCGAAAGTTATAGCTGTTAGAACGGGCTGAAAACAAAAATTAAAATAAAAACAGAAAAATAAATTAACCCTACCTCATATGCCACGTCAGCGCTAACTTCTGCTCGCACCGATTTCACGCGTCTACAGTAAATCAACTTCGGCTACAGGAAGACGAAGTCAACTTCAAAACCGCCCCTTCCGATCGCACGTGGCTGGAGCCACGTTCCCCTGCGTCGCAAGCCTCGGCATGCTCGGCCGACCCTACAGTCGCTTCCCCCCCTCCACGTCACGTACGACGCTGAAACATCACCCCCACAGCCAGCCGCCGCGACCCATAAACAACCCTAATCGAATTTATTCCCCCAATCCAGCCATTAGTTCGACGAATCAACAACTCCGATGAACAGCACTCGGTTCCCTCTTCAAAACGAAAGGCTGAAAATAAACGATCACTTTTTGAGCAAACGATAACTCGAATCGAAAAATGATTGCACCATTGAATTACGCTCGTCGAGAGCAATAACTTGTATTTTTTTGAGATTTTTCTAAGGACTTTAAATTTTGACTTTTGATTTTGAATTGTAATTGGATCTAGGGTTTGATTCCATTAAGGAAGAGAAAGAGTTAAGGAAATGAACGCACAAACAAACGAGAATAGATAAAGGCTAGGGTTTATAACTGGATTTATATAGGTAGGTTAGAAATAGAATAGACGGATCTGATAAACCAACGTGCTGAACGATAATTGGCCCAAAAAGCTCTTTTCGACTCCGGGATGAAATTTGGTCAACCCATATATCACAATAGGTGTTTTAAAATATTCTGAATGTGATGGAAAAAGTTTCACGTCCAAATTCCATCGTATGAAGAAGTTATGATGAAATCAATATTTCCAAATTGATTTCAATTAAATTGATTTCAAGGCGTTTCGCGTTCGTACGATCAAACGACAAGTCCGATCGCTACGAAACTTGAAACCCTACAATAATTCACTGTTAGGGATCCGATGAAACTTGTTTCGTCGAATTCCGAGTCCGTGATCAAAATGGCTATTTTTATATTAATTAAATAAATTTAAAATAAACTAATTAAATCAATTTCGTGTTAAAAATTCTGAACTTTGCAATCTTTATCACTTTATAATTTTCAAACATTTACAATGATTTAACAATTTTTAAAAGTCAATTTATTAAAGATTAACCAATAGAAATCTTCAATTTCATAAAATTCAAAATTATAGATAAATTTCCAAAATTTCCGTTAAATTGAATTTACCCATAATTATTCCATTCATATTTCAAATAGAAGGGTTTACCATTGGATTTAAAATTATTACATAAGTATTTCCCAATTTTCAACTTAATTTTTAATTTAACGTAATAATTAAATATTTGATGTCATTTATTGTCAATAAATCCAACTATTATAATTAAACAAATTAACTCGCTGTTAAAGATTCAAATTCTATAATTCATAAACTTCATCATCTTGATTTTCCTATTAATTTATAATTCTTTAAACCAATTCTCATCTCTATTTGAAGTAACTTAATTCACCAATTATAGAATTTATTTCAATTTCTTAAAATAACCTCTTTATTATACATTGAATCCAATTTATTTTGATAAGTTTCCAATTGAATGGATTAGATTCAATTTCAACCTTTAACTTACCCTTAAGTTTAGGTCATAATCAATTTATAACTTATTCCTTTCTTAGTTATTACTTTACATACTTCTCGTATTAATTTCACAATTAATCATAATTATTAAAGTAACGCTTATAATAAATACGACCCTATTATTACTCAACATTTAAACGAACATTATTTCATTTTCCATTAGTGTAATATTCATTTATTTTATTATCACTTATTACAAATTCTAATTCCATTAACAAACAAGCAGGTAATTTAAAATATATGTTACAAATTTTTAATTAATCACTATTCATTATTATTGACTTTAATTTAGCATTACTTACCTTGCATTAACATTGTTATTTAAAATCCCTATCCAATTGCAATTTATATTCTAATGAATACATTTACTCTTTTCCGTTATGTTATTAATTATCATCAAGGCACATCTAATTATCTTTATTGGTAAATGAGTGAATTTACTAGTGACCCACTACTATAACCTTTAATATACTTGTATATTTATTTATCAATCAATATTTACGTTCTTTTTTTTCCATTCAAATTGATTTATAACCTAATATACATTTATATTAGTCCCATTTCATTCCATTCATTAATGGGTATTGCACTAACCTTATTACTTTACATTACATTCAGTTTCCAAATTTTATAGAATTTAATTCTAATTACTTACCATTTAATCCATCAATTATTTATTCTATCCAAGCATGTATTCATATTTTATTTTAATTTATTTATTCGATGTTGACAACCACTTAATAAAATTTACTTTCATATATATATATATATATATATATATAGTTGTAATTCAATTCAGTTATTATTTCATTAATACTATTTCCAATTTATTTCTTTAAGTATTAATTTCCCAAATCAAATTTAATTAACAAATTATAATGGTTTCCACTATTTCTTCAATTGGATTTCATTTAAATACTAATTTATCACCTTTTTTTTAGAAAATTTCTATTACAAAATCCTATTTAATTAACAACCTTAATTGTCGAAATTTACAGGTCGTTACACTCTCCTCCACTCAAAACTTTTCGTCCCCGAAAAGGAAAAGAAGGGAGAAGGAAGAATTTAAATAAACAATACATCTAATTCAATATATTTCTTTAAATAAAATATACCCATTTTATAATCATTATATCTTTTTATACTTAAAAAAGTTTGGAAAAACAATTTCAAAATAATTTCTAAGTCCAAAAATTTACGAAAAATTTCGGCAGAGTGTCCTTTGTACGGAGAGCTCGGGAGAAAATATAACATTTATATTACATATATTATTAAAAATATTATATCCCAACCCGGGAAAATATATAAAATAGCGCTAAAGGCCGAAATCCGAAACGTACCTATTTGTCGGGAATTTACGCTTAATTTATGGAACCGAAAGCAGTAGCAATTGCTTCCATAACGTGCATTTCACTTATAAAATCCAAAGGGTTAACAATTTATATAAAGAGAAATATTTATGGGGTTTCAATCACTAGCAACAAATCAATACAACAACCATCAATTTCAACAAACAGCATACACGAAAAATACAAAACAACCATTTAATTAAACAAACAAATAGTTGCTCGGGTTCAAAACTTTTAAATTGTACGGAATTTAGAATAAACTACTAGCTCATCATTTACTCAACAGTCTTAGATAAAACTAAATAGATTATTCATTCACCACAAATCCAATTTTAAAGTATCCTTGCCCAAACAACCATCACTAAGTAACAACAATTCGTATTAACAAATCAAATTAACTTATTATTAATTTTATTTCGTACATTAGTTGTTTGATTTCCTTTCTTTCATTCATTTAGTGATTACTTAATTTTTTTCATTTATTACTTACAATATTCAAAAAAAAAATTCATTAACTCAGGTCATGCCAGTTCCTTTTTTTATTTCGTTATAACTATTCATTCATTTATTATTGCATGTCTTCATTTATTTATTACAGTATTCATTTTCCTGCAAATTTTATTTATAAATAGCTTCAAATTTTTACTTAAGTTCATTATCATTCATTTACACTACTTTATTTCATTTATTTTCAATTTAAACTTAAGTTTATAACATTAAATTCTCATTTAACAGCAATTTCGTAGAATACTTTCATTATTTCAAATATCTACTTGTATAATATTCTATTACAAACTCTTATTAAACATTTCAACTTTTAATATTTGGTAAGTTATATATATGTTATTTAAGGGTGTAATTTGAACGTTATACAAGTTTGTTCCATTTCCTTTAATTAATTCATTGTTCAATAAAATTTTACCTTTTTCTTATAAGTTACAATTTCAACTTCCTTTTCATTTCCTTTATAACTTAGCCTTAAATCTCTTACCTAAATTAGAGGTTTCAATTATTAATTACTTACCTTTCATTCCACTACAATAATTGAAGCAATTAATTAATGGAAATTTAAGAATTTAATATCGGGTTAAATTTTCAATTATTTTAAGACAATAGATAAATATATTCTTACAACTTATATATCTCTAATTTATTTAAAACGATTCAAAATTTATATATTTTTCAAAAATGAATCTGCAGTAGAACTACTACAGTGGCCTTCCCCCTTCGAAACTCGAAAATGAAAGTCGATGATGCGGCCGCCATCACCGAAATTATTTTCCAGCGACAGAGGGGAAAGTACAAAACTTATTTTGTCCAAAATCTTCTTTAAAACAATTCTTCTGAATTATATTAAATGTTCATATCAGAAAATACTTCTAAACAATATTATCATATTCCAAAATTTATTCGAAAGAAATTTTCAAAACCCCGGAACATAAATTCTAAATTTTCAAATTTCATTTATTTTATTTTTCAATCTTATTTCTATTATTATTTATACACTTTATAACCTAACAACCAATCTATTGCAGCCAAATATAGATATCATTTGATATTTTTTATTTTATATATAGAAAATATAATAAGCAAAATTATTTCATTCAACTATATAAAACAAATATTATGTCGGTCTGTCCTATTAAGTGTTTAAAAATCCCTACTGATGTAACAGCGTCCCATGCACCAACCAGAATTTATAAATACAAAACGGAACAGATTAACACAATATTAAAGTCTTTTTATAACACTAACAAATACGCTCTCTCATATATATACACTCAGCGACTCCCATAGGGTATTACTACCCTATTAGTAAAGAGTCAAACCCCACAAAGCTAAGGTTTATCGCTAAACCAAAGCTCTGATACCAGATGTACCGTCCTGCCTTTTCGCCCGCTTCAAATCGACACATGAGCCCATTCAAACCATACGGAAGGGCGGATTAAGTAAGAGAAACAGAGAAGAAAATAAAATAAAACAGAATCTCACAGCGGAAGGATAAAATATAAAAATCAATATATAGTTCATAAAACTGTTTACAAAAATTTGCTTCTTCTTTATATAATAAATATCAGAGTTCACATACCAATAAATATCAATGCAGCGGAATCAAATGGTGTAGTGGAATAATATAATAGATAGTAATACTACAAATCTTCGTCTTCGTCCTCCAGAATAAAATCTTCAAATCCTGATACGCTCGGACTGACCCGAGCGAATTGAAAAGACAAAACACTCGAGTCAGAACTAAAAGATCTTGTGTAAGTTAAATCAACAGGAATAAATATGAGTGTAGTAACTTAAAAGATGCTCGAGATTTACATCTCTTAAGGATTCGCTAAACTATTTACTATGTAGTATATTTCGCTATTATAATAGTGTCTATTTGTAAAATAAACTTAATTTTAAATAGCGTTAAGGAGTGACCCAATATTCCTCTTAACACAAAATATATTCTCATAGTCTATACAGTACCGTAATCTCCCCCGTACTGGGCGTCCTCAGAGGGCACTCCATAGGTATGGTACAAAACAAAATCGTATAAGGCGCGTTAGGGTAGGTGACACGGCACAACTAGGCAATGCCAGGGTAGATATACCAATTACGCTTCCGGGCTGGTGGTAACGCGTAGCCGCAGCTAGCGCCGATCTAGGACAAACTCCCCCCTAAAATCAAAAGTAAAAGTGGCCACCAAATCAATCCAAAGTCAGAGTATAGTATCGAAGAGGAGTATCCGATAAAGGGCGCTAACCCCCTTGGCCCATCGATCGCTTCTTTTTAGCCACTTTATGCCAACTCACGGGAGTCGGGTCCACGTATTTACCTCAAAGGAAACGCCGCCACCATCCTACTTCATTCTGGAATCTCCACCGCGTACACGGTTGTTAAAGTGGTTTTCGGGGTTGGCAGAGAATATGACAACTTTCGATTTCGATCTCTTTAACAACCAAATGTTATTATAACACCGCGGTTATTTTAGAATAATTTATACTTTAAAACCAGAATATAATATCTCTTTCAAACTATATAAATACGATATCATTTATATTTTTAAAACCAAATCAATATTGACATCATTTCAAATATATCTTTTTTCTAAAACCATACCACTTTAAATTTATAATACCTCGAAACCATACATTTAAATTTTAAATCCTCAAAACATAATACTTTGAAATCCATAGCTTTAAAACCATAACTTCCAACTTAAATGGTTTGGATATTCAACAGTATATAAAATAAAACAGTTGAATGTAAAATTTCTTTATAAAGTAAATAATTTCCACGTCTTTACAATTTTATTCACTTTAAATTCCGTCTAAACCCATAACTTTTAGATTCACTCTCAGTTTGAAATAAACCCTTCGATTTCAATATTTCAAACTTTGAGTATTTAATAAATTTCAAAACAAAGGTTGGGAATTTCTATTCAAAAATTCAATTATTTAGTTTTGAAATGTTTACATAATAGATCAATAACCATTCAAAATAAAACCCAAATTTATCAACACTAAATATTTCCTTCCATTTATTTATACTAGAATTATTCATTAAAAAAATTCAGATATAAATCTCATACCTTTGAAATTTCAAGTTTAATAAGTTTTACATCAACTTATGGAGTTTAATTTTTAAATAAGCTCAATTCCAAATAAATTTCCAACTTACCTTCCACTTTTATTTGATTTAAATCGTTAAAACTCTATATATACACCATATCTTAAACCTGTACTTGACCATATATTATAAATTATTAAACTCTATTATTCAACTTATATATTTTATTTAACATATTTATACATAGCTTAAATCCAAAAACTTAACTCTATATGTATATATATAAAATAATATTTATATAATATCAAAATTTAATATTTATTAAACTGTATCCTATCCAAACCATAGAAATTATTTAAAAAATAATTTTATCTATATATACCGCGGTGTCTGTATAAAATTTTCTATCCTATAGTCAAGTGATACGGATATTTATCATTTAAATCCGCAATTTAAAAAAATGCGGTTGTTCATTTCAAACCGCAATCCCGAATGAAATGAAATTCATGATAACTTGCAGATTATATAATATAGAACACATCATCCATTCACCAAACATCATTCATCAACCATTTATTTCAATCATCATCCAATTTGAACAAACATCAACAAATAGCATATAAAATATAACAGGTATCAATGAACAGTTTATATTCACAAATAAATTAATAATTGTTTAATTAGAAGTTTGTATGCAAAAATAAATAAATTTAACTGTCAATTTATATGCAATAATAAAATTAAATAACAATTAAATTTAAATAAATGTAATCTAACTGAGACGATAAATAAAATATGCCAAATAGTCATAAATGAATTTCTACTCATATCATAAATCAATTTAACAAACATAAGAAATTTTAGAAGTTGTGAGTGGGTTAAAACACTCACCTTTTGAATTTAAATTGAATTTAAATTCAATTTAAATCCAAAAATTTGACATTCACCAAATCCATCCAAACCAGCACCATAATGTCCGGAATTTTATTTCGATCCTAACAAAAGAAACCGCATATAAAAAGGATTTCGTATGCGAAAGTTATAGCTCTTAGAACGGGCTGAAAACAAAAATTAAAATAAAAACATAAAAGCAAATTAACCCTACCTCATATGCCACGTCATCTCTACCTTCTGCTCGCACTGATTTCACGCTCTACAGTAAATCAACTTTGGCTACAGGAAGATGAAGTCAACTTCAAAACCGCCCCTTCTGATCGCACGTGGCTGGAGCCACATTCCGCTACGCCGCTCGCCTCGGGATGCTCGGCCGACTCTGCAGTCGCTTCGCCCCTTCCACATCACATTCGATGCTGAATCATCACCCCCACAGCCAGCTGCCGCCACCCATAAACAACCCTAATCGAATTTATTCCTCCAATCCAACCGTTAGTTCGACGAATCAACAACTCCGATGAGCAGCACTCGATTCCCTCTTCAAAACGCTACCCTTCAATTGACGATCCGTCGAAGATCATCAAACACCCATGAACGGCCGAAAACAAATGATCACTTTCTGAGCAAACGATAAATCGAATCGAAAAACGAATTGTACCATTGAATTACGCTCGTCGAGAGCAATAACTTATATTTTTTTTGAGATTTTTCTGAGGACTTTGAATTTTGACTTTTGACTTTTGATTTTGAATTGTAATTGGATCTAGGGTTTGCATCCATTAAGGAAGTGAAAGAGTTGAGGAAATGAATGCACAAACAAACGAGAATAGATGGAGGCCAGGGTTTATAACTGGGTTTATATAGGTAGGTTAGAAATAGAATAGATGGATCTGATAAACAAACGTGTTGAACGATAATTGGCCCATAAAGCCCGTTTCAACTCCGGAACGAAATTGGGTCAACCCACATATCACAATAGGTGTTTTAAAATATTCTGAACGCAATGGAAAAAGTTCACGTCCAAATTCCATCGTATGAAGAAGTTATGCTGAACTCAATATTTCCAAATTGATTTCAAATTGATTTCAATTAAATCGATTTCAAGGCGTTTCGCGTTCGTACGATCAAACGACAAGTCCGATCGCTACGGAACTTGAAACCTACAATAAGTCACTGTTACGGATCCGATGAAACTTGTTTCATCGAAATCCGAGTCCGTGACCAAAATGGCTATTTTTATATTAATTAAATAAATTTAAAATGAATAAATTAAATTAATTTCGCGTTAAAAATTCTGAACTTTGCATTCTTTATCACTTTATAATTTTCAAACGTTTACAATGATTTAACAATTTTTAAAAGTCAATTTATTAAAGATTAACCAATAGAAATCTTCAATTTCATAAAATTCAAAATTATAGATAAATTTCCAAAATTTCCATTAAATTGAATTTACCCATAATTATTCCATTCATAATTCAAATAGAAGGGTTTACCATTGGATTTATAATTATTACATAAATATTTCCCAATTTTCAAATTAATTTTTAATTTAACGTAATAATTAAGTATTTGATGTCATTTGCTGTCAATAAATCCAACTATTATAAATTAAACATATTAACTCACCATTAAAGATTCAAATTCTATAATTCATAAACTTCATCATCTTGATTTACCTATTAATTTATAATTCTTTAAACCAATTCCCATCTCTATTTAAAGTAACTTAATTCACCAATTATAGAATTTATTTCAATTTCTTAAAATAACCTCTTTATTATACATTGAATCCAATTTATTTTGATAAGTTTCCAATTGAATGGATTAGATTCAATTTCAACCTTTAACTTACCCTTTAGTTTAGGTCATAATCAATTTATAACGTGTTCCTTTCTTAGTTATTACTTTACATACTTCTCGTATTAATTTCTTAATTAATCATAATTATTAAAGTAACGCTTATAATAAATACGACCCTATAATTACTCAACATTTAAACGAACATTATTTCATTTTCCATTAGTGTAACATTCATTTATTTTATTATCATTTATTACAAATTCTAATTCCATTAACAAACAAGCAGGTAATTTATAATATATGTTACAAATTTTTAATTAATCACTATTCATTATTATTGACTTTAATTTAGCATTACTTACCTTGCATTAACATTGTTACTTAAAATCCCTATCCAATTGCAATTTATATTCTAATGAATACATTTACACTTTTCCTTTATGTTATTAATTATCATCAAGGCACATCTAATTATCTTTATTGGTAAATGAGTGAATTTACTAGTAACCCACTATTATAACCTTTAATATACTTGCATATTTATTTATCAATCAATATTTACATTCTTTTTTTTTCCATTCAAATTGATTATAACCTAATATACATTTATATTAGTCCCATTTCATTCCATTCATTAATAGGTATTACATTAACCTTATTACTTTACATTACATTCAGTTTCCAAATTTTATAGAATTTAATTCTAATAACTTACCATTTAATCCATCAATTATTTATTCTATCCAAACATGTATTTAGAATTTATTTTAATTAATTTATTCAATGTTGACAACCACTTAATAAAATTTACTTTCATATATATAGTTGTAATTCAATTCAGTTATTATTTCATTAATACTATTTCCAATTTATTTCTTCCAGTATTAATTTAACAAATTAAATTTAATCAACAAATTATAATGGTTTCCACTATTTCTTCAATTGGAATTCATTTCAATACTAATTTATCACCTTTTTTTTACAAAATTTCAATTACAAAATCCTATTTAATTAACAACCTTAATTGTCGAAATTTACGGGTCGTTACACGCTCCCCCACTCAAAACTTTTCGTCCACGAAAAGGAAAAGAAGGGAGAAGGAAGAATTTAAATAAACAATACATCTTATTCAATTTATTTCTTTAAATAAAATATACCCATTTTATAATCATTTTATCTTTTTATACTTAAATAAACAATGTTTGGAAAAACAATTTCAAAATAATTTCTAGGCCCAAAAATTTACAAAAAATTTCGGCAGAGTGTGTTTTGTACAGAGAGCTCGGGAGAAAATATAATATCAAAATATAACAATTATATTAAATATATTATTCAAAATCTTATAATCCAACCCGGGAAAATATATAAAATAGCGCTATAGACCGAAATCCGAAACGTACCCATTTGTCGGAAATTTACGCTTAATTTATGGAACCAAAAGCAGTAGCAATTGCTTCCATAACCTGCATTTCACTTATAAAATCCAAAGAGTTAACAATTTATATAAAGTGAAATACTTAAGGGGTTTCAGTCACTAACAACAAATCAATACAACAACCATCAATTTCAACAAACAGCATACACAACAAATACAAAACAACCATTCAGTCAAACAAACAAATAGTTGTTCGGGTTCAAAACTTTTAAATTGTACGGAATGAAGAATAAACTACTAGCTCATCATTTACTCAACAGTCTTAGATAAAACTAAATAGATTATTCATTCACCACAAATCCAATTTTAAAGTATCCTTGCCCAAACAACCATCACTAAACAACAACAATTCCTATTAACAAATCAAATTAACTTATTATTAATTTTATTTCATACATTAGTTTTTTGATTTCCTTTCTTTCATTCTTTCAGTGATTACTTAATTTTTTCATTTATTACTTACAATATTCAAATTTTTTTCATTAACTCAGGTCATGCCAGTTCCTTTTTTTATTTCGTTATAGCTATTCATTCATTTATTATTGCATGTCCTCATTTATTTATTATAGTATTCATTTTCCTACAAATTTTATTTATAAATAGCTTCAAATTTTTACTTAATTTCATTATCATTCATTTACATTACTTTATTTCATTTATTTATCAATTTAAACTTAAGTTTATAACATTAAATTCTCATTTAACAGCAATTTCATTGAATACTTTCATTATTTCAAATTTCTACTTGTATAATATTCTATTACAAACTCTTATTAAACATTTCAACTTTTAATATTTGGTAAGTTATATATATTTTAACTAAGGGTGTAATTTGAAAGTTATACAAGTTCGTTCCATTTCCTTTAATTAATTCATTGTTCAATAAAAATTTACCTTTTTCTTATAAGTTATAATTTCAACTTCCTTTTCATTTCCTTTATAACTTAGCCTTAAATCTCTTACCTAAATTAGAGGTTTAAATTATTAATTACTTACCTTTCATTCCACTACAATAATCGAAACAATTAATTAATGGAAATTTAAGAATTTAATACCGGGTTAAATTTTCAATTTATTTTAAAACAATAGATAAATATATTCTTACAACTTATATATCTCTAATTTATTTAAAACAATTCATAATTTATATATTTTTCAAAAATGAATCTGCAGTAGAACTACTACAGTGGCCTTCCTCCTTCGAAACTCGAAAATGAAAGTAGATGATGTGGCCGCCATCACCGAAATTATTTTCCAGCGATAGAGGGGAAAGTACAAAACTTATTTTGTCCAAAATCTTCTTTAAAACCATTCTTCTAAATTATATTAAATGTTTATATCTGAAAAATAATTATAAACAATATTATCATGTTCCAAAATTTATTGGAAAGAAATTTTCAAAACCCCGGAACATAAATTCTAAATTTCCAAATTTCATTTATTTTATTTTTCGATCTTATTTCTATTATTATTTATACACTTTATTACCTAACAACCAATCTATTGCAGCCAAATATAGATATCATTTGAAAATTTTATTTTATATATAGAAAATATAATAGGCAAAATTATTTCATTCACCTATATAAAACAAATATTATGTCGATCTGTCCTATTAAGTGTTTAGAAGTCCCTATTGATGTCACAGCGTCCCATGCACCACCTAGTACAAAACGGAACAGATTAACACAATATTAAAATCTTTTTATAATACTAACAAATATGCTCTCTCATATATATAGACTCAGCGACTCCCATAGGGTATTACTACCCTATTAGTAAAGAGTCAAACCCTATAAAGCTAAGGTTTATCGCTAAACCAAAGCTCTGATACCAGATGTAACGTCCTACCTTTTTGCACGCTTCAAATCGACACACTTGCCCATTCAAACCATACGGAAGGGCGGATTGTTATGGGGTAAATAAGAGAAACAAAGAAGAAAATAAAATAAAACAGAATCTCACAGCGGAAGGATAAAATATAAAAATCAATATATAGTTCATAAAACTATTTACAAACATTTGCTTCTTCTTTATACAATAAATATTAGAGTTCACATACCAATAAATATCAATGCAGCGGAATCAAATGGTGTAGTGGAATAATATAATAGATAGTAATACTACAAATCTTCATCTTCGTCCTCCAGAATAAAATCTTCAAATCCTGAAACGCTCGGACTGACCTGAGCGAATTGAAAAGACAAAACACTCGAGTCAGAACTAAAAGATCTTATGTAAGTTAAATCAACAGGAATAAATATGAGTGCAGTAACTTAAAAGATGCTCGGGATTTACATCTCTTAAGGATCCGTTAAACTATTTACTATGTAGTATATTTCACTATTATAATAGTGTCTATTTGTAAAATAAACTTACTTTTAAATAGCGTTAAGGAGTGACCCAATATTCCCCTTAACACAAAATATATTCCCATAGTCTATACAGTACTGCAAGCTACCGCCCACCTCGGACAAACTCCCCCCTAAAATCAAAAGTAAAAGTGGCCACCGAATCAATACAAAGTCAGAGTATAGTATCGAAGAGGAGTATCCGATAAAGGGCGCTAACACCCTTGGCCCGTCGATCGCTCCTGTTTTAGCCACCTTATGCCAACTCACGGGATTCGGGTCTTACCTCAAAGGAAACGCCGCAATCAACCTACTTCATTCTGGAATCTCCACCGCGTACACGGTTGTTAAAGTGGTTTTCGGGGTTGGCAGAGAGTATGACAACTTTCGATCCCGGTCTCTTTAACAACCAAACATTATTATAACACCGCTGTGACGCCCCACCTCTATGCTCATAATAACAAAGAGTATTAAAGAAAATACTGTCTGTTATTACGAAGAATAAGGCTGGATAGGAGCGGCCATCCGTAGTTAGGCCTTACACTAGTATTGGTTATTTCGATAGGAGTGGTATATATTTTTATTTTTTTCATCTCTTATTTATTTACTCCCATCGACATACCCAATTCCAGTATAAAACGAACTACGATGGTTCATAATAGTTTAGGACAATAGATATAATAATAACACAGATATAACAGGAAGTCTCATATATATATATATAACTGATTTCAGTTGATATACATGTGATACAATACATATGATACAACTACAACTGTCAACTCTGGAAGTTACATATACAAGTACATCATCGTGAATAATATACATGAATATACAACATCCTATATAAATATACTGACTACTAAACATAACGACGACTACTCCAAAAGATATGAAAAGACTTCACAGCTCTAGCAGCAACCCAAAGCTAAAAATCTACAACCTGTAAATAATCAGTCTGACCCGAGTATTACATTCAAAAGAAAATAATACACGGGTCAGTCTAATTCAAACTCAGTTATTAGTGCACAGAAGCAATAATAATTAACTAATGAATAAACGACAGTCACAATAAATCTCGTCTATCCGATCCTTAAATAAAGAAATCGGATAACGATAAATATAACACGTAACAGTGTTAAACAACAAATCAGCAAATTAAACCAATTCACAATACAATTCAGAATATTGAATTGAATAAACAAAACAGTTCAAACCATTGAAATATCAATTAAAATATTAATTCGGGTAGGGCTGCAGTACACGCACGCGTGCACTGCCTCGCCACTACAGCATATGGAATATGCAAAAGATCAAATAATCAAAACAAGATAGAATATCATAAAAGCCATACCGTGTGGCTGCAGTTCACGCTTGCGTGCACTGCCTTGCCACTACAGTGATAATGTACCCAAAAACTCAATTCCGTGTGGCTTCAGTTCACGCATGCGTGCACTGCCTTGCCACAACAGTAATGATGTACACAAACAGGCACAAGGTCAAACCCGAAATACCGGATTCAACACAGGTGAAATTCCAAAATCAATATGAAATTCAGGTGCAATAAAAATTGAATAGTGACATGCACAAACATACGAATATGTCAGAGAAACACGTCGTGACTACAAAGTTAAGTCACTTACGAAATGCAGAGGTCAAGTCAGTGACTCAACACAACTAAAAAGTAACTCAACTCGAATACAAAGCACAATAGCTCGCATGAAGGTTACACTGTAACAGATACGACAGGTATACCATAGTGAAACTGGACAGTATCATCTAAATGCATGAACAAAGCATGCTACAGGTCTTGTAACATGGATGGACAATCACCTATATGCAACAATGAAATGAAACTGCAACTGAATAGATAGTACACAACACATAACTCGAACAATGGTCAACCATATATAAAACAGTAACGAGTTAGGTATAACAACAGGAAGACAGTGCATAAACATGTATATACACATGTATGCCATCAAACTCCAACCAAATGAACTAAATGTAACTGCGACAGCCGGAATGGCGACATACAATATGCAGGTGTGATATTGGATAGTGCAAGTAATGACACAGACTTGGGTGGCACGGTGAGGCAAATAAAATCAAATGCCATCAGGTCGGCAAATTGCAATGCAAAATCAAGGTCAATGCAGACCAACTTAATCATACAATCAAATAGCCATGCTCGAACCCAATGCAGTGGACAATATGATGAACAAGTATGCAGCTGTGAGACTAAAAATGCAAACACCAGACTCGAGTACAAAGAAAACTCAAGTGCAGTGAATTAAATGACACAAACACCGCAACAACACAATGACAACAAGCAACAGTGCAACATCAGGGCGAGCAAAATGGAAATACAGTAAAGCAACACAATTCAAAACAGCAGGTCAGAGACTAATATATGAAGTCTCGAACCAAAATAAGGTCGTAGGAAATTTCAAATCAAATCAGTGCAACCACATGATGACCAGGCAAGACTACATGATGAACACTATGCAAGTGAAGATGGCGAAAACCACTAGACTTAACCCAATGCAACAGTGATCAAAGGAAGTATAACTGCAAATATTAAAGTACCTAAAGCATGGGTTAAAATCAAACAAGTCCAGATGCATACACGCATCGTATAGCAGTGCACAAACTAATGAACATGCTGCAGCCGAGATACATGCTACAGAGATCCGAAAACCAAGTTACAACCTAAATCAATGACTAGATTCAACTCGCATAAACCCAGTAAAGTAATGAAAACAAGTGAAACCAAAATGACAGTGATATACACAATCAACAAACAAGTCAGCAATCCAACTAAAATCAAATATATTCGAAAAATATGGAAATCAAAAATTTCCAATTATATCAGAAAATCGAACAACCATGCAAGAGCCGACAACTACAAAATCACCCTCGTCCAATCGAAATCATTGACTGAAGTCAAGTGAAACCGAAGTGGCCATGAATACCAAACAGTGTCAGAAAATCCAAGCAATCGAAGAGTCGAACCACATCACAGTTCAAAACCACAAAAAAACAGAGAAACCGACATCGTTTAAATGAAATCAATTTACTGCAGCAAAGCGCTAAGGCTTGAATTAGAATGTGAGTGGAACCACTCACCTTTGTCGACGAATCCCAACCAATAGTAGCCGCAAGCATCTCCTTTTTCTCGCCCGTTACACGATGCCCAAAATGAAGCAAGGACGAACTCCTTCGAGTGGCCAAAGTCAACATCAAACCTTGATTCGACGATCACAAACGATCGATCGGCAAGCCATCTCGAGGAGCAACTCACCAGATCAAAGCAATTAAAGTCGAAGGCTTGGAAATCAAAGAACAAATCGACGAAAAAACCCGAAACCCTAATTTGAAGAAAAGGGGAACGAGCACACCATTTTTTTCTTTCGTTCGAATGTTTTTAAGGTTTTGAATGAAAAGAAAATGGGTAGAGGAGTGGGTGTCCGCCTTAGCTAATAACCACGGCATCAAAATATAAGTGGCTGAGATTCAACTTTTTCAAAGCTACTAAATTCCTTAATCAAATTATTAAAGAGTCACAACCAAATTTAAAGACTTCAAACAGCAATTAGCTATCCATTTAATCGTCATTTGAAATAATTAATTTTCACAAAACTCAGGGTTGTTACAGACTCACCTCCTTATAAAAATTGCGTCCCCGCAATTTTCATAATTAAAGCTGTCTATAATTTTTTTTTCTCTTTTTTTTTACATAAACTGGTTAAGCTAGAAAAATAAATTGTCAAAAACACAAACTCCATAAGAAATCTTTTAATTTTAAATAAAAGAAATTCACAAATTCTCAACAAAATCTAATTATCTAATAGATAATCAGAAAACAGAAATCACAAAACATCAATATCTAATTATAAATACGATAATTAGAAGACAACAAAAATCTAATTATCACTAAAGATAATTATAAAACCCAAATCGCAAATTGCAAAACCGCAAATATCTAGTTACCAAAACAGTAATCAGAAAACAACAAAGGTCTATTTATCAAAAACGATAATCAGCATTCTCAAGCCAACAAATATTCAATTATCAAAAACGATAATCAAATCTCAAATTAACAAATATTCGATTATCAAAAACGATAATCAAATCTCAAATCAACTAATATTCGATTATCAAAAACGATAATCAAATCAACAAATATTCGATTATCAAAAACGATAATCAAATCAATAAATATTCGATTATCAAAAACGATAAGCAAATCTCAAATTAACAAGTATTCGATTATCAAAAACGATAATCAAATCAACAAATATTCGATTATCAAAAACGATAATCAAATCTCAAATCAACAACTATTCGATTATCAAAAACGATATTCAAATCAACAAATATTCGATTATCAAAAACGATAATCAAATCAACAAATATTCGATTATCAAAAACGATAATCAAATCTCAAATCAACAAATATTCGGTTATCAAAAAACGATAATCAAATCTCAAATCAACAAATATTCGATTATCATAAACGATAATCAAATCTCAAATCAACAAATATTCGATTATCAAAAACGATAATCAAATCAACAAATATTCGATTATCAAAAACGATAATCAAATCTCAAATCAACAAATATTCGATTATCAAAAACGATAATCAAATCTCAAATCAACAAATATTCGATTATCATAAACGATAATCAAATCTCAAATCAACAAATATTCGATTATCAAAAACAATAATCAAATCAACAAATATTCGATTATCAAAAACGATAATCAAATCTCAAATCAACAAATATTCGATTATCAAAAACGATAATCAAATCAACAAATATTCGATTATCAAAAACGATAATCAAATCTCAAATCAACAATTATTCGATTATCAAAAACGATAATCAAATCAACAAATATTCGATTATCAAAAAAGATAATCAGAATCAATAATTATTCGATTATCATAAACGATAATCAAATCAACAAATATCTAATTATCAAAAACGATAATCAGAACTCATAACAACAAATATCCAATTACCTGCAGATAATTGGAAACAACAAATATCTAGAAATCAATTAAGATGATCTAGAAAATCAACATAAAAGGTGGATCGATCCCAACAAATGGCGAGTTTTTAAGCTACGCCGCACGTGCATCAACATATGGCCGAAGCCTACCAAGTACCCAACATAATTTTGGCGCCCAACAAATGACCCGAAGGTCCAACATATGACCCGAAGGTCCGGTACTGGTATTGACCCGAAGGTCCAACATATGACCCGTAGGTCCAACATAGTGGATCGAAAGCACACGAAAATCATCATATATTCAATTAACGAGTCCGAAATTAACCGAAATAGCAAACGCATATGTCCCATACCACGTGTTTTACTAAATCGTTTGATTCTCTTCATCGTTTCCTTGAACGTGTAAAGTCATCAAAATCATCAAACAGCAAATGTTTCAATTAACGAGTCCGGAATTAACCGAAATAGTAAAAGTGTGATTCCATACTCCGCACTTTTGCTACATCGTTTAAATCTCTTCATCGTTTCCTTGAAAGTGCAAATTGTGTATTCCAGAAATAACATTTCACATTCTCAAACGGACAAATCCGGAATTAAGCGAATCAGTAAAAGAAAGGGGTCATAATCCTCGATTTTTCTGAAACGTTTAAGTCACTTTCTCATTCTTCTGAAAACGCAAACTGTAAAAATTCTGAATTTTTTTTATTTATTTTACAAAAGTAATAATTTACATTCTCAAACGAACAAGTCCGGAATTAAGAGAATCAGTAAAAGAAAGGGTTCATAGTCCTCGATTTTGCTGAATCGTTTAAATCTCTTTCTCATTCTTTTGAAAACGTAAACTGAAAATTTTTGAAAACAATTTTTATTTTTGAAACCATTTGAAAATCCGTGCTCAAAACAGCAACATCAAAATAATTTCGATATGGAAATTGTACTTCTCAAAACACCGTAAAAACGGATCTCAAAATCAGAATTGCGGAATAACCGCTTGAAAATCCACTTTAAAATTTGACGGTTACCAAAGTCAAAGCGACAGTAAATTTTTAAACGTCAAAATCTCATCAAAATAATTCGCAACAAAATATAACACTAGTGAATTTTCATTCATCAAAACATTCATCAAAAATGTCAACAAAACACCGTACTTCAAAAATTTAGCACAAGTGTTAAAATCCCGTTATAAAAATAACGGCAACAAAATACGTTTCATAACCAAGCATCGGTTCAACGTAAAATTAATGTAGTAACGTGCAACTCATGTTTGCACGCACACTACAAAACAAACAAAGAAATTACTCAAATATATCTTCGATGAAGATATTTTAAAACAGCAGAAATCTAATCAGATATGATTATCATCAAAGAAAACCAACAAGAAGTTTCAACAAATCAAATCCACTGGTTAACAACATAATGAAATTAAATTCATTCTCATATTTTGATTTGATTTGATTTTTTTTTTCAAATTAATTATCAGCTGTACACAGCGAATACAGTCTCACTGTTTCCGCTGCGCACTCTGATAAACAAAACACAATCCACTCAATCATCAAAACAAAAATTCTCTTTTATTTTTAGATAAAGCTATTTAAAAATTTCATCAAAATTTCAAAACTTTAGTTTTGACTCAAAACACAACTAAAACATCGACAAATAGTTGTAACACATGTTCCGTCTAAGTTATGTTTTATATTATGTCCATAAACCCCAAGCTCTGATACCAACTGTGACGCACCACTTCTATGCTCACAATAACAAAGAGTATTAAAGAAAATACTGTCTGTTATTACGAAGAATAAGGCTGGATAGGAGCGGCCATCCGTAGTTAGGCCTTACACTAGTATTGGTTATTTCGATAGGAGTGGTATATATTTTTATTTTTTCATCTCTTATTTATTTACTCCAATCGACATACCAATTCCAGTATAAAACGAACTACGATGGTTCATAATAGTTTAGGACAATAGATATAATAATAACACAGATAATATAAATGCGGAACACAGATATAACAGGAAGTCTCATATATATATAACTGATTTCAGTTGATATACATGTGATACAATACATATGATACAACTACAACTGTCGACTCTGGAAGTTACATATACAAGTACATCATCGTGAATAATATACATGAATATACAACATCCTATATAAATATACTGACTACTAAACATGACGACGACTACTCCAAAAGATATGAAAAGACTTCACAGCTCTAGCAGCAACCCAAAGCTAAAAATCTACAACCTGTAAATACTCGGTCTGACCCGAGTATTACATTCAAAAGAAAATAATACACGGGTCAGTCTAATTCAAACTCAGTTATTAGTGCACAGAAGCAATAATGATTAACTAATGAATAGACGACAGTCACAACAAATCTCGTCTATCCGATCCTTAAATAAAGAAATCGGATAACGATAAATATAACACGTAACAGTGTTAAACAACAAATCAGCAAATTAAACCAATTCAGAATACAATTTAGAATATTGAATTGAATAAACAAAACAGTTCAAACCATTGAAATATCAATTAAAATATTAATTCGGGTAGGTCTACAGTACACGCACGCGTGCACTGCCTCGCCACTACAGCATATGGAATATGCAAAAGATCAAATAATCAAAACAAGATAGAATATCATAAAAGCCATACCGTGTGGCTGCAGTTCACGCTTGCTTGCACTGCCTTGCCACTACAGTGATAATGTACCCAAAAACTCAATTCCGTGTGGCTGCAGTTCACGCTTGCGTGCACTGCCTTGCCACAACAGTAATGATGTACACAAACGGGCACAAGGTCAAACCCGAAATACCGGATTCAACACAGGTGAAATTCCAAATTCAATATGAAATTCAGGTGCAATAAAAATTGAATAGTGACATGCACAAACATACGAACATGTCAGAGAAACACGTCGTGACTACAAAGCTAAGTCACTTACGAAATGCAGAGGTCAAGTCAGTGACTCAACACAACTGCAAAGTAACTCAACTCGAATACAAAGCACAATAGCTCGCATGAAGGTTACACTGCAACAGATACGACAGGTATACCACAGTGAAACTGGACAGTATCATCTAAATGCATGAACAAAGCATGCTACAGGTCTTGTAACATGGATGGACAATCACCTATATGCAACAATGAAATGAAACTGCAACTGAATAGATAGTACACAACACATAACTCGAACAATGGTCAAACATACATAAAATAGTAATGAGTTAGGCATGACAACAGGAAGACGGTGCATAAACATGTATATACACATGTATGCCAGCAAACTCCAACCAAATGAACTAAATGTAACTGCGACGGCCGGAATGGCGACATACAGTATGCAGGTGTGATATTGGATAGTGCAAGTAATGACACAGACTTGGGTGGCACGGTGAGGCAAATAAAATCAAATGCCATCAGGTCGGCAAACTGCAATGCAAAATCAAGGTCAATGCAGACCAACTTAATCATACAATCAAATAGCCATGCTCGAACCCAATGCAGTGGACAATATGATGAACAAGTATGCAGCTGTGAGACTAAAAATGCAAACACCAGACTCGAGTACAAAGAAAACTCAAGTGCAGTGAATTAAATGACACAAACACTGCAACAACACAGTGACAACAAGCAACAGTGCAGCATCAGGGCGAGCAAAATGGAAATACAGTAAAGCGACACAATTCAAAACAGCAGGTCAGAGACTAATATATGAAGTCTCGAACCAAAATAAGGTCGTAGGAAATTTCAAATCAAATCAGTGCAACCACATGATGACCAGGCCAGACTACATGATGAACACTATGCAAGTGAAGATGGCGAAAACCACTAGACTTAACCCAATGCAACAATGATCAAAGGAAGTATAACTGCAAATATTAAAGTACCTAAAGCATGGGTTAAAATCAAACAAGTCCAGATGCATACACGCATCGTATAGCAGTGCACGAACTAATGAACATGCTGCAGCCGAGATACATGCTACAGAGATCCGAAAACGAAGGTACAACCTAAATCAATGACTAGATTCAACTCGCATAAACCCAGTAAAGTAATGAAAACAAGTGAAACCAAAATGATAGTGATATACACAATCAACAAACAAGTCAGCAATCCAACTAAAATCAAATATATTCGAAAAATATGGAAATCAAAAATTTCCAATTATATCAGAAAATCGAACAACCATGCAAGAGCCGACAACTACAAAATCAACCTTGTCCAATCGAAATCATTGACTGAAGTCAACTGAAACCGAAGTGGCCATGAAAACCAAACAGTGTCAGAAAACCCAAGCAATCGAAGAGTCGAACCACATCACAGTTCAAAACCACAAAAAAACAGAGAAACCGACATCATTTAAATGAAATCAATTGACTGCAGCAAAGCGCTAAGGCTTGAATTAGAATGTGAGTGGAACCACTAACCTTTGTCGACGAATCCCAACCAATAGTAGCCGCAAGCATCTCCTTTTTTTCGCCCGTTGCACGATGCCCAAAATGAAGCAAGGACGAACTCCTTCGAGTGGCCGAAGTCAACATCGAACCTTGATTCGACGATCACAAACGATCATCGGCAAGCCATTTCGAGGAGCAACTCACCAGATCAAAGCAATTAAAGTCGAAGGCTTGGAAATCAAAGAACAAATCGACGAAAAAACCCGAAACCCTAATTTGAAGAAAAGGGGAACGAACACGCCATTTTTTTTCTTCTTTCGTTCGAATGTTTTTAGGGTTTAGAATGAAAAGAAAATGGGTAGAGGAGTGGGTGTCCGCCTTAGCTAATAACCACGGCATCAAAATATAAGTGGCTGAGATTCAACTTTTTCAAAGCTACTAAATTCCTTAATCAAATTATTAAAGAGTCACAACCAAATTTAAAGACTTCAAACAACAATTAGCTATCCATTTAATCGTCATTTGAAATAATTAATTTTCACAAAACTCCGGGTTGTTACAACCGCGGTTATTTTAAAATAATTTATACTTTAAAACCAGAATTTAATATCTCTTTCAAATTATATAAATACGATATCATTTATATTTTTAAAACCAAATCAATATTGATACCATTTCAAATACATCTTTTTTCTAAAACCATACCACTTTAAATTTATAATATCTCGAAACCATACATTTAAATTTTAACTCCACAAAACATAATACTTCGAAATCCATAGCTTTAAAACCATAACTTCCAACTTAAATGGTTTGGATATTCAACAGTATATAAAATAAAACAGTTGAATTTAAAATTTCTTTATAAAGTAAATAATTTCCACGCCTTTACAATTTTATTCACTTTAAATTCCGTCTAAACCCATAACTTTTAGATTCACTTTCAGTTTGAAATAAACACTTCGATTTCAATATTTTCAAACTTTGAGTATTTAATGAATTTCAAAACTAAGGTTGGGAATTTCTATTCAACAATTCTATTATTTAGTTTTGAAATGTTTACATAATAGATCCATAACCATTCAAAATAAAACCCAAATTTATTAAAACTAAATATTTCCTTCCATTTTTCTATACTAGAATTATTTATAAAAAAAAACAGATATAAATATCATACCTTTGAAATTTCAAGTTTAATAAGTTACATCAACTTATGGAGTTTAATTTTTAAATAAGCTCAATTCTAAATAAATTTCCAATTTACCTTCCACTCTTATTTGATTTAAATCGTTAAAACTATATATATATATACCATATCTTAAACCTGTACTTGACCATATATTATAAATTATTAAACACTATTATTCAACTTATATATTTTATTTAACAGATTTATACATAGCTTAAATTCAAAAATTTAACTATATATGTATATATATAAAATAATATTTATATAATATCAAAATTTAATATTTATTAAACTCTATCCTATCCAAACCATAGAAATTATTTCAAAAATAATTATATATATATATATACCGCGGTGCCCGTATAAATTTTTCTATCATATGGTCAAGTGATACGAATATTTATCATTTCAATCTGCAATTTAAAAAAAATGCGGTTGTATATCATTTCAAACCGCAATCCCGAATGAAATGAAATGCATGATAACTTGCAGATTATATAATATAGAACACATCATCCATTCACCAAACATCATTCATCAACCATTTATTTCAATCATTATCCAATTTGAACAAACATCAATTAATAACATATAAAATATAACAGGTATCAATAAACAGTTTATATTCACAAATAAATTAATAACTGTTTAATTGGAAGTTTATATGCAAAAATAAATAAATTTAACATACAATTTATATGCAATAATAAAATTAAATAACAATTAAATTTAAATAAATGTAATCTAACTGAGATGATGAATAAAATATGCCAAACAGTCATAAATGAATTTCTACTCATATCATAAATCAATTTAACAAACATAAGAAATTTTAGAAGTTGTGAGTGGGTTAAAACACTCACCTTTTGAATTTAAATTGAATTTAAATTCAATTTAAACCCAAAAATTCGACAGTCACAAATCCGTCCAAACCAGCACCATAATGTCCAGAATTTTATTTTGATCCTAATAAAAGAAACCGTACATAAAAAGGATTTCGTATGCGAAAGTTATAGCTGTTAGAACGGGCTGAAAAAAAAAATTAAAATAAAAACTAAAAAACAAATTAACCCTACCTTATATGCCACGTCAGCGCTACCTTCTACTCGCACTGATTTCACGCGTCTATAGTAAATCAACTTCGGCTGCAGGAAGACAAAGTCAACTTCAAAACCGCCGCTTTCGATCGCACGTGGCTGGAGCCACATTCCCCTGCGTCGCTTGCCTCGGCATGCTCGGCTGACTCTGCAGTCGCTTCGCCCCCTCCACATCACGTACGACGCTGAAACATCACCCCCACAGCCAGAAGCCGCCACCCATAAACTACCCTAATCGAATTTATTCCCCCAATCCAGCTGTTAGTTCGACGAATCAACAACTCCGATGAGCAGCATTCGGTTCCCTCTTCAAAACACTACCCTTCAATTGACGATCCGTCGAAGATCATCAAACACCCATGAACGGTCGAAAATAAATGATCACTTTCTGAGCAAACGATAACTCGAATCGAAAAACGAACTGCACCATTGAATTACGCTCGTCGAGAGCAATAACTTATATTTATTTGAGATTTTTCCGAGGACTTTGAATTTTGACTTTTGATTTTGAATTGTAATTGGATCTAGGGTTTGCATCCATTAAGGAAGAGAAAGAGTTGAGGAAATGAACGCACAAACAAATGAGAATAGATGGAGGCTAGGGTTTATAACCGGGTTTATATAGGTAGGTTAGAAATAGAATAGATGGATCTGATAAACAAACGTGTTGAACGATAATTGTCCCAAAAAGCCCTTTTCGATTCCGGAACGAAATTGGGTCAACCCATATATCACAATAGGTGTTTTAAAATATTCTGAACACGATGGAAAAAGTTTCACGTCCAAATTCCATCATACGAAGAAGTTATGCTGAAATCAATATTTCCAAATTGATTTCAATTAGATTCGATTTCAAGGGGTTTCGCGTTCGTACGATCAAACGACAAGTATGATCGCTACGAAACTTGAAACCCTACAATAAATCACTGTTACTGATTCGATGAAACTTGTTTCGTCGAAATCCGAGTCCGTGACCAAAATGGCTATTTTTATATTAATTAAATAAATTTAAAATAAATTAATTAAATCAATTTCACGTTAAAAACTTTGCAATCTTTATCACTTAATAATTTTCAAACATTTACAATGATTTAACAATTTTTAAAAGTCAATTTATTAAAGATTAACCAATAGAAATCTTCAATTTCATAAAATTGAAAATTATAGATAAATTTCCAAAATTTCCATTAAATTGAATTTACCCATAATTATTCCATTCATAATTCAAATAGAAGGGTTTACCATTGGATTTAAAATTATTACACAAATATTTCCCAATTTTCAACTTAATTTTTAATTTAACGTAATAATTAAATATTTGATGTCATTTATTGTCAATAAATCCAACTATTATAAATTAAACAAATTAACTCACAATTAAAGATTCAAATTTTATAATTCATAAACTTCATCATATTGATTTACCTATTAATTTATAATTTTTTAAACCAATTCCCATCTCTATTTAAAGTAACTTAATTCACCAATTATAGAATTTATTTCAATTTCTTAAAATAACCTCTTTATTATACATTGAATCCAATTTATTTTGATAAGTTTCCAATTAAATGGATTAGATTCAATTTCAAACTTTAACTTACCCTTAAGTTTAGGTCATAAACAATTTATAATGTGTTCCTTTCTTAGTTATTACTTTACATACTTCTCGTATTAATTTCACAATTAATCATAATTATTAAAGTAACGCTTATAATAAATACGACCCTATAATTACTCGACATTTAAATGAACATTATTTCATTTTCTATTAGTGTAACATTCATTTATTTTATTATCACTTATTACAAATTCTAATTCCATTAACAAACAAGCAGGTAATTTATAATATATGTTACAAATTTTTAATTAATCACTATTCATTATTATTGACTTTAATTTAGCATTACTTACCTTGCATTAACATTGTTACTTAAAATCCCTATCCAATTACAATTTATATTCTAATGAATACATTTACTCTTTTCCGTTATGTTATTAATTATCATCAAGGCACATCTGACTATCTTTATTGGTAAATGAGTGAATTTACTAGTAATCCACTATTATAACCTTTCATATACTTGTGTATTTATTTATCAATCAATATTTACGTTCTTTTTTGTCCATTCAAATTGATTTATAACCTAATATACATTTATGTTAGTCCCATTTCATTCCATTCATTAATGGGTATTGCACTAACCTTATTACTTTACATTACATTCAGTTTCCAAATTTTATAGAATTTAATTCTAATTACTTACCATTTAATCCATCAATTATTTATTCTATCCAAACATGTATATTGATTTTATTTTAATTAATTTATTCAATGTTGACAACCACTTAATAAAATTTACTTTCATATATATAGTTGTAATTCAATTCAGTTATTATTTCATTAATACTATTTCCAATTTATTTCTTCCAGTATTAATTTCACAAATCAAATTTAATTAACAAATTATAATAGTTTCCACTATTTCTTTAATTGGATTTCATTTCAATACTAATTTATCACCTTTTTTTTATACAAAATTTCAGTTACAAAATCCTATTTAATTAACAACCTTAATTGTTGAAATTAACGGGTCGTTACACTCTCCCCCACTCAAAACTTTTCGTCTCCGAAAATGAAAAGAATAGAGAAGGAAGAATTTAAATAAACAATACATCTTATTCAATTTATTTCTTTAAATAAAATATACCCATTTTATAATCATTATATCTTTTTATACTTAAATAAATAATGTTTGGAAAAACAATTTCAAAATAATTTCTAAGTCCAAAAATTTACGAAAAATTTCGGCAGAGTCTCCTTTGTACGGAGAGCTAGGGAGAAAATATATTATCAAAATATAACAATTATATTACATATATTATTCAAAATATTATATCCCAACCCGGGAAAATATATAAAATAACGCTATAGGCCGAAATCTGAAACGTACCCATTTGTCGGGAATTTACGCTTAATTTATGGAACCAAAAGCAGTAGCAATTGCTTGCATAACCTGCATTTCACTTATAAAATCCAAAGGGTTAACAATTTATATAAAGTGAAATATTTAAGGGGTTTCAATCACTAACAACAAACAATACAACAACCATCAATTTCAACAAACAACATACACAACAAATACAAAACAACCATTCAATCAAACAAACAAATAGTTGTTCGGGCTAAAAACTTTTAAATTGTACGGAATGAAGAATAAACTACTAGCTCATAATTTACTCAACAGTCTTAGATAAAACTAAATAGATTATTCATTCACCACAAATCCAATTTTAAAGTATCCTTGCCCAAACAACCATCACTAAACAACAACAATTCCTGTTAACAAATCAAATTAACTTATTATTAATTTTATTTCATACATTAGTTGTTTGATTTCCTTTCTTTCATTCATTCGGTGATTACTTAATTTTTTTCATTTATTACTTACAATATTCAATTTTCTTCTTCATTAACTCATGTCATACCAGTTCCTTTTTTTATTTCGTTATAACTATTCATTCATTTATTATTGTATGTCCTCATTTATTTACTACAGTATTCATTTTCCTGCAAATTTTATTTATAAATAGCTTCAAATTTTTACTTAAGTTCATTACCATTCATTTACACTACTTTATTTCATCTATTTATCAATTTAAACTTAAGTTTATAACATTAAATTCTCATTTAACAGCAATTTCGTAGAATACTTTCATTATTTCAAATATCTACTTGTATAATATTCTATTACAAACTCTTATTAAACATTTCAACTTTTAATATTTGGTAAGTTATATATATGTTATTTAAGGGTGTAATTTGAAAGTTATACAAGTTTGTTCCATTTCCTTTAATTAATTCATTGTGCAATAAAATTTTACCTTTTTCTTATAAGTTACAATTTCAACTTCCTTTTCATTTCCTTTATAACTTAGTCTTAAATCTCTTACCTAAATTAGAGGTTTCAATTATTAATTACTTACCTTTCATTCCACTACAATAATTGAAGTAATTAATTAATGGAAATTTAAGAATTTAATACCGGGTTAAATTTTCAATTTATTTTAAAACAATAGATAAATATATTCTTACAACTTATATATCTCTAATTTATTTAAAACAATTCAAAATTTATATATTTTTCAAAAATGAATCTGCAGTAGAACTACTACAGTGGCCTTCCCTATTCGAAACTCGAAATTGAAAGTCGACGATGCGGCCGCCATCACCGAAATTATTTTCCAGCGACAGAGGGGAAAGTACAAAACTTATTTTCTCCAAAATCTTCTTTAAAACAATTCTTCTGAATTATATTAAATGTTTATATCAGAAAATACTTATAAACAATATTATCATATTCCAAAATTTATTCGAAAGACATTTTCAAAACCCCGAAACATAAATTCTAAATTTCTAAATTTCATTTATTTTATTTTTCAATCTTATTTCTATTATTATTATTTATACACTTTATTACCTAACAACCAATCTATTGAAGTCACATATAGATATCATTTGAAATTTTTTATTTTATATATAGAAAATATAATTGGCAAAATTATTTCATTCACCTATATAAAACAAATATTATGTCGGTCTGTCCTATTAAGTGTTTAGAAATCCCTATTGATGTCACAGCGTTCCATGTACCAACCAGAATTTATAAATACAAAACGGAACAGATTAACACAATATTAAAATCTTTTTATAACACTAACAAATACGCTCTCTCATATATATACATTAAGCGACTCCCATAGGGTATTACTACCCTATTAGTAAAGAGTCAAACCCCACAAAGCTAAGGTTTATCGCTAAACCAAAGCTCTGATACCAGATGTAACGTCCCGCCTTTTCGTACGCTTCAAATAGACACACGTGCCCATTCAAACCATACGTAAGGGAGAATTGTTATGGGGTGAATAAGAGAAACAGAGAAGAAAATAAAATAAATCAGAATCTCACAGCGGAAGGCTAAAATATAAAAATCAATATATAGTTCATAAAACTGTTTACAAACATTTGCTTCTTCTTTATACAATAAATATCAGAGTTCATATACCAATAAATATCAATGCAGCGGAATCAAATGGTGTAGTGGAACAATATAATAGATAGTAATACTACAAATCTTCGTCTTCGTCCTCCAGAATAAAATCTTCAAATCCTGAAACGCTCGGACTGACCCGAGCGAATTGAAAAGACAAAACACTCGAGTCAGAACTAAAAGATCTTATGTAAGTTAAATCAACAGAATAAATATGAGTGCAGTAACTTAAAAGATGCTCAGGATTTACATCTCTTAAGGATCCGTTAGACTATTTACTATGTAGTATATTTCGCTATTATAATAATGTCTATTTGTAAAATAAACTTACTTTTAAATAGCGTTAAGGAGTGACCCAATATTCCCCTTAACACAAAATATATTCCCATAGTCTATACAGTATAGTAATATCCCCCGTACTGGGCGTCGTCAGAGGGCACTCCATAGGTATGGTACAAAACAAAATCGTATAAGGCGCGCTAGGGTAGGTGACACGACACAACTAGGCAATGCCAGGGTAGATATACCAATTACGCTTCCGGGCTGGTGGTAACGCGTAGCCGCAGCTACCGCCCACCTCGGACAAACTCCACCCTAAAATCAAAAGTAAAAGTGGCAACCGAATCAATACAAAGTCAGAGTATAGTATCGACGAGGAGTATCCGATAAAGGGCGCTAACCCCCTTGGCCCCTCGATCGCTCCTGTTTTAGCCACCTTATGCCAACTCACGGGAGTCGGGTCCACGTACTTACCTCAAAGGAAACGCCGCCATCATCCTACTTCATTCTGGAATCTCCACCGCGTACACGGTTGTTAAAGTGGTTTTCGGGGTTGGCAGAGAGTATGACAACTTCCGATCCCGGTCTCTTTAACAACCCAACGTTATTATAACACCGCGGTTATTTTAAAATAATTTATACTTTAAAACCAGAATATAATATCTCTTTCAAACTATATAAATACGATATCATTTATATTTTTAAAACAAATCAATATTGATATCATTTCAAATATATCATTTTTCTAAAACCATACCACTTTAAATTTATAATATTTCGAAACCATACATTTAAATTTTAACTCCTCAAAACATAATACTTCGAAATCCATAGCTTTAAAACCATAACTTCCAACTTAAATGGTTTGGATATTCAACAGTATATAAAATAAAACAGTTGAATTTAAAATTTCTTTATAAAGTAAATAATTTCCATGCCTTTACAATTTTATTCACTTTAAATTCCGTCTAAACCCATAACTTTTAGATTCACTTTCAGTTTGAAATAAACACTTCGATTTCAATATTTTCAAACTTTGAGTATTTAATAAATTTCAAAACTAAGGCTGAGAATTTCTATTCAACAATTCTATTATTTAGTTTTGAAATGTTTACATAATAGATCCATAACCATTCAAAATAAAATCCAAATTTATTAACACTAAATATTTCCTTCCATTTATTTATACTAGAATTATTCATAAAAAAATTCAGATATAAATATCATACCTTTGAAATTTCAAGTTTAATAATTTTTACATCAACTTATGGAGTTTAATTTTTAAATAAGCTCAATTCCAAATAAATTTTCAATTTACCTTCCACTCTTATTTGGTTTAAATCGTTAAAATTCTATATATATACCATATCTTAAACCTGGACTTGACCATATATTATAAATTACTAAACTCTATTATTCAACTTATATATTTTATTTAACAGATTTATACATAGCTTAAATTCAAAAACTTAACCATACATGTATATATATAAAATAATATTTATATAATATCAAAATTTAATATTTATTAAACTATATCCTATCCAAACAATAGAAATTATTTCAAAAATAATTATATATATATATAATGCGGTTCCTGTATAAAATTTTCTATCCTATGGTCAAGCGATACGGATATTTATCATTTCAATCCGCAATTTAAAAAAATGCGGTTGTTCATTTCAAACCGCAATCCCGAATGAAATGAAATTCATGATAACTTGCAGATTATATAATATGGAACACATCATCCATTCACCAAACATCATTCATCAACCATTTATTTCAATCATCATCCAATTTGAACAAACATCAATAAATAGCATATAAAATATAACAGGTATCAATGAACAGTTTATATTCACAAATAAATTAATAATTGTTTAATTGGAAGTTTATATGCAAAAATAAATAAATTTAACTGTCAATTTATATGCAATAATAAAATTAAATAGCAATTAAATTTAAATAAATGTAATCTAACTGAGATGATGAATAAAATATGCCAAACAGTCATAAATGAATTTCTACTCATATCAAAAATCAATTTAACAAACATAATAAATTTTAGAAGTTGTGAGTGGGTTAAAACGCTCACCTTTTGAATTTAAATTCAATTTAAACGCAAAAATTCGACAGTCACCAAATCCGTCCAAACCAGCACCATAATGTCTGGAATTTTATTTTGATCTTAACAAAAGAAACCGCACGTAAAAAGGATTTCGTATGCGAAATATATAGCTGTTAGAACGGGCTGAAAACAAAAGTTAAAATAAAAACAGAAAAAACAAATTAACCCTACCTCATATGCCACGTCAGCGCTACCTTCTGCTCGCACTGATTTCACGCGTCTACAGTAAATCAACTTCGGCTACAGGAAGACGAAGTCAACTTCAAAATCGCCCCTTTCGATCGCACGTGGCTAGAGCCACGTTCCCCTGCGCCGCTCGCCTCGGCATGCTCGGCCGACCATGCAGTCGCTTCGCCCCCTCCATGTCATGTACGACGCTGAAACATCACCCCCACAGCCAGCCGCCGCCACCAATAAACAACCGTAATCGAATTTATTCCCCCAATCCAGCCGTTAGTTTGACGAATTAACAACTCCGATGAGCATCACTCGGTTCCCTCTTCAAAACGCTACCCTTCACTTGACGATCCGTCGAAGATCATCAAACACCCATGAACGGCCGAAAATAAACGATCACTTTCTGAGCAAACGATAACTCGAATCGAAAAATGAATTACACCATTGAATTACGCTCGTCGAGGGCAATAACATATATTTTTTTGAGATTTTTCTGAGGACTTTGAATTTTGACTTTTGATTTTGAATTGTAATTGGATCTAGGTTTTGCATCCATTAAGAAAGAGAAAGAGTTAAGGAAATGAACATACAACAAACGAGAATAGATGGAGGCTAGGGTTTATAACTGGGTTTATAAAGGTAGGTTAGAAATAGATAGATGGATCTGATAAACAAACATGCTGAACGATAATTGGCCCAAAATTTCCATTTCGACTCCGGAACGAAATTGGGTCTACCCATATATCACAATAGGCATTTTAAAATATTCTGAACGCGATGGAAAATGTTTCACGTCCAAATTCCATCGCATGAAGAAGTTATGCTGAAATCAATATTTCCGAATTGATTTCAAATTGATTTCAATTAAATCGATTTCAAGGCGTTTCGCGTTCGTACGATCAAATGACAAGTCCGATCGCTACGAAACTTGAAACCCTACAGTAATTCGCTATTAAGGATCCGATGAAACTTGTTTCGTCGAAATCCGAGGCCGTGACCAAAATGGCTATTTTTATATTAATTAAATAAATTTAAATAAATTAAGTAGATCGATTTCGCGTTAAAAATTCTGAACTTTGCAATCTTTATCACTTTATAAGTTTTAAACATTTACAATGATTTAATAATTTTTAAAAGTCAATTTATTTAAGATTAACCAATAGAAATCTTCAATTTCATAAAATTGAAAATTATAGATAAATTTCCAAAATTTCCATTAAATTGAATTTACCCATAATTATTCCATTCATAATTCAAATAGAAGGGTTTACCATTGGATTTAAAATTATTACACAAATATTTCCCAATTTTCAACTTAATTTTTAATTTAACGTAATAATTAAATATTTGATGTCATTTATTGTCAATAAATCCAACTATTATAAATTAAACAAATTAACTCACTATTAAAGATTCAAATTGTATAATTCATAAACTTCATCATCTTGATTTACCTATTAATTTATAACTTTTTAAACCAATTCCCATCTCTATTTAAAGTAACTTAATTCACCAATTATAGAATTTATTTCAATTTCTTAAAATAACCTCTTTATTATACATTGAATCCAATTTATTTTGATAAGTTTCCAATTAAGTGGATTAGATTCAATTTCAAACTTTAACTTACCCTTAAGTTTAGGTCATAATCAATTTATAATGTGTTCCTTTCTTAGTTATTACTTTACATACTTCTCGTATTAATTTCACAATTAATCATAATTATTAAAGTAACGCTTATAATAAATACGACCCTATAATTACTCGACATTTAAATGAACATTATTTCATTTTCTATTAGTGTAACATTCATTTATTTTATTATCACTTATTACAAATTCTAATTCCATTAACAAACAAGCAGGTAATTTATAATATATGTTACAAATTTTTAATTAATCACTATTCATTATTATTGACTTTAATTTAGCATTACTTATCTTGCATTGACATTGTTACTTAAAATCCCTATCCAATTGCAATTTATATTCTAATGAATACATTTACTCTTTTCCGTTATGTTATTAATTATCATCAAGGCACATCTGACTATCTTTAATGGTAAATGAGTGAATTTACTAGTAACCCACTATTATAACCTTTAATAGACTTGCATATTTATTTATCAATCAATATTTATGTTCTTTTTTTTTTCCATTCGAATTGATTTATAACCTAATATACATTTATATTTGTCCCATTTCATTCCATTCATTAATGGGTATTGCACTAACCTTATTATTTTACATTACATTCAGTTTTCAAATTTTATAGAATTTAATTCTAATTACTTACCATTTAATCCATCAATTATTTATTCTATCCAAACATGTATTTAGATTTTATTTTTATTTATTTATTCAATGTTGACAACCACTTAATAAAATTTACTTTCATATATATAGTTGTAATTCAATTCAGTTATTATTTCATTAATACTATTTTCAATTGATTTCTTCCAGTATTATTTCACAAATCAAATTTAATTAACAAATTATAATGGTTTCCACTATTTCTTCAATTGGATTTCATTTCAATACTAATTTATCACCTTTTTTTTTACAAAATTTCAATAACAAAATCCTATTTAATTAACAACCTTAATTGTCGAAATTTACGGGTCGTTACAGCCACTGACTCGGATTTCAACGAAATTAGTTTCATCCGATCCGTAACGGTGAATTATTGTAGGGTTTCAAGTTTCGTAGCAACCGGACTTGTCGTTTGATCGTACGGACTCGAAACGCCTTGAAATCGATAAATTGAAATCAATTTGAAATTATTGATTTTAGCATAACTTCTTCTTACGATGCAATTTGAACCTAAAACCTTTTCCATTATGTTTAAAATATTTTAAAACATCTATTTTGATATATGGGTTGATCTAATTTTTTTCCGGAGTCGAAACGGGCTTTTCGGGCCATATATCGTCCAGCGCGTACATCTATTTGATCCGATCCATTCTTTTCCAACCCTCTCTATAAATATCCGGTTATAAACCCTAGCCCTCTATTTTCTCATTTGTCTGTACCTACATCTTCTTCTTAACTACTCCTTTCCAATGGCAGACAAACAAATTCCCATTTCCAGATCCAATTGCAAATCGAATCCAGAACAAAAATTTCAAAGTCCTCAGAAAAATTGAAAAAAATTATATATCGAAGATCTCAATGATACAAACCTACATCTACTATTTGTTTTTCAATATAGTGACCGGATCGATCAGAAATCATGGTCAAAGTCAATTTGGGCGTTTTTGATTTCGTCGCCAATCGACGAAATTGAAATATGGGCATTGAAGAGATCGACAAGGGAAGGCTAGTGGTGGTCTCGTTGCCTAGCTCGACCTGAGGCAGCGTGATTTCGGTGATCTAGGGTTCGAAAATCCTTGACAGAGGGTGGCGGCCGGCGGCATATGGTGGGACCGGACCTTAGGGGGTGGTACGACAATCGAGGGGGAGTGCGTTGGGGTTGGTCGCGGGAAGTCAGGTGACCGGAGTTGTGAGAGATCTGTGGTCAAAGGTTGGTTAACAGCTCAGTGTTAGGTTCGGTTTGTACGTGATCCGTGCGTACTGGAGATGCTAGCGTGATGACGTGTAGGTGACGTGTAATAGGATGGTATATTTGTTTATTTTATTTATTTGTTTTAAATTAAATCTTATAACTTCTAATTCGTATAACTTCCACATACGAACTCCGTTTCACGCGCAATTTTTTTTGTTAGGATCGTAATAAAATTCCGGACACTTTGACGTAGGTTTGGAGAATTTGGAGACTGCCAAAATTTTGGGTTTAAATTGGATTTAAATCCAATTTAAATCCAAATGGTGAGTGTTTTAATCCACTCACAACTTCTAAAATTTCTTATGTTCGTTAAATTGATTTATGATATGAGTAGAAATTTATTTACAACTGTTTGGCATGCTTTTATTCATCATCTCAGTTAAATCGTATTTATTTAATTAAATTGTTATTTAATTATTCATTGCATACAAACTGCCAGTAAAATTTATTATTAATTCATTTATTGCATATAAACTCCCAGTTAAACAGTTATTAAATTTATTATTGAATATAAACTGTTAGCTAATACCTATTTTTTATTTTCGGTTATATATTAATGATATTGTTTGGATTGGATGATGTTTATGATAAATGGTTGATGGTTGATATTGGATGAATGGATGCTGTATTTTATATTGAATAAACTGCAAGTTATCATGCATTTCATTTCATTCAGGATTGCGGTTTGAAATGATATACAACCGCATTTTTATTTTGAAATTGCGGATTGAAATGATAAATATCTGTATCACTTGACCATAGGATAGAAAATTATATATAGGCACCGCGGTATATATCTAAATTTATTTTTGAAATAATTTTTCATTGTTTTTGTAAAGAAATCTATATATTGTTCTATGAGATATTGATTTTGGATATTTGATGAAGGTTATTTTATATATAGTTAAATTTTTGGTTTTAAGCTATGTATGAAATTGGTTTAAAGTATAAAATAATGTTTGATTTTATTGAAAATAATATGGATAAGTATTTACTTAAATTATATTTAATATAGAGTTTATATTGATTTTATAAAATCAAGGGTGGGAAGGTAGAGAAATTGATTGAAATTTTATTTAATTAAGAGTTATATTTAATAAGAGTCCACTTGGAACTTATTGAAATTTAGATTATAAAAGAATATTTGTAGAGATGGAAACTTGTTTCAAAGTTATGATTTTCAAGGTAGTATAATTTGAAATTTTATATTCAAGAGTTTTGACCTCTAAATATTTACTTTGAAAACCCTATGATTTTGGAAAGTATATATATTGGAATAAAATGATATCGTATTAATTCGGGTTTTAAAAGGAAATGATATCATATTTATATGGTTTTGAAATGGATATTTTATTCTGGTTTTAAAGTATAATTATTTTAAATGACCGCGGTGTTATAATAACGATTGGTTGTCAAAGAGACCGGGATCGGATATGGACATACTCTCTGTCGATACTGAAAACCACTTTGACTAACCGTGTACGCGGTGGAGATTCCAGAATGAAGTAGGTTGGTGGCGGCGTTTCCTGTAAGATAAATACGTGGACCCAACTCCCGTGAGTTGGCATAAGGTGGCTAAAATAGGAGCAATTGGCGGGTTAATGAGGTAGCACCTCTGATCGGATGCTTCCCTTCGATACTATACTCTGACTTTGGATTTTTTGGTGGCCACCTTCACTTTTGATTTCTTTGATGTGGGGAGTTTGTTCGAGGTGGGCGGCAGCTGCGCGCTGCGCGTTTCCATCGGCCCGGAAGCGTAATTGGTATATCTACCCTGGCATTGCCTAGTTGTGTCGTGTCACCTACCATAGCGCGCCTTATACGATTTTGGTTTTGTACCATACCTATGGAGTGCCCTCTGACGACGCCCAGTACGGGGGAGATTACGGTACTATATAGACTATGGGAATATATTTTGTATTAAGGGGAATATTGGGTCACTCCTTAACACTATTTTAAAGTAAGTTTATTTTACTAATAGACACTATAATAATAGCGAAATATTACTACATAGTAAATAGTTTAACGGATCCTTAGGAGATGTGAATCTCGAACATTTTTTAAGTTACTACACTCATATTTATTCCTGTTAATTTAACTTACATAAGATCTTTTAGTTCTGACTCTAGTGTTTTGTCTTTTCAATTCGCTCGGGTCAGTCTGAGTTTTTCCGGATCGAAGACTTTATTTCTGGAGTACGAAGACGAAGAATTCATTATTATTATTATTATTATTATTGTTATTATTATTATTATTATTATTATTATTATTATTATATATTATATTGTTCCACTACACACTGTATTCCCCTGCATCATTATTTATTGGTATGTGAACTCTGATATTTATTTTATAAAGGAAAATCAATTGTTTTGTAAACCAATTTTATGAACTGTATATTGATTATTATATTTTTTCGTTCCTCTGCAAGATTCTGTTTTGTTTTTTCTTCTTCTCTATTTTCTTATTTATCCCATAACAATCCGCCCTTTTGTATGTTTTAAGTCTGACGTGTGTGGTTTATCGTCGATTTAAAGCGTGCGAAAAGGCGCGATGTTACATCATGGCTTTATCTTCTTCCAGGTAAAATATTGTTTGGATTTGTAGTTGATTTTGTTTATAATTGATATTGCGATATTGGTTGATAATTTTTTTTATTTTTGTTTCATTTGTTCTTTTTGTTTAAAGTAAATGGAAATTACAAGTATTCTATTGTTTATTTTAGCTGAAAAATTAATGCATATGTGTAGAGTACTGTTCGGTGATATATTTTGTTAGCTTTGATTAAGTTCAGAGTTGTTTGGAATTATTATAGATATTTTACATACCTGTCTACAAATATTTTGAATAAATATGGTGAAAATGGTACAAATTACTAATAGTTGTTGATTTTTCTGCAATTTTTTATAATTATTGCTTACATATCAACAAGTAATGTTCGTATTTCACCGTTTTTGATTAAGCTTAGGCTTCTGCTTATTTATATGTATTTTTTTAGAAATATTGCTTACATATCAGCAAATGATATTGCTTACATATTAGCATATTATTATTATATGCTGATTTGTCTATAATTTTTTTAAAATTATTGCTTACATATCAACATATAATATATATATATATATATATATATATATATATATACACATATATATATACACATACATACATATATATATATATCCTGGTTTTTTCGTAATTTTAATTTTGTTTTGTTTTTAAATTAAAGTGTTCCTGGAGATGCTGGAGTGCTTGTGCTGTTGAAGTTTGGATATTATAGCTTTTCATTACGTCTTCAATTTGATAGTTCGGTTGTTATGTTGAGAAGTGCTGTGATAAATGGACAGAATTGAGTTCATTGTCATTTGTATTATACTATGTCAGAGATGGATTGAGAAGGAATATTGAAACTAATTTTGATCTTCAATCTATTTTGTTGTTGGCTGCTCATAACCATGAGGATTACTTTGTTATTTTTGTTGATGTTGTTCCTAATAGTTTTTCAGCAACCAATATTAGGTCAGATGTTGTTTCTTATAGTTGTGGTTCCTTATTTGTTAGTACCGGTGATTCTAATATTCAATTTAGGCAGTTATAGAGGAATGATTCCAATCAATATGTTTTTATGGGTGTTGGTTAACAATTTCCTGGTGGTGTTACTGAATTTAGGCTCAATTGATGATATATAGTATTAAGACTGGGTATAAGCTTGATTTGTTAAGAATGATAAGGAAAGAGTTACGGCTGTTTGTTCTCAAACAAACTGTACATTCAAGATTCATGTTTCTGTCAAGTTTAATCTTCTTGGCTATTTTGTTATAAAGAAATTTCATCCTGAACATACTTGTGGTGCTAGAATTCATGATATTAATGATCCTCCTGTTTCAAGTAAATTGATTAAGTTGTTTGTTTATGATCATATTCAAGCTAATCCATTAATGAAGACAAAGGACATTATTAACCTATTTCAAACTGAGTATAATATCATTTTGAAGTATTATTTTTCTTATAGTGGGAAGAGATTGGCTTTAGAAGATTTATATGGAAGTGATATGATGTCTTATCACGATTTGAAGTCTTTTTGTGATGCTATACTCGAAACTAATCCTGGTAGTAAAGTAGTTTTGGAGTGTAATCCTGATACTTGTCAATTTGGGAGGGTTTTTATTGATTTTGAAGCTTGTCCACATGGATTTCAATTTTTGGCGGCCTTTAATATTTGTTGATGCTACTTGTATGAAAGGTAGAGCTCAAGGTTGTTTGATGGTTGCTACTGGTAAAAATAGCAATGAAGGTATGTTGTTTGTTTGTAGATTAATATATAATTGCATCAATATCTGCAATAATTATTATTTTTTGCTGCAATATCAGCATTTGTTAAAAAGAAAAACTATCTTACTAACAGAAAACATTGCAGAAATCGAAGCAATTTACATAAAAATTGTGGAAAAGTCTGCAATCCTTTTGATATAGTGAAAAATTGTTTTGCAGTAATGTATGGTAATAGTTGCAGTTTTGTCTGCACTTTTTCAATATAAGTGCATAGTATTATGCAATTTGTTCAGTTATTTATATATTTGTTGTTTTATCAGTTTTTCCGTATAGCAGTTGCAATTGTGTCTGGTGAAGATGAAAATAATTTGATTTGGTATTATAAACAACTTATAGATTTTTTGAAAGATGATAGTAGACAGTTTTTTTTCATTTCTAACCGTCATCCTGGTATTCTTGTTGCTATTCCCAAAGTGTTTCCAAATTCAGTTCATGGATCATGTTTTTTACCATTTAAACAATAATTTAATAGTTGCTTTAAAATCTGAATTTTCCAAATCAAAAAAGAAATGGTTGATATATTTGTTTGGACGTGTTGCATATGCATCTAATTTGGATGATTTCAATGTTGCACTGAAGAATTTTAAAGATGCTGGTTGTTCTACCATGGAAAACTTTTTGAGTGGAATTCTTTTTGAGAAGTTTGCTAATGTTTTTCTCTTCTTGTCGTTATGGTGAAATGTCATCAAATTGTTCAGAGAGTTTTAATGGATTTTGAAAGAAAGACATTTACCAATCACTGCATGCTTGGATAACATTAGAGTTAAGTTAATGAAGCTAATTTCTAATCGTCAAGAACTTGCTAATAGTGGGAATAGTGTTGTATGTTCAGTGAATGAAAATCGGTTGAAAAGTCTTCATTTGAAAGGAGCTTTGTGATTTGTTATAAAATCAAGTGAACATGTGTTTGAAGTTCATTCTCCTATTCATTAATCTGTTGATTTAAATAATCAGATTTGTTCTTGTAATTTGTGGCAAATATATGGTTTTCCTTGTGCTCATGCTGTTCGATGTATTTTGAGTTATGGAAAATTAAATTTTTATGATTATATTAAAGATTATTTCAAAGTTGTTTATTTTCGATCGGCATATTCTCATCCAATCAATCCTATTACAAACTTTGTGAAAGAAGATGTTTTGATTAAAGATGTTGTTGTAGCACCTCCTAAAGGTAGAAGAATGCCTGATCGACCATCATTGTCTAAGAGGATAAAATCTGCTGGTGAAATTTCAAAGACTATTAGATGTATTATATGCAAGAAATTGGATCATAATAAAAGGTCTTGTCCACTAAAACACATGTAGTTTTTTCTTTTCTTTGGGAAAGCTAAAATGTATGGAGTTGAGTTTATGTTTTTGTTATTCATTTTAGTGATATTTTCTATGTACTTAGATTTGATGTTTAATGTTTGTAATGAATCATGGTATGCTTCTATTAATCATTATTGCAGTGTTTTCTGCAATTATTATGATTAATTTCACATATTTCTGTAGTTTTTCTGATTTTTTGTTTACTGTTTATACCTCTTTTGTGAATACTGCTTTTTATATGAAGATGATATTTGTATCATTGTGTGGCATGAAATAAATATGGTATATTCATAAGTATGTGCAATTTTTGTTAAAAAAAGTGGAGGTATTCGCAATTATTTATTTTTTGTGCTGACATTTCTGTAATTATTTGGTGCAAGAATTTGGAATAACTATATTTATGGAAATATCTGTAGATATATGCTTTTATTGCTGACATTTCTGCAACTATTTGGTGCAAGAATTTGGAATAACCAAATATTTATGGAGATATCTGCAGATATGTCCTTTTATTACTGACATTTCTGGAATTATTATGAGCAAGAATTTGGAACAACTAAATATTTTTAGAGGAATCTACAGATATGTGCTTTTATTGCTGACGTTTCTGCAATTATTATGAATAGCTGTGATTTGCATTAGTATTTTGGTAACTGAATTCAATTGTAAGAAATTTATATATAAATTTTTTGATAATAAACTCTAATATTGTGTTAACACAATAATATTGTCTTCCAACTACATAAGTTTAGCAAAATATGTATATACATTTCAGTATTCTTAGAGAAAACATTATAGTTTGATACATCAAATATTTTGGTTTGCTTCAGATAGTAAAAACTTTTGTGTTAAGCTTTCTACTAAGCTCCAACTATAAGGTTTGCAAGAAAGAATTTGACATGCCAATTCAGCTCTTTGCAAATCCATAGCTTCATATGTGAATTGAGGGTCATCATTATTGATTTCTATGTCTTCACTTCTTTGTTTCATAATGCTCATTACAAATATGCCACAGTCAACTCTATAATGATTGACAAATATTTCGAAATTATTAGAATAAATGTTCTATGATATGAAAATATTTGTACATTTTTGGTTGTTGTTTACTTACGAATAAGAATGTTATTACGGGCTGTTAGCAAAAGTGATTTGGTTTAATGGTTTATGCTTTGCTTTTTCCAATTTCTTTAGTAAGGCTGTGATATAAACTCTTTGTAAAGAAAAACAAAGATTTTGTTAACTGGTTTATTTTCCTCTGATTTATTCATTTTTTAATTTACATACTTGCTTTCTTGCTGCCTTCTAATGTTCTCCTTCGTGCCGTGGTTTTATGGAATCATAGTGAATCAATATTCTATCTTATTTAATAAACTCCTAGAGTGTAAAATGTGATTTTTGGTGGATAGGAAAGAACAATTTATTGGAGTTTGCAAAAATTTTAGCTACTGCATTATCGATTTGGGCTTATGTTACATTATTTGAGTTGCTCGGTAGAAATGTATGTAGGAGAATATATTAGAAAATTGAATTTATGAATATTTAAACAAATTCTTCACTAGAAGACTATAAGACTTACAACTACGTAAACTTTGAAGTACAAGTTTTCTGCATGGACTTTATGCAATTCATGTGAATACTAGTCAATGATCTATAAAAACTATTATAAGGAAATAGTGATAGTATATTTGTTGATAGAAGACTATAAGATGTTTTGTAGAAAAAACAATAAGTTCATGGAATTTTGCATAAAAAACAATAGGTTTGATAAAATGTTGCTGAAAAATCTGCAGATAAATGTAATTATTTCATACAAATGGAATTTTGCTGACAAAGAAATAAGTTTAATGAAATGTTGCTGATAAATATGCAGATAAATGGAATTATTACGGATAAATGGACTTTTGCGGATAAATGGATTTTTGCATATAAAACAACAATTCCAATGAAATGTTGCTGATAAATTTGCAAATAAATGGAATTATCGAGCAAAGTTCTACCTGGCCTTCAAGAAATCTTCCTATAATTAGTTCACCAAGTGTTGTTCCAGTTATAATGATGTCATCGTCTCCATTCAGGTATGCACTTTTGTTGTGATATAATGATCAATACTACTAAATGTTTGCATTCTTTAAATATTTGCCGATATGACAGTAGCAAATTTAAATAGTTACTTTTATTTGAGCAATTATTGGTATACTTGGCTATTTAAAGAATTATATAGTTTTACTCGAGGTCGGAGTTATTAAAGAAGTCCTCTAAGCAGCTTGATTTTTTCTTCAGATAGACTTCGTACATTTGACCTTTTTCTGACATTTATCTTTGTAGCGGTAGATAATTCAGTTGATCTAGGTTCAGATTTGTATTCTTCAACTATTATTGGTAGGATTTCTACTTGCCGTTTTTCCTTTTTGATATCTTTTCAATTTGAAAATCCACTTCTTCAGCTGATTTATACCTTTTTTTGGTTTTCAATTTCCAATGTTTTCTTTTTGCTTTCTTCAGTTTTTTCTGCTAAACTAGATATTTCATCTTCTGCTTGTTTGCCTTGCAGCTGTGGATAATTTTGAATGATTTCACCTGAAATTAATTTGAATGTTGGTTAATATTTCATGATTGGTTTTCGGAATACAATTTTTGTGATTTGATTGTCTTTAGGTTTTTCAACTTCTGTAAATCTACATTCTTGTCTAATATTTTTGTTTTAATATGCAGTGTAGTTTGATTTTCTATTTTCTCAGTGCTTTGAGCTGAAAGATATATTTTCAATTGAAATATTTACTGTTTCTGAAATGATAATAAATTTTATTTGTAATTTTGTGAATAATTATTAAAAAATGAAGAACATGCTGCACTTTATAACAGTTGTTGCACTAATATCTGCACTCATTCTTCAACAGCGTATTTTTGATATAATAAGAATATTTACGGATATGTTAAAAATTTTGTTTAATTTTTGCAGTCTTGTTGAAAAAATATAATTATTCAAAGCATTACCAAATGAAAGATTTTGTTCGATTGCTTTATCTTCCTCAACCATTTTTGTTTGTCCATCATCATATAGATCGTTTTGTTTTTCTTCAAAATTATTTTTTCCTCGTTGTCAACATCTTTTTTTTTTGTTCTTCTTTTTCTTCATCTTTATCTTTCTCCATAAGATTACATTCATCTTTAACAGTTTTGCCTTCAGTTTGAACATCAGTTTGATTTCCTTTTCTTCTGTCCTTTGAGCTGAAATATATGTTTGCAATTCAACTCTTTAGTATTTTTGAAATAATTATAGATTTTATGTGTTATGTTGCATGGTATTATCTAAAAAATAAAGAATGTCCTGCACTTTTTAATAATTATTGCAATAATATCGCATTTATTCTTTAATAATGCTTTTTTCATATAGTAAGAATATCTGCAGATGTATCATCAAATATTTTAAATTTTTTTATTCTTGTTGAAAAATAATATATTATTGAAAGTATTACCAAATGAAGTATTCTCTTCTGTTTCATTATCTTCACTTTCTTCATTTTCTTCAGTTTCATTTTCTTTTGAGGAGTTTAGTTTGCTACCACTTATTTATTTTATTGGTAGCTCTACCTTCTCAGATTGTATGGATGATGATGTTTCCACATATTGTCTCGATAGCTTTCTTAGCAGCGTATTTTCAGCTTGAAGTTTTCGGTTGTCCAATTCAAGTTTTCTTATTATTTCTTTGTGTTTTTCTTCTCTTATCTTATATAATGCTTCATATTCTTCATCTTTTTCAACTGCATCTTTTAGCAATTTTAGATTTTCTCCTTGAAAATCTTGAAATAAAGAATTGAATCAAAATTGGAGTTTTAGAATATTTGAATATAATTATGCAAGAACTGTGAATAAATGGAAAAATGTATATAATTTTAATTATGATTGACATGTATGTCCATAAATATTCTAATAATGGCAGAAAAATCTGCAAGTATTATGCAACATTATAGATATATCTTTAATTATTGTAAATACTTGTAGCCCTATGTTCAGTTTTCCTATTTATAACTGCAGATAAATATGTAATTGTTTATAATAATTGCGTATAAGTCAGCATCTGTAGTGAATAATTGCACCAAAAATGCTCAACTGCTGCTAGTAACTGCAGATATATATGCAACTATTGTTAATTGTCGCCGATAAGTTTGTAAACAAATAGAGTGGCTATTTTTGTGCTATAATTTAACAATTCTACATATTATATTGCAGTTATACTTAATGAGTTGTACTCTATGGTCATTAACATTATTGGCTTCCGTTCGGATATATCCCATTTGCCAGCCAAGGGATATGAGTTATTGTATTGCAATTTAGCAGATTTCAAAATTTGTGTTTTCTCACAGATCCACCACTGCAAAAAATACAATTAGTGTTAGAATAAATTATTAATTAATAGGATATTTATGTAATTAATCAAAATTTAATACCAGTAATAATGTAACACAAGCATTTATTTTCCTTGGTGTGTCAATATATTTTTCAATTTGATTTATCAAATGTTTGTGAATCGTTTTTGGCCATAACATCTGCTGCATTTTGTCTTCACAAACACAATATGGAATCATATTCCAAGATAAAATTGAGTTTGGATTTGATATTCAGAATGTTGCAACCAAATGCAGATGCAAAAGCTTTGTCGTATCTGCTTTTTCTTCTTTTGATGTTCCTTTTACTGTTGTAAACAACTCCCTTTCTATGTTTTGTTGTCGATACTTGTCTCACCTTCAAAGTGACTGTTGACGAATGACGTAAACTGAGCATTGCTTTTGCTCTCTTTTTTCACATGGCCAGAGGTTTTGATTCGCCGATCATCTGTAGGATTGATAATATTTAGCTTATATCATTCTCTATACACGTTAGTAACATATCTCCAAATTAAAAGCAGTTCACGTTCTTTCTGCAGGCTTTGATGATTATGTCTATAGTTGTTGAGTTTTTTGTGTGTTCCTTTGCTGGTATAATTCCAACATAGATCATATGAATGAATTTGTAGAAAGGTAAAATTTGAAGATATTTTGTATGTGATACTGTCAGCAATTCTTCCTTCTTAATCCTGCCAAGGACATCGATGAAAGGCCTTAAATTATTTTTGTAGTTGTCTTCCCTTGAAGTAATTTTCTCTTCACTAATTGTTTTTTTCTGTGGAATATTTGATCATGATTGTTGTTCAACAGGAACAATTGATGTTCCCAGAATTACTTTTTTTCCTTCTTTTATTTCTTCCTTTGTGTTTTTCTGTAAAAGTACAACAAAAATTATTAAATAAATATAAACATCTAATAATATGATAGGCGATGTTAAATAGTTGCAGTTATAACGAATATGCAGAAAAACCAGAAATGTATGCAATTATCTTAAATAATTGCAGCCTGTTCAGCAAATTTTAAGATATATGCAAATTTCCATGTATGTGGAATTGTTGCATATATTTTAGCGGTTTTAAAAAATAATTTCTTATTTTTCAGCAATTACTTTAATAACTGCGATATCTAAATTTTATTATTTCTAATCATACATATTTCCAGAATTTTCTTCACCTTTTGCAAATAGATTGGTAATCTAATGAAAGTATTGAAAAAACTATTAACTTATACAAAACTGTTCTTGTACATGTTGTAGTTGCATATATATCAGCAGTTTTAAAAATTAATTTCTTAATTTTCAACAAAAATTTAAATAATTGTGAACTTTAAAATATGTCATTTGCAATTATAAATATCTTCAGATTTTTCTTCACTTTTTTCAAAATAGATTGGTATTTCAATGAAACTATTCAAAAAGTAGTATATAAAAATGTGATTTCTCTGTTTAATTGAATTATTGCTGAAAAGTAAGTAATTAAACTAAATTGTTGCAACCATATGTAATATTATCAGTAATGCTTATTTTTGTTCATACATAAATGTTGCAAAGATATTCAACAGTGCTCGGTATAGTTGCATATCTGTCTGCAATAACTATGAATAATTGACATTAAACTATTCAAAAAATTACATATAAAAGTAAGTTTATTCTGTTTAACTACTTTATTACCGAAAAGTAAGCAATTAAAGTGAATTATTGCAGCCATATGTGATATTGTCAGTAATGTTTACTTAATTTTGTATTTACATAAATGTTGCAGAGATGTTCAAAAAATTTCAACACAGTTGCATATTTGTCTGCAATAATTATGATAGTTGACATTATTATGATATTTATTTTTAGATTTGTAATTTTTATGAAAAGTTGCAGGCAAATACTGACATTGATCGAATATATTGCTTAATAATATGCAAAAAAACACAGTAAAAACATCCGCTTTAAATTTGAAGAGAGCAAACAGTTTTTTGAACAATTATTAACAAAAATTGCAGTAATTAGAGGATGTTTTGTAGTTTATCGTCTGCATTCTCAATTTTCTCTGTATTACCATAAAAAAGATCGATTACATGCACGACTAACTCAAAAATATCTAAACGACTTGTAAAAACCCTAAGATATATCGACTGAAAAAAGTGTATTATAAGTCGACAACTCTTCAAATTGAGATATATCACCTTCGATATTCTCATTTTACCTTGTTTGATTTTGAAAGTGTCAGATTTCGACTTGATTTTGGTTGTTTTGCTGTTCGATTTTGTAAACTTCTCGGATTTTGTTAAAGAAAATGTGATTTCAATTGGAATAAAGGTCAAACGATAAAAAAAAGCGTGGGTTCAGGGTTTTAGAATGATTTTTAAGGGTAGTTTGGGAAAAGAAAAGGCTGCGTTTAAAATAAGGATGGAATTTATATGTTTTGTATCTAAGGGATTTTTGGTGAATTATGAAGGTTATTAAGAATGTACGGCAAATGTTCCCAAAACCTTCAAAATAAAGGTATCTCATAAGACCATGTCGCAAATAAACACAAATTGGTTTTTATCTTACGATAACCAAACCATTTCATAAGAAAATCTAGTGATATTGTAATAATGTCTAGGGTGCATAATATAAGAAAAAAGTTATCATGCATGAAGTGTACACAATAAAAATAATAATTACACAATCAATATTGCTATGGTGCATTCGCTAAATTGTTTAAGGTTTCCATGGCGATGCCCTCGGTACACTAAAGCGGATCTCCTACATAAGGATCAGAGATATCATTTTGAAGCAGTGTATATCTCTAGTGAATGTACCATAGGAAATGTATTGCTGACCCCCACAACATGAGGCCGAGTGCATCTCTCCTGTATGCATATCTGTAAGTAACATAAGAATGGGGTCGCATGCACCCTTCTTGGTAGCTAAATCCCAATGGCTATGCATATTATCTCTAGTTTTTGTCATTACCGATGGTGAAGTCACATTTAACATCTCAAAACACGAGTCCTTATTACTTGAATAGAATTTAGAACCGCATATGGATTCCCATATCCCAACTGATCTCGAAACCACTCATGGATTTCCATATCCTGAACATATCACAAACCTTTACATGGATTCGAGCATCTCAGTCAGATCTCAAATCTTTACATAGATTCTAGCAGCACATACCTCCTCCAAAGTATAAATCACGTAAATGGTTTTGAAGTTGTTACAGTTTCAAGTTATCTCATATAAGTACACTCTCCCACTTACCGAGTGCTTCAAAACCAATTGATAAGATTTCCAACCAACTCAATCTCGGTTCTTTTAAAAGTAAACGAACAATACATAAGGGTGTAGATCCTCTCTTATCCGAAAGCATTTCCTTATCATTTGTCCTTGAAGGGAGGATGATTTTATACATACACTACAAGAAAATATATAATTGGCAGCAACGCATGATAGCGTTTGGAAGAACGGTGCAGTCTTTTTCGTTATCTAGTTTTTTAATACACCATAACTATCGTATACACGCTATTACTAAGCTCTCTGAACAAAATAAAATAAAAATTAGAAGGTTGAGTGGCAAAACATTGCATTCCCTCTCATTTTCATTATTCACCCAGCCTCCTTCTTCGACTTCTCTCAACCCCATTTTCCTCCTTTCTTCTTTAATTCGAACTCCAAATCATCGCAACCGAAGTCAACTAGGAAATCCTAAATTCTTTTTTTGGGCTTAGGTCCTAAAACCCTAAATTAGATGTGCTATTTTTCCATTTCTATTATGCATGATTTAATCAATTTGGTTCGATATGTTTCGAAAAACCTAATTTTCCATGCTCCAAAAACCCTAATTTAATTCTTTATTATATCATGAAAAGATCTAATCCGGTTTGTCTTTTTTGTTCTTTTAGATCCTTTTATAAATGTATGTTGTCTTGTTGATGTGTTATGTGGATTTGATATGTTACTTAAGCAAGAAACTGTAGTAATGTTTAAATATATGAGGTAACTAAGCTGTTATTTATACAAGACTATGCTAGAATTTAAAGCTAGTATATATTTAATTAGATTTGGAAATTAACATAGAAGTGTTCTTGAAATCGCTAAGCTAATAAGTTATAACCAGTACATAAAAACACTAGAACAATCACTTACAAATAAGACGATAAATAAAGTAACTTGTTTCCAAATTTACATTTTATCATTTTATAGCATAAGATACTAGTCGCTATTAGAGAAAAAAGAAAAAGAAAAAAAACATGAGGCCGGTAGTAGATGAATGATTGAAGCGGCGATATAAGGGCTTTTGAAGTTTCCAGAATCGAATATGGGTATTATCCCGATAGCTTGTGAGGCATCACAAGTGTTTTTATGCTGGAATTTTATTTTGAATTCATTTTGTATTGGCCTACGTTACTTTTAATCGAGCCCACTAGCTTGCATCAAGCTATGAACATGTATATACTTGTACATACTTTACACTATCAATAAAGAAAGCTGAACCCTTTTCTAAAACAAACTTGTTTTCAAATTTTGAACACTTCTTCTTAGGAATGATTGGTTTGAATGTTGAAAATGCATGAAGTCATGTCAAAAGTTCTACCTTAATATGATGTGTGTGTTTAATTAAAAGGCAATACAATGCTTTCATTCAGAACTGATTTATGGATTTCTGAGAAAAATTTAATAATCCTTGAATAAACACCCCAATGCATCATGCTAGAGACTTAAATATAATGTGGTTATAGATAGATTTGTATTACGGTAATGTTAAACCTTCTCATGTTTTAATGTAACTTAAAGAAATAAACAAATAAAATTATAGGAAAAACACACATATCTATTCTAAAAAATAAGATTTTATGATGCAGCCATCATAGGCTGAGGCCAGAGGAAGGTTGAAAAATCTATATAAATATTAAGGTTATGGCGATATTAAGTTTGAACTTATATAGTTATATGCTTTTTTCTCAACACCCAACCGCACATTGATGGGAAAAACTTCTAAACTTTGGTTGATATTATTCACTGGTCATCTACGATTTCAAAATTCAAAAGTTTATTTAAAAATAGCAACTTTATACCATGAAAACAGGCTAGCGCACACCTTCTAGAGTAATGAATTTGGGTCTATATAATATATTCATTCTCTTTAACACTTAAGTAATATACTTTTAATATATGATGTAATATAATATGTGTCTCATATGAGTTACACTACCATAGTAATATATGATGTTATCTCTTTAAAATTTGTTACTTTTTTTCCAGAAATTATTGATTATTATTGGAGAGGATGTAGGTCCTTCATCGGCTTATGTGTAAAAATACCAGTTTCTTAGTTTGCATTGCATGTGTATAAGTAATAGATTGGTTGATTGATACATTATTTCATTATCGAAATATCATCGATCTGAAGTTGGTTGTTGGTGTCAAAAAATCACAATTCTTTGTGGGGTAACCCTTTATTTGTTCCGGTTTGACTGGAAACCAACAATTTTGTTATTATAGTGATATTTTACAATCGCTTTCTCAAAAATATAATAGGGTTGATTAGGTTAGATTTTGGTCCTCTTTTTGCTGAACAGAAGCTTGTTTTGGAGATACAGTTCAAAGTAAAAAATAAGAACACCAAGAATAAGAAAGGGGTTAAGGAAGGCTTATATGAACTCCAAGAATGATCTGGTAATCATTATGTAAGGACCACATAGAAACCTGCAGATTGGAATAGTTGGATTCTACATGTGAGCCTTTAATTATCATTGCCCTTAACATATCATTAGCTTATGTGTATCACGTTCAAGGGATATATTCTAAATTTCAGATATTATCTCCCCCATTTATAATTGTTTTGTTTTGAATTAAAATACACTAAATTTAACATATGTGTGCATAAACTACTACTATTTTGAAAGTATTTGTACAATAGTATAAAACCATATTTAAGCTTTAAATTTATAGTATACAATAAAATTAAATCTAACTCTCTATCCTGAAAAATATTTTCTTCTTTTTGAAACTTTTATCAAGCAGTTTATGTCTAATTGTAGCGAAGAATACTGATCATGATCATTGTTTTGTTATAACAATTCTAAGCAAATATGTGATGAATGTATATGTGCTAAATGATCATTGGAATCTTTTTACACAAGGCATGCATAGTTGTCAAAATTGATGGGTGTTGATGAGTTTACTTCAACTATTTTCTTTGCTAACTGAATGAATGTTAGCTAAATGAATTTGATAGTGTAAACAAGATAAGTAAGCCCATTAATGGCAAGTAGCTTCACCTACTATGCATCTTGCTCGCTTGATCATTTTGCGCTTGTTGGACTTGTTGTGATATCATTTACAGCCCTTGCTCATGTTTGCTTGATTGTCATATCTATCTTGCTTGTTGCCTTTTATGCGCGAAGCACAGACCATTATATTAATCGTTTTGCTTCATACGTATAAAATGCATGCGCTACGCACTAATTTTTTGGTCAGGCACGTGCCGTTGGACCTACTATGTAATAACATAGCCATTATTGCATACAATTCGAAATATTTTAGACTAACTGACATTATGTATAGTCATTCACATATACATACATACATTAAATTAATAAACCTAATGATTTCCTTTTGTAGGTTGAAAAAAGAGATCTATGAACCTGTAAATAAGAATTGTGAGAATATTGAAGAAAATGAGATAATAAATTTTTAGCCTTTGATGTGAAAATATTTTCTTGTACTGTGTAATACTATTTGCACCTCTGCTGCTAGTACATACTAACTGAAATACTTAAAATGATTTTTGCCATATTTTGGTTAACAGTAACCATCTTATATGTTGATATTGGTAGGGGAGTTCAATTATTCCCAGTTTTGGTTTACTGCCATCTTACATTTCCTACCCTCGGCCATGGCAAGCTTTGAGTCAGTTTCCCAAAAAAAGCTTTTCTCATGTTTTATATTTGTCAATATAGTCTTTATTTATTGCCATGATAGAATGAGGATATCATGCTATAGTAATACGATCTAGTATAAATCCTTTTGGATTGTAATAGGAAGCATTATTTGTATGCTAGGATATCTTAAAACCTAATTATCTGAAGTACAATTACACAATGATCATCAATTTCTATGGCTTACGGTTACACTTGTTGCCTTGTCCTTCTAATATTCTTTTAACCGTAATTTATTTTGTAAGCCACTTTTGTTAACCCATGATTACTTACAACCATTAGTTTTCATTTTAGCAGTATAGAATGCCCGAGGCTTATGATCAAGATGGAGGTGTAAATCAAGTGAAAATATTTTTTGCTTCTGCACAATGTTACAAGTAAAACATTTTTGTCTTACAATTTTTTGTGGTGGTCCAACTGATTTTTTTCTTTTCTTTTCTAAATACCATAATATGTTAATTTCAGTATTTTTTTATATTTTTGGTTAAATTAATCTAGTGACTCTGTTGCTTGAGAGAAGATGAACCTATTTGCCAAACAAGAAGCATGGGAAGAACATCAAATTGATACAATATTGTCACATTTAACATCATATATTTTTCCTACAATTACAGTGCTGCAATATTATGACAATTTTGTTTGATTTTATTCCGAATGTAGGAATGGCCACTATGAAGTTTGGTTCAAAGAATAAAAAGCAAGAAGCTGATGATTTTCAGTAAGTAAAAGCTTTTTTTCTTAACTCAATGCCATGAAACTTTGTTTAATGGAATTGTACATGTATTAGTACACTTTTTAACATATTAATTATTGCCTCTTCATCCAGTAGACTGCAACCTTAAGCTATATCATCATCAGACACCATGTATATCATCATCGTATTTTAGCAATCAAAATAACCTGCCTTTGATTTTCATATGTAACCTAAGCTAATTCCATTAGGTATATATTCGATGATGGTATTGATTTTATAAAGGCATCAGCGATGGACAACACCAAGGCAAGCTGAACGATGACTTATCTTTAGTTGCAGTTTTGTATGTATATGATACCAATATGCTTATTGGAAACTCACTTGCCCTACTTCCACTATTGTAGAATGAAGATGAGAGGCTGACAACTGAGAGCCGTGAAGATTCTATTCAAAAATCTGGATTACAGAAAATGCAAGTAAGATAAACATGCTAGTTTTGGTAGTAAATTCCCTTCTTTTAGATGTTTTCTGTTCTATATATATCTTCTAGTTATCTATTTGTTGATGATCAAACAAAAACCTCTGACAATTTTTGGATGTCTACTCAAGATGATAGAAAAACTTTACCTATCTATCACTATCGGGATGAGCTGCTCAAAGCGACTAACGATCACCAGTTTTGTAAATTTTACAGCCAAATTGTTCATATAAGTTAACAAATTTTCATAAAATTAAATGTTAATCAAGGGAGATTTCTTTAATTAAGGGTGATTTTTAATCAAGCGAAACTTTTTTCTACAATAATAAGTAAATGATAAGGCATAGGAAATATGAGATAAGTTAAATTATGAGATGATAAACCACATGGGGCTTTGATTATTAAATTAGGAAAAAAGAGTTTTACAAATAAAGTTGTCTTTTAGATTCTAGTCTTGATAAGGAAATGTATGGTTAAAGCAATTGATTAGTTTGCACTTCCAATTTTATTGGATGTTAAGGCTTATAATGATAGTATTTGTCGGTTATTGTAATTTTTTATATGAATTTACCCACAATAATCATGTATAATAACTTGGAAAATGACTAACATTGGTTACAAATTGAAGTTCTCAAACTTAGTTGATGTCTAAGTTGTTTTGTGATAATCCATGTTAAACTAAGTTTTAGTTTTGTTTCTATTAATAGGATCATTTATATCATGCAGCACAGTTAACGTGATCTAGCACTGGTTTTACAAACTTGATCTAGCACTGGTTGTACACATGTATTGATAATATAAAACTTCCATTAGGGAACAAATTAAAGAGACCTAATGGGCAAGACATCCTTCTATAATGAACACTTCATATATATTAATTAATCATTAGTTTCATGCACGAAATGTAGGGCATGTTAATTATTTGTTACTTGTATCATTTGTTTTTACTGTTATGTAATTTATGTTGCTTTTAGTTAGCGCAGAATTTTTACAGGCATGACATATAAATAGTTCAGATGTTTATAATTTTGTTTTTCATGTTATATTGCTTTCAGTGTAGCAGATTACAGTAAGTTTTTGGTGTTCATTATAATTGAGTAGAATACATTCTCCTATTTTTAATATAAGAAAAAGTTCGGCACATCAATAAATATAAATTCATGTGCATACCTGAAATTCACACTTCCATAAATATCATATCACGTGCACACTCTTTTGCTCTTTATTATCCAATCGACACTTGAAGCATAAGGATTTAGATTCAGAGATTTGTGAGATGGTTTGATTTCTATAGGTAACCTAAATCGTAAATACCATTCGTTTTCATTTTCATTATGTATTTACATCATAATTAAGAAAACTAAACTGAGGCATGTTGCATGTTCTTTACAACACTTGGCATAGATACCTATGTTCAATTTTAGCTGAGGCATACACGCCTTGGTTCACTATACGCCTTAGTTTCGTTTTAGCTGAGGCAAACATACCTCGAATGCCTCAGTTTTAGCTGCCCGAGGCACACATGCCTCGTTCAGTTTTCGTAATTATGATGTAACCATTTTTTGCTTTAGCAAGCGCAGTTTTTGGCTAATATGTGCAATTTTCCACATGCTTATAATTATATGCAATTTTTTTGTAGTTTTACACTATTGATGCAAGTTCAATTTCTATGCCATTCGACTATAGTTTTTGCCATTCACACCTTTTTCATAATTACTTAACTCTTTTGTAGATTTACACCCTAATTATTGCTTTTATTTTGCTATATAGGTACACAAAATATTCCTTTGCTATATGGAAGATTGCTAGCTAAAGTTGCTAATAAAAGGTATGTTTTTATGCATTTGAATTTGTACGCTATTGTGAAGAATATTATGTTATATATGATATAAATTTGATCTTGTTTTGATCGTATAAACGTATACTGAATTGGGGTGTGCGGGAAAGCACTAACTGCGCAAAAGAGGTGCTGTCGAAAATTCATGAATCTGATAAGTTTATAAAAATCAACAAAGTTTATAAGAATTAACAAAGTTAACTAAGATTTATAAAAATTAAATAATTTTCTAAAAATAAAGTAAGTTTTATAAAATTAAATTAATATCTAAATATTAGTAAAAATTTATAAAATTTAAATAAATTTATGAAATTAACTAAGTATAAAAATTAACTACGATAACTAAGTTATATAAATATAATTAAAGTTAAAAAATTACTTAATTTATAAAAATTAACTACATTATAAAGATTTATACATGTTAACTAAAATTATTTAACTAATTTTAAACTATGTCTTATAAATATTCAACTAAGTTAATTATGTGAGCTTTTTAAAAATTAATTAAAGGATATAAAAATCAACTAAGTTATATAAAATATAACTAAGTTAATTGAATTTTATAAAAATCAATAAAATTTAATTCTTTTAATTAAATTAACTAAAGTTTAAGAAAATTAATTTAGTTTTATAAAAAACATGTTCTCCATTTTGAAATCTATGTTAAATCGTTATAAAAATTGACTAAATTTTATAAAAATTATTTAATTTATAAAAACCAAGTTAACTAAGTTTTATAAAAACTAATTAAGTTTGTAAAAATTAACTAAATTTATAATAAGAATAATATATAATATAATAATAATGGTAGTAATAAAGTAATAAAATAATAAAATAATAATAACAACAAATTAACTAAGTTTAAAATAGGTAACTAAGTTAATTGACTTTATAATAATTTAATAACTTAACTGTTTTTTAAAATTAAATAAGTTTACAAAAATTAATCATTTTTTATAAAAATTAGTTTTATAAAAATCATGTTCTCTTTGAAATCTTTGTTAAACTTTTTAAAAATTGACTAAGTTTTATAAAAATTATCTAACTTTTATAAAACTTAAATAAGTTAACTAAGTTTTATAAAAATTAATTAAGTTTATAAAAATTAACTAAATTTAGAAGAATAATATAATATTAGTAGCAATATAATAATATTAATAATATAATAATAATAATATAACAACAACAATAAAAATTAACTAATTTTAAATAAGTAACTAAGTTAATTAAGCTTTATAATAATTAAATAAGCCAATTTTTTTTTAAAATCAAATAAGTTTATAGAATTTAATTAACTTTATAAAAATTAATAAGTTTATAACAATGTACATGAAATTGTTGAATAAAGTATTTGAAACAAAATTTACATCCATTTTAGGAAATTCCATATTTATTGTTATCATTTCCATATGATTATATAAATTAACTAAATTTTATAAAATTAACTAAGATTTATATAAATCAATTTAATTTTATAATGATTAACTAATTAAACAAGTTTCATATAAATTAATTACGTTCCATATAAATTAATTAAATTTATATAATTAAGTTTCACACAAACACACACATATGTAAGTAGGTATATAATTAATCAATTTAAATCAAGATGATTGAAAATCATATGAAATTTATCTATTAATTGTAATGGACCAATTGTAGAAATTTAAATCAAGGTGATTGAAAATTGTATTTATGTATATAATTAACAGACTTAATGAGTTGCTTGTCTACTTTGAGTTAGCCTTTGTGGATGTTTCTTAGTTATTTTGAGTGATTAATTCATAAAGTTTCTATTTGAAACCATGTTGTTTAGTAATTATACTTTCTACATTTGTGACTAACATACGCACATATGTGCTTCTTTTTGACAGGTGTTGTATGATGCTTTTGAGGTTGCTACATGATGTCGCACTCTTTCTCCTTCAAATCGATCATGATTGCATTAACGTATTGTCTATCAACGTTCAGACGTCTTTGTTTTTAGTATGTATTGTTTTGGTTAACAACAGTTATATGTATTGTTACTTTTGATCACAAATATTTATATGCTTAATACTCCATGTATGAAATATTATGGATACATACATACATACATACATACATATATATATATATATATAATGTGGTTTGGCTTATGACTCCATTTGATTATGTACATTACAATGTGATAAGTGTGGTTTCTTGAATTGTTATAATATTTTAGTTGAAATAAGTTTAATATAATTGAAAACTGTAAGCTTGAATGTATATGGGAATAATAAAAAATGCAATGGAAACTTTTTTTATAGCGTTTTAACTATGCTATGAAAAGAAAAATTGTTACAGCTTTCATATACTATAGCATAATGCTAGTGCTATACAAAATATTCTGCAAGGATTAAACAATTTTCATAGCAAAAAAAATGCTGCAATAGATAGTAATGAATTTTCTATAGCGTTTTCTCAATGGAAGCACCACAATTTTTGTACCAAAATTGGACATAACACTCTTTGGATGTAATTGAAGAGATTAGAATGAAGAAATTAAATGCAAAAGGAGGCTAATCTAACAATGACGCCAAGAAAAGTAAGTAGTAATAGAAAAGACAAAAATTTATAATGGTTCGACGTTGTAGCCTACGTCTACTTTGAATAGTTTGCTGCTTATTAATGATTCTCAACTGAGTTACAATAGTATGATAGCTAACACTCAAGTTATAATGGAGTTTCAACGGAGTAACGGCCTAGAAGTCCCAAAAGTCCTTTTTTAGTTGGCATAGTAGTGCTATTTGTAGGAGTAGATCTGGAAATATCTTCCCTACAACTCGAAATACCCTTTCTCATGCATATGTAGGCCCACCAGATCGATCTGGGATTGTTTGGGACTGATACCTATTGTCTTCATATCGATCTAGATTGGCTCCAACCGAGCTGCGATCGATCATGAACGCTCGTTAATTGATATGCAAGCTTCTGTGAAAATTTCATAACATTTGGACTTATAGTTTGAGAGATATGATCGAGCCAAGATTGAAGTTGCCAAGGAGGATGAAGGATTCATATCGATACGTGCGTATCAATGGTCTTTATATCGTTACAATGCATATCGATCAATTGCGTGTTGATGACTTGGTGTTGGAGATCCATATTTCATGCTTATGGACGATTTCTGTTAGTTTGACTTATTCCTTTGCATCCATTCGAGTCCATGTTCTTCATATCAATGCTTGTCAATGGTTTCGTATCGATGCTTGGCCCTTTGCTTTCTATCGATCGACTGGTTGATCGATACGAAATATGCAGAAGTGTAATCGATACGAAATGGGTAGCTGTTGAGCAAATGAACTATGACCGATCCAAGAGGTGCTATTGCTTGAAGGATACGAAGTGGACGGATGCTGAGTGATGGAATTGTTCTCATTTCATATTGATCTGGATGGATACAGAATGATGGATGTGGGCTGATGAATACGAAATGGATGTGTTCTTCATGAATCTTGATCGATCCACAACTTGAGCATACAAACTCAAATTGGCATGAAATTTGGAATGTTTCCTTTCATTGCTTTGCTTGTCATACCTTGCTAATTGTAGCCCGATCCAGATGTGGACCAAATTTGCCTATATCCATCGTGGACTTGTAGATAACTAATCTACGGAGCGGATTGTCTTTAGTTTCTAGTCAAGTCCTTGGTGTCATGGTCATGCCAAAAGGCGGGGTAACAAAAAAGTATTGGCAGGGGCCAATAGGTTCATAGTCTGCCCATGAAAACTATGATTTGATATTGGTAGGGGCCAATAGGTTTATAGTTAGCCCATAAAACTGTATTCGAATTAAGATATTGATACTTAGTAAATAGGTTCCTAGTCAACCCATAAACTAGGATAAAAGAAAAAATATATTTAAGTTACCAATAGGTTCTTAGCGATCCCATGAAAACTATGAAATCAAACAGGAAGTCCATAAATATTTAACAGGTTATTAGTAAGCCCATGGAAACTAATAGAGTAATAGTAACCCTAGAAACTATAATTGAGATAGATAGTCAGGATGAATGGAGATGGATAATCCAGATTTAAAATACTTCTTTGTATATCATTGTATTATTTTGAATTGACTTAACCATTGTAGATATGGGAGAACAGTATATGATTTTATAAATTTTTTAAGATACCAGTGAGGGAAAAACCCATTCCGCTAAGTGGCATGGTCTCACTAGATATCTAAACTGTTTGAGATGGTAGATTGTTATTCATACTAGGCTTTATGTTTGACTTGAAGTTTTTTCTCTCCCCTTAAACTCTTCGATACTCAATTGATTTTGAGTAGTTTGATATTTTGGGTTTTCAGGTGTTCTTTTAAAAGAACAAAGCTTCCAGTGACGTGTAGGAGGCATGCGAGCTACTTAGAGTTCTTTTATTTTCCCAGTGTTTGGTTGTGAAGGAAAACTTGTTTTATTGCCTTATTATATACTCTGATCATCCAAAGGGCATCTTCATATGTCGCTCTTGGCGTATTTTGTAATAAGTATATTTTGTCTGAACGCGGTCTGCACACTAGGATTATGTAATGAATTTGAAATATTTTGAAATGGAATACGGATTTTGTTTGTTGTTTAATTTTTTTTTGCATATTCTCGTGTTTCTGTTTATCAATGTATCTAACATTGCCGTATTTGGTCGTCGAAGATAACTAACCATGGATGACTACAACATTCATAGCCATTAGTTTTGGGTCTCCAAGCAGGGGGATGTTACATTAAGGTGGTTAAAACTCCTACTTATACAACTTTCGACTTAGTCGAAATATTGAAAATCCTTATTTATTACCTTTTGATTCGGTCAATCTGCTTTATTACTCTATCGAAAACCGCCTTTCGAATCAGTTGTATAGGCTTTAAGGTTGGCTTTAAAGATTTAAGGATGTGGATTGGATGGATTGGTTTCGACCTCTTTGAAACTAACCTTTCGTTAACTTAAGAGTATTAGGTTAGGATTCTATGGGTATTGGATTAACTAAGGGTTTCGACTCGCTCTCAATGGTGACCTTTCGACGCGGACGATACAGGAAGATTAAAAACTGAATCCAACAGAATTATTGAATCCACAGAACATCCAATGAATCTATAATCATGTTTCAAGCTTACAAAATTCCTCTTTTAATTTCAAAGTTAGGGTTTACCGTGTTTAGAAAGTACTAGAGTAGAGTGAAAGAATTCGGATCCCCAAACCAGACCCCTTTGGTCTTATTTATGGACGCGGGTTGGCTCCTTTCAACTCCGTTCTTTCGACCAGGTCGAAAGGTGGCCTTGTTGACCTTTCGTCTTCATTGACATTTGCACATCCCTCTATATCGCATTTGAATGCATTTGGATGCTTTTGTCTTCATCGAACGGGGATAGATGCACCGTTTCTCCTTGTGTTGCTTGGTTATCACAAGAAGGAGGGGTATGAGCTTCCGACTTCGTCGATAGGTAGTTCCCTGGGGTTTCAAAGGTGTTGAAATGTTGATGGTTTCGATACAGAAGGTACCTTCCGAATACATGATGGCAAATTGATGCGGCACCTTTCCTAGTTGTTAAAAGCTTCGAGCAGTTCGAAAGGTTAGGTAATGCTTTCAAAAGGTTTTGCGCGCATGTGAGGGGTTGGTATTCGCTACCTTTGAAAGGTATCCCTCCACTTATTCGAAACGTCTTCATGTATTCAAAAGCTGGTAACATATCTAGCTTTTGGCTATAGCATCCCTTCGACTCCTTCGAAAGGATTTATTGGTGTTGTCATATCTCGTTCTTTCTTTTTCTTTTATTCATTCTAGTTTCAATAAGGTTGAAGTGAGAATTGATGGTAACACTTGTCCCTCCCACCATCGGTGAAGGGATGCCCTTGACTTTCCAAATCAACCATTTTGAATCCCTCAACGTTTCCTGCCTTTTCATATTCTTGTGTAAATCCCGGCCGTTCATTTAAATTTAATCATACGGTTTGCCGTATATGTTGACTTTTCTTATAAACCAAGTTCCTTTCTTCCCCTCTTTCCTTTATCTGCAACTAGAAGAAACTTCCAGCACGAATCAAAGCTTTTAAATACTCAAATAATTTCTATTTCCAACAAACAGAAATTCAAATCCAAAGTAATTTTTTACTATCTTGCGTTTTGAATTTTGAATTTTTGAATTTTCTCGATTCGAATCTGATTTATTATTTTAATATAGTAAGAATTATTTAGATTTTTCATTCACCTTTAAGTATTCTCTTATTCACTCTCATGGCTTACTTCGTTTCCTTTCCTCTATTAACTTTCAATCAGAACTCATTTGATTTGGATTATTTTAAGGTTCAAATTTGTAATTGGGGATTTTTAAGATTAATGATTGTAAATTCACGTTTAAATAAACTTAGTTATTGAGTTTTTGAAGTTCTGGGTTAAATTTAAATTTGGGAAAGAAGGAGATTTCCAATTACTTCATAAAGAAGTTTTAGCAGTATGAATCGCATTTGGTGCCACAATTTTACCTTTCTACTCCTTCAAAAGAGGTTGAGGCAGCAAATTTTGTTTTAATTTTTTAACCCCTTTCGATGGGTTTGAAAGGATGTCCAGCACCTACCTCTTAATTGAACTCGCCAAAAGGTCGACATTGTGAATATGAAGTAGACTTTCATCGAAAGCATATCTATGCTATAGTATATTCTGATACCTTTCGATGTGATCGAAACCTTTTGTATCGAATTATATTTGGTTGTTGGTATGCTTTCAAAATCATGTACCCCTTTCGACTGGCTCGACACCCTTTGTAACTAATTGGGACTTGACCATTGTTTTGTACAAATGTTGTCATAACATCTCAAAGCCTTTTCATTTATATCAATGTTACTCAAATTCAAACCTTTTAACCCAATTGGCATAGAGGGTTTCGATAATATTCAAACTCTCTTTGAAAAACTAAGTCCATGGGTTTCGATAGGATCGAAAGATTCTTTTGTCTTGTTTATTGAATGTTGGTAGCATATATTTCTATTCAAATTGGTTGTGTAGGTTTCAACTACTTCCATCAATAACAAAATTATCCTTGAGCTTTCGACATTGTTGAAGGGTGTTTATTGGGCATCAACTTCTATTCTCCCATGCGACTCTTTCGAAAGCTCAACAAATTTCATTTTTCTAACTCTAACATTCTTTCAAGAATATGAAATTTCATGTTTTTCTTGATATTTAAATTGTTGAAATAGGTTTCCAACATCCTTGAAAAAATGTTAATTTCATAACAAATTATAATTTCTAACTGAAATGATTTCACCTGGCAGGATCATGGGGGTGAAAATGTCTTTCCAAAAACCAAAATATGACACAATACCAGTGATGGAATCTTCTCCCAAGAAGATTGAAGCAACTTCCAAACACTCCTTACTATCAACCCAGGATGAGGTAGAAGTAATTCTTAACGACCTCGGCATTACCCTAGTGTGGAAGCTATTCCTCAGAGTGATGATGACACCATTCGAAGCCCTCCAGAAGGGTATTTTGCTTATACCACTATCCACATTTGGCATGGAAGCTTCTTACCTTTTCTGGATTTCTTATCCAAATTCTTGACCTATTTGGGCATTTCTCCTATGCGGCTATCACCAAACGTATATACATATCGTTTATCCCTAGAACTCATGGCACTGAAGAATTGAATTCCTTCACTTAATGCTGAATTTTTGAACAATCTTGTTCGATTAGTTAAGCTCGGTAACCTGAATAATCAAATCTTTAGAGTCAATCACCCCAAAAAGCTAATATCGGAGGGGGTGAACAAAGTCAAAGACTGGGAAACTCGGTTCTTCTTCATTTAATGCTTTCCCAACATCAGTTGGGTTTTCTCTCCCTATGTAAGTTGATCACAATCTTTATTTTTTCATTTAGTTACTTCCCTTTTCTAATCTATGCTAACTTGTCAGGCTCTTCTAGTAAAGAGATGAACGAAGAAGACAAGAAAACTGTAAAGTCACTAGTTGTCGCTTCAAGTAGGATTGGAAATAGACTGAATCCTTCAAATCTACAAAAGCATTCCCTCCTACCAGCAGGTCAGAGGGTACTTGGTCAACCTTCTTTAGATCAACACACATCTTTGGCAATCCGATGAACTTCACCCTAATATCACCAATTTTTTCCAGCCACTCTGGTAAGTTTAAACGTAGTACTTGTAGTTTTTTGTTGTGTTACTTTTTAAATTGCTCTTCTAACTTGTAATTTTTTGAATTTCAACAGCTGCTTCTCAGGTTGAACCAATTATATGTATTCCAACTATTCCCACTTCTACAACTTATGCGTCATCTTTGTCTCAAGCCATTGCTGGGTGAAAGTTGACTGCTAAAAGAAAGTTGGGTAAAATCACCATGGTAGAACCATTCCCTAAGAAAGGCAAGATCGTTGAAGTTCCCGATTCTCCACCATGAGAAGAGGGGGAGTCTGTTGATATTGAAAAAACTCTAGAAAGTCCTACTATTGAAGCTTCTCTTGATCAATCGAAGAAGACTCCTATAAAGGTCGATCGCCTATCGCGCATTGTCATCTACTACTCTCCTCATGAGATTGATCAAATGCAAAAAGACTTAGGGACTTTGATCCCTCCACAGGAGTTGCACCCTCCCAGATCCACATCACCGATGCCTCAGTGTGATTTTGAAAAGATGGTTCAGTCAATCTTGGGTTCTCCATCCTTTACTTCTATCTTTTTGTCTTCGTCCTTTTCTGATCCAATGGATCATTGTTGTTCTCTAGATGAACAACAACTCCTGCTATGCCTAATATCACTTAACCTTATTGTTGGTGTTTCTCTATAAGTTTTTAACTTATATTGTGCTTTCTCCTTTTTAGATTTCCAAAAGCTGGCTCTCATTGCAAATGAATTCATTAAAATTTTCCACTGAGTCATCCATGCTTCGAGAAGAAATTTCAAACTTAAATAGTCAAGTTTCCTCTATGTTCGTAGATAAAAATGAAGCTATGACAGAATTAGAGTGATTGAGAGCTTCTCTTTCTGAATCAGAATCTATTATCTCTGAAGAAACGAAAGAACGTCAACTCCTTACTGACAAAAATTTGGTCTTAAAAATAGCTTTGAAAGAATTTGAAGACGAAAAAGCTCGAACGGCAGCAAAACAATCTTCTCTAGGGAAAAAGCTAAAGAACAATAAAGATTCTTTAAAGTTGGCTATCAACGTTATTTCTGATGCAAAACAACGGATGTCTCAATTCCTTGATACTTTTCTTGAGGACATCATTGTCAATTCTTTTAAAGACGCCATGATGCTTGCTTACACCGACAATATCGACAAATGCCCATACTTGGGTTTCCCTCACTTGACTCTACTCTTTTCAATAGAGTTATGGAAAAGGTTAAAAGAATGGAGCAGGAGTTGAAGGTTTTGAAAGAGAGGAGATTGATGCCTCAAAAATTCTATCCTTCAGTGTCCCTTTCTTCGAAGTAGACACTGACTCTGAAGATGAAAGTGACAAAGATGAAGTCGCCAATGAAGATGGAAGTAATGATGATGATGATGATGATGACGACGACGACAATGTAGATGGAGGTCAAGGTTTAGGTGGTCATAGGGGTGGTCACACTGATGCTCCTAAAAAAGACGATTACAACATCGGGGGTTATGAAAAGGTCAATCATGATCCATCTATTCATGAAGCAAGCCCACCTGAACCCCTATGCCTTCCGACCCTTAAGAGGAGCTTGCTAATATTAATGTGGAAAAACCAAGAGAGAAGAAGCAGGTCCCTCAAGCATTAGTTCCCGTTTCTCAGATATGGTATTCTTTGTTTAAACGACTTTCACTTCCAAGATAATAATGGTTTTAAATCCTTTATTTTAGACAAGGAGGAAACCTATTCACCCTTGAAAGAAAACAGGCAGAAATAAATAGCCTATATAGAGAGTTAGATAAACAATTGAAAGAACACAATATTCTCTCTGATAAATATCATAGACTTAACAGAAGTGCAACAGTACACAATATTCTCTATGATAAGTATCATAGACTGAGCATGGCACTCCTTCGATATGATGGTCTTTTGAAAGAAAATAGGACTTGATTACGCTCTTTTGAATGTTGATTGCAGAGAGGAACATTATGGTAGACTTTTATACAAAGCCAATTGTAGACACCCAACAATAGATTTCTCATACTTAAATGATTTTTGTGCATGTCTACTTAGGCGTAAGCATAAGAGATATTTGGACGAATTTGCATCTGATCCTCATCCTGGAGCATGTTGGAACTTACCACAAGCCAGATCGATTACCCAAGAATTGCCTCTCGAGAAACTTAAATATTATGAGGACAAATTTGTTTCAGAGTTATTTATAAAGTCGGTTTTGTATGAACTGGATGAACATTTGTAATTATGTAATAATATTGGTTTATGAATCTTTAGCTCTATTTTTCTTTTATACTTAGCTGCATTTTACTATGTTGTCAGAGAATGAACATCCTTTAGGCAACTTTGTCTTTAGAGACTATCTAAGCAAGTATGTTAAATTTAGAAGGGATTATCTAGAAAAGACATCAATTTTGAAATCTTCAAAAATAGCCAGATATTGCTTTCTTGAAGATTTGCTAAAAATTTACATGGAAATCCTCGTCTTTGTTTCAATTTTCTTGTTGAAGAAAAAGTAAAGCTCCTTAAAAAATCCGGACATATCATACCAAATTAATATGTAGTCGTGATAGTCTTTCATGCCAGGTGGTAGGACTATAACAAATATCCTTCGATTATTACCCCGGAAGGACTTGATGTTCCTTTTGACTCAACAGTTATTCTTTCTGCTAATTCCTTGAGTAAAGTTAGAAATGCAGTTTCCCAACTTAGATATGAAACAAATGTCTAATTGTACTTTTTCGTTTCATTTGTACTTGAGTTGTAACCCTTTATTGTTGTAATAAAGAGATTGATTATTCTAGTCTTAACTTTATTTTCTCTTTCTTTTTGTTTAAATAGGAGTTACAGTTATCTATAACGCCATTCTCGTAAGATTCTCCATCTCGTTTTATAAGCATCAAAGATCGGCTGTTGGTTGACATTGACAAGAGGAAACTCGTTAATGATGCTTTATCTTCTCGCTTTCAAAACAATACTACAGCTCTTGAATGGTATAGAAGGTATTTTCTTCAAAAGACAATTGTTAAAAACCTCAATGATGAGATTGTCAATATTGAGGTGAATGTCAAGAGTAAGAACGAAACGATCTCCATATTGAAGCACCAAATTAAGTCAAATCCTTTAATTGACTTTGTCCACAAGATGTTGGAACTTCTCCAACAAGTAAGTGATTGTAAATTAAGTTGAAAGATGGTCAAGATTAGTGTGAATCTCTTCAATTCATTATGGGAAATAATACTTCAAACATCGATTCACTATCTTCTTCTATTGTTCCATCTACTGCCAAATTAACAAGGTTTACTTCCATTGCCATCCAAAAGTTCCCTACTATGACTAATCTTCCTCCTGGTCTAGACGAAAAAGTAGTAGGAGAATGGTGTAGGAAAGTAAAATTTGAGATGATGAAGTATTTTGATGAACAACAGAAAATGAGGTAGCCATAGTGCATAAATGAGTATGCTACTAAGATTCAATAACTTGAACGTGAGAAATATCTTCTTCAAAAGCATATCGCTGATTTGAGTGGGGAAAATAAAGCTCTTAAAGGCGCAAACAATGCTTTCAATCATGCTTTAAAGAACAACATTGAGTTTATTGATGACGAAGACAAAATGATGAAGAAAGAGAAGAAGCTTAGAGAGGTTCTTTCTATTGCTATTCATCACAATATGGATCCTTTAATTACCAGGAATCTGAATAAGGCTGTTCAAGATTCATGAACAATTTATATTTATGAAATTTATTTGTTATGTACACTTGTAAATAATTTCATAAATTATGTAAATTATGAAAATTTTGTAAATATCACCTAGTTGTAATCCTTTCTTGTAATGTTGTTTTTAAGTCAGCTCTTTGATAACTTGTACCATGATTTCTATATTTGCTAGATATTCCAATCCTTTTTACTGATCTCCTCTCCCTAAAAAGCATGAACTAAACTATATTTCTTATCGTTAGCTTGAAATCTATATAGAAGTCTATCCACATCACTTCACTAGTACAAAAAGTGTATATTGCTTCGCCCATTTGCATCGGTTGAAGTAAAAACTGATGCAAATAGTTCTATTTGCATCAGTTCTATCTTAATAATTGATGCAATTGGTACCTGAAAAGCAATAGGTAATAAAAAAAATCAAATTTGCATCAGTTCTCACCAACAACCGATGCAAATAATTTTAGTCGCATCAGTTTTAAAGTCAACCGATGCAACTACATGTTGATGGAAATATGAAATTTAGGCGGAAAATAATGAAAAATTGGCTCCAAATTACTACTTTGGACAAATGTACTCCTTCCTCCCCAGTAACCCACTCCCAAAAAAAAAAATCTTCTCGTGCTGGAAAACAACTACATGTGTACTTGTTTATATAATCAGAAAGCTTATACGAAAAAAAATCAAAATCAAAATTTCACGATTAGCCCCAATTTCACAATTCAATCAAACTTTGACAATTCAACCAATTTTCTTGATTCGGCCACACTAACTGGTGAAAGCGGTTCGGTTCATTATGGGAAGTCGACGGCGGGCGGTTTGCAAAACACGTGGTGCTAATTCTATGAAGGTCGCGATTCTGGGTGATGTTGAGATTAGGAAGTGGTCGCTTCTTGCAAAAGAAGAACTGAACCTTCGCTTCTTTCATTTCAACAGAGACGTCGTGGCAAGAACGATCGGTTATATACTGGCTGGAATCGGAACCATTATTTTCGACCTTGACACCGATAATGTTGATTTGAGCCAAGAATACTGCAGAAGGGTTGGTCCCAATACTGTGGATATGAGTTCATCGTTCTTCACTTGCATTGGTTCCAGTCTAAGAAAATGTGACATTCTGGAGTTTTTCAATAGGTAATTATCTTCTTCTCGGTAAACCAATTCATAAATTATATTAAGCTTTAACCTTATAATATTTCTTTTGTTTTCTTAAAAATAGTTATGAAATAGTTATACTCGTTTTATTTTTGTTTTGACATTCTACCTCCAACAATTCTCTGTTATATTGAATCGTGAAATCGTCTAGAGAAAAGACGTGCAAAGCAGATATGCATAATTTTAACCATAAATCAGTCAACGCATTGAACACTTTTTGTCGTCAAGTATATAACCGATACAATCTTGGATAGTATAATTTCCTAGTAGTTTAGCTCTTCTCTTGTGACGCACTTCTAATTTGCGAGTCCAGTATTTTAAATACTTGTATATGAAGACAAAATATAATGTGATGTCTTGAATGTAACTAATTGATCTAATTTACATCTATTTTTTATACTCCAGACTAGATACTACTGCTACTTAGACATAGAATGTACCACTGTTAAGTTTGTGTACTAGTAAGCAGTGTCACCTTGCTATTCATCTATTACATGTAACTCCTGAAAAGTTATTAATCAGATTACGCTTAAAACTGTTAAAACCATAGCATAATAGCATCGAGGCAGACTTTTTTCCCTTGATGCAACTTCACATATTTTGCAGATCCTGAGAAAAATGTGTGCGCGGTTACTGGATTGCCTGCCAAGTATGATATTTTATTTGCCACTACCAATTCTGTTAGCTTTTAGTATTATCATTTTGTATCAAATAACATATCTCAAATTAAATCCTAGAGAAACGATAAGAATCTTGATCCTCACATCTAGATTTGCTTTTGTGGTTGATGATAAATATTACAGGTATCGTGACCCAAAAACAGGTTTACCTTATGCAACAAAAGAAGCATTTAGAGTAATCCGAGAACGGTATAACAATCATAACCCCCTCCATTATTTTGTAATTGTTTGAATACTATACATGGAAGGGTAATATTTTAATATGTTTTGCCTTTTCCAGATACATGAAAGAAGAGGTCGATAGGAAAAATCCAAAAAAGATGGACATGGGATCTTTGTTAAATTCCATATCAGACCCAGGGTTTATGCCTAGAAGAAAAAGATCAAGAGATGGACCAATGAAGCCCTCAGATTGGCGATTATGAGCTAGGTTTCGGAAAATACCCTTTGCTGAAAATATAGATTTTTAAATGACTAAGAAGGTATGGTTCTCTTTGTTTCTCATCTAATGTGGGTTTTCTGAAAATTGGTTCACCTTTATTGATACTCAAGACACTACATAAGTGAATTGCTAGTGCTTCTAACCATGTGCATCTTAACTTGGTATGTATTCTTAGCTGCTTCAAACCCATTTTTTCTGCTGTTATATTCTGCTTAAAAGGACTTGATACAAAATACATATTATACAAAGACCATTAATTGTTGTTTCCCCATGATAAATGTTATACAGTAATTTTCCTGTTATTAGACACGAAACAATAATTTACAGAGGTTATTAAATTGAACTTGTTTATGGTTGGAGATTCAGATGAATGCATTATTTCACCTGCAAGTTTATGGTGTTGATGATGATCTGTAGTACATTGAGTCTGATTGTGTAACAATAGTTCGTTAGTCTAAATGGTTCATGAAAGTGTTAGAGTTGGTAATATGTTACGGGAATGAGGAACTTGAGAATGATGTAGCCATTTACTTGGTAATGTCTTTGTAGAACTGTAGTAGAAATATTACTTTTGATATTTATGGAGTGCCATTTGAATAAAAAATTTGGTATTATATGCTAATGGAAGTAGAGTGCGCTCTGCTGTCTTACAGCTATGATACATTTAATCTTCTATTATTTCATGTTTGATTTGTGTTAACATCAGCGGTTTAGTTTATGATTCACATACATTTCTGAATGCAGAATAATGGGTTCTTTGCTATAGTACATATAGAGAATCTCTATGCGCACAACTCAAAGATTACTTGGCAAATGTCGACGCACTTGTGATAGCTCTGGTTCATAGTTATGGTAATTGGAGCACCAATATGTCCTTTTCCACTCTGGCTATCAGTGTGTGGTAGGAAAATAAGTCACATAAAGAAAGTGATACTGTGATTTCATCAGTACCTTTATTATTTTTATTATGTTGATTGCTTATTGTTAAGCACATAGATGGACCTTTACCTCCTGGCTATTTTACCAGCTTAATGATGCAGTAGACAAGTAGCATTGTTGGGTATTACAGAAGCGTGATAACAGTCAGAAAGTTCTCCCCGAACTAGCCAAGGAACAATGAAAGTAGTTTTGATTTCACAAAATTTATTTAGTCAAACTGTAGTTAAAGTTTTAAGACTTTTTTATTCAATCGATTACTGTTGTGAGTTGTGGAGACAATGTTACTAGTGTGAAAAGTTGCACAATTGGTGGATGGTGGTGGAAATGTTTTGGCAGTGGATGGTGGAGGCTAGTTGATGTGCAAGCAAAGGAGGATGGTTGATTGTTATGGATGTGTAGTTGCTGTCAGGAGGATTCAGTTGATGTAATAGGCCATGAGTGGAAGGTGAGTGATGGCTGGAAAAGAGGCAGTGTAGGGGATGTTGATGATGCACTGTAAGGCAGAGGCAGTAAATGGAGTTGTAGAAGGATGGTCTGAAAGGTTGATTGTTGTGATGGGATGGAGCAAGGCAGTGGATGAAGGCAGTGATGCAGCAGTGATAATGGAGTTGCTGAAGGCAGTGGGAAGGTGTTGTTGTAGAGGACAGTGGATATTGGATGATGTTGGAGTTTGTAGTAACTGGTCAAGTGTATGTGCACAGGCGATGGTAGAGTAGAGGTGATATGCACTAGTTATGTAGTTTGGGATGGTAGGTAGAGCATAGGTGTTATGTAGTGTTATGGTTATGGTCTGTAGTGTTGGAATTGATTAGAAGTTTGTTGATTTATGTAGTGTTATGGTCTGTAGTGGTAGTTGTAGAAGTGTAGATGTTGAACAAAGAGTGGCAAGGCAATTGGAATGGTGAGGGGTTGAATAATATTTTAAAACTTGTGCACGACAGCAGCATACAGACCTGTAAGGGAGCTAATTCGAAAAGAGAGACTGAAGGAACTGGTATAATCCTAAAGCTTTGATGCTTCTTAGTTCTGAATAGTGAAGCATTTTAATGCAATATACACTTATGGTCTAAACATTGACTTAGCATGCAACTAGACTGCTCTAATTTCTTATCTTCATCTTATAAATGACCAGTCTTACTTTTTTTTTTACTGTCAAACAAACATTCAAACATATACTGTTTTGCACAGGAGAGGATGAAAAAAATAGAACAAGGTGAGGATTCAGAAGCTATTGAAGAAACAGGAACACCAGCAGTCGTTCTTAGACCATTAAATATGGAAGATATGAGACAAGCAAAAAATCAAGTAAGTTCATTTAGTCCAATGGTTATTTATCCTTTTCAACGTTACTTTCTTTTCAGGTAATCTAGAATAGTTATTAAGCTTGATTTTCAATTTATCCTTTTTGCATTGAAGCTAACTTATAAATTTGACTGTCTTATAAGTACAAAATACCATCTTTGGGTTTTCTGTTTTCGATCATATTGCAGATGCTCAATTTTTGATTTCATGGTTTGTTCTTATATATTGCCATGCTGATTTCGTAGAAAAGTTTCCATCTTTATTTGGGTTCAAGGTCCTTTTGTCATTTATTATCTAAATTTTGATAAATAGGAATACATCAGACAATTTTGTAAACGACCCGGTGGCCTTTTCTCTCTTGATACCAGCTTCCATTCCTTATGATTGAGTCAATTTTGTTGTCATAACAACTACAATTGTAACTACACCCCAGCCAAGTTTCGATATTACCATTAAATTTAAAGTCATGTGATACTTCTCTTATTTATACTGTCATTGATTGACTAGTGGAATAACTGTAAGAGCTTCTTAACATTAGATTAAAACGACCTTGATGCATGAGCTCATTAAATTGATAATTGTCATGTACATGTCTGTGATCTGAAGGAACATGCAATTCTCCCCCTCCCTCTAATGTGCGTATAAAATTCGTTGACTCTCTACATTCAGTTTATGCTTTTCAGAGCTTGCCATTTGTTTGTTACCTTGACAGTTCTGTTGTGCTGTTTAATTCATATGTAAATGTGCAAGAAGTATGTGTTGTTAATTGTTTTACTTTGTTCAGGTGGTAAGAGATAAGCACACAGGGAAAACAAAGGGCTATGGTTTTGTCAGTTTTGCAAATGCAGCAGATCTTGCTTTAGCACTGAAGGAAATGAATGGTTGGTACTTAATTTGTAAATTATATGAGAGGTATCTGAAGAAAAGTTTGGAATAGTTAGCTTACATATATGCCCAAATTTGCCAGGTAAATACGTTGGTAACCGTCCCATAAAATTAAGGTCAGGCAATTTCACTTGTGCAGGTAGGTGGTCAGTAATGTGGCAATGGAGAGTTGGTAGTAGTAATAGGTCAGGCAATATGTGCAGGTTGAATGTGTAGTTTGATGCTGCAGTTTTAACAGTGGAATATGAAGTTGTAGTTGTTGTATTGACTACACTCTGGTGGTCGATGGTCTGTAGTTGTATGTTGATATGTATGGGTAAGCTGCCTGCTACTGATGAGGCTGGAAGTGATGAAGCGTGGGATGGTGGTAGGAATTGTGAATGAAGTGGTGGTTGCAGACTATGGGTGGTGTAACTGATGATGGGTTCTGTGATGGTCAGTGGAGATGCTATGTATTGTATTGTTTGTGGCAAGAAAGTTATCTGCAGAGGGAAGGCAGACTGGTGGTGGAAGTGACAGAGCAGTTTTTGATAGTGGAGAGCAGTTTTTTTCTTCTTTGATGACATGGTAGTTTCTTTGATGGTGGAGTTGCAACAATAGTTGTATAGCAATTTCACTGATCTGTAGATGTAAAAGAGTGGTTGTAGGATGTCAAACCGAATATGCAGTGAGAAGAATATGTAGTAGTGATGCAATTTGCAAATGGCGGCAGTGCAATGAAGTAACAGAAGTTTTGAGGGTGGTTGATCGTTTGTGATAGGTTGTGATTTGGTCGAGAGTAATGTTTGACAGTGTGAATGGAAATGTGGTGGATGTGTATGGTTGTTGACAGAGAGAATGTGAAGTGAAATTCTGGTGATAGTGATGTGAGGAGGTTTGGTTTTTTGAAGTGTGTGAAGTTAAAGTTTGATGTGGTAAGGATGATGGAGAAGTTGTTGCAGATGTTGGTAGCTGTAGAGATAGTGAAGGATAGAGGTGCTCAGTGTTATAGTAGTAGAGAATGTAAATTATGATAAAAAGATAACATAACTTCTTTCATGAAAAGTTTGATGAGGTTTGGTTTGGAGATGGGTTGCACTGGAGTTTGTATGCAACAGAGGTTTGTAAATGTAGTTGAGGCAGTTTTACAATTGTTGCTGGATGTAAGGGAATGATGTATCCACACTTATTTTGTATAGATTATTAACAATGTAATTGATATATGCTTATTTTGGTATTATGTTATTCAGTTTGTATTTACCATCAAATTTAATTTTGAATGATTGTAATATTGCATGCAATAATTGTTTGTTATAATCAATAATATATATATATATATATTGTCTATTTGATTACTGTAATAATGATTTTTGAGAATGGCTTTTTTGCATCAGATATAAATAGCTGATGCAATAGAGAGATTACTTTGCATCGGTTGTTATAAAAAACCGATGCAACAAGGGGGCTGTGTCCAAGCAACCAACCATGATATTTTGCATCAGTTGTTAGTAACAACCGATGCAAAAAGGACCTTTTTGCATCGGTTTCAGAACTGATGCAAAAGTGTTAAGCCTGTTGCATCGGTTGCATATGCATCAGTTGTTGAACTGATGCAAAAGGGGGGTAAACAACCGATGCAAATGGCATGTTTTGTAGTAGTGCTTGTAGAAATTAACAAATTATCATGTTAACATATAAAAAGTAATCCTATAATTGAATATGATTAAATGTCTTGAAACCCATCTTTGGCAATGATGAGAGATAACCAAGAATTCAACTTTAATTATATTGCGAGTTCATCAAAAGTCTGATGGTAGAAAACCATAAATTCAACCAAAAATTTAATTGTAGATGTTTGGAAATCCAACTTTTGGAGATAACTAATAGAACATCAATAATGATCATGTAATAAAAGTCTGGTGACCCAGATTCTGGCATTGATGAATGAAATTTAAAAGTTAGAAGATTCGACACCCAGATTCAGGTATTTATCGGTGATAACCAAAAATCCATAATAATAATCTTCTTAATAGAGATATTTAGCCTAGATTCATGCATTAATGAATGAAGTTCAGTAGTTAATAGTTATAGTCCCGAAACCCAGAGTCTCATATGACGAAAACCATAAATTAAAAGACCCGAAACCCAGATTCGGTTATTAATAATTGAGGCCCCAAATTGAATAATGAATGACCTGAAACCTAGATTTGGGTATTAATAATGAGGTTTGGAAATTCTTCTTTAATGATTAGTTAGATGCGGCAGATTTTAATTTAATCCTTCTGTCCTGTTCTGCTACTTGGGTCTTGTTGCTTTCGACATATGTTAAACCTTTAGGCCTTGTATGTAGTTACTATTTGATTAGCTGCTTCTCGAGCTTGGACGTCTTAGTCCATCATTTGATATACTGCTTCTCGGGCTTGGACCTCTTAGTCTGCTATTTGATATGCCGCTTCTTAGGCTTGGATGTCTTAGTCCATTGTTTGATATGCTGCTTCTTGGGCTTGGATGTCTTAGTCCATTATTGTCTGGTGCGCTTGGTTAGCTTATCTACAAGCAGGACCAAGGGCTTACCCAACCTCCCTCCAGGAGGCGCCATGACCTGGCCATAGTATGGCATGGTCAAGGGGTTGTTGATGCTTTAACTTAGCCATCGCATGGTGTGGATAAAGCATACTCTAACCTCCCTCCAGCAGACGCCTTGACCTGGCCATAGTGCAGTCAGGGGCTTGTCGATGGTTTAACCTGGCCATAACATGGCGTAGATAAAGGCTTACTCTATCCTCCCTTTAGGAGGTGGCTTGACCTGGCCATAGCATGGCACGACCAAGGGCTTGTCGATGCTTTATCGTGGCCATAGCATGGCGTGGATAAAGGCTTACTTTAACCTCCATCCAGGAGGCACTTTGACCTGGCCAACTCGGCACGGACAGTGACTTTGACCATTTAAGGTAATGTTCAAGTGCAAGGAGTATTTCACTCTCAACCATGTAGATTCTCTTTAGTAAGTAATTTTTTATTGAATTCATCTAGGATCTCTCTACAAACCCATTAACTATGCCTTGTTTGAAAAAGTTGATTATCATTCCTTCGAGTGCTCAACATTGATTTGTCTCATGTCCATTCATCATGTGATAGTGGCAATAGGATCCTCCTAGATTCCTTTCATATTTTTGTTTTTTGTTTTGTGATGGCCAATAGTTAAGCTCTTCTTAGTTAGCAGGTAAACATTCTTGATTGATGTTGTCTAGTTGCATTCCATTGGGTGTCTAGATTTGAAGCTTGTCTTTTGAGGATGGATTCTAGGGTTTTTATTACTTGGTTCTGAAGCTTCACGCTTAATGACCAACTTTCTTTTCAAAACCCATTGTAGTTCTTGTGTTGGCAATGCCCCACTTGTTGCTTGATGCCATTTATGTGCAAAGGCATTGTAATCGGCCATCATCCTTCTTCAAAGATTGTGGCTTTGGTGTAGAGTTAAATAATTTTTCCTCATTTGGTTGAACAAATTATCACTTGTATCCTTTGTTTTCCCTAAGGCAAAGATAAGTGTGGAACAATGTGGAAAGGGTTTAAACTTGGTTTTTTTGGGTCATATGATTCTAAATTTTTCTTCTGCATAATTCATAGAGTTTCCAATCTTAGCATTTGCTCTTCATGTAGTTTGGAATCATTATTATTCATAGGGAGAATCTAACTAAGTGTGGTTCTGAGGACCGTTGTTTAGACCTCTTGATCTTGTTTAACATGATGATGGAAAATTCTAAGGCAGTCAGGTCTGGAATAGGATTAGGCTAGAGGAAAGTGAAGTTGGAAGTTCAACAAGATCGAAGGTTCGAGCTCTCCTTCTAGCGCCAAAATGTTAACAAGAAAACTTGTCAACACCCAATACGTAGATTTAAAGTGTATATAATTATTTTGAGACCTCTTTCAAAAAGATGGATGTAATTGACACTTCTTAATTAGGTTGAGATGGTTGCAATCCATTTAATTCTCTTTAATTTTTCTCTTACGTAGATTAGGGTGGTTAAAACTCCTTCTTATAGACTTCCGACTTTGTCGAAACACTGAAAATCGTTATTATATTACCTTTCGATTCAATCAATCTACATTATTACTCTGTCGGAACCCCCATTTTGAATCAGTTGGATGGGCTCTAAGGTTGTCTTTAAAGAGTTAAGGATGTGAATTGGTTTCGACTTCTTTGGAAATTAAACTTTCATCAACTTAAGAGTAGAGATTAAGGTTCTAAAGATATTGGATTAACCAAGAGTTCCGACCCACTCTCAGTGGTGAACTTTCACCCGGTTGATACAAGAAGATTACAAAGTGAATCCAACAAAATTATTAAATCCACAAAAGATCCAATGAATCTATAATCATGTTTCCATAAAACTTAAGTAATAAAAGCTTAGAAACTTCCTCTTTTAATTTCAAGATTAGGGTTTACAATGTTTAGAAAGTATCAGAGTAGAGTAAAAGAATTCGAATCCCCAAACCAGACCCCTTGGGTCTTATTTATAGATGTGGGTTGGCACCTTTCGACTTAGTGATTTCGACCTGGTCGAAAGGTGGCCTTGTTGATCTTTCATCTTCATAGACACTTGCGCATCCCTCTATATAGCATGTGAACGGATTTAAATGCTTCCATCTTCGCCAAAAGTGAGTAGATGCTCCTTTTCCCCATGTGTTGCTTGGTTGTTGCAAGCAAGAGATGTATGAGTTTTCGACTCAATCGATAGGTAGTTCCTTGGGGTTTTGAAAGTGTTGAAATGTTGACTTTTCAACGTGGAAGGTAGCTTTCGAATACGTTCTTGCGTATTGATGAGGCACCTTGTTAAAGGATTCGACCTGTTCGAAAGGCTTGGTTATGCTTTCAAAAGGATTGTTCTGATCAAGGCATCTTTCTGTGTAGTTTGAATGAAGGCGATACCTTTGGTTTCGAAAGGTTTGGCACGCATGTGAGGGTTTTTTTATTCGCTTCCTTTGAAAGTTATCCCTCCACTTATTCGAAACATCTTCATGTAGGCGAAAGCATCAGTTTTGAAAGGTATACATTGAAGCGAAAGGGAGCTTTCGACTACTTTGACCCGTTCGAAATCTTGTAACATATCTGGCTTTTGGCTGTAGCATCCCTTTGACTCCTTCGAAAGGCTTTGTTGGTATTGTCATCTCTTGTTCTTTCTTTATCTTTTATTCATTTTGGTTTCAAAACACATCCGTTTGGACCGAGAAAGATCATAGACCAAGTAGAGGTGGTATGCAAGCTCCTATGAAAATTTGGTAGTATTTGGACTTGTAGATTTTGAGTTATGATCAATCCAAGTCTACATTTAAAAACATTATCGAGTTCATTTCGATACAATTTGTATCGATGGCTTCATATCAATTCTGGTTCGAATCGATCAGGTGACGTAGTGCTATATTTTAGGATCGATCCACTTTCCTGCCAAACGATCAATTCCACCATTTGAACATGCTTTGTTCGTGTCGATCTGGAACGCTTCGTATTGATGATCAAAGAACTCCTTCGTATCGATGCTCATTGGATCTTTTTGTATCGATCATTTTTAGCTGCTTCGTATCGATACGAACTTATGTTTTTCATATCGATGATTTAAAGGTTGTTTCGTATCAATCATGGTATGCGTTCTTCGCATCGACTATTTTAGTGATGTGTTTCGCATCTTTGGCACGGTGTTTAGATGGAACTAGAATGCTTCAATGATAACTGGAATTTTGATGAGTTAAACTCACATTTCAAGTTAACCAGTAGAATATTTAGTCGATAAATTTTACGGTTTTGTGTATTGGGACAAGAAAGAATGAGAGATGACAGCATCAACAAAGCCTTTGGTGTATTTTGGATAAATACTACCAAATCAGTGGATGAGTAGGAAGCCTGATCCTTTTTGGATATCCTTTGTCTTTCATGGTTCAGTCGATTGGTTGACTCCGCGTTGGCACAGATCTGTTGGGTAAGCTACTGGCAGCTTTGAGTTGACTCTTGCATAAATAGCTGGAACTCTTCCCAGTGACAGGGCTTTGTGGATCCGAAGGTCCAGCAGCGTTTTGGTCTGCAGAGGGAAGTTGTGCAGGTTTCTGCCTGTCCCGTCCTTTTGGATCTGCAGCAGTTGAGGTAGTCCTGGTAGCGACCATGGTGAATAGTGAAGTTCTCTCCTAGACTTGGTGCAAATCTGAATAGGATGGAAGAACTTCTAGGCTTGAGATCTGCATCTTCTCTTTAGATTCATCTAATTCAATACCTGTAGTAGATCCAATGAGCAGGAGAAAAACTAGGTTTTCTCAATGAAAGCACCAAAGTGTTTGTACCAAAATTGGGCACAACACTCTACGAGTGTGTTTGAAGAGATAAAATAAAGAAAGTAAATGGAAAATGAGGCAGATCTAAAAAAACCAATCAACATATAAGAAAAAATGCAGAAACACACAAATTTAGAATGGTTCGGCGTATTACCTACGCCCACTATGAAATGTTTGGTGTTTATTGAATTTGACTTACTGATTACAGGGGATTACAACAGTACAGCTGAAGTATAATAGTGATTTCGACAGAGTATCGGTGTAGAGAAGCCAAAAAGGTCCTTTTCCTGGAAGCACTGGGCCGCTATTAATAGGCGTAGGCTGAAAATATCTGTCTCAAATCTCGAAAGACTCCTTCTCTCACGTAGGTGGACCCACCAGATCGAACCGATGTTGATTGGGATCGACCCATGATCGATACGCACTCATTTCATATTGATCCAAAACACATCCATTTGGACCGAGATCGATCATAGACCAAGTAGAGGTGGTACACAAGCTCCTATGAAAATTTGGTAGTATTTAGACTTGTAGATTTTGAGCTATGATCGATCCAAGTCTGCATTTAAAAACATTATCGAGTTCGTATCGATACAATTCGTATCGATGGCTTCGTATCACTTCTGGTTCGAATCGATCAGGTGACGTAGTGCTATATTTTAGGATTGATCCACTTTTCATTCCGAACAATCATTTCCGTCATTTGAACGTGCTTTGTCTGTATCGATCTGGAATGCTTCGTCTCATACCGATGACTGAAACTGCTTCATATCAATGATCAAAGGACTCCTTCGTATCGATGCTCATTGGATCTTTTTGTATCGATCATTTGTAACCGCTTCGTATCGACACAAACTTATGTTTTTTATATCAATGATTTAAAGGCTATTTCGTATCGATCATGGTATGCATTCTTCGCATCGATCATTTTAGTGGTGTGTTTCATATCGATCGTTGGCCGATCGATACGAACTGTGTAGGGGAGAGATCGATATAAAGCACGTGTGAATGGAACCGATACAAAACGTTAAGTGTTGATGGATATGATGGGATTGAGAATGATGGATATGAAAAAGAACTGCCTTTGATGGATATGAACTGGGGATTTCTTCATGATTCTTGATCGATCTATATCTTAAGCATACGAACTTCGATCGACTTGAAATTTGAAACGTTGGCTTCCACAGCTTTGCTTGTTATGTCATATCAATTGTAGCTCGATCTGGAATTAGGAAAAAATTACTAGTATCCATAGTAAATCTGTGTATGACTGATTTTCAGGACGTACGATCTTGGGTTTCTAGTTAATTTCTTAGTGTCACGGCCTTACCAAAAGGCGGGATAACATATCTGACTCGGATTTATCCGAGAACCACTTCTGACCAATGTATGCATCGAAAGTGTATGTTTATAACGACAATTTCAAAGACGGAGATCTTCATGATGTAGGTCTACTTACCACTAGACACATGGCAAATATTATATATATGGTGGCGGTAGTGCTTCGTTATGAAAATCTATGATATGCAAGGACTACTCGCTACTAATCCTAGGGGTAATTCCTGACAGGATGTGGTTGGAGAGTGCCTTGGATTTTTCTTATTTTTTGTACAACTTGTATGGACGAATATCCGACATTCAATTTCTATTTACATAAATTTATCTCTATCAACATATCATTTGTTTGGTAACGGAGAAGGCAAATTCTCTTAGCTTAACACTCTTTCCAAGACATACGAGCTCAAGAGTTATACGTTTGTAGAAATCGGTTGTGTGATTGTGGGAGTGGAAATGTGGCATTCAAAGTAGAATGTGCTATTTGAAAGGTAAACATTAACTTAAACCTCATAGCTCGATAATAGCTGAAATCGGATACACCTTAAGGCCAAGTGGTTCGCAACCAAAAGGGTGTGATCATCATCTTTCTAGATAACCCTCTATATTTTGGGTATGCAGTGTATGCTATGAGACCTCTCGGATAGGTCGGTAACAACCGGGGTGATGACTTATTTGGTTTCTATCTAGGCCATGTATGAGCGCCAAATAGGAATAGATCGATCTTGCTAGATGTGGAGGATTGTTTATGTACTCTCGGTACATTCCTCTAGAGATGTACTATACAGAAGGTAGTCCCTTATCTGCCATTACATGGAAATCCATTCTCTAATATGTACCTGCCATTTTGTTTGTGAACCTATTATGCCTTCAAATTTAACCAATGTAACAATTTCGGCTATATTAATATTATTTATATACTAGACACTAGTATAATATAACAGGATTTGATTGAAATGTTTTGGTTATCATAAGGTAAAAATTCGTATATGTTTATGTGCGGTGTGGTCTAATGAGATACCCTTTTTTTGATAAAGAAAAGTTTTTGTAACTTTAAAATTCAATTGTAATGTGTTTTCTCACGTTGGTTTATCAAACTGATCCTGACGTTCTTCCCTTTCATTGCTCTGGTCAGACCGAGCATATTTATAGATTTAGATTTAGATGCTTTGGAGCTTCAACTGACGAGATGGAGGGCTTCAGGTCGTATTCACATATTTGTTTATCTTCTGCTGCATTGTTGTTTAAATTATCAGCTTTTGTAAAGACATGTTATTATAATTGTTTAGGTTGATGACTAGTGATTTGTTGTTGTACTTTGATGGATGTATGTAAATTATACTATAGTTTCTCTTTTGTAAAGATCATTGAAATTATATTATATGTTTTTCCAATGTGATTGTGAGATTCTATGTTGTTTTAGTTTCACGTTCTCTTCTTTCTTCTTTCTTTCCCATAACTATTCGTTTTTCCGTTCAATTTCGGTTGAACATATATGGTTTATTATCAGCTAGAGTTGTGCGGATTTGCATGTCGTTACATTTAGAAACCAATGGAATAAATATGTAAGTTGTACTTAGATCATTCTATTCACGTAACTAATTTTGATCTAGTTTGGAGTACATGATTTTAAGGTAATTTTCATCGGTTCAAATAATGACTTTTTACTCGATTCTTGGCGGCGAATACACGATATGGATTTTTGATTTGATTCTGAAGTTTTCTATCATAGTACATTGCTACGTAAGGAGAACAGATGTTTCTAATCAAGGAATCAGATTAGAGTCCGCACGAGGGAAGTCGAGTGAGCGATACTGGTTCAGAAATTGAATTGTTTGGTCGAGTGAGCGATCGTGTAATATCCCGGAATTTCCAGGAGTTTAAAATGCTGATAATCTCTTAATTTAAAGTTATTTGAATTGATAAATTGTTATTGTCAAAGATAATTAACCAAGTAATATGATATAATATTTTAATTATGGTTATAAATTGGTATATTGTTTTCAAAATTTATAAGTGTGTTTAAAATGCATTTGTATCTGTATATTTAAATCTGTGTATTTTAAATTGATTTTAAAATAGGATATATTATTTGTAAATAATAATGTACTTATTTAAAAATAGATGTTTATATTTATTTAAATTTATTTTAGATTTGATTTTTAAATTTAACTTTGAATTGAAATATAAATTTGAATTAAAAGGATAAATATATATCTTAAAATAAAATAATAATATAGTTTGAATTTTAAAATATATAGATAATTTTTTAATTAAAATAAGATTTGTTTTATAGAAATTTGATTTGTATTTATTTAATAAAATAAATGAAAGGCTTTTGAAATAACATTTTAAAATAAGGTTGAAATGTTGTATAATTTTATTTAAATTATATTTAGTTGCATTTCTTTTTAAAGATTGTATTTTATATAGATTTAGCAACATTTGTAAATGTGTAAGTGTATTTGTTTATTTGATATTTAATAAGAAAAGAATTTTTAAAATTTAGAAAACACATTAGTAATTAGGAAAAATAATTTTAAAATGCTTTCAAATTTCTTTAGAATTAGAATAAAACTTAATATTGACAAGTGTTCATTTCTAAAACACTTTGATAACAAGTGTTGCAACCATTTGTGTAAATAAAAGATAAGTGTCCTTTTTCTTTTTAATTTATAAAATCTGAAACTTACCAATATAATCACCATCTTCCTCCATTTTCTTTTTTTTCTTTAAACATTTTGTTTATTCCTAAAAGAAAACTAAACCATCAATGCACCATCACTCAAACTATTGCTGTGTTCAGAGTCTGAAACCATTTTGTTTACAAATCAAAGCATGTAAGCATTCTTTCCAGATCAATGCTCAAACATGTAAATCATTTTCTCAAAACCTGATACTTTTAACCTCTGTTTACACAAAAAAATCTAAAACAATCTCCTCAATTCAAACAAATGCTCAAAAACATAAACCTGATCAATCCTCAAAAACAAAATCTGCACCATTTTCTTGTGACTGCAAATCAGAATTTCTCAAACTCAAACACTTTCAGAAAATCAAAGCCTGTAAATCTTTTTCTTGAGCAAATTAAACTGCAAGCCTGCAGATTCAAAACAAAATCTGCATTTATTCCTCAAACCCAAGTATCTCCTCAAAACTTCAAATGCATGCAAATTTCCAGTTTTAAAAAGCTTCAAACTCAGGTGTTTCCATGTTTTTCAAAAAGCAACCTGAAGCAATGTAACAAGAAAAGGGGTTCATCTTCATATTCAAGCATTTTGCAATTTCCTGTTTTTTTTCCTAAAACCCTGCATTGCATTTCTAATTGATGTAAACAACAACTTAAAGGCTTAAGTGATTACTGATCTGTTGCTTGTTTAATTTCTGTAATAATTAATGCTTGCATATTTATATGTTGATGATTGACCTGTGTATATGAATGTTGATCATGCATGCTAGTTAAACTGCTACTCTCTGTTATTTTTATGTACAGAGATTAAAATGAACCAAAAGACCAAAACTCTTTATCAAATCACTTTAAAGTTTTGATTCTCAAACAGGTTAATTTGGTTTAAACAGCATCTAGTTTTTAAATGACAAGTTCAAGTATTTTTTTTATTTTTATTTTTAGTTTGGAAGTTTACTGGAACATAGATAATGCAGTAAATCTAAGATATTTGATAAAATCCAATGTTAATTTATATTGATTGGAATATACATCTTCAATCATCTTCGAAAGTTATGATTTTTAAAATCAAAATAACAATTTCTAGTAAAGTATTGAATATGAATTTGGGGGATTTCCCGCAATTAGGGATTTTGCAAATTTTGTTGATTTTGTGTATTTGGGTGACACGTGCTTGTTGTTGGAGTTAGAATCATGTTTGAGGATTTCGGCAAAAATGGTTACAGAATTTATAAATCATTTTGATGTTTGAATTTGTCAGGGATTTAATTTAAACCTAGTTTTTGGGTTCTTACTGAAAATTGATCACTGCATCCTCATAACTGCATCGAGCTTGATTTAATTCTGGGAGAAGGAAGTGCGGTGGGTCAGTAGCCCATGGTCGGAGTTGTAGTGGATATCATCGATCGGAGGCGATGATTTGGGGGGGGGGTTGCTGATGATGTTGGGTTTCAGTAACCATGGGGATGCTCGATTTTGAATCAAGGTAGGAATTGTTGTTCTGTGGGTCGTAGGTGGATGTAGGGTGCTTGGATGACTCGGCGGTGGGTTCGACGTTGGCCAGAGGTGGCTCCGGCACCGGTGCAGGTGCACGTATGTGCTGTGGTATCAGTGGGTTGTAGTTTTGGTTTGGGGTTGTTTGTTTCCTCGAAGGGAAACTCTGGTATTAGGGGAGATAGCTCGAGTATTTTAGGAAGATGACATGGGGAGGTTCTCGTGTTGTTCTGAGGGTTGTTGCAGGAGTTTAAACTGTTATGTATTAACAGTTTTCAGTTTAAAATTTAAACAGTTTTTAAAATTTGTAAATCAAATTAGTTTTTTTTTGAAAAAGAAAAAAAATAAAGGAGAAAGAAGATGTACTTTGTTTCTTAGATTCCAGTAAACAAGGGTTGAACCCAAACTAAAGTGTTAACAAAAATTTCAAACTTAAATAAATAAGTTTTAAACTTTAAATAGTTTAAATTAAAGTAAAATGTTTGTCTTGAATTGAATTGGTTTTATAAACAAACTTGTGTAATGTTTTAAATAACTTAAGTAAAAATCTTAATATTATTTCAAATCTTATTTTGAAATATAAAGAGAATTTTAAGTAAATGTTTTATTTAAATTAATTAGTGGTAAAGATTTATTAATTAACAATTAAAGATTAAGATTATTTATGAACTTGAAATTAGAATTGTTAATTAATAATTTAGGAAAGTAATTAATGATTTCTTTTTAATTTAATTAATGAATTAGGTTAAGTAAAGAATTCAAGATTTATTTAAGATATATTTTATCCTAAATAATAATTAAGTATTAATAATTTGTAATTAGATAGTTAATTAAGAAACTTTAAGTTAATCAATTTATTTAATTATTATTTTAAAGTGGGTTAATTAAGTGATTAATTAAGTATAATTAATTATTTAATTAACTATTAATTAAGATGATAATTTAATTAATGGCAAATGGTTAATTAAATTATAATTACTTGTTAATTAAATAATTAAGGGTTAATCAAGATAGTAAATAATTAATAAAGGTTTTATTAAATTTTAATTGGGTTTTCTTAATTAATAATTAAAAGATTATTAGAATATAATGCTAGTTAATTAAGAATTAACTATTTTATTTAAGGTTAATTAATTTTACTTAAGGATTAATTAATTATAGTTATGGATTAATTAATTTGTAATTAAGATTGTGAATTAATAATTAAGTTTATTAATTAATGATTAAGAGATAATTAATTGGTTAATTAAGGTTAATTAATTATAAAGGTAATTAGTGATTAATTACTTTGTATTAAAGGATTGATTAATAATTAAGGTTTATTAATTAATAATTGAAGATGATCAATCTGTTAATTGAAGATTAATTGGTTAATGAGTAATTAAGGGATGAATTACTCAATTATAATTAATGAGATAAGATGATCAAGTAAGTAATTAATTTGTAAATTAATTAAATATAGTCACTTGATAAAAGATTAAGTATGTTTACTTAATAAGTTTTGGTAAGGCTAATTACTTAAGATAAGTAATTGATAAATTACAGAGGTAATTGAAATAAGGTAAATTACTGATTAGGAAGTAATTTTTAAATGGATAATTACTTGTTAAAGTAATTAAAGGTTTATTACTTGGTGTAATAAATCAAAGAATTTATTAAAGTAATTAAAAATAATTGAGAAGTAATTAAGAATAATTAATTACTGTATTTAAGTTGATTAATTAAAAGCAATTAATCTAAGCATGATTAATTAATTAAGGTTCATTAATTGATATGATTAATGAGAATAATTAAGGATTAATTACTTGATTAAGAGTTAATTAATCATGGTTGATTATTTAGGATGGTGATTTAGTAATTGGTTTAACTAATGGTTATTTAAGCAAGATTTATTTTGATGAAGGTAATTAATTTAATTAATTTTAAATTAATTAAGAAGTAATTAATTTAATTCACTTTAAATTAATTAGAGATAGAGGTAGTTAATTTAATTCATTTTAAATTAATTATATTGTGGTATGAGTAAATCGTTGCTTATGTATGAATGGATGACATTTATTATGTTGGATGCTTTGTGATCTCAGTAATGAGATAAGTATGGTTGTATGATATGAATGCTTGGTTGCATTGTGATGATTACATAGATTATCAATTGGGATGTTGATATATGGATTATCTATTATGATATTGATAATGTAAATTACCTGTTATTTGATAATGTTGATTATCAATTGTGATTTGTGAGTTATCTATCTGGGTGTATATAGATACTGTATTGAATTGTTTTAAAACCTTTAAAACAACTTGGACTTAAAAGACACGCTTTGGATTTCGATGAGACCGGGATCGGATTTCCATATTTGGATATCCGAAAATCACATCGATTCCAAATAACGTTAGGTCATGAATCAAATGGAGCTTTGTGAAGACTCGAGGTGTAAGGGCTATGCGTCAGTATAACTCTGTGGGTGATTCCGTAATGAGTTGACGAAATAGATCTTATAGATTCGAGATGGTGGTTTAGAGTGCAAGGGTTATTGTCGTTAACTCTGAGGGTGATTCCAAAATGAGTGTAACGAAATAATGCCGTCGGTTTCGTTCGAACCCGGAACGAACTTGTATGGATTGAATGCTTTCAGCACATCGTCAGGTGTACGATGAGCATTCTAAGTGATGTGTTCACTAAAGGTAATCGTAACCTCAAGCCTCATCAACCGGGAATGGCTAATACAGGGGAGGTGCAGCAAAGCTTCGTGCGTAGCCCCCACTTGAGAGTAAAATTTACCCCTGTCTAGAGGTCCCTTTTTATATTCGGCTGTGTGGGCGATTGATAGCTAGAATCACCGAGGTTGTCTTATTCGGAACTATTCAGTAAGGAATGGGTCCGGCTTTGTGTTGCAAGGGAGCGGGCATACTCCTCGGTATGGTGATCTAGGCCACGTACTGTGACGGACGGTACCCCAGTAGCCCTGCCATTGTATGGAATTCAAAATCCAATAAGTGCCAACGGTTTTGATTGTATTACCCACTTTTGTGGCTAGTAGCTGGAATTTAATCATGTAACAATTTCGGCTATTTCTTATTTATTTGAAAACCCTAGACACTATTATAACATCATCGGATTTCCTATCAAATGTTTTGGTTAGCGTAAGGTAAATTTTTTCCCATGTTTATGTGTGGAAAGTCTTACGTGATACCTTTTCTTTTCAAAAGGTTTTTAAAGTTAAGCAACTTTTACCGTTTACTCACACCAGACCCATGTCTGACCCGGAGTTTATTCTGTTCTTCTTAAACTCTTGGGTACTCAAATTTTTACGAGTAGCCAAGGGATTCGGGTTAGGATTTTAGGTTGGCTTGACGAATTCTGGAGGAGCAATGGAGCAGGAGGCTTCTGCGTATAGCTATAGAGTATTCCGCTGTGTGTTCTCTGAGTTGTTTTTTCTTTGAGTTGTATAACTAGACAGGTGTTTATAACTATCTAGTATGAGTTGATTATGCTGTGCATCTCTGATGTATATGATACTATGTAATGTATTATGAGATTAATATAATTTATTCGTTCCGCTGTTTAGATTCTCATGTTGTTTCTTTCTTCTTCTCTATCTTTTCTCTTTCCTATCCCTTTCTTTTTTAAGGATGATGCGATTTTGTGGTGGTAGAAAATCGGGTCATCTCATTTGGTATCAGAGCATTAGGTTGAGTGAATACCTAGGCTCTATAGTGGTGTCTTTCTTGAGAGAGCGTACTTGTAATTTTTATATATAACTATAACTATATATATATATATATATTACTACCTATCTGTTGGGTTACCTGTTCGGGTTTTCCAACATAAATTATAAAGGTAGATGGGTAGGGGTGTGTGTAACACGACTACCAATGGTTGGAGTTTGACTGTTTGAGGTTGGAAGTGTATTTGTTGAGACTGTAGACCTAATACCGTCTCAAGTAATCTTTGTAGTTGGTGTAAGAATTTCATTAATCTCTGAAGGAAACCTGTTAAGGTTCAAAGTTCATTTCTGAAGTTGATGAGCAGAATTTGGATCTGTCGGGTGGGCAGAAGTAAGTGGCGGTATCTTGGCAACCTCATGAAGTAGTAGCTTCATGATGAAATGCAGTGACTATGGATGTCTTCGGAGATGTTTTCTTTCAGAGCAAGTTTAAATAAGTATGTTTGCTTTGGGATTGTAGCTGAGTTCAGCAGGATGTATGTGTTCAGTTAGAGATCCGAGTTTCTCAAAGAACTTTGGATAAGAAGTCTTTGGCATCTGTGTTAGCGGTGCAGCTCGGGAGTGTTCTGTGTTTTTACAGGAAGACCTTTTTGGCTTAGCATTTCCTGGAAGCGGAATTCAGAAGCAGCAGTGAGGATCTGTTTCTTCGATGGATTATTTGCTCGAGGATAAACTGTTCTGATTAGTGGAAAGAGAGCAGTGAAAGTGTACGTGCAGTACTAAGGATCGTGTAATATGATATATAAATGCGAAAACTGATAATAGCAGTAAAATAAAAATTAAAGTCAGCACATCAGGAATTTTTATACTGGTTCGAACTTCCCGTTCTACGTCCAGTCCCAGAATATCCTCTGGATTTAGACTAAAACCCCTCACTTAACCCGGAGGAATAGGTATATCACACATGAGCAGCCGAACAGGAATTTTTACGCCTCAATAGCCGAAAAGGACTTCAACTTAATACAAATACTTGGTGACAAGTGTGTTCTGAATAACACGAATTGTCTTTTGATAGTACAATTTCCTATAGTCAAATCCTCAAGAATATGTAGTGTATGTGAAGATTTAGAAGGAAGATAATCTCGTAGAATCGAAGTATATAAATTAATTCAGAGATTCTAGAGATACTGAATGAGAATGAATGCTTTTATTTGCAGAAATAAATAGAGAATATATTTCAGAATTATAAACCAGAATTCATTGTTGTAGGAATGAATTAAACATGTTTATATAGTTGTAGAATAGTTACAATCTTTCATGAAGAGTTTTAATCAAAGGTTGTGACCATATCTCAGGTGATTCCTCTTCACGAACGATCGCAACTCTTCAAAAAAATAGCCGTTATTTCCAGGTCGGTTGACTGAAAATTCTGGCCGGTCAGCTGAGTTTAAAATCGTGTAGAAACCAGAGCATATCTATGCACTAACAACAGGTTCGGTCAGCCGAAAATTCTTGTCCGTCGACCGACCAGATGTTATGTGCACAGATCATATTTTTCAAGTATAAAACAGCAATAGCTCATTTGGTTAGAGTACTTGCCTTCCAAATTGGTGACCTGGGTTCGAGCCCCGCTCCATGCACTTTTTTGAAAACTTGATTTTGATTAAAACATGCATGCGAGTTTATTTGAATGTGAATGATGATTCTTGAGGAAAGATTTTAACAAAGCACTAAACTTGACTCTATATACATATTTGGTGACTCTTGTTAAAATATATATAACTATACAAACTATATATTGAGCCGATGAGTCTGGATGTTATCGTAGTCATAGATTCGTGGATTGTAGTGTCTTGTCAGTAATCAAAACCTATGACCCAACATTCTCCCCCTTTTTGATGATGACAACTCCATTTTCTACGAACGAATCTTTGACAAGCTTTGTTGATCTTATCTCTCTCACTTAATATCTTCCTGTAATTGTGCTATAGATTTCTCCCCCTGAATCTATGCTATATATTTCTATAAATAATTAATCTTTTTTTTCCCTAAATTTGTGCTTGCATGGTTTATTCCTGCAAATAGTGTTAGAGAGCAATATCTTTCTCCCCCTTTGTCATCGACAAAAAGAGAGTTTATATGATGATATAAAATATATTTTACATAAGTGTCAACATAGAGAAATATAAAACAAATAACTACTACTTATAATGTAAGGCATCAGAACAATTAACATTTAAAGCATGCGATACCCAAGGTTCTTTTAATTTCCTAATTTTTAGGAAACCATACCCATTTGGGTGTGGTTGAACCTTTATAAATATAATTTTTATTATTAACTACCATATCAAAATAATCATCAATGTATTTTTCTCTATTTTTCCAATTAACAGGAACCCAAATACTATGATAATTTTTATTCATATTTTCTGCTAATGATTTTGTACTTCTAGAAAAATTATCAACATTATAGGTCATAGTAGTATTTGAATTTCTATAAAAATTGGATTTAGTCTTTACTCGAAATTTAGTGCTAGCACTATCATTTTTACTATACATGAAAGCTATCTAGTGCTATTTCTACGATCAGTTTTATTATATCCTAAACCACTTTTATCATTGTGGGCTTTTGAATTTTAACATAACCTAATCCCTTCTTATTTGAAGCAAGTTGAGAATTTTCAATAATCCTGGATAAATTTTCTCTCCCTTTATTAAAATTGAAAATATTTTTAGTAATGTCATCAAGCTTAGTTTTAAGACTAGTGTTATCTAACTCAACAATTTTTATTTTTATTTTTATTTTTAACTCATGATTCTCAGAAGCTAGAGCATTTTTCTTTTCTTTTTGAGCTTCTATTTCTTGACTTAATAGAGCGAGTTGAGAATTGTCAAAGAGTGAATCTTAAATTTTCACAAGTTCTTCTTCTAATATTTTTTTCTCATCTTTAAGCATATCTCTTTTGAATTCTGCTTTCTTCTGATTTTCTAGAGCGTCCTTATATTTTCTTTTGAGACTTTTTAAAGTATCTAGAAGTTCTGAATTTATTTCTATCATATCATAAAAAGTTAGATCACTAACCTCATTATCTTTTGCCATGAAGCATTTGTTTGTTTGCTCCTTTGATTTTTCTTTATTGCTCTTCCTCTTCTTATTGCCTTGACTAGATCTCTTTGTAGCCATTTATTCTAGGATGTTGTTACGATCTCTAGAATGCCAGGCTCTGATGCCAAATGAAAGTGTACGTGCAATACTAAGGATCGTGTAATATGATATATAAATGCGGAAACTGATAATAGTAGTAAAATAAAAATTAAAGTCAGCACACTAGGAATTTTTATACTGGTTCGAACTTCTCGTTCTACGTCCTGTCCCAGAATATCCTCTGGATTTAGACTAAAACCCCTCACTTAACCCGGAGGAAAGGTATATCACATATGAGCAGCCGAACAGGAATTTTTCCGCCTTAACAGCCGAAGAGGACTTCAACTTAAAGCAAATACTTTGTTGACGAGTGTGTTCTGAATAACACGAATTGTCTTTTGATAGTACAATTTCCTATAATCAAATCCTCAAGAATAGGTAGTGTATGTGAAGATTTAGAAGGAAGATAATCTCGTAGAATCGAAGTATATAAATTAATTCATAGATTCTAGAGATATTGAATGAGAATGAATGCTTTTATTTGCAGAAATGAATAGAAAGTAGATTTCTGAATTATAAACCAGAATTCATTGTTGTAGGAATGAATTAAGCATGTTTATATAGTTGTAGAATAGTTACAATCTTTCATGAAGAGTTTTAATCAAAGGTTGTGACCATATCTCTTGGATTGAAGGTGATTCCTCTTCACGAATGATCGCAACTCTTCAGAAAAATAGCTGTTATTTCCAGGTCGGTTGACTGCAAATTCTGGCCGGTCAGCTGAGTTTAAAATCGTGCAGAAAACAGAGCATATCTATGCACTAACAACAGGTTCGGTCAGCCGAAAATTCTTGTCGATCGACCGACCTGATGTTATGTGCACAGATCATATTTTTCAAGTATAAAACAGTAATAGCTCATTTGGTTAGAGTACTTGCCTTCCAAACTAGTGACCTGGGTTTGAGCCCCGCTCCATGCACTTTTTTGAAAACTTAATTTTGATTAAAACATGCATGCGAGTTTATTTGAATGTGAATGATGATTCTTGAGGAAAGATTTTAACAATGCACTAAACTAGACTCTATATACATATTTTGTAATGACCCACAATATTTACACAACTATGATGTTGTGATTTAAACAAGTATAAAGTATTGAAGTATATTTGTGCACATTTGGACATGGGGGTAAATTTGTAATTCCCCAATGGTTAAAACCCTAGCCGTGAATGGATTAAAAAATAAAAATAAAAATAAAAAGAGAAGAAAAGAAAGATGTGGCCGGCTGTTTTTCATTTTAACTTTCTCGTTTCAAAACAAAAATAAAATGGCCGAAGCCCTAGAAATCAGATTGGGGGGAAAATTATTTTTGCCGTATCGAATGGCGCTGGATTCGTGAGAAAAAGGGGGAAAGCTACGGCAATATCTAGGGGATCGACATCTCATATAGCTACGTGAGTGTTCTTAATCATGATTTGGCAGTAAGACCTATCTCAGGCAGCCGTGGTTATATTTTCCGTAAATTAATTTGTGTGTATGGATGCTTTGCATGTATTGATGCTTGTTAATGATTGTTTGATCTTGGTTGCTTGCGTATTCATATATTGGTGATGATTAAGTCTGATTATGCTCATATCTGTACTGAGATGATATTTATTCACTATTAAGTCACGATACACTGATTTAACACTTGTATTATTGCCAAATGAATTGCTTAAGCACACTCATACCAGACATATTATGTCTGACCCTGTTGATTGTCTCGACAATCTCCTGGGGTGTCTCATTCAACGAGGCAGTTCGGGATGATGTTTTTACAGGTTTCTATGCACATATTGATGAGATGATGACTTAAGAGATGGAGTTAGAACGATTTATACTGCATATAGATGATATGAAGAAAGTATTTAAGTATTTTCATTGTCACTTCATATGTATTGCTGAACTAAAATATGTATGTAATGCCATGAACAGTGAACCATTATGTGTTAGATTGATTTGTATATAATCTTGAAAACTGTATTGTCTTATGTGTAATTGCAAGTTGAAACTGAAACACTTGGATTATTCAGTTTGTATATATTTCCTGAAATCTGTATTTAGAGAAATACTGGTGTCAAGGCAGTATACACAAGTGTTTACACTTGTGTATATGTGCAGACCCATAGAACTGCTGAGTTTTGTGATTTAAAGGATTTTTTTTTATGGATTTTGTTCAAGTTTCCTTTCAGAAGTTTTGGGAAAAACTTTTATAAACTTATCTTGATGGATTATTTCCATATTTATGCACAAGCATATATGGATCTGGAGTTTGATTTTTGTATGTAATTTATCATATCTGAGAATGTATATATATATATATATTTATTTGTTTTGGCAAGTTGAATGCCTTGAATGTGAAAAGCAAAGATGAGATATATATATATATTTTTCCTCTATGTTATGGTCTTTTCTGAGTTCAAGTTACTTAGTCCTGTGATATTTGATTTTTGATGAGATATTTGATATTTGATATTTGCTATTTGATATTTGATATTGGATCTGTGAAAAGCAAAGATGAGATATTTGTTGCCGCAAATCTTTGAAGGAAAGATGGATTGTTTTGATGCTTTCAAATGCATTATGATTTTTGGGAAATGAAATTTTTATGCTAAGTGGCTGTTGCTATTCGAATCCGTATACAGCATATAGCTAATATATGTTCATGTGATAGATTCTGGAATTATATTGAGCACTTGCGATATAAATTAAAATACGTGCATGCCTTCACTTTACATTTCTAAAATGAATAAACACAGTTTTGGATAAGTTTTGCAAAAGAAAGTAAAATGTTTCATATTCATAAGTATTCTAGAAATGGATTACAATTCTATGTATTATCTTGAGATTTTATAAAAGGAACTTGTTAGTTTCCAATTGTTTGTGTTAAAAATATTTGTATGATGGAGAATAGCTTTTGTTCTTGCATCAGTGACATGTTTTGTTTCAAAGAAGGACAGTTGATGTAAATTCATCTTTTATGTTGGAATATAACTTGCATAAATGAGAAAGAGGAAACTCGATGACCTCATTTTTTTATATAGTTGAATTGGTGATCTTTTGTTTATACATATAATTATTAATATTTTGTTGGTGCCAAGGCTTCATTGCCTATTCATTAATACCATTGCTTGAGCTTGTGTGTTGGCGAGGCCGTGCACACATGTATTTATATGTGTGTGTACGCGCAGCCACACCTATAATTGTGTTATAGCAAGAGTTGAGTCAAGTAAAGGATCTCTATGATTTTTATGATATAATCAGGAATTTTGATGTTTCCTGTCTGCTTGTGTATCTTTTGTGCCATATTGCAAATAATTTTCATAAGAAGGAAATGGGTTTATCTTTATATGAAAATGCTATGTGTGAATGCTTTAGCTAATTCTTCTTAACTCTGATTTAATAACTAAAGAGATTGTATATCTTCATATATACTAATCCATGTTTTCAGAATACACCAATATTTCTATATTGGTAATAGTGGATCCTGGTTTTGGTTTTGAAGGTAGATGACCCTGTGTTTTCATTCAGCATATATTTCTTTATGCAAAAGAAAAAAAAAACAAATTAGTCCATGATTTGGCCACTAGAAAAGTAGGGTCATCTCATATTTGGTGACTCTTGTTAAAATATATATAACTATACAAACTATATATTGAGCTGATGAGTCTGGATGTTATCGTAGTCGTAGATTCGTGGATTGTAGTGTCTTGTCAGTAATCAAAACCTATGATCCAACAAGCAATATCTTGGATATTGGATTGGGTTGATCGCAAAAGAGACTTGCGATGGTTTGAAGATTATCTTAGATAGTCTTTGCTTAGATTTGTGGCATCTCTAGAGGATGTAGGAGTTATGGGATTGCTGAAAATTTTTCGGATATATCTTTGGAAAGGTTAGAAATTTGTCCACATTTGAGATTTGCCTGCATTGGAGATTGAGTTCAGAACCGACTTGATACCAGGAGTGATACCGGTGATTCAGCTAGGTAGAAGATTGTCTCCTAGGTTGGTGGCTTGGTGAAGCAGCCTTGTATTTCTTGAAACTTTTGTTGAACCTTATTGCTGGAATGTGCTGTTTAGTCTGCATTCTCATGTACTCCAAACTAGAGTTGTCCAGCGGAAGCAAGGTGGTTATTGTTCTTGAATAGAAGCATCTAGGAATTTCAGTATTTTGGATTAAAGAGTTTTCTTCTGAATTTATTTTTCAGAATTTGAGGCAAGTTGGCGAATGATTCTGTTCTGTCTTTTCCGGATAGGAGGAGTTGTTTTCTTCTATTAACAGTAAAGTTTGGTTTCAATTTTTGGATTGATCTTGTGAGGATCAGTTTATGAGTTGATCCAGTTTGTTTGTATAAGCATCAGCGAAGGTTGAGCTGATCGGGAAGGATCTGTAGGAAGCCCGGATCGTCTGGTAAGTTTGAGGTTAAGTAACGGAAGAATTTGGATTTCGAAGTTGGGGGCTTCAATGTTGTTGAGGTTTTCTGCTAAAGGAAGCAATAAGATTTGGTGAGATTATGAGGTGATCTCCGAGGTATATTGGATTCTTCTGAGTTTTTATTGTACAAAATCCATGTCTTGTTTTCCATATCGTTATTTTTTTCTGTATCCATATATAATTTTCTTGTCATTTCTTCTTTTTGGTTTCATATAATAAATAATCAAAAAATTGTAGAATCAATGCTTTGGTTTGAAGAGTTGAACTGCCAGTTTGGAAGACTGGAATTCAAGATATTTCACATATTTTTGAGGGAGTACGTGTTTTGGTTCATCACTGGTTTTGGGACCAGTAGTTCTGTGAAGTTTTAATTGTTGATCAGACTTGTCTGTGCTCTGATATCTTGTGTAGATTATAGATCTAGCTAAGTGGAAGACTCAGTAGCTTAGCAGTATAGCTAGTTTGGATTTAGTAGAGCGAGTATCCCTGTGTCTGTACTGGGGAAACTCGAGATAATTTTAGGAAGTTTATCCGAATCTGTGTCCGGATAGCTAGTGTTTATCCATTTTTTTCTTTAAACATTTTGTTCATTACTAAAAGAAAACTAAAACCATCAATGCACAATCACTCAAACTATTGCCGTGTTCAGAGCCCGAAACCATTTTGTTTACAAATCAAAGCATGTAAGCATTCTTTCCAGATCAATGCTCAAACATGTAAATCATTTTCTCAAAACCTGACACTTTTAACCTCTGTTTACACAAAAAAAATCTAAAACAATCTCCTCAATTCAAACAAATGCTCAAAAACATAAACCTGATCAATCCTCAGAAACAAAATCTACGCCATTTTCTTGTGACCGCAAATCAGAATTTCTCAAACTCAAACACTTTCATAAAATCAAAGCCTGTAAACCTTTTTCTTGAGCAAATTAAACTGCAAGCCTGCAGATTCAAAACAAAATCTGCATTTATTCCTCAAACCCAAGTATCTGCCTCAAAACTTCAAATGCATGCAAAGTTCTAGTTTTAAAAAGCTTCAAACTCAGGTGTTTCCATGTTTTTCAAAAAGCAACCTGAAGCAATGTAACAAGAAAAGGGGTTCATCTTCATATTCAAGCATTTTGCAATTTCCTGTTTTTTTTCCTGAAACCCTGCACTGCATTTCTAATTGAGGTGAGTAAACAACAACTTAAAGGCTTAAGTGATTACTGATCTGTTGCTTGTTTAATTTCTTTAATAATTAATGCTTGCATATTTATATGTTGATGATTGACCTGTGTATATGAATGTTGATCATGCATGCTAGTTAAACTGCTACTCTCTGTTATTTTTATGTACAGAGATTAAAATGAACCAAAAGACCAAAACTCTTTATCAAATCACTTTAAAGTTTTGATTCTCAAACAGGTTAATTTGGTTTAAACAGCATCTAGTTTTTAAATGACAAGTTCAAGTATTTTTTTATTTTTATTTTTAGTTTGGAAATTTACTGGAACATAGATAATGCAGTAAATCTAAGATATTTGATAAAATCCAATGTTAATTTTTATTGATTGGAATATACATCTTGAATCATCTTCAAAAGTTATGATTTTTAAAATCAAAATAACAATTTCTAGTAAAGTATTGAATGTGAATTTGGGGGTTTCCTGCAATTAGGGATTTTGCAAATTTTGTTGATTTTGTGTATTTGGGTGACACGTGCTTGTTGTTGGAGTTAGAATCATGTTTGAGGATTTTGGCAAAAATGGTTACAGAATTTATAAATCACTTTGATGTTTGAATTTGTCAGGGATTTAATTTAAACCTAGTTTTTGGGTTCTTACTGAAAATTGATCACTGCATCCTCATAACTGCATCGAGCTTGATTTAATTCTGGGAGAAGGAAGTGCGGTGGGTCAGTAGCCCATGGCCGGAGTTGTAGTGGAAATCATCGATCGGAGGCAATGATTTTGGGGGAGGGGGGTTTTGCTGATGATTTTGGGTTTCAATAACCGTGGGGATGCTCGATTTTGAATCGAGGTAGGAATTGTTGTTCAGTGGGTTGTAGGTGGACGTAGGGTGCTTGGATGACTCGGCGGTGGGTTCGACGTTGGCCAGAGGTGGCTCCGGCACCGGTGCAGGTGCACGTATGTGCTGTGGTGTCAGTGGGTTGTAGTTTTGGTTTGGGGTTGTTTGTTTCCTCGAAGGGAAACTCTGGTAGTAGGGGAGATAGCTCGAGTATTTTAGGAAGATGGCGTGGGAGGTTCTTGTGTTGTTCTGAGGGTTGTTGCAGGAGTTTAAACTGTTATGTATCAACAGTTTTCAGTTTAAAATTTAAACAGTTTTTAAAATTTGTAAATCAAATTATTTTTTTTTAAAAAAAGAAAAAAAATAAAGGAGAAAGAAGATGTACTTTGTTTCTTAGATTCCAGTAAACAAGGGTTGAACCCAAACTAAAGTGTTAACAAAAATTTAGTTTAAATTAAAGTAAAATGTTTGTCTTGAATTGAATTGTTTTTATAAACAAACTTGTGTAATGTTTTAAATAACTTAAGTAAAAATCTTAATATTATTTCAAATCTTATTTTGAAATATAAAGAGAATTTTAAGTAAATGTTTTATTTAAATTAATTAGTTTTAATGATTTATTAATTAACAATTAAAGATTAAGATTATTTATGAAATTGAAATTAGAATTGTTAATTAATAATATAGGAAAGTAAATAATGATTTCTTTTTAATTTAATTAATGAATTAGGTTAAGTAGAGAATTCAAGATTTATTTAAGATAATATTTTATCTTAAATAATAATTAAGTATTAATAATTTGTAATTAGATAGTTAATTAAGAAACTTTAAGTTAATCAATTTATTTAATTATTATTTTAAAGTGGGTTAATTAAGTGATTAATTAAGTATAATTAATTATTTAATTAACTATTAATTAAGATGATAATTTAATTAATGATAAATGATTAATTAAATTATAATTACTTATTAATTAAGTAATTAAGGGTTAATCAAGATAGTAAATAATTAATAAAGGTTTTATTAAGTTTTAATTGGGTTTTCTTAATAATAATTAAAAGATTATTAAAATATAATGCTAGTTAATTAAGAATTAACTATTTTATTTAAGGTTAATTAATTTTAATTAAGGATTAATTAATTATATTTATGGACTAATTAATTTGTAATTAAGATTGTTAATTAATAATTAAGTTTATTAATTAATGATTAAGAAATAATTAATTGGTTAATTAAGATTAATTAATTAATTAATTATAAGGGTAATTAGTGATTAATTGCTTTATATTAAAGGATTGATTAATAATTAAGGTTTATTAATTAATAGTTGAAGATGATCAATCTGTTAATTGAAGATTAATTGGTTAACGAGTAATTAAGGGATGGATTACTCAATTATAATTAATGAGATAAGTTGATCAAGTAAGTAATTAATTTGTAAATTAATTAAATATAGTCACTTGATAAAAGATTAAGTACGTTTACTTAATTAGTTTTGGTAAGGCTAATTACTTAAGATAAGTAATTGATAAATTACAGAGGTAATTGAAATAAGGTAAATTACTGATTAGGAAGTAATTTTTAAATGCATAATTACTTGTTAAAGTAGTTAAAGGTTTATTACTTGGTGTAATAAATCAAAGAATTTATTAAAGTAATTAAAAATAATTGAGAAGTAATTAAGAATAATTAATTACTGTATTTAAGTTGATTAATTAAAAGCAATTAATCTAAGCATGATTAATTAATTAAGGTTCATTAATTGATATGATTAATGAGAATAATTAAGGATTAATTACTTGATTAAGAGTTAATTAATCGTGGTTGATTATTTAGGATGGTGATTTAGTAATTGGTTTAATTAATGGTTATTTAAGCAAGATTTATTTGATGAAGGTAATTAATTTAATTAATTTTAAATTAATTAAGAAGTAATTAATTTAATTCACTTTAAATTAATTAGAGATAGTTAATTTAATTCATTTTAAATTAATTATATTGTGGTATGAGTAAATCGTTGCTTATGTATGAATGGATGACATTTATTATCTGGGATGCTTTGTGATCTCAGTAACGAGATAAGTATGGCTGTATGATATGAATGCTTGGTTGCATTGTGATGATTACATAGATTATCAATTGGGATGTTGATATATGGATTATCTATTATGATATTGATATTGTAAATTACCTGCTATTTGATAATGTTGATTATCAATTGTGATTTGTGAGTTATCTATCTGGGTGTATATAGATACTGTATTGAATTGTTTTAAAACCTTTAAAACAACTTGGACTTAAAAGACACGCTTTGGATTTCGATGAGACCGGGATCGGATTTCCATATTTGGATATCCGAAAACCACATCGATTCCAAATAACGTTAGGTCGTGAATCAAAATGGAGCTTTGTGAAGACTCGAGGTGTAAGGGCTATACGTCAGTATCACTCTGCGGGTGATTCCGTAATGAGTTGACGGAATAGATCTTATAGATTCGAGATGGTGGTTTAGAGTGCAAGGGTTATTGTCGTTAACTCTGAGGGTGATTCCAAAATGAGTGTAACGAAATAATGCCTTCGGTTTCGTTCGAACCCGGAACGAACTTGTATGGATTGAATGCTTTCAGCACATCGTCAGGTGGACGATGAGCATTCTATGTGATGTGTTCACTAAAGGTAATCGTAACCTCAAGCCTCATCAACCAGGAATGGCTAAAACAGGGGATGTGCAGCAAAGCTTCGTGGGTAGCCCCCACTTGAGAGTAAGATTTACCCCTATCTAGAGGTCCCTTTTTATATTCGGCTGTGTGGGCGATTGATAGCTAGAATCGCTGGGGTTGTCTTATTCGAAACTGTTCAGTAAGGAATGGATCCGACTTTGTGTTGCAGGGGAGCGGGCGTACTCCTCGATACGGTGATCTAGGCCACGTACTGTGACGGGCGGTACCCCAGTAGCCCTGCCATTGTATGGAACCCAAAATCCAATAAGTGCCAACGGTTTTGATTGTATTACCCAATTTTGTGGCTAGTAGATGGAATTTAATCATGTAACAATTTCGTCTATTTCTTATTTATTTGAAAACCCTAGACACTATTATAATATCATCGGATTTCCTATCAAATGTTTTGGTTAGCATAAGGTAAAAACTTTTCCATGTTTATGTGTGGAAAGTCTTACGTAGGTTTTTAAAGTTAAGCAACTTTAACCGTTTACTCACACCAGACCCATGTTTGGCCCGGAGTTTATTCTGTTCTTCTTAAACTCTTGGGTACTCAAATTTTTACGAGTAGCCAAGGGATTCAGGTTAGGATTTTAGGTTGGCTTGACGAATTCTTGGAGGAGCAATGGAGCAGGAGGCTTCTGCGTATAGCTATAGAGTATTCCGCTGTGTGTTCTCTGAGTTGTTTGTCTTTGAGTTGTATAACTAGACAGGTTTTTATAACTGTCTAGTATGAGCTGATTTTGATGTGTATCTCTGATGTATATGATACTATGTAATGTATTATGAGATTAGTATAATTTATTCGTTCTGCTGTTTAGATTCTGATGTTGTTCTTCTCTATCTTTTCTCTTTTCTATCCCTTTCTTTCTTAAGGATGATGCGATTTTCTGGTGGTAGAAAGTCGGGTTGTCTCAAATCGTATTTGGATATTGCATATAAATGGTATATATACATTGTATGGACTTTATAAAATTGTATGCTTGTGTTATTAGAAAATGCAAAATTATATGGTTATGAGTTATATGGTTACATATATTTGTAAATGAGATGCAGGTATATGAAAGCAAAGGCTAGTTTGATGCTTTTGGTTTCATGAGTTGAGTTTCGTTGCCCGACTATTAGGTACATGTCTATATATTTGGTTTGGTTTGATGATTTTATGCCCAGATATGGGTAGCCACTTGGCTTTTGTTTTCTTTTGTTCGGGTTGGGTCGTGGTGACGATTTGTAGTTATTCCGATTAAGCCACGCAAAGGAGACGCTGCCGAAACTTTTCATAACATTAAGAGACTTAGATATTTAGCAATACAATTCAACTGATTGATTTTGAAAATTTAATGAGTTTGGAGGCATTTTCCTTACCTTGGCAATATTAGGAACGGAATTCTTTTAAAAGGGGAGAATGTAAGGACCCGAAATTTTGGTCATTTGATTTTGAATATTTAATTAATTTTAATTTTTGAAATATTGGTTTAGAAGCTTTAAAACCTAAATTAATATATAGAGATTGTTAAAATCTTTGAATTCTTAATGAGTATTTGAATAGTTATTTAAGTATTGGAATTATGGACTTATTATTTAAATAATGATTTAAATATCTAGAGCTTGAATTGAATATTAATTAAATGGGTTATTGGTCTTATTTTACTCATTTTAAATATATAATTAATAATGGGAATTCATTTTGTAAATTTATTTACAATATTAAATGGTTCAAATAAATAGTAAGAAAATTGAATTCTGATATATCGACTCGATTTTTATTGACATATTTTTAGTTTAGTTTACTTGATTTTTCCATAATTTTTAATTTGGAAATTATTTAAATTATCATTTGACTATTTATCAACAAATGATGGCATTTTCATGATTTTACAGATTTCAATAGCCAGTTTATATTATTTTTGTTTTTGAGTCGCGTTGCTGTTCTTAGCGCGATCGTATATTTTTTTTTATCATTTGGAGTTCATACAGGAGTGAAAAACTCTACGGTGAAATGTCAAAAATTTCAAAATTAGTATAACCCAACACTTAACATCGGCATACATTTTTCTCCATCCTCTTATCCTCTATACTAATCAACCTATTTTCAAAAACAAAGGAAGTTTTGAAATCTTGAAAGATTAAAATCTGCAAAACCACTCAATAAAAAATCATAAAATAAATGTCTTTGGATTCCTAAGGGCTAGATCTACGAGATGATATGAACTTTGTAACTTGCGACCGTGATTCAGGAAGCTCGACAGTTTTATAGTGGAGATTTTTAGTACTTAGCAAATTAGGGTTTGGTTTTCGGAAATTTAGGTAGCGATTGTCGAAATGGAGGTTAATTTAGGACTCATAGAGGAGATTCACACCTCGTGCCTGTTTTTGGTTAGTGATGTACACATAAATGTGCATATTTTTACCACCATATTTATTCTAATAAATTTAAATAATTGATCATATTGGGTATTTTAACTTGTGTAAACCAAATTCAAATTATTTTCAAATTGTCACATATTCATCTTCATCCAAGGATAAAATGGTCATTTTTGTGCATATATTAATTTTCTAAAATTTAATTGAAAATTTCTATGTTGTTGTGTAGGAATTTAAATTCAAATACAAACGGCTTCATGAAGATATGCATGCACAAAAGAAAACAAAGCAAATGGAGATGAAAATAATTCAAACTCATGAACATGAAGGACCCCACCTACCCACTTACCTTGATTTTCAATTAGGAGATAATGCACATGCTAAAGGCCATTAAAGCTTGGGATTATGACATGATAATGATTACTTGGTGGCCACACTTCCTCAAGGTCATTTTGGCCATTCCTTAAAAATATGAATTAGGGTTTCATACATGTATAAATACTCATATGCTTCATGTAATCTTCTCCTCTTCCTCTTCATTAGTGTAGGCTCAAAATAAAAGACAAGTTCACTTTCTCTTTTCCATGGCTACTTAGCAATTTTTACTTCATGTATTTTTCCTTTTTTGTATGCAATGTTAATTAGTGCTCTTTTTTTTTACATGCTTCTTTTGTTTATTTACTTTCATGTTAGTAGTGTAGATTTATTTTTCATGCAAGTAGAATAGTTTTGTTTCTTTACTTTGCTCTCTTTTTCCTTTTCTTTTTCTTTCATGTTGCAAGCTATATTTGTTGTTTTGATAACAAATATGAAAGGCTAATCACTTAAATTTAGAGGTAATGAAGCCTCTAATCATATAGATTCAACATTTTGATAATTATAGCTCTCTTTTTGTGCTTAATGACAATGCTTGAAGTGGTTTAATTTGTTATGTTTATTTTGAATTTGATAGCCTATGTTGTTGACACCAAATAGGCTATTCTTAAACAATCACAAATATAAATGCCACTTCATCAAAATATGATTATGGCATAAGAAAGTGATTTGAAATTCAAATTTGATGGTCTATATTTCCAATTAATAGTTAATAGGCCATACTTAAAATAGATTTCATTTTCAACTTTATTGTCATTTTCATTAGAGTTAGTAAGTGGTTTAAAGGTTGTGTTATAGCTTGATGGTTTATATTGAGCTAATTAATAGCACAAATGAGCCATACTTATGATAAGCACATCATTTAATTCACTTATGACCAAAATAAGAGAGATCATAATTTCATAATTTGTCGAACTATATGATCTACAGAGCGAAATTATCTCTACATTGTCATTTAACTCTCATATTTTTATCACTTTCTTTTTGACATTTTTCTCATTTTCTAGCTAATCACACTCTTCAACTTTGGTTTAATTTGATTGAATATATTTTTAAAATCACAATTTCCTACGGATCAACCCGTACTCGCCATGTGATTTAATAGTACGCCATGCGCTTGCGGTTATTTTTATTATAAAATCATTCGGCTATTTTCTAGTTCATAGACATTCGGCCGTTCGAACAGTTAGGTTCGGTGCCTTGGTAAAGGATGCGTCCATTGTATAGACATGGAGCTATTGCAGTGTCAGTTTTTGGGAGAGGGGTGTGAGACTCATGTCGAAGGAGGGATGCAAAGCTTACGCGTAGGAGATTTCATTGGAATTGATGGTTTTAATTTCGTCAAGTATGAAAAGAGATAAGGAGAAGAAAAGGGAATCCATTGATGGGTTAAAGCATGTACATGCATAGTCTAATTAGTGTTTGGAAGGGAAAGGATTATACTGGGCAATTAAGGTTTGAAATGTAATTAGTGAAAATTAATTTTTTTAAATAAATCCAATTCTTATAAAATCTATAAATTTTCAATACGAGATCCAATCGATGAGACTTTTTGTGTTGCGCTCGTAATGACGATAGCTACGATTAGGAATTGGATTCATGGAATTTGAAGCTTGTATAAATTTCAGCAATTTTAGACGGAACTAGAACGCTTCAATGATAACTGGAATTTTGGTGAGTTAAACTACCATTTCAAGTTAATCAGTATAATATTTAGTCGATAAATTTTACTGTTTTGTGTCTGGTTGAAATTATTGGTTAATTTGGTTAAATATTCACTTTTACGAGTGATTTTAATTTAAAATTTAAATATAGGAATATTATTGAGGAATTTGGATTTCTCATTGTAATGATTTAAAATTTCCAGTTATATATGTATGTTAATTCTATTCAATTATAACCGTGTTATACAGATTTGTTATCTATTGAATCTTGATTGTTTAGCATTCTTAGTTATGACACTGTGATATATTCAAAATTTTAACCCCTATAGTGATAGAAAAAAAATCAATAACAATGTTGGTTAAGTGCTTTGGTGGCTATAGTCCTTAATTTAGTAATTTAAAAATACTATTAATTGCTATTTGTTTGAAATTGGTTTTTGATTTGGAGAATGATTTCAAAGTCTGATCTTTAGGTTTTATGGATTATTTTTATTTAAGCGGATTTTGTACTCCTCTATTTTATCCAACCTTTTTATTTATTTTCTCTAAATCATTTAGAAATGTTTTAAAGTTGTTTAACTATTATTTAATAGTGTTTTAAATTTTTTTTATTTATATTTAATTGTTTTAAAATGTTATTTATCAATATTTTAATATTGTAAAAGGTTATTTATAAAAATAATTAATATTGTTTGAAGATAATTAATAATAATAATTTATTAGTACTTTTTTGGAATTTATAATAGTTATTTATTAATAACGTTTGGAATTAACAATTTATATTTATCAATATTGTTTTGGAAGTTAATTATTATTTATTATAATAATGTTTGAAGATATTATCGTTGTTTTATTGATAATGATTGAAATTATTTATTATTACATATTAGAAATGTTTAGTTGGTAATAGTTACTATTATATAATAATGGCTTAAAGTAAATAATTATTATTTATTTAAAATATTTTAAGTTATTAATTATTATATTAATAATGTTTTAAAGCTAATAAATTATTTTATTAATAATGCTGGAAAGTTAATTTATTATTTATTTATGATATCAAAAGTTAATTTATTTATCTAATAAATTTTGTTTATAAATAATAATTTCATTTAACAAAGAGTTTATAAATGAAAATGAAGTTTTTTATTTATAAAGGATGTTTATAAAGGCTTTATAAATGATTTTTATAAAAGGATTTTAGAAAAGATTTTTATAAGAAATGTTAAAAGGGATTATGTAAAGGATCTTTATAAAGGAGTTTTATAAATTGTTTTAGATATTTATAGAAGAGTTTCAATAATGCTTTTTAGAGATTTATAGAAGGAGTTTCATGAATGATTTTAGAGTTGTTTAAAAAGCGAATTTATAAAAGAAGATGAGATTGGTTTCCAAAAATGATCTTTAAATAATTATGGCAGTACATAACCATCTCTCCATACTTAATATATATCAGGAAATCATTCTCAGTTTTTATGAATATACTTATACCATTGAGATAAGTATGTAGATATACTTCCAAATATTGAAGGGAGTAAAAGTGTTTGTGAGTGTACCTTTGTAAAAGTACTTTAATACAAGTATTTGCAAGGAGATTTTAATTAATGAAAGTGTTAACACCAATTCTCACTTCAACCTTGTCGAAACCAAAATGAATAAAAGATAAAGAAAGAACAAGAGATGACAACACCAACAAAGCCTTTGGTTTATTTTGGATAAGTACTACCAAATCAGTGGATGAGTATAAAGCCTCATCCACTAAAAGTTCAGCTTCTTTTGATTACAATCACAGATCCACGCGCCCATGGTTGGTGTAACGAACAGGATTTTTCGCGCTCGAAAATCGACATCCATACTTCATATCGTATTCGAATGCCATATATTCGACCGTTCAAGTCCGATTCGCCGGAGCTTATAACAATCATTAAGTAATTAACACAGCGGAATAAAAGAATAATACATTGATATACAGCTTTGATACAATATCTGACACAACAGATGATCCAATAGATATCAATATACATCAGAGATATGATACAATAAAATAGCAGCGGAACAAATAATTCTAAAATAGTCTTCAAAAAAGTACTCCAAGGCATCAATCCAAAATAGCGGGAACCCCCAAAAGATAAGCAAGTGCAGTCCGTATCCAAAGGCTGAATTAGCTCCAGATAATCTACTAAACCTGACTATCTGAAAAAAACCAACTCTAGACTGCTCGTGTAGAAAAATTTTGAGCACCCAGAGTTTAGGAAAGAAACAATAAACTCCGGATCAGTCGTGGGACTGGTGTGAGCAACAAAAACAGTTTATCTTTAAAAACAAACAATGAAATATTTTAAAATCAATGCGCAATGCTTTTTAGAAATGAGACTACCATAAGGCCTCCCGCACACACACACAATGCAAACGCAGAATTGGAGGAGATTTCTCCTTATGATAGTCAAAGATGCTTGATACGCATTAAAAAGAAACATTTGGTATTATTTCTAGTGCATAGTGTAGTATAAATCATTTCGAAAGTAAAGATATAAATCTTAGCCAACATACGACCATTATCGTATGCCTACTATAGCCACCATGTTCAATAGCAGGTTACCGCTACATTCCATGGCAGGTTATACAACTAAAACCGTACAAGGTACGTATTTGAAGAATGGATTTCCAACAAATGGTCGGGCAAAGGAACTTCCCAAACCCCGAAATGGAACGCCTCTGGAAGGACATCCCTGAGCATCCCAAATGGATCTCTGCCAACACAAAGCCGGTGCACTCCCTGCCCGGGAGTATCAACCTCAGATATTCCATCCCCGGTCGTAACCAACCTTTATCCGAGCGCTCGGTACCAACAACACCACACAGTAATAGATATAGTGTATCACATGAGTAAGTATCTGGGCTCCATACCATGATACTACCCCTATCCAGAAGAAAAGGACATATCCTAGGGACGCGATCCCTGAAAACTTTGCCGCATCTTTTCCTGTTTCGACCATTTTCCGGGTTGTGAGGCTCGACGAAGTCTCGTCCACAAAAACACACTTTATACAAAAGCCATGCTTTGGGTCAACAAATGATCAACACAATGATCACCAAGATAGACGATCAAACAAATGATCCTATCACAATAATCAACACAATGATCATTTACAGCAACACTCAGCATGTCACATTACCAAATTGGGAATATATTGCTGATAACTTCAACTATATAACCTCTGAGCTCGTATGTCTCAGAGAAGGGTGTTAAGCTAAGAGAATAAATTCTCCGCCACCAACAGGAATATATTTGAAAGAAATCTGCTTTATATCTCAAATTGTAATGTCAGACATAACAATCCATACAAGTCTGTTCTGGGTTCGAACAGAACCGAAGGCACTTACAAAGAAGTCCTTGCAATCCGGATATTCACAATCCTGATCGGATTTCCCATCACTTAGGGAGTCTCTATACCGTTGCAACTCAGTGCAGAGACAATCGATAGGTCATCCTATCGTTCTTGCAAATACCCGGTCTTCACCACCGGTCTTCAAATGCTATCCATAACGACGTATCACATATTCGGAATGGGTTATACGACACAAAGGTCCTTTCCCGGTTAAACCGAATAGTGAACACGATATTTCAAAAACAAATGGATAATGGGATTTCAATTAAGTCACAACTTAATAATTCAAAACTTTCTTTCAAATGGTTTAAACCAATTATCATTTCAAATCTTTTAAACAAAAAGATTTATTTCACAAAGTTCACTCAGTTTCACAAAGATTCATTTACGGATTTCAAAACAATTTCCGTTTCAATTGGATTAACTCATTTAAATCTTTAAATCAAAGATTTATCTCATAGCTTTCAAAACTTATTTCCGAAGATTCATTCATAACTTGGAAAATCATTTTCGATTCAAACTTGAAATCTCTTTAATATTAATTGGAAGTTCATTACTCATATGAAAGCTTTTTATCACTTAAAAACAATAGTTTTATTTTGGAAAAACCCCGATTCTATTTATACAAGTTAAAAATCTTTGAGTTAATTCAAATTTCCAAATCAACGCTTAAAAATGGTTTAAACCCGTATAACTTGTAAAAATCCTTTTTAAATCATAAATACTGAATATAGAATTCAATTTCAGATTTCTTTTGAATTTCAATCTAAATCCGATTATTTAAATTCCAAATCTTTATTAGTTATTCAAAAATAACTTTTATTCTTAAAACAGCTTTTCAAAAGCTTTTCCACATTAAAACTTAATTTATTTCCAAAAATATTTGAATTAAAAATTCAAATTCAAACTTATTTAAAAATCAGTGACTTAACCGATTCCCACGTGAAATCCATATTTGTGTGTGTATAGTAGGGTCCAGGGGTTCAACACAATAGTGCACAACATCAATCAACACAGATTCAAATACAGAAAAATAGTTGATAAGCGATATAAACTATAACGCTCATCGTCTATTCACAGATAATATACAAATGTAAATAAACGAATGAATCATACACAGCTCAATCCATAGTATAAAATATCACAAATCAGATAGGACAATCAATTTAAGGCATTTCATACAATATAACCATTAATAAGTAAGGTCAAACATTCAATAATCATTTATAAACAGGATTAATTAATTGTTAAATCCTAATTTATTCAATTTCTCTCCAATTAAATTAATTACTTATGAATTAGTTATCAAATTCTGATTTATCAAGTACAAATTATTTGGTATAAATGAATTAATCAATCGCCTTAATAAATTAAATTATTCTTGATTAATCATATCAATTAAATCAACCTTTTAGACCAATTACATAATTAATTAACTTTAATAAATCAAAATACCCAACCTTAATTTCAATACTCACCATGATTCGAATGCGGCCTCAACAAAACACGGCAACCTCCCTTATCGCGATCGATTAACAACCCAGAGGACGAGAGAGAGAGAGAGAGAGCGCGACCTCCTTTCATGCCTATGAACTCGAGTTCGAGCCGAGTTGAATTCTACCTGTCCACGCGATGCCGAGCGAAATCTTCCTCTTCGACGCGGCTACTCAGCATGAATTCAATTGAACTCAAAGACGAGGGAATACTTTACAAGATTATTATTAAAATCGTTAATTATTAATTTGATTAAATTTGAAATTACTTATTAACTTACAATTATCAAATTTTATTACATGCATAACTAACTTTGATTTAAATTAATTACCCAACTTGTTTAAAGTTCATTTGGACTTAAACAATTTTGTCAACACCTAATAACATAATTTATACTAACTTAATTACCTTTAACTTAACATAAAACCAGACTAGCATCTGGAACCCTAAATCGCGAAGCAAGCATCGTGACTCATCCGGGTCGTACTCGATAATATCCATAAGCTCTCTCGCGTTTCCCCCCTAACCTTTCTTCTTCTTCCCCTGTTCCTATTTTTCTTCTGCTTATTTTTTTTTTTAAACTTAAAGTTTAAGTAATTTAAAAACTGTAGTTGACCCTCACGCTCATGCACGTCCTACTCGAGTCATCCAACCCCTTTTCTCGAGTACCTACTCGAGTGTTACTGAATACGAAGCCACGCAAATACCTGACTCTTCCTCCTCCTCCATTTTTAACAGCCAACATCCCAATGTTACACCGTGCAACGTGCACGTGTACATCTGAACCATACGTCGACAACCAACTTTTCGACCACCGGCATATCATCTTCGACCCATCTAACCTCCCCGACCTCCCAGATTGACGTGATCACTGGAGAATCAAAATCGAACCACGCGAGACCCCTGGAACCACAACACCACCATTGAAGAACTCCTCGACGCCGATGATCCAGACCATCAGGAATGGCGTTACTTCGTCCAAAGCTTCTCAACACTCCAACGCATCAATTCCCACAGCTTCGATTCACCCCCGATCCACTCTTTTGGCTTATACGAACACGAAGAACACCTCGACCAATTTGAGTTCCTAAACCCTAAATTGCCATTTTCCAATCACTACAATGCAAGATAAAATAATTTGGTATTTTTCTCGTATCCACCCATGTACCAGCAAGCTTCACCCCAAATCGCGACGACCCACTCGTCATTGATCATCAGATTCTGACGAAAATACCTATTTTGTTCAACTCAGAACCGCTCCTAGCCTAAGCAACTAAAAATCACCATATTAATTTTAAAAACCCTATCTTTGAACGTTTATTCAAGTTATACAATCAATTTAACAATTTAAAATATTTGATTAAGTCTTATAATTTTTTATTTCACTGTAAAGCTGAGTTACAGAGTCAAATTTTTTTTTTATTAAGGCTATAATTAAAGTATAACAACATGTTTGTTGCAAACTCTAAACTCATCAATGCATTAATGAAGGTATACTGAATTTTGCTTTGTTAAATTCAAATTCTGTAGCAACAGAGAAGAAGCATGCAACCAAATAGACATAGTGTCATAGTGTATCTACCCAGAAATACAACTAAAAAGAAACACACAAGCAAAACACAATATTATCTGTGATATGTTTATTCACAGGTAAAGGAAACAAAAAAGGTTGCTCACAGGCATTTTAAATAACATAGAAAATTGGGTTGAATTACTCACAGAACAATCAATTCATACTTTAAATTTTAAGAAATAAGTTACTCACTTATTTTCCACTGAAGAACAGAGGGCTGCCTTTTTATGTTTGAAACTGCATATTTGATTTTGAAAACCTTTATCTTTGATCAGATACTTGATATTCACATTGAATTGAATCTTTGCATTTGATTTGTTACTGTGAATAGAAATTTTTTTTCAGATAATATACATACTAAATTTTCTTATTTTATCTTTAAAATTTGTATCACATCATTATCATCAATTTCCTTATACACATCATATTTTATAATGATCTAGATGGGTAAATAAAAATTATTTTGAGAGATTCCAAGCCTGTCAAACAGAGGTATGCAGATGCATACAGACCTGCATGCATACATTTAGTGTTTGAAAATTTGTATACCCAAACAAAACATAACTTTTCAAATCGTCATGTTCATCCATCAGCATAGACTTAAAGAAGATCAAGTTTCAAAAAGTTTAAAGTTTGCTCACCTGATTTCCAGGAAAGAACAGAGAGTTGTTGTTTGGAAGCTGCAATATTTATTTTTTCCTTTTAGCCCTGCTTTGCTTTGAACTTGAATGATTAGTTATGGAGTTTAGATGATGATGTTTATACTTTTTTTCTTTGTTGAATTGTTTGAACGAATGAACTAAAGTTTATGGATGTGTAAGTATATATGAAGATTGTTTACAGAGGAAAGGAGGTAGGCAAGTACAGTTTTTATTCTATCTTACATACAAGTTGTTTTGTATAATAGGCATGGCTGAAGTATGTTGCATTAATTGTTGAGGTGTATGGCATTTATTGCCTTGTACATATATACTTTCCTTTCCATACTTGTTGTTATTATTTTTATTTATTTGTTTTCTACTTGCATGTATTTGCTCGGCTGCATTTGTATATGTATGTATATGCACATAGATCATTTTGTTTATTTTATTTACTTTGTATGCTAGCTTTGTTTTTGTTTGCTCATATGTACTTGTATTGTATAAAAATAACTCATTTGATTTTTATATTCTTGTTTTGTTTATTTTTGTATTTAATGTTTTATGTTTTATTTGTTTTGTAAATATTACTTTGCATTCAATTTAATATGTTGTTCACCGAGATGTCTTTTACATTGCTTGATTTAAATATGTTTTATAATATAAATGAATTCAATGTTGTTATTATTATTTATTCAAACTTTTAATTTACTTTTCCTTTTCAACATTAACTTTACAACGTATATTTTATTTTATTTTATCTTAAACACTTTATTTCAATTCCAATTCAATTTTATTTAAAATAAGTTTCAAATCCCATTTATAAAATAAATAAATATACATATCTAATCAAAATTGAAAAATTCAAATAAATCTATAATTTAATCCAAGAATTCAATTAAATTATAAATTTAAATTCGTCTTAAAAATCAGGATCGTTACAGACTTCCCCCCTTAAAAGAATTTCGTCCTCGAAATTCGCCAAAGAAAGATAACGAAGATAGATGAAAGATAGAGAAATATCCTTTCAAATCAAACTGGTCATCAATTCTGCATTTGGCTCACCAAATCAGAATATCAACAATAAATACAAGAACAAACTCAATCAATTACGAATCAATTGGGTTACCTGATCTACGAAGTATACAGGTGTATTGGTTAGTTCGAAGAGATAACTAACCGTTCGTAGATTATATCGAAACCCAATGAAATAGACAGAAATAGATTTGATTATGATCTTAGATTCAAGATTTAATTCATCTTCGATTTGCTGAGAAATAAACTAAGGGTAGTTCTCATGCCGAACAATTTCGAACAATTTTAATTATAGATGAGATAGTTACCTTATAAAATTTCATTTCCTTGATTAACTTTTGAGGTTAAAGAATCACCTTTGATTTCACAGGCCCTCGCTGCTTGAATTTGCTTCAGTGCTGAGCAATTCATAATCCTATGCCCCGACTTGCGGCAATAACAGCATTTTCTACATTCCTTTTCTGGCTTCATAAATGGCTCTCTCAGTCCTTGTTTCCTGGGATTCTTACATTTGTTCACGTAATGACCTTTCTCGAAACAGTTGAAACAAGTAACATCTTTCACCTTTTGCTTCTGGATATCCTTCTTTCCTTTATTCTTCCTCCGTTTCTTTCCACCAAACTTCTTTTTCCTCCAACTCAGATTAGTTGTACCTTCATTCTCCTCCGGATCTTTTTGCTTTTCCAGAGCATCGTATCGATAGCCCATATCAATTAATTCAGAAAACGATTCCTTCACATGAATAGTCATTCTTTCCTGAAATTCCTTGTTCATTTCCCGAATAAACTTTTCATTCTTCTTCAATGGTGTATTCACCAATTCTGGACCAAATCGGGATAACTCAATAAATTTGTTTAAGTACTCTTCAAATGATAAACTCCCTTGCTCCAAATCTATAAACTCTTGATACACTCTAGAGATACCAGCAGACGGCATATATCGCTGTTCGAATACTTCTTTGAAACGATTCCAAGTAAATTCATCCGCCGGCTCATCTATGGTAATTGTTTCCCACCAAACCAAAGCCTCTTCCTCGAGTTGCCAAGAAGCTATCAACCGCATCTGATCATCTTCTAACTTTAATCCCTTGAAAATCCTTTCGCATAATCGAATCCAGGCTTGTGCTTCGATAACAGTTTCTTTGCCAGTGAATGGCTTTCCACCAAGTCTAGAAAAACTTTGATATAAATCAGCCAAATTTGGTTGAAGTTGAATGGGAATATCTGTCGTTGCAGGGCTTTGACCAGCTGAAATGGTACTTTCCTGTCTCCTATTTCGTCCTCTTCTTCCACTCATTCTTACTATCTGTAATAGTAAGAAATCCGATTAGGCATTCAGACGAAATATCTTAGAGAATAACATCAGATAAAGAAAATAGATTGAGAAATTTGGGTTTTGGTTTCACTGGTTATACTCATTCTAGGGATACTTCACCCTATCTCTAATGAGCTACTTAATGTGTTATACTCCTGAGCTAAAGCTCAACCTTAGCTCTGATACCACGTGTAACGACGCGGATTTTTCGCGCTCGAAAATCGACATCCATACTTCATATCGTATTCGAATGCCATAGATTCGACCGTTCAAGTCCGATTCGCCGGAGCTTATAACAATCATTAAGTAATTAACACAGCGGAATAAAAGAATAATACATTGATATACAGCTTTGATACCATATCTGACACAACAGATGATCCAATAGATATCAATATATATCAGAGATATGATACAATAAAATAGCAGCGGAACAAATAATTCTAAAATAGCCTTCAAAAAAGTACTCCAAGGCATCAATCCAAAATAGCGGGAACCCCCAAAAGATAAGCAAGTGCAGTCCGTATCCAAAGGCTGAATTAGCTCCAGATAATCTACTAAACCTGACTATCTGAAAAAAACCAACTCTAGACTGCTCGTGTAGAAAAATTTTGAGCACCCAGAGTTTAGGAAAGAAACAATAAACTCCGGATCAGTCGTGGGACTGGTGTGAGCAACAAAAACAGTTTATCTTTAAAAACAAACAATGAAATATTTTAAAATCAATGCGCAATGCTTTTTAGAAATGAGACTACCATAAGGCCTCCCGCACACACACACAATGCAAACGCAGAATTGGAGGAGATTTCTCCTTATGATAGTCAAAGATGCTTGATACGCATTAAAAAGAAACATTTGGTATTATTTCTAGTGCATAGTGTAGTATAAATCATTTCGAAAGTAAAGATATAAATATTAGCCAACATACGACCATTATCGTATGCCTACTATAGCCACCATGTTCAATAGCAGGTTACCGCTACATTCCATGGCAGGTTATACAACTAAAACCGTACAAGGTACGTATTTGAAGAATGGATTTCCAACAAATGGTCGGGCAAAGGAACTTCCCAAACCCCGAAATGGAACGCCTCTGGAAGGACATCCCTGAGCATCCCAAATGGATCTCTGCCAACACAAAGCCGGTGCACTCCCTGCCCGGGAGTATCAACCTCAGATATTCCATCCCCGGTCGTAACCAACCTTTATCCGAGCGCTCGGTACGAACAACACCACACAGTAATAGATATAGTGTATCACATGAGTAAGTATCTGGGCTCCATACCATGATACTACCCCTATCCAGAAGAAAAGGACATATCCTAGGGACGCGATCCCTGAAAACTTTGCCGCATCTTTTCCTGTTTCGACCATTTTCCGGGTTGTGAGGCTCGACGAAGTCTCGTCCACAAAAACACACTTTATACAAAAGCCATGCTTTGGGTCAACAAATGATCAACACAATGATCACCAAGATAGACGATCAAACAAATGATCCTATCACAATAATCAACACAATGATCATTTACAGCAACACTCAGCATGTCACATTACCAAATTGGGAATATATTGCTGATAACTTCAACTATATAACCTCTGAGCTCGTATGTCTCAGAGAAGGGTGTTAAGCTAAGAGAATAAATTCTCCGCCACCAACAGGAATATATTTGAAAGAAATCTGCTTTATATCTCAAATTGTAATGTCAGACATAACAATCCATACAAGTCTGTTCTGGGTTCGAACAGAACCGAAGGCACTTACAAAGAAGTCCTTGCAATCCGGATATTCACAATCCTGATCGGATTTCCCATCACTTAGGGAGTCTCTATACCGTTGCAACTCAGTGCAGAGACAATCGATAGGTCATCCTATCGTTCTTGCAAATACCCGGTCTTCACCACCGGTCTTCAAATGCTATCCATAACGACGTATCACATATTCGGAATGGGTTATACGACACAAAGGTCCTTTCCCGGTTAAACCGAATAGTGAACACGATATTTCAAAAACAAATGGATAATGGGATTTCAATTAAGTCACAACTTAATAATTCAAAACTTTCTTTCAAATGGTTTAAACCAATTATCATTTCAAATCTTTTAAACAAAAAGATTTATTTCACAAAGTTCACTCAGTTTCACAAAGATTCATTTACGGATTTCAAAACAATTTCCGTTTCAATTGGATTAACTCATTTAAATCTTTAAATCAAAGATTTATCTCATAGCTTTCAAAACTTATTTCCGAAGATTCATTCATAACTTGGAAAATCATTTTCGATTCAAACTTGAAATCTCTTTAATATTAATTGGAAGTTCATTACTCATATGAAAGCTTTTTATCACTTAAAAACAATAGTTTTATTTTGGAAAAACCCCGATTCTATTTATACAAGTTAAAAATCTTTGAGTTAATTCAAATTTCCAAATCAACGCTTAAAAATGGTTTAAACCCGTATAACTTGTAAAAATCCTTTTTAAATCATAAATACTGAATATAGAATTCAATTTCAGATTTCTTTTGAATTTCAATCTAAATCCGATTATTTAAATTCCAAATCTTTATTAGTTATTCAAAAATAACTTTTATTCTTAAAACAGCTTTTCAAAAGCTTTTCCACATTAAAACTTAATTTATTTCCAAAAATATTTGAATTAAAAATTCAAATTCAAACTTATTTAAAAATCTGTGACTTAACCGATTTCCACGTGAAATCCATATTTGTGTGTGTATAGTGGGGTCCAGGGGTTCAACACAATAGTGCACAACATCAATCAACACAGATTCAAATACAGAAAAATAGTTGATAAGCGATATAAACTATAACGCTCATCGTCTATTCACAGATAATATACAAATGTAAATAAACGAATGAATCATACATAGCTCAATCCATAGTATAAAATATCACAAATCAGATAGGACAATCAATTTAAGGCATTTCATACAATATAACCATTCATAAGTAAGGTCAAACATTCAATAATCATTTATAAACAGGATTAATTAATTGTTAAATCCTAATTTATTCAATTTCTCTCCAATTAAATTAATTACTTATGAATTAGTTATCAAATTCTGATTTATCAAGTACAAATTATTTGGTATAAATGAATTAATCAATCGCCTTAATAAATTAAATTATTCCTGATTAATCATATCAATTAAATCAACCTTTTAGACCAATTACATAATTAATTAACTTTAATAAATCAAAATACCCAACCTTAATTTCAATACTCACCATGATTCGAATGCGGCCTCAACAAAACACGGCAACCTCCCTTATCGCGATCGATTAACAACCCAGAGGACGAGAGAGAGAGAGAGCCGACCTCCTTTCATGCCTATGAACTCGAGTTCGAGCCGAGTTGAATTCTACCTGTCCACGCGATGCCGAGCGAAATCTTCCTCTTCGACGCGGCTACTCAGCATGAATTCAATTGAACTCAAAGACGAGGGAATACTTTACAAGATTATTATTAAAATCGTTAATTATTAATTTGATTAAATTTGAAATTACTTATTAACTTACAATTATCAAATTTTATTACATGCATAACTAACTTTGATTTAAATTAATTACCCAACTTGTTTAAAGTTCATTTGGACTTAAACAATTTTGTCAACACCTAATAACATAATTTATACTAACTTAATTACCTTTAACTTAACATAAAACCAGACTAGCATCTGGAACCCTAAATCCCGAAGCAAGCATCGTGACTCATCCGGGTCGTACTCGATAATATCCATAAGCTCTCTCGCGTTTCCCCCCCTAACCTTTCTTCTTCTTCCCCTGTTCCTATTTTTCTTCTGCTTTTTTTTTTTAAACGTAAAGTTTAAGTAATTTAAAAACTGTAGTTGACCCTCACGCTCACGCACGTCCTACTCGAGTCATCCAACCCCTTTTCTCGAGTACCTACTCGAGTGTTACTGAATACGAAGCCACGCAAATACCTGACTCTTCCTCCTCCTCCATTTTTAACAGCCAACATCCCAATGTTACACCGTGCAACGTGCACGTGTACATCTGAACCATACGTCGACAACCAACTTTTCGACCACCGGCATATCATCTTCGACCCATCTAACCTCCCCGACCTCCCAGATTGACGTGATCACTGGAGAATCAAAATCGAACCACGCGAGACCCCTGGAACCACAACACCACCATTGAAGAACTCCTCGACGCCGATGACCCAGACCATCAGGAATGGCGTGACTTCGTCCAAAGCTTCTCAACACTCCAACGCATCAATTCCCACAGCTTCGATTCACCCCGATCCACTCTTTTGGCTTATACGAACACGAAGAACACCTCGACCAATTTGAGTTCCTAAACCCTAAATTGCCATTTTCCAATCACTACAATGCAAGATAAAATAATTTGGTATTTTTCTCGTATCCACCCATGTACCAGCAAGCTTCACCCCAAATCGCGACGACCCACTCGTCATTGATCATCAGATTCTGACGAAAATACCTATTTTGTTCAACTCAGAACCGCTCCTAGCCTAAGCAACTAAAAATCACCATATTAATTTTAAAAACCCTATCTTTGAATGTTTATTCAAGTTATACAATCAATTTAACAATTTAAAATATTTGATTAAGTCTTTTAATTTTTTATTTCACTGTAAAGCTGAGTTACAGAGTCAATTTTTTTTTTATTAAGGCTATAATTAAAGTATAACAACATGTTTGTTGCAAACTCTAAACTCATCAACGCATTAATGAAGGTATACTGAATTTTGCTTTGTTAAATTCAAATTCTGTAGCAATAGAGAAGAAGCATGCAACCAAATAGACATAGTGTCATAGTGTATCTACCCAGAAATACAACTAAAAAGAAACACACAAGCAAAACACAATATTATCTGTGATATGTTTATTCACAGGTAAAGGAAACAAAAAAGGTTGCTCACAGGCATTTTAAATAACATAGAAAATTGGGTTGAATTACTCACAGAACAATCAATTCATACTTTAAATTTTAAGAAATAAGTTACTCACTTATTTTCCACTGAAGAACAGAGGGCTGCCTTTTTATGTTTGAAACTGCATATTTGATTTTGAAAACCTTTATCTTTGATCAGATACTTGATATTCACATTGAATTGAATCTTTGCATTTGATTTGTTACTGTGAATAGAAATTTTTTTTCAGATAATATACATACTAAATTTTCTTATTTTATCTTTAAAATTTGTATCACATCATTATCATCAATTTCCTTATACACATCATATTTTATAATGATCTAGATGGGTAAATAAAAATTATTTTGAGAGATCACAAGCCTATCAAACAGAGGTATGCAGATGCATACAGACCTGCATGCATACATTTAGTGTTTGAAAATTTGTATACCCAAACAAAACATAACTTTTCAAATCGTCATGTTCATCCATCAGCATAGACTTAAAGAAGATCAAGTTTCAAAAAGTTTAAAGTTTGCTCACCTGATTTCCAGGAAAGAACAGAGAGTTGTTGTTTGGAAGCTGCAATATTTATTTTTTCCTTTTAGCCCTGCTTTGCTTTGAACTTGAATGATTAGTTATGGAGTTTAGATGATGATGTTTATACTTTTTTTCTTTGTTGAATTGTTTGAACGAATGAACTAAAGTTTATGGATGTGTAAGTATATATGAAGATTGTTTACAGAGGAAAGGAGGTAGGCAAGTACAGTTTTTATTCTATCTTATATACAAGTTGTTTTGTATAATAGGCATGGCTGAAGTATGTTGCATTAATTGTTGAGGTGTATGGCATTTATTGCCTTGTACATATATACTTTCCTCTCCATACTTGTTGTTATTATTTTTATTTATTTGTTTTCTACTTGCATGTATTTGCTCGGCTGCATTTGTATATGTATGTATATGGACATAGATCATTTTGTTTATTTTATTTACTTTGTATGCTAGCTTTGTTTTTGTTTGCTCATATGTACTTGTATTGTATAAAAATAACTCATTTGATTTTTATATTCTGGTTTTGTTTATTTTTTTATTTAATGTTTTATGTTTTATTTGTTTTGTAAATATTACTTTGCATTCAATTTAATATGTTGTTCACCGAGATGTCTTTTACATTGCTTGATTTAAATATGTTTTATAATATAAATGAATTCAATGTTGTTATTATTATTTATTCAAACTTTTAATTTACTTTTCCTTTTCAACATTAACTTTACAACGTATATTTTATTTTATTTTATCTTAAACACTTTATTTCAATTCCAATTCAATTTTATTTAAAATAAGTTTCAAATCCCATTTATAAAATAAATAAATATACATATCTAATCAAAATTGAAAAATTCAAATAAATCTATAATTTAATCCAAGAATTCAATTAAATTATAAATTTAAATTCGTCTTAAAAATCAGGATCGTTACAGTTAGATGGAAGCTATACACATGCTACCGGACATTAGGGCACTTTGAATCTTGGGAAACCGAGAGTTGTTCCGTCAACCAGCCACCAGACCGGGCCGTTCTTCCAAGAAGGAACGGTTCCATATCACACTACTAATAGCCGTGCTGCTGCCACTGCTATTTAGTTAGGAGCTGACACTCGAAACCGAACGGATCTGAACCTTCGCCAACGTGATTATATTCTTGAGCCTTATGTTCCTGAAGACATAGAGCCAAGGAGGCGAGATATGGACCGTCGACCGCGATCGGCCCATCCTCGCATTGTGGAACCCAATCTGTGACGACTCGCAAATCCGCACCCTTTGAATCGACTATAATCCATACATGTCCGACCCAAAAAGTACAAACTGATGGAAAGTCAACAGAAAGAAAAGAAGAGAGAAGAAGAGAAGAGAAGAAAGAGAGAAGATAGAACCAAATAGAACAATACTGAATCTCACATCGCAGCGGAAAATATATAATATCATATCAATGATCTTTACAAATAGAAACTGTATATATACACATCAATCAGAGTTCAACAATCAATCAATAGTTATCAGCTTGAACAGTTATAATATCATGTCCTTACAAATTCCGAAAATTTAAAACAACTAAGCGATGCAGCGGATAGTCAATAATCAAAACAGATACGCGTATACGAAATGAAGATCTCTAGCTCTCATGCTGAACCTCTAAAAGCACCAAAATTGAACCTGTAAACATACTCGGTCTGACCCGAACATTGAAACGGAAGAACATCCGGATCGATCTGGTAAACCAACATGAGAAACACACTCAACTAAATTTATCAAATTACCAAACTTTTCCTTTATCAAAACAAAAGTATGTCGTAATATAAGTCCACACATAAACACATACATGTTTTTACCTTATGATAACTAAAACATATCATATCAAATCCTGTTATATTATAGTAGTGTCTAGTATATATAAATAATATTAATTATAGCCAAAATTGTTACATTGATTAAATTCCAGCATATAGCCCAATTGGGTAATACAATCAAAATGGAAATTACGTAGTGGAGTTTGGATTTCCATACAAATGACCAGGTGAAGGGACTACCTTCCGAAGGGGTACACCTCTAGATGGATGTCCCGAGGCACAGAACATCTTCCCTCTACCAACACAAGACCGGCTCACCTCTGTAACTAGATGTACCGAATATGTCATCCGCTGGTTGTTACCGACCTTTACCGAGGGCCCTCTAGCATACAAACCGCAATAGTCAGATACGCGACGTCATAGCGTGTAAATATTTATCTAGAAGAGGATGATCATACCCTAATGGGTGCGACCCGCTTAGCCTTGCCGCATCTAACCCTGTATTGGTCATTTCCGGTTGATGAGGCCTGGCGAGGTAACGATTATCTTACACAAAGCACAATCACATCACTTAGAAAGCCACACGACCATTTTCGTTACTAATTGCCTTCCACAAAGATACAACCCTTAAGCTCATACGTCTCAAGGAGGGTGTTAAGGTAAGAGAAGTTGCCTTCTCCGCCACCACTGATGTATGTTTTAAAAACCAATGCACGTAATCTTTAGAAATGCAATGTTAGACAAACATCCATACAAGTTGTCCAGGAATAGGACAAACCGAAGGTACTTTCCTATCACATCCTGTCGGGAAATCCCTAGGATTAGTAGCGAATAGTCCTCACATTGGATATTTCATAAATGAAGAGACCACTACTACTTGATGTATATAGGGATTTTAACCCCAAACGATTAACAAGCAATCCCCCACTATGAAAATCCAGAATATCAATATCATCACAAGCAACCTGCACAATCGTTGCACATACGTAGGTTCGAAGTGGTTTTCGGATAAACCGATCCCGGTCTCTTCGCACCAACAACGCAAAAGCGTTTCTCAACCTCATATAGAAACTATGTCTCATAGACTTATCACGTCTCCAACTTTCAACTTGCTATCCTTCGGGCCAAGAAGGAAGCTCGATAGATTGGAGTAATACTCCGCACTATACGAATCAACATCCTCAACACAAACGATAATCAAGCCTACATAGAAGGCTACATACTAAGTGTACGACTAAATAGTTCCCACATCAAGTTGAGGAACTAAAATTTGGCAAAGTTTGATAGTCAGTTATTTAACTATCAAAGCAAACAAATAAATATTCAGCACCATAACAATCACTGGGCCCTTTTAGTTAATCTTTTATTAATTAAACCATTTGCCAAATATTCACCTCAAATTATCTTTAAAAATATATATCTTCAAAACCATTTCAACTCTTATATTGGAAAACATTTCCATATACTTATTTAATAATACGTATCATAATTCTATTTATTTTCAACACTTACAAAATATTATATATACTTAAATCATAATTAAGCATATATTTTATTCTATAAGGAAAACGTTCTCTTTAAACATCTTTTATTTGGGTCGATGTTGCGTAAAACATCGTTACGACAACCCAAAATCACTAGTATAGGGATTCGAAAATTAGATAGATATATAAACCCCAGTACTATATAAAAACATTTCCTTTCAGAAATCATTTACTATAACAACAGTGTTGTAGTCCGTCATTTTCTTATTCTTTTCGAAAATGTCTATTTCAATAATGAATGTTGAAATCTATGCTTTCGATCCTTAACACATTTTAAAACATTTTTAAAACATTTAAATCCATTTTAAAATATCACTTTCTAAAACATTTCTTTAATATATTATTCACTGTCCAAAATCGTGAATATAAATCGTTTACCAAATTCAACAGTTCTACATATTTAATTGAAGGATTATCCACCGTCGAAAATCGTAAATATATCTCCTTTAATAAAAATTCATACTTAGTTTATCAATTTATATTGATTTCACATTTATAAAACAATGTTTATAACTTCACATTTCTATTTTATAAAAACTTCCACTTATAAAATCCCTTTACAAATCAGTTCCACTTAATGAATTGATTACATGCAAAAACCCAAATTATAAGTGAATTACTTATAAATCATTTATTTAAAAATTCATTCTTTTCATATCTTCACAAATTATAAATCTATAAGTCTTATTTACTTATAAAATCCATTTATAACCTCGTTTTAAATGCTTTCAAAACTCCTTTATAATTCCATTATTTCGATTTATAAGAATTCAATTTTATAAACCTATAAATATAAACCATTTATAATAATTTAAAAATCTCAATTTGAACCATTTACAAAATAGTTAACTCTATATTTCCAAAAATCATATTTCAATTATATTTCACAAATATCATAATTTTTTATAACATAAAAGTTATAGCATTTATTTATTTAAAAGAAATTCATTTCTTAAATACTTCAAAATTAAAAAATATCTGTTTTCAAAAATCACTTTAAAATCCTTTTAATCTTGGAAATTATCACTTCATACAAAAATCACGGCATCCAAAACATCATATATCATATGATAACAGAATATATATCAATATCTATAAATAAAATCAATACTGGTGAGGAATCCAGTGGGTTCCCTCCAACCAGTCAACTGCAACAAATATACATATTAGGATATGTGTACAACGTCCGCTTTAAGGAAGATGCACGTACAAAGGGTCATCCGCTCATCCACGGGAATGTATAAGGTCATCTGCTCCACTAGGTAGGTATTTATCCTAATACCAATAAATATATCATATATCATCCAAACAATCATCAATCATCATATAATAAATTATTTCTCACTTATATAAAATACCAGTGAGACAGAAGGAGTGAGTTGTACTCACATTGGTTCCAATAACTGTTGCGGTGTCTTATTTATAATAAACTTAAACAGGCGTTTAATTTTATCAAAATCCACACTAGGTTCAATCAACTCCAAACTATCTCCATCGCGTAGTGTTCGTCAATACGAACCCAACGCAATTCGTTTCGTCAAAAACGGACCTCGTATGACAAAGTTATGCAATTTATAAGTTACACGACTTATATAATTAATTAATTACATCATTACCGTTATTAGCTTAAACTAATCCTCTCCAAATCTTTTCCTAACCTTTCTCCTTCGTAAGTTCCCATTTCACCAAACCCATTTCATGTGAACATTCCCTCGACAATCCACGCCTCCATGACGCACTAGAACACGATCGGACTCCTCCACCTCGAATCCCGCCCCCTGCTGCACCACTGGCCAAGGACCGGACATCTCTGATCTTCACTACGCCCGAGAAAAGCCTCCAACAGCAGAAAAAACATGGCTAATTTCCTCCCTCCACGTTGCACCATATTCGATCATTACCATTGATCTCGGAGCTCTCGACGAGCTCTCCAACTTTGTAGTTGAAAGTTTTAGCGAATTATTGATGGATTGAGAGAGATCGAACGGGAAAGAAAATGAATTTCTTGCCATTGAATAGAAAAGAGGCGGCTTGCCCTATTGGATTAGGGTTTGTCAAAATAGAGGAATATACGACCTTTTATAGAAAATTTCGCGACACTATTCACTTGAAAATTTTTCGAACTCCAAACGAAGCGTGCTTCTGGCGTTTATAATGTTTTACCCTTATTCCGAACGCAATGTAATATATATCGGGAGCCAATTCGATCGTATTTGGAAGATAGGTTTTCGAATTGAATTAATTAAATTTAAAATTCACTTAAACGAATTTCTGCGCATTTTAACTTGCCCCGGACAAACCGTAAATCACATTGACACGAAATTTGAAATATTACAATAATTTAACATTACGGATCCAATGAAACTAGTTTCGTTGAAATCCAAGACATTTTGAAAAATGTCTATTTTCACTCGTTAATTAAATATTAAAACATTCAATTTCTACAAATTAACTTTTAATTCAATTTTAAAAGTTCTCTAACATCATTCTAAATCAAATAAGATTTAACTCAACTATATAAATCATTTTATTCGCATTAAATTCAATTTTCTAATTATTTCTATTATTTCTGCAATTTCAAATATTAAATTATCGATTTAATTATCTAATTAAATCTAGATATTCAAATACAATTTATTCAGCTTATAAAATTTAACTTTTAAATATTTATAATAAATTAAATATATGAATTTCAAATGACTAAAATTCTGTGTCGTTACATTCTCCCTTACTTAAAAGAATTTCGTCCTCGAAATTACTAAGTAAGAAAAAGTCACAAAATCTATTAAATTTTCAAAACAATTCATTCAATTTAGATTATCAAAATCACTTAAATGTTTAACTTCCCCAAAATCATTTAGTAAATTCTTGTAAAACTTCACTAAGTTTTCAAATCCATATATAGTTATCTTTTCAAAACCAACTATATCGTTTTAATTTTCAACTCAAAATCAAAATTTAATTTTCACTAATTTTTCAATTTTCCCAAAAAATTTCTAACGCCTTAAATTTTCAAAAAAATTCGCCAGTGTCTCCTTTACGCGGTTCAATCCAAAAAAAATAGCAATATATATATATCACAAATATACATCTCATCATCAAGGATGATGCATCCCGAAGGGGAAAAAAATATAAAAGTACGATATGTAATCCGAGATATGTAAATTATATATTATTAGCGAGCATATACGGCTAATATGGCACGAAAGCGAGCTCCAAAAGCGAAGCAAGCACCATCCGCACCTACTAAAACACTCAACAACAAATGAGAAACATGTATATATGAAAGTAATATCAATATACAACATATACCACTACAATAACTACATATGCCAATATAGCAAATGCCATCAATAAGCAACAAATCCAACCATAAAACATCTATCCTCCAACAAACATCCATAACCAAATCAATATACATTCACTTTTCATTAATTTTCATTGAATTGATTTTCAATTTAAATCACATTTGGTTCATTAACATTGGATTTTATTAACATTCATTCATTCATTTTCAATTAGTTTATATTCACTAATTTACATTCAAGTTGGTTCACTTTCAATTCAAATCAAATCAATTCTATTTAAATTCACTTAACTTTCAATTTGGATTCAATTATTTAGCTTTCAATTTCATTAATTCAACTTCATATGGATTTTCTATACAATCAATTAACATCGATCTAACAATCAATGCATATACAACATTACCAAATAAATTTACTTTACATTCATTCAATTTGGTTCAACACTTTTAATTTCAAATTGGTTTAACATTCAATTGACTTCCGTTCAATTATTCAATCCACCAACTTCTTAACTTAAGTTTTATTCAATTCTTAACAACATCATTTCTAACATTGATTCATTTTTCAATTAAAGTTGAATTTCTTTATATAACTCAAGTTCACATTCATTTAATTCACTTTATTAATTTACTTCGATACCAAAATAAACTTCATTCAACATTACTTAAGCTATATTTCTTCACAACATTTCACTCTATTTGACTTAACTTAAATTTCAACTCTAGGTCATTTTATTAACCTTTTACTAGAGTCAAATTTCATCACTTATTCAAATTAAATTTTGTTTTGTTTAACAAAACTATTTGACCATTTTAACAATTGGTTTTACTTACATTTTCCCATTTTCTAAGTTATACAACTTATTTATTCATAATTTCGTGAACATCTACCTAAGTTCACTTCCATTCACTAAACTCATTCTTTATCATTTTAATTCATGGGTTATGCAATCACTTTACATCTTAATTTTATTTAAACCTTCAAATTCAGTTATATAATCACTTAACCACCTACGTTTGATTTCAATTCATATATCTAATATGCTAACTCAAATTTTATTTCAACTTTACCAAGTTACATTTTTAAAACAACTTTAAACCGTTTATAAAATTAAATTCCATTTATTATTTTATAAGAACTTCAATTTCAATTTACTATTGGTAGCAAATCCATCACATAGAAACTCGAAAATAATATTGATGATGCTGCAGTCATCAACCTTATTATTTTCCAGTAATAGTTGTGAATTCAGTACTTTATATTCTTTTAAAAATTCTTTTATCTATTAATTACATTTATAAATCTTTTACTTATATAATTTCACTATTTTACTTCACTTATATAAGATCATTCCAAATTTACTCATCATATTTAGATTTATAACATCATAACATTTTTAACTTTTGAAAAATATCTTTCAAAAAAAACGGGATTCAAAATTTCACAAATTCTTAGTTTAAATTCATTTTCATTTACAACACACATTGTTTCATTTCTTATATATAAGATGATTTCACAATTGTAAATCATATTAGTTATAATTCCATACTTATAATTCTTTACTTATACAATTTATTCTTTTACAATTGTGGTTTTTATTTAGATTATTCAAACGACTTTATTAACTTTTATATATTTACATTTTCGAACAACCAAACAATCAATTTATATAATTTAATAATTCTGAAAAATTATTTCCTTTATATATAAAATATAATTGAGGTAAAATTATTTCATTTACCAAATTTAAAATAATACTATGCCGACTTGCCTCATTTAAGTGTTTCGAAAATCCCTATCGATAATATGGCGTCCCAAATACCGACCAGAATTCAAAAACAACTCAACGGATAAGTAAACACAATATAAAACATTTTATATCACTAACAAATACACGCTCATATATATAATACACTGAAACTTAATCTAGGGCGCTACTGTCACTATCTATACTGAGTACACATCAAAGCTTAGGAATATACAAAATCTAAGCTCTGATACCAGCTATGACAGGATGCAACCAGTGGGCAATACCCACCGTAGCTCATACTGATACCTCGTGCTATGAAGATCCATGGTCTTTAATAATCATCATGTTCAACATGTCTTCCTATTCGAACGTATACATTGGTTCCAATAGCAGTTGCGGTGTTTTATTACGAATAAAATTAAATAGGCATTTAATTTTATCCAAAATTCACACTAGCTTCAATCAACTCCAAACCATCTCCATCGCATAGTGTTCGTCAACACGAACTCAACGCAATTCGTTTCGTTAAAAACAGACCCCATATGACAAAGTTATGTAATTTATAAGTTACATGATTTATATAAATTAATTAATTACATCATTAGCCGCTAATTACCGTCATTAGCTTAAACTAGTCCTCTCCAAATATTTTCTTAATCTTTCTCCTTCCATATGCTCCGATTTCACCAAACCCATTTCATGTGAACGTTCCCTCGACAATCCATGCCTCCATGACGCACTAGAACACGATCGGACTCCTCCACCTCGAAGCCCGCCCCCTGCTGCACCACTGGCCAAGGACTGGCCATCTTTGATCTTACCTACGCCCGAGAAAAGCCTCCAACAGCAGCAAAAACGTGGCTAATTTCCTCCCTCCATGTCGCACCATATTCAATCATTACCGTTGATCTCGAAGCTCTCGACGAGGTCTCCAACTTTGTAGTTGAAAGTTTTTGCTAATTATTGATGGATTGAGAGAGTTCGAAAGGGAAAGAAAATGAATTTCTGGCCATTGAATAGAAAAGTGGCAGCTTGCCCTAGTTTGGATTAGGGTTTGTGAAAATAGAGGAAAATATGGCCTTTTATAGAAAATTTCGCGACACTATTCACTCGAAAAAATTTCAAACTCCAAACGAAGCGTGCTTCTTGACGTTTATAATGTTTTACCCATATTCCAAACACAATGGATTATATATGGAGAGCCAATTCGATCGTATTTGGAAGATAGGTTTTCGAATCGAATTAATTAAATTTAAAATTCACTTAAACGAATTTCTACGCTTTTAGCTTGCCCCGGGCAAACCGTAAATCCGATTGGCACGAAATTTGAAATCTTATAATAATTTAACATTACGGATCCAATGAAACTAGTTTCGTCAAAATCCGAGACTGTTTAAAAAATGACTATTTTCACTCATTAATTAAATATTAAAATATTCAATTTCTACAAATTAACTTCTAATTCAATTTTAAAAGTTCTCTAACATCATTCTTAATCAAATAAGATTTAATTCAACGTTATAAATCATTTTTATTCGCATTAAATTCAATTTCTAATTATTTCAATTATTTCTGCAATTTCAAATATTAAATTATCGATTTAATTATCCAATTAAATCTAGATATTCAAAAATAATTTATTCAGCTTATAAAATTTAACTTTTAAATATTCAAAATAAATTAAATATATGAATTTCAAATGATTAAAATTTTGGGTCGTTACATCCCGACCACACCTTGGCTCAGCATGCCCAGAATGTCTAGATGCCAAACATCCCAACAATGACCCATCAGATGATCCATGAAAGCCAATGCCTCACCAATGACGACTAGGGAATCTCCAAGAGTGATACCCCTTTCACCGATGACATCCTCTACGTTGAACCGCCTCGATGATTTAGAATGCCAACTCTACATGTTTATGAAGGGAGGTCTGACCCTAACTAGTATATTTTAGAAGTATGAGTGGTTGATGAATGCCGCACAGGCTGATGACGCGGTCAAATGCCAAAGTTTCCCAATCTCCCTAGGGGCATCGCTCGTTTACTCGCTACACCCCAATCTATTTATTGTTTCGACCAGTTAGCAAGGAAGTTTATTGAGCAGTTTCGCATGCATGTCACAAGGCCCAAAGATGTTAATACCTTATCTAATGTCACTCAAGCTCCCAGAGAGACATTTAGACGTTATCTAGAGAGGTTCCATTCTACATGCACCGAGATTAGTAAGCCTAATGAAAATTCCATTCTGATGGCACTGACTAAGGGAATCGGTCCCAGTTTCTAATTTGAAAACTGGTTGTCCCGAAAACCCCCTGCATCATTGGACCATTTCTATTCCAAGACAGCTCAGTTCTTGAGAAGAGAGGATGCGAAGCAATCTAGGAAAAAGGTTGACGCAGGGCCCAGTGTGGAAGGAATCCAAAGCAATGTCGCTGTGAAACAAACCGGGAAGAGTTTCGAAAAGGTGCAGTTAAAAATACAGAATAAGCCGAATCGGCAAAAAGGCGATGGAAATCAGGATAGGAAGCGGGATCAGAATTGCGGACTGTGGCTTAGAGCTCCCATGTTTGACACATATATTCCTTTGAATACATTTCTAGAAAATGCGCACTTGAAAACTTGTAATACTATCCAATATAAGAAACATACTCCAAAGCAATCGTCGGAGAAACAGATTCAAACTGGGAAGTTTTGTACATTTCACGATAGTTATGGCCATAAGACAAACGAATGTCGTTGTCTGTAGGATATTATCAAGAAGTTGATCCGAGAAAGAAAGTTGGAGCAGTTCGTTTGGGCGCCGCAGTTTGGAGGTGCGAGCCCATCAAATCAAATACCAAATCTGGTTAGACCAGAAGAACCCGCTCGTACCGATGGGCGGTTAGTGATTAACACTTTTAGCGGTGGTCCTAATCTAGCGGATCAGAGATAGAGGGAAAAGGAGTCATATGCCAGCTCCATTAGGCCTACGAACTTCGAATGTTGTAGTAACTTGGAAGATGGGGCTCCGGCCAAACAACAGAAAACGATGATAGATGACATCGCATTTCAAGACAGGGATGCCAACAGAGTCGAAGCCCCAACCATTGATACACTCGCCATTTCAGCTTAAATAGGTCTTGCTTGGATGAAGAGGATCTTAGTGGACAGTGGAAGTTCAGTAAACATACTCTTTAAGCAAACCAATGATCAAATGAAGATGGAAGTGAAAGATTTGAAGTCTTGTCAGTCTTGTATTCATGGCTTCAATGGAAGTGCGACTATACCCACTGTGATGGTGGAGCTGCCAGTGGAGTTGGGAGTTGGAGAGTGTTGGAGAGTCCAGATATTGCATTTTATTGCATTAGATATTGACTCACCATATAACGCTTTCTTGGGCCGACCGGCCTTAGTTGAGTTTAAGGCCGCTCTCGTCCCTTGGTGTCTAACTTTGAAATTCCCTACCGACAATGGGGTCGGGGTTGTTTAAGGGGATCAAGCTGCTGAACGATCCTGTTACGTTGCTGAGTTGTGGGAGCCCTAGTGAAAAGAGAAGGTAAAGGGCATAGAGGAATCTCTTTGCGACCACTTTGCGGATAATTGACGGTTAACGCCCGGGCCCAGGCCCGGGCACCATAACCAATTCCCAAGAGATCTTGACCCAAGAATACTGAAAGTGAGGACGAAGTCAAAGACAATCAGGATTCTCCAGCAAAGCTGACGATCGATGTTCTGATCGATAATAATTACAATTCTAAAACGATAAAGATTGGATCTCGGCTAAGCCAATAGACGAAGGAGGAATTGGTTGAATTTCTCCAAGAAAACCTCGATGTGTTTGCCTGGACACACTCCGACATGTGTGGGATCTCGCCAGACATCTCGAGCCACACATTGAATATTGACCCACGGCATGTCCCGTTCAACCAAAAAAGGCATGAGATGGATCCAGAGAGATCTGTCACCCTTAAGGAAGAGGTGGATAAACTTAGGTCGAACGGGTTTATTTAAGATGAGTTATATCCAAAATAGGTGTCCAACCCTGTACTTGTCAGGAAACCTAACAGGAAATGGAGAACTTGCGTTGACTACTTAGACTAAAGCCTGCCCTAAAGACAGTTTTCCACTTCCCCAAATTGATTAACTCATAGATTCAACGGTCGGACATGAACTCTTATCCTTCATGGATGCATATTCTAGCTATAATCAAATACCCATGCACCTGCCCGATCAGAAGCATACCAGCTTCGTCACCTATTTGGGACTTTACTACTACAAAGTCATGCCATTTGGACTAAAGAATGCTGAAGCAACCTCGGCTAGTTAATCAAATGTTCGCTAACCAAATCGGGAAAACCACGGAGGTATATGTGGACAACATGCTTATGAAGTCATGATTCTCCACTAATCATATCAAAGACCTGGAAACGATATTCAACATCCTTGGAGAGTACAGAATGAAACTTAACCCGTTGAAGTGTCACTTTGGGGTCGCGTCTGGAAAATTCCTTAAATTCATCGTTAATACTCGAGGAACCGAAGCCAATCCCAAACAAATCTGGGAAAATGGAAATATTGAGACTCCAACGACTATAAAGTAACTTCAAAGCCTCAATGTGAATGTAGCAACGCTGAGTAGGTTCATTTCAAAATTCACCGATAGATGCATTCCCTTCTTCGATTTAATCAGATAAGGGAAGCGAAACTTTGAATGGACTATGAGTGTGAGTGCGCATTTCGGGAACTGGTTCAACACCTATCCACGCCACCCATTCTGTCAAAACCTATTGGTCATGACAAACTATACATCTACTTGGTGGTGTTAGAAAATGCAATTAGTGCTACCTTAATTTGAGAGGAGGACTAGATACAACGGCTAATCTATTACATCGGCAAACGGCTGACCGGAGCAGAGAGAAATTATTCGAAGTTGGAGAAGTTAGCTTACTGTCTTGTCATTGCCTCGAGAAAGCTCTGCCTGTATTTTTAGGCTCATCCTATCACTGCCTACACCAACCATCCATTATGACAGGTCCTTACCTGAGACGTCTGGCAGGTTACTCAAATGGAATATCGAGTTGAGTCAGTTCGACATCATTTACACACCAAGGCGAGCTATTTAAGGACAAGTTCTAGCAGACTTCATCGCCGAATTCACTATACCAGAGGACTTGCCCAAAAATAGCGATTCTCCTAAATATGTCTGGAAGCTGCATACTGATGGTGCATCAAATGACCGCTGCTCAGCCACTGGGGTTGTGCTTGAAACTCCTGAAGTTCGATCTATATGCTATGTTTTGAAGTTTGATTTCTGTGCGACCAGCAACGAGGCCGAATACGAAGCCCTGCACGTCAGACTAAGGCTTGCTAGAGATTTAAGAATTGTTGCAGTGGAGATTTACTGCAATTCACAATTAGTCGTATGTCAAGTTCGGGGGGAATACTAGGCTAAAGACCGGAGACTGGCCGCCTATCTTGCTCGTGTCTAGGAAATATTGAACCAGTTCGATTATTATGCCATTTATTGCATATCCCAAGAACACAATCAAAAGGTCGATTCCTTTGAAAAGTTAGCTAGCACCGGTGAGGCACAATAAATGGGAGTCATTCTCGTTGAGACACTATCTTTCCCGAGTATTGTTCAAATGGAGACCAACAGGGTACTTGAAGTCATAGCTGATAAGGAGTCATGGATGACTCCGTTCAGAAACTATCTCAAGCATAGGACCCTGCCAGAGCGTAGGAGTGAGAAAAGACTAGTTCTTCGAAAGGCTTCGTGGTTCACTATTCAGAATGGAGTTATGTATAGAAGAGGGTACTCTGCTCCTTTACTTTGGTGTATCTCCCACGATGAAATCAAATGATATTGCATGATGTACACGAAGGAGAATGTGGCGATCACATGGGGTGCAATCTCTTGCTAAGAAAGTGCTCCGATATGGTTATTATTGGCCGACTGTAAATCATGATGCGTCGGATTATGCCAGGAAATGTGACAGATGTCAGAAACATGCTCGGATTCCAAGAGCCCCGCCTACCGAAATAAGTCAGATGGTCAGTCCATGGTCGTTCATAATATGGGGCAATGACGTTATTGGGTCTCTACCTCTAGCTAAAGGTGGTACGAAGTACGCCACCGATTACTTTACCAAATGGGCAGAAGTCATACCCTTTGCTACTATCACAATGAAAAAAGTGATCAACTTTGTTATATGAAACATTATATATCGATTTGGTCTCCCACATACCATCATCACTAACAACGGAGCCCAATGCGATAGTGTCACGCTCAAGAATTTCTATCAGCGATTCCATATCCAGAAGAAGTTGTCTGCTGTTCATACCCTCAAGCGAATGGATAGGTCGAAGCTGTTAATAAAATTATAAAGTCCATTCTGAAGAAACGATTGGAAAAAGCCAGGGGCAAATGGGTTGATGAACTTCCTATGGCCCTATGGGCTTACCGAACAACCCACAAGTCCACGACCGGCCACACTCCATCTTCACGTTCCTATGGTTCAGAGGCCGTTATTCCAGTCGAGTTAGAAGTGCCTTATCATCATGTGACATATTATGATCTGAAGACAAATGCTATATTACTTGCTGAATCTTTAGACTTATTAGATGAGAAGTGAGAAGAGACCCATTTGAAGATGGCCGCGCACCGAAGTTGAGTCGTCGGATTGTACAATGCTAAGGTCCGAACCCGAACCTTTGAACTCGACAATCTCGTCGTCTAGAGAATTTACCCCATCCCTTCGCATATGACACCAAGGTGGGAGGGACCGTATGTTATTGAACGAAGACTCGAAGACGACAAATTTAAATTATCGACCATTGATGGTCTCACTCTGCTGAGAGCCTGAAATAGTGAGAGTCTTCGTCGCTACTACACATAATAGGCTTTATCTATTCATTCGGTCTGCTTTTCATTTATAATTTTTTTTATACATTTCAAAATTTGAATTTGTAATAAGGCAACTGACTTTGCCATACTTTCTTATTTTAGCAATAAAATGCAATCTCTTCGAGCCAGAGTAGTGATTCTTAAAATGCATCATGCGACCATCACAATGCACGGAGAGCTAAGTTCCATCCTACGGTGGGACTTATTTAAATAGGGAGTGCCTATGATACGACCGGTCACTTGCTAAGTGAACCCGAGCTCAGGGGCAAGCTATCAGACTGAAGAAAAAAAGGATTGATACATGACAATCCTCTAACTAACTGCGGCTCCCAGAATTTGAGCTGGAGTATAAACTTACAAAGGTGGGCTCGAAGAGGGTGGATCCATCCACCTAATGACTTTGCCGATGTTTAATCCAAATTTGAGGAGGGTGGATCCATCCGTCTAACGAACTCACTTGTCAACTCATGGTGGATGTGACTTGACCGTCCATGATCCTGATAAATCTATCATTTTCAGAGTGCAGACGAAATCCTAAAACTCAAAACAGATGCGATCGACCGTTTGTTAACCAACCCCAAATTCTCAGAGTGCGAACTGGAGTATAAACATAAACCGGGTGTGACCCGACCACTCGTGAGAACACGACGAGTCCCCGGAGTGCAGAGCGGAGTATAAACATAAATTGGGTGTGATTGATCACCCAAAAAACAATCTAAGTCCCCAGAGTGTGGACGAAATCTTAAATATTAAACGGGTGTAAATGACCGGCCGTAAAATAACTTAAGTCCTCAAAGCGTGGACATATAATTGAACATTAAATAGGCATGACCAATCGCCAATGTACAAGTGCAATCCCCAGAATGTGGATGCAAGTACCAAAAGATGAGCGGGTGTGATCCGAACACTGGAACTTGTCTCGTTTCAACTTCGTTCCGACTAAGTTAAGATCGATTTATCGAAGGCGAAAAGTGACTGCCGATCGACCACTTCAATTTATCCCTGGGACTGAGGGCAAAATTCAAGTACCAACAACTGATTGAGACAGTGAAATATTGAGACTCGACTTAACGTTCGGTTATGACCTAAAGTCAAAACTTCGGGACTTAACAACTAAACTAATATCCGATTCAGAGACTAAGGCTTCACAAGCACAATGAATGGAAATTCGAGCGCTAAAACACTTAAGAAAGTGAGCACAAAATTGTGCTGAAAAAAAATGGAATTTTATTTCAACTATTCTTTGAAATAGAAGGATAAGTATAAAAAATATTCCAATAAATCCTACCAGTAGGGGCCGAACCCGCATCTATACACGGCCTACAGGAAGCAAAAATAAATTCCTATCTATTTACCAAAAAAGGGAACAAGAAAACATGTCTATTCTCTCGATTTCTTCTTCTTCTTCAGCGTTGAACCACTGGATCTAACGCTCAGATGCCTATTCGAGCCTCTGCCTTTCTGTGGTTAATCTCCAACCCGAGGAATTATGGTGATCTCTTCCTCCAAACTTACAAGAATTGGAATACTTTTTGAATGCAAAGTTGAAGGGATAGGTACACTCTCAATGTTGGAAGACGAGGAAGGCACGCCAGTGTCGAAAACTGTGCCGCCGGGAGAAATCACTCATAGAGAAGTTGGACCAGGACCCACCATACCACCTCCAATATCACAGGCATGTACGGCTGCTTCCATCTCAGCATTAATCTCCGCTATTACCTCTTCTTCATGAATTTTTTGAGCATCCTCGGGGATGTTGCCAGTTGGGCCCAAAGAGATGGCCATGAATGCGCCTTCGCCCATGACAAATGGCTGGTCAGTAAGTGGGTCACTTTGTTGACCAAGGAGTTCCTCCATCATCTGTTCGTCAAAAGTAAAAGCGCTCCCTTACACTCTGTCAGTTGGTGCAGCGACCGTTGTTATGGTTGCCTTCGTCATCAAGGCCTCCTGCTCATGATGTAGCTCTTGGGTTACAGAGGGCAAGGCCGGTGCGGCTCCTATCGCTGAATAAAGATAAGAGAAAAGGTGCTAGCGGCTACTTTGGACAATCCTCCTGACTTTGAATAAATGCGAGAAATGTTCAGAATACCTTCCTAATATTGGCTCGCGGGTGGAGCCGGAGTAGATTCAGGAGCATGCTCACGAGATGGTGACAACTGCGGTAGATCAGGATTATAAGCAGGCACCGATAAAGAATCAACCATAGGTGTAGATTTGGGCTGGGTTGGTGTAGGGATTTCGAAGCCTGCATCACGATGCTTAACACCAGAACCCTCTCCAGCTTCCGGATGCTGAGTGTCGGGTATCTTTTTCTTGAATATGATAATGGTATCGTGGAGAACTCTTCTCTCATCCTCATTCAGCACCCGATTCTCTAATTCGAACCCATCGATGGATTCAGTATGGTGCTTTGTTTTTTCATCTTCAACCAAGCGGCACCAAGCATGAATAAATGCGATGGATAATCTATGAACTAGCTTAGATTTCGATGCTTTAAAACATTGGCATTATATGTAATTAGGAGATCTTCAATGTCACCCTCCAAACTATCTTCTGCCGCACTCACTTCACCCTCATCCCTGGCTTCGGCTTCCTGGACCTTCATCCCTCTTGTCCTTGAGCACCACAACCTGCTTGCATGCTTCCTAAGCGGCTTTATTGGCATTGTCTTTTTCTTTGATGACTTCAGCAAATTTAGCTTTAAGCTCCTCAAGCTCTTTTAGCATCGCATCTCTTTCAGTCATGACTGTGATGTTCCGGTGCCCTATTTCCTCGACCAGGGCTAATTATGTTCACCTTATCTCCTCCATCCTCCAGGCTACCTCGTCGGCTCTTTTATTAGACTCCCTTTTTGAATTTCTCACAGACTCATTTTCATCATTAAGCATCTGAATTGCGTTCCTTTTGAGCGAGATCAGTTCCTAGTTTCTCGATTGTCTTCGCCCGCTCTAAGGCACCATTGATAATTTATCTACGGTCTTCATCCATTCCCGATATTGGCCATAAACATTGTATATGTAGTCATGCATCGTCTGTTCTACCTCATTGGGGATTCGCGTTAAGTGCTAGGGAAATATGAAGCCATCAAAACAGATATTCGTAAATCCTCTTTCAACTTAGCGATTCTAATCACTCCTTCCTCGGTGGGTTATATGACCCCTTGTTCAATGGTGACGGGAACCTCAATTTCAGTCCTCTGACGTTGTTGCTTAGGCCTTGCTGGTTGGGGAGGTGGTATTTGATGCGAGGATCCAAGGGGTTGTTTGCCAGAGCCATAAGATTGTGTTGGACCTCTAGGTGGTAGGGAGCGTAGTCGGAAACGGCGACTGTACTATCTCTCCTTCACCCTCTTCCTATCCCTTTCCCTCTTGCAATGCTCCTTCTCTTGACTGGACTAGTCGTGATCGCGGTCTCTATCGGCCTCACGTCTACGAGACTCAGGCTATGAGCTAGACGAAAGGCGTGCAGAATGAAGGCTACTAAGCATAGATTCCCTCCTCGACATCGTATCTGTAAAATGAAAAGAGAAACGAAGTTGATAATCTCCAAAGATGAATAGCTTATGACTAGAAATTCTATGATGTCGTGAAGCGTGCCTATGCATGTGCAAACCCCCAACCAATCGATTGTAATAGGCATACTCGGAGGAGTTGGCTCTCCTACATCTAAGGCACTTTAAAGCCCCTCTAATCCGGTATCCTAGTGCAAAGGCAAGTCATCCGTAATGCGGATGTCAGCCAGTCCCACAAAGGAGCTCTCCATCTGTGAGAGAGGAATCTCTTGACTAGTAATAGGCAAAAAGACTACGATGATTTTATGCCATACAGATTTTCAAGCAGTAGACTTTCCTCTTCTCTTCTGCTCTAAAGATCGAGGACTTTGTGAAGGTCCAGCTGCGGGCCCATCTCCAACGGTCATATTCTCATCCCCGTCTTGTTCAGATATTATTATCCCGTGAACTCTCCTTCGAGCTTGCCTCACAAGGGCCGTCCTAATAACTCCTGCAAATCCAATGCTTTGATCTCTATCGATGAGCGCAACGGCAACCAGATTCCCGTCCGTAAGGACTTCATCAACCTCTCTATGTTCGACGGGCACTACTTGAAGAACTCGTACTATCTCATTAAACCGAGCACCTTTAGGTCGTGGAATTAAAGCTGTAAAAGGAAGAAAGTGTTAGACTCGACATCACCTACTATTATCCAGTTAGTCAATAAGGAACACTTACATCATGCTAGCCACCGTCTAGCGAACCCAGGTGGACACCGAACGTAAAACTATTCGGTCTTAAAGTAACTAGGCTTGTTCCAAGCCTCAATCATGATTGGCAATTTCAAACTGCTTCTAGAAAAGTAAAGGAAGGGTTTTCCCCATGACTCTTTATATTGAATAAGTATCTGATCTCCTTTGCGGTTGGAGGATGGAAGAGGTGCTCTATGAAGATGAAAAACAAACTACTGAACAAGGCATATCCATTCGGGTGCAGTTGAGATGGAACGATCCTCAAGAAAAGTAGAACTTTTCGGATGACCTAGTTGAAAGGAGGAAGTGTCCCGGCTGCACACGTAAATCTGTTGCAGGCTATATACCCTTTCGAACGGTTGTGGGCTCTATCTTCTGACGCTAACAGTAAGACATCGTCCAGCGACAACCCATGCCTTAAAAAAATTCTGCCTAGCATATCTTCAAAAATATTAGAGCGGACAGAATCTTGTGGGTGTGCGATGAAGACTGCTTCTGGTAGCTCATCTGGAGCAGGGCTAATGACGTCGGCTGTGATAGCCGGCATTTTGATTATAGGGAGAGGCGGACTCTAAACATCCTACGATTGTGAACTTCCAGGTTCCTATTGAACTCGGTAAAAATCATCGTTATACGACAATAAACTCGTGCTTCCCCTAGTGTGAAGTGCATGAATGTGTTGTATAGTGCAGTGCTACATAATATTTAGAATTCTATGGAATTTGAAAGATGTTTGAACAACGAGGCTTCAAAATTCAAGTGGAGTGACCGTCGTCCCTGACATTCACAACCATGCCATCCAGACTTTTGATACTGATCCAAGTTAAAGTTTGTTAAATTTTGCCAAGTTACTATTCCATCAACGAGGTTCGAAAGGCAGTCAACTACGTAGTGAAAAGGTTAAGTCCAGTTATGCAAGGCAGAAGCTTGTCGAAGTCAAATATTTGAGCATGCACGAATTTCGTATCAATTAAGGTCTAAGCTCGGATCGATCGCAAAGAACTTTGGTTTCGTATCGATCAAAATTTATTAACTTCATATCAATCAAAGCTTAATGACTTCGTACCGATCGAGTTATAAAGAGTTCGTACCGGTCAAAGATTACTGGTTTGGAATCGAACCCCAAACTGTGAGATTCGTATCGATCGCCTGCTACGAGTTTCGTATTCATTGGCTGTTCGATTTCGTATCGATCGTCTCTAATCGATACGAATTGTTATCACTCCGAATCGATACAAAGTTTACTATTTCATCGATAAATTACTCACCGATACGAATCCCAAGCCCCGAGTCAATACGAAACGAAGCCTTCTCTTTCCTTCCATTGATATGGAGTTAAACTATGCGTCCCTCGTCATTTCATCTTCTCCATAACCACTCAGATGCCATCCCCTCCATCCTCGACCTTTCTCTAGCTCATCTCCGGCCTCCACTCCACCAGAGTCGGTCATGGAAACAAATGGAATGGCATAGAGTCTCAAGTTTCGTCGTTTTTACTTTGATTTTGTTAAATGAATTACCTAGTTTCAAAAATTGGTTTAAAGGATAAGAGTTTGATTCGATTCGAAAGAAAAGGCAATTTTAATTTTCTAATATTTGGAACGATACGAAAGCTAAGCAGAAAAGTGAGCAAGTGGAAATTTTTCTAAGGACAAGAGCATTTATACTTCGTAAGTGGCAATTCGTCTCCCAGTGCATATGACCGGTTGAAGAAGTCTATGATATGATTGATACGAAATGGCCAATTCATATCCTATGTTCGATCAAAACAGTTTTGACACCATCGGTATGAAGATTTCTTCGTGTCCACCCATAGCCTATTTGAGATGAAGCAACTCAAACCCATCCAACAATCGATACGAAATACAGAGAAATGGCTTATCTGAATTATTCGAAACCATTAGAGATGCATCGATGCGAAACGACGAGTTCGTATCCATCAATCTAAGGCCTATAAAAGTTCGTATCATCAATACGAAAAAGATTTTATAACTTCTCAAATCGATTTAGGAGAGGATCGATACGAAAGAATATTCAAAAACAACCACCAAACATTGTTGAAACTCGAATTTCACATCAATCCAGGAGAGGATCGATACGAAACTTGATACAAAAGCTTGACAACGACTCATGAGCGTGAAAACTTTGACGAGAGTCAGGTTAACATACATGCATGTATGATGAACTAATGTTCGATTTTCAAAATTCACTGGAGTAGAATGCTCACCTGGTGACAACTACAACAGTGAACAACAGACTGCTAACACTCGACACTCATTTACAACAATGCACTGTACAATCATTGGCGGTCAACAATCCAATATTTATTTTGTCGGGAGTCAATCAAAGGTTACATCTTTTAATGAAGAGACAACGATTACTCAACGAATCAGGAAGAACTTTTCATACTAAAGATTGGAGCATTTCAAAGCACGTCATGTCCACGCAAGACGTACTTTGGGAGGCAAATGTTATCCCGCCTTTTTTCAAAGCCGTGACAACAAGAAATTAACAAGAAACCAAGTTCGTCCTAAAGATCGGTTATACGTAGGTTTACTATGAACAACGGTAAATTTTTCCCAAGTTCGGATCGAGCTACAATTGATATGACACGACCAGCAAAGCTGTGGAAGGCAACATTTCGAATTTCAAGTCGATCGGAGTTCGTATGCTCAAGGTATGGATCGATCAAGAATCATGAAGAAAGCCTTGTTTCTTATCCATCAAAGCCAGTCTTCTTCGTATCGATCATTCTCAATCCCTTCGTATCCATCTACATTTAACGTTTGTTATCGGTTCCATTTACACGTGCTTCGTATCGATCTCCCCCTACATAATTCATATCGATTGGCCAACGATCGATACGAAACACATCACTAAAATGATCGATACGAAGAATGCATACGATAATTAATATAAAACAGCCTCTAAATCATCGATATGAAATACATAAGTTCGTATCGCTGAAGCGGCTACAAACGATCGATACGAAAAGATCCAATGAGCGTCGATATGAAGGAGTCCATTGATCATTGATATGAAGCGGTTTCAGTCATCGATACGAAATGAAGCGTTCCAGATCGATACGAACAAAGCACGTTCAAATGAAGGAAATGATAGTTCAGCATGAAAAGTGGATCGATCCTAAAATATAGCACCATGTCACCTGATCGATTTGAACAAGAAGCAATTCGAAGCCATCGATACGAACTCGGTAGTGTTTTGTAAATGCAGACTTAGATCGATCATAACTCAAAATCTACAAGTTCAAATGCTACCAAATTTTCACAAGATCTTGCGTTCCACCTCTACTTGGTCAATGATCGATCTCGGTCCAAATGGATGTGTTTTGGATGGATACGAAATGAGTGCGTATCAATCATGGATCGATCCCAATCAACATCGAATCGATCTGATTGGCCCTCCTACGTGAGAGAAGGAGTCTTCCGAGATTTAAGTCAGATATTTTCAGCCTAAGCCTATAAGTAGCAGCTCGGTGCTTTCGAAAATGGGATCTTTTTAGCTTCTCTATGCCGATACTCAGTCTAAATCACTATTACACTTCAGTTGTACTGTTGTAGTCTTTTGTAAGCAGCAAGTCAAATTCAATAAACATCAATCATTTCATAGTGGACGTAGGCAATACGCCGAACCGCTCTGAATTTGTGTGTTTCATTTTTTCTTATCTGTTGATTGGTGTGTTTGTTAGATCTGCCTCATTTTACATTTACTTTCTTCATTTTATCTTTTTAAACATATCCGAAGAGTGTTGTGTCCAATTTTGGTACAAACATGGTCTCTCCGGACCAACAATGATAAAGAGGCCCTCAACCTCATATGGAAACTACATCTCATAGACTTATCACGTTTCCAACTCTCAACTTGTTATCATTCGACCAAGAAGGAAGCCCGGTAGCACTTCTTGAATCAACATTCTTAATCCAAATGATAATCATGCCTACTCAGTATGCTTCGTGCTAAGTGGATGACTAATCAGTTCCCACATCAAGTCAAGGAACCTAAAATGGTCAAATTTGATAGTCGGTTATTTAACTATTAAAGAAGAAACAATATCTAGCACATAAATAGTCACTAGGACCACATAAACAAACAATATCTAGCACATAAACCGACCTCATATGAAAAAATTATGGATTAATTAACATTTGAAAAAAAACTAAAATTATCATTAACTTAAAATAATTAAACTTATTTAAATTAAATAACCTTCCCTCCTTTATCATGCTTGTTCTAGTAAATCGAAAACGCGACTTCCATCGATTTGTCGTTGCCTCCATATGCCTTGAGACGCCACCGCACCAGAGGTAGCTCCGACCTCCTACCATCTTTCACCACCAGCATCGTCGCCTTGAACCCCACCGTCGCCACAAAATAAAATAATAAACTCACACCTTTGAACGGCCATAGCCGCTGCTATGCATTGTAGTTAGATGATCGGTCGGTATGGATTAACTCCATTCGTCGACGACTACAACTTTCATGTATATGCTTTTGGCCAAGTTTGCTTGGATCGGTTGGAGTGATGGAGGCAGTTGATTTGGAGGGAGGGATGGTGGCTGAGTTAGTTTTAGGGTTTTGGTTTTGCAAATGAAGGAAGTTTATGCCCTTTTATAGAATATTTTCAAAGCACTATTCACACTTTAAAATTTCGGACTCCAATCGATGCGTGTCGTCTTGTATTCTATATGTTATAACCCTATTTTAGAAACAATGGAATATATATCGAAAACCAATTCCATCATATACAAGATATAGCTTTTCAAATCAAATTATATTAATTTTAATTCCTTTAAATAGTTTCTACGCTTTTCAAGCTCTTACGACCAAATGATACGTCTGATCACCACAAAATTAGACAGGATATAATAATTCATTATTACAGATCTAATAAAATTGGTTCATTAAAATCCAAGAAAGTGCCCCTGAAGATTATTTTTACTGTTACTTAAAATGAATTATTTCCAAAATTATTTTAAATCACTTTTAATTCAAATTAAAAGTTTACTAACTCCATTATTGTTTTAACGGAATAGAAATTATATTTTAAAATTATTTTTATTCATATTAAATTAAAGATTTAAAGTTTTTAAACAATTCCAAGTACTAATTTTAACAATATAATTATCAAATAAATCTCTCTATTTGAAATTCATGTTATTTAACTTATAAAATGAATTTTCAATATTTAAAATTGGTTTAATATTTCAAATTCAAATGTCTGAAATTCTGGGTCGTTATATTCTCCCCATTTAAAAGAATTTCGTCCTTGAAATTGCCAAGATAAGAAAAATGCCCCAAACCCATTAAATTTTCTAAATTAATTAATTGAAATAGATTATAAAATTTCTAAGGCTTTAAAATTCATTCAAAGATTCCAAATAATACCATCCGTTCATTTATTCCAAGTTATAACTCAGAAATCAAATTTAAGTTATCAAAAATTTACCCAAAATTCTCAAATAATTTCTAATGCCTAAAATTTACGGAAAATTTCTCTAGCGTCTTCTTTGCGCAGTTCGATCGAAAAAATTGACAATGTATATGTATAATCACAAATACACATCTCATCTTCAAGGACGAGGCATCCCGTATGGAAAAAATATAAAAGTATGATATGTAATCTGAGATGTGTACCTTTTCTTTTATTAACAAGCATATACAATCGATATGATGCGAAAGCGAGCTCCAAATGTGAAGCATACGCCATTCACATATACTAATGACTCGATAACCAATGAGAACAAGTATAGGGAAAGTAACATCAATATATAACATAAGCTATACAATAACCATCTGCAAATATAGCAAAGGTAACAAGAGAAACCGTCAAACAAATAATATCCATCTAATTAACTCACAATCATATCAATTTGCGATTTCCAATGTCAACATTTACTATATTGAAGCCCTTATGATGTACATATATCATCCACATGCAAAACCATACATGATTACTCGCTCGATCATACAATTTCACTTTCGAACTAATATCGTTCACACGACCACTCAAGTGCGGACTCAGATTCGGTTCCTTGATTAGAAACAGCCATTCTCCTAGCATAGCCATGTACTATGATAGAGAATATTAGAATCAATCAAAAACCCACATCCAGTGTTCCCCTTTGAGAATCAAATGAAAAATTCTAACTCGGATTGGCGTAAATCACCATGAAATCGTATATTCGAATCTAGATCAAATGGTTATGCTAATAAAATAATATAGTACAACTTACGTATTTATTTTAATTGGTTTCTTATTATATCCCATTCTTTTTTTTACATTCATTTCATTTCCACTATTCACATTGCTTTATACACATTCATTATTTACTTAGTATATTTCTTTCAATACTAATATCATTCATAAAATCATCATTTAAGTTTATTATAAACATTTTATATAACCACTAATGTTTATTTTCACTTTCAACTTAAGTTCATATTTATTTCTAGCAAACAAAATTCCAAAACATATTCATTTCATTTTACAACTTAAGTTAAATTTCATTTTATTGTTCAATTTTCAAATTTAATTTTCTTAACATTTATGTTCAACAAATTAACAAATATTAACTCACTAATTCTCAAAATTTATAACTTATAAAACTTAGTTTCTTATGTTTTCAGCAAAATACTTAGATAACAACTTTCAGAATTTGAACACCCTATTTTTATTTATTACTTTCAAATCATATTAAAACTATACTATATATAATTTATTTTTATGTCAAATCATAATTTTTAATTTTAAATCAAAACTAGTTTTTACCAAAACAAAACTCCAACGATAGAAACCCATCACTTAGAAACTCGAAAATGAGTGTCGATGATGTTGTAGTCATCACCAGAATTATTTTTCAATGACCAAAGTGAGTTCAGCGCTTTTTATTTCTTGTAAATTCCATTTTATTTATAAATTTTATTTATAAATTTTCCTTACATATAATTTCACTTTGGTTATATAAAACCATTTCTTAATTATTTATCTTTGTTTATGTTATTATAATAATAACTTTTATTAGAATACAAACAAAAAAACGACAAACGGTAATAATCAAATATTATCATTCACTAACAACCAGACACACCATATAGAAGTATAATAATTTCTGAAAAATTATTTCTTTATATATAAAATATAATCAAGGTAAAATTATTACATTTACCCAATTTCAAAAAAATACTATGTCGGTTTGCCTTGTTCAAGCATTTAGAAACCCCTATTGACAACGTAGCGTCCCACACACCGACTAGAATTCATAAGCCACTCGATAGATAAATTGACACAATATAAAACATTTTGTAATCAATAACAAGTACCCTCTCATATCTATGATACACTCAAACTTATTTTAAGTCTCTACTGACCAAATCTATAATGAGTACCCAACAAAGCCTATGTTTTTGCAGAACCTAAGCTCGATACCCATTGTAACGACCCGCAAATCCGCACAATTTGAGCTGACAATAAACAAAACATGTCCAACCCAAATTAAACGGAAAAACGAATAGTTATGGGAAAGAAAGAAGAAAACGAGAAACTAAAAAAACATACAATTTCACAGTCGCAGCAAAACAACATATAGTATAATAATGATCTTTAAAAAGAGAATCTGTAATATAATTTACATACATCCATCATAGTACAACAACAAATCACGAATCATCAACTTAGACAATTATAATGACCTGTCCTCACAAATGCTGATACTTTAAACAACAATGCAGCGGAAAATGAATATATATGTGAATATGAACTGTAGACCTCCAGCTCGTTTGTTGAAGCTCCAAACAATCTAAACCAAAATCCGTAAATTTGCTCGGTTTGACCCCAAGCATTGAAATTGAAGAACACCCGGATCAATCTGGAAAACGAACGTGAGAAAACACATCTCAATTGAGTTTTAAAGTTATGAAAACTTTTCTTTATTAAAACAAAGCTATCTCGAAGACCATGTTGCATATAAACATGGACGTGTTTTTACCTCATGATAACCAAAACATTTCATATCAAATCCCATTATATTATACTAGTGTCTAGTATACAAATAGTATTAATATTGCCGAAATTGCTACATTGGTTAGATTTGATGGCGTAATAGGTTTACAAACAAAATGGCAGACACGCATTGGAGAATGGATTTCCATACAATGGCAGGTAAGGGACTACCTCCATATAGTACATCTCTAGAGGAATGTACCGAGGATACACAAAGAATCCTCCGCATCTAGCAAGTCTGGTCAATCCCTATTTGGCCCTCATACATAGCCTAGATAAAAACCGAATATGTCATCACCCGGTCTTTACCGACCTATCCGAGACATCTCATAGCATACACCATATACCCGAAATATAGAGAGTTATCTAGAAAGGTGATGATCATACCTTTATGGTTGCGAACCACATAGCCTTATGGTGTACCCTATTTGAGCCATTATCGGGTGATGGGATTAAGGAACCGTTCAACTTTCATATAACACATTCTACTTTGAATGCCACACTGCATTCTCACAATCACACAACTGATTTCTACAAACGTATTAATCCTGAGCTCGTACATCTCTGGAAAGGGTGTCAAGCTAAGAGAAGTAGCCTTCTCCGCCACCAAATTGATGATAGGTTCATAGTGATCAATTTATGTAATTAGAAATGCAATGTAGATATTCATCTATAAAAGTTGTCCAAGAATAGGAAAAACCGAAGACACTCTCCTACCACATTTTGTCGATAATTACCCCTAGGATTAGTAGCGAGAAGTCCTTTCATATCGTAGGTTTTCATCACGAAGCACTACTACTACCATATATAATATGCATTGCGGGTCTAGTGGCAAGTAGCCCTACATCATGAAGATCTCCGTCTTCAAAATCATCATCATAAACTAGCATTTTCGAACGCATATATTGGCTCAAAGTGGTTCTCGAATAAATCTGGCCCCCGTCTCTCAAGACCAATAACGATAATGAGGCCCTCAACCACATACGGAAACCAAGTATCATAGACTTATCACATTTCTAACTCTCAACTAGCTATCATTCGGCCAAGAAAAAAGCCTGGTAGATTGGAGTACCATAGACACTACGCACTACTCAAATCAAAACGATAATCAAGCCTACTAAGTCGGCTTCGTGCTAAGTGCATGACTGATCAGTCCCACATCAAGTCAAGGAACAAAAAATGGCCAAATTTGATAGCTTATTATTTAGCTATCAAAGCAATAAACAATATCTTGCTCATAAGCACACTTGGACCATTTAATCAATCTTTTATTAATTTAATAAATTTCCAAATATTTACTTCAATTATCTTTTAAAAAGATATATCCTCAAAGCACTTCAACTTTTGATATTGGAAAACATTTCCATAACTTACCTCAACGGTATAAATATATTTAATAACACTACCATTTTGGAAACACGCCAAATAGATTTCTATAACCGTTCAACTTCCAAGTTCATACGCCTCAAAATGGGTATTAAGTATAAGAAGCAATGCTCCTATACCACCAAGCCTTCAGTACGATTATAAGAACCAATTTATGAATTTCACAATCGATGGTCAAAATAACATTTATTAGGTCAAAATGAATATTGCATAAAACATCGTTACGACAACCCGAAAACACTAATATAGGGATTTGATTAATTAATTACATATATACGTCCTGTATACTATATAAAAGATTTCATTTCGGAAATCATTTACTATAACAACAGTGTTATAGTTCATGCCTTCCATTCTTCCTCGAAAAAGTATAATACAACGATAAATGTTGAAATCTATGTTTCGATACATATCACATTTTAAATCATTTTTAAAACTATTAAATTCCATTTGGAATTGTATTTTTCACAACTTTACTTTTAAAGTTCATCACCGGAAAAACTATTAACTTTATCAAAAATATTCCTTTCAAAGTATTCCTTTCAAAGATAATATATCTCTTAAAAACTTGAATGTATTTCCTTTATATAAAAATCCATATTCAAAACTCAACATAAATCATTTCCATATCTATAAAACTGTGTATAAATCTCCTTTCTATTTTATAAAACTTCTATTTTATAAAATTTCTTTATTTATAAAATTCTATTTATAAATCATTCATTTATAAATGCTTATTTTACAATCAAAATACACTTATAAATTCATTGCTTTATAAATCAAATTTATTTATTAAATCTACACATAAATCCATTTACCAAATAAATTTCAAATCCAATATTTACAAATTTCGATTATAAATTTATTTCTTTATTTATAAAATATCACTTTTATAAATCTATTATATAAACTATTCAAAAATCTCTATTTAAAGTATTTCTCAAAAACTATACTTTTATAATATCAAAAATTGTACTTTTTATTTGTTTAAAAATAAATTCATTACTTTTAATAATTTAAAAATTATTAAAACATATACACTTCCAAAATCATTTTAATTCAAAATCACTATTTTACAGCATTTCATAATACTAGAAATATGACCTGGTGCAACTATAGCACTAAATAAGCAAAAACAAATCCATGTCATCAAATATGCATCCAACGCATCATATATCAGAATATACGAAAAGTGAAATCAATTATGTGAGGAATCCTGTTGGATCCCGCTAACCTGTCCCCTTATATCACATACAATATAAAATCAAATAACATAAATCAACGCTTTGAGGTGGGATTTTATACAAAGGGTTAGCCGCTCATACACAGGAACGTAATAGGGTCTCATCTTCTCCAATAGGCGAAAATATATCCAAACCAACTAATAATTATTGTAAATCATGAAACAAGCAACAAACATCATAAATAAAATTATCCATGCTTACATAAAGATATAGGTAGGCTAGAGATGCGAGTTTACTCATAGAACTCCAGAAGTCGTCGAAGCACTTTGGTTTGAATTAAAATTGAATGGATGTTCAATTTTAATCCTAATGCATGTTCAATTTTAATCCTAATTTCCACTAGCTCCAAATTCATCCAATCGAACTCCTTATCGTAGTACTCGCTGATACGATCGCAACTTGTCGTGCTCAAAACCGTCCTCTATGATGAAGTTATGGATTAATCAACATTCGGAAAAAATAAATTATCATCAATTTAAAATAAATAAACTTATTTAAATTGAATAACCTTTCCTCCTTTATCACACTCGTTCCGGTAAATCTAAAACGCGACTTCCATCGATTTTTCGCCACCTCCACATGCCTTGAGACACCCCCGCAAGTTTACCAGAGGCAGCTCCGACCACCCACCATTTTTCACCGCAAGCGTCATTTCCTTACACCCTACCATCACCACAAGATCGAACCCCAAACGCGCTGCCTTTGAATGGCCATACCCGCCACTACGCCTCGCCGTTTGATGATCAGTTGGTATTGATGAACTCCACTCATCGATGGCTACAACTTTCATGTATATACTTCTGGCGAATTTTTCTCAGATCGATCAAAGTGTTGGTGGCCGTTTGATTTGGAGGGAGGGATGGTGGCTGAGTTAGCTTTAGGGTTTTGATTTTGCAAATGAAAAAAATTAATTCCCTTTTATAGAAAATTTTCAAAGCACTATTAACACTTTAAAATTTCGGACTTCGATCGAGGTGTGCCGCCGGGCGTTCTATATGTTATACCCTATTCCAAAATGTTGAAAACCAGTATAAATCAGTATAAATCACTTTTAATTTAAAAAGTTTACTATCTCCATCATTGTTTAAACAGAATTTAAATTAATTTTTGAAATCATTCTCATTCATATTAGATTCAAGATTTAAAATATTTATAATATTCCAAATATTAATTTTTAACAATTTAATTATCAAATAAGTTGCTATATTTGAAATTAAAGTTATTTAACTTATAAAATTAACTTTTAAATATTTAAAATCAATTAAATATTTCAAATTCAAATGACATAAATTATGGGTCGTTACACTAAATTATACCAAATCCCTTTTATTCACATTTAATTTTAAATCACACATAATTTTCTAATAGTATTTCCTTTAACATTAAAATTCATTTAGAAACCATTACATAAATCATTTATTTAACTTTATTTAAGTTAAATTTTATTCATAGCTCAATTTTCAAATTTACTTTTCTTACCTATGCCAATTATTTTAATTCACGTTTATTATTTCTTATTATATTCCCTTTAATACTTGTTAACCCAAAAAATGGACCAACACCCTTATTTGAGTTTGAAAGCACCAGCCCTGTTCTGACAGAGCAATCTCACAAATAACAGATATAGAAAAAGCAAAGTAAAAGAAAGATGCCATAGAATTTTTATAGTGGTTCGGCTGTTAATGAAACCTACATCCACTTTATAGTATTACTATAGACTGATTGTTGTTACAAGAGATATTCGATTACAAATCTTTGATTCTCTTAAAGTGAGTTGAATCTACAGAGTTGGAATCCACTGGAGAATAACAATGAATTCCTTTGGAGATTGTTGTGAGGAAGGTAGAGAGTGAAGAATTATTCCAGTAGAGCTTCAACAACCAGTCCGGCGAAGATCCAGTTTATGTTGCAGGTAGGAAGGCATTTATAGAGATCGGAGAGCTTCTAGGCCAGGCCTGTTTATCAACTGCTCGCAGTTTGGTAGGGAACGACCCTGAGGGGTTTAGCTCACAAAACGAGGCAAAGCCATGGGTTATTGGTGACCCATGGCCGATGGGTCACTGGTGGCCAATGACCTATGGGTCATTAGAGACTCATAGACTTGGCTCGTTTTGCGAGCCAAGGTATTAGCCTCCTTTCATATTATTCTCTAGTTGTCTTGTTGGAAGGTTTATGGATAGGTATGGGTTGCTGATGATCCAAGCACTTAGGATTTTTCTAGAGTTTGGAATTGGAGATGTTTGCATGGTCTTTCATCGTCGTTGCTTGCGCAGTCTCGTCGCACGTTGTTCTGTTTTGATGGTAGTTTGCTAGCTGTTTGCACTCAACTGCTGATTAGGCTGTAAGAATGTCGGCCGCTTGGTTTAATTGATCTCAATTGTTGTCTCAGCAATAAAGCTTGGCTACAGTTCACTCCTTTCCTTAGCCTTTCTGGTTAGGTTCTAAGCCATCCTGATGTTACGAGATTGTTCTGCTTTCTAGTGGGTCCTGCTAGGTAAAAACCTAGATAATAATACTAAAGCTATTTATGAACTATTTCATAAAACCTTTCTTAAGGTCATAAACATTTTTAAAACACAACTTAGGTTTTATCAACATTTTTAACTTTAAGTTCATATTCTTAGTTAATACTAGAATTCATTTTCTGAGTCATTTCATAACATATCACTTTAAGCATATAAACACTTTATAAAGACTTATCGTCATTAATAAAACATTTCCCTGGATTATAATTACCTTTTTAAGGAATTATTATTTTACTTAAGAAACATTACTTAAGTCTACTAACATTCTATAACTCAAGTTCATATTTTCAAAATACTCTTCTACTTCCTTAGAGTATATACAATGCCAGATTTGTTTTACTTAACCAGGATATTCAACAAATTTAAAGCTTGTTTTAATTTATTATCTTCATAACTTGAGAGTTACAAAACTCGATTTCTAAATTTTCTAACCAAAACACTTAGCTTCCATTTCTAAACAACTTTGGAAGTCCTGACTGGTCAAAATCATCAGAAATTCCATTCCATTCCAATAGATGAAAATTACTAAACAACATATCATAATGAGATGCAAAACCACACTACTCTAAAGCATAGGGCACATGCATCCATAGTAACTAAACAAAGAACTTAAGAGCTAAACATTTGCACTTTATTTCAAAACATTTTGAAATAATTTATAATATACATCTCTCCTTGTATATTAAAAACTATACTTTTGTGATTTTAAAGTCAATATCCATTTTACACAAAACAACTCTAAAAAAATTATCATGTTTGCAATTCCCCACTTGGAAACCCAAAATGAACACTGATGATGCTGCAGTCATCACCAAAATTATTTTACAGCGGCCAAAATGAGTTCAGTGCTTTCTATCTCTTTTAAAACCCATTAAAAATATTTCTATTCAAAAATACTTCCAATTACTACTACAACTAGATTTCTAAAACATTTTGAAATTTTTTTCTCGAAACAATGTGATTTAAGTCCTCAAATTCTCAACTTAAATCCCTTTTTATTCATAAACTACATTTATAAATCATATTTATATCATTTCACTTCCTTATATAAAACCTTTTGACAAGTGTATATCTTTATTTAAATTATAACAAACAACTTTTATTAAAGTTAAATTTTGATCCAACATTATCACTGAACACCTTATAGTCAAATTGTGAAACTGAATTCACAAGGTGTTCATTTTTATTGTTTCCATAATTACTAATCTACCCAACCCATGCAGTGAAAAGGAAAATTTCTCCTAGTCAACCGCAATTGTTAATGCCCACAAACTAGTCGGCCACTACTACTTAATCAGCAAATTATAGCCAATGCTCCTAACTGGGCGAGCATGACTAGTCAAACAATAAATAATAAAAATTAAATATTATCATTTCCTAACAACCAAATGCGCCATATATAACTATAATAATTTTTGAAAAAATATTCTTTTATACATAAAAAATAATCTAGGTAAAATTATTCATTTACCCAATTTTAAAACAATACTATGTCAATCTGCCCCATTCAAGTGTTTAGAAACCCCTACCAATACAGTTGTTCCTTTTGTATCAACAGGAATTCATAACTACTCAACCGATAACTCAACACAATTCAAAACATTTTATATCACTAACAAATATGCGCTCATATGCATCTATACACTCAAACTCATATAGGGTCTCACTTACCCTATCTCAAATGAGTTAAACCCACCAAAGGCTAGGTGTTCACTTAATCTAAGTTCTGACATCGCGTGTAACAACATACTTATTTGATCCTTAGAAGTCGAGACTAATGCATCCATGGTATTCACCTGCCGAGCATCCGAGTGCCGAAAAGACAGATTGTTGGGGTGAAAGAAATAGAAGACGGAACAAAATCTCACATCGTGACGAGTAATATACAATATATAATAGATCTTTACCAAGAAAAATTGTAATATACATATCATCAAATCACAGTACACTAATCACTAATCTTCAACCTGGACAGTTATAACAACATGTCCTCACAAATGTCGTCAAATATAAATAACCAATGTAGTGGAAAATAACATATACGTTTATACGTCTCGTGGCCTCCATCACATCTCCTGAAGCTCTAAAGCATCCAAACTAAATCTATAAATATGCTCGGTCTGACCAGAGCATAATAAAACAACATCTGGATCAGTCTGGTAAACTAGTGTGAGAAACACACCTTAATTGGATTTTAATGTTATAATTTTTTTTTTGAAAATAAATGTATCTCGTAAGACCGTGCCTCATATAAACACAGACATGTTTTTATCTCACGATAACCAAGACATTTTCTACAGAAAATCTAGTGATATTATAATAATGTCTAGGATAGAAACAAAAACTAATCAGAGCTGAAATTGTTACATTATTAAATTTTAGCATAATATGTCTATTGTGACATCCCGGAAATTTGACCCTATGATTATAATAAGTTTTTAATCGAATTTAATTAAAATATAAGATTTTCATTTGTAAATAAATAAGAATTTGGATATTATTAGTTTTACATAGGTTATAAAGGAATATAATTTCAAAATGTAAATAGACTCTTTTAACAATATTCAAAAATTAAACCTGTTTTATTTATTTAAATTAAAAGTTAAGTATGAATAAATTAAATTATTTAATGTATGCAGTTAATAATAAGAACAAGTTCAAGAACATAATCATATTCATAAATACATTAATGCACATATAAGTTGCAAATCAAATATTTGTAATATTTAACTTTAATGTAAAATAGGATTAAGCTGAGTTTATTATAACAGTTGTATAATTTAATTAAATATAAGTTTATATAAGTAATATAAAGTATACATTACAAATCAAATATTGAAAGAGTAAACTTTAAATAAAATTAAGATTTAAGCAATATTCTAACAATAACTTTTATAACTAAAATAACATAAGCTAGTAAATATTTGACATGAGTTTCTACATAAATATAAATATTTATCAATATGGTTACAAACATAAGTACAATATAATAGTTATAAGATATAAATAGAAATGAAAACATTTAGCTCAAACACAAATTAAAATTGCAGAACATCATTTATATGTTAGTTATAAGCATAAGTCAATATGAACTTAAGTATAGAATAATAATATGTTTCATCAGTAATGAAGACAAAAAGTTGCAAGCAAACTGAATATGCATAAGCAAATAGATATTTACAGCTAAAATAAGACAAAACAAGTTTGTCACTAAAACATAGTAAGTATAAAATGTATAAACATAAGGAATTAAACTTGCTCAGCAACAATGAAGAAACTTTAAAGACTTGCAAACATCAATTATATGTTAACTTAAGTATGAAGTCAAATGAATAAAGCCTGCAAGCTAATTCTTATGCAAATATCTATATATATATGATAAGTGCCAGCAAAACATTTGATACAAACCATGTCTGCAAACATTATTAGGATGTTAGCACAAATGAAAACCTGCAACACATTTTTGTTTATATGATCACATGAGTTTGTCCAAATATAAAGAAAAGAAATTTGCAAGTATGAAGTCAACAAGCATTGTATAAAGCTTTGTGTCAGCAAGCATTTATTCTGTGTTAACTTAAATGAAAACATTAGTACAAACCTGCAGCAAACATTAATAGGATGTTGGCATGAATGAAAGCATTAGCACTAACACAAATCAAAAGTCTGCAAGTATATTGTACTTCATATGTAGTGTCAGCAAGCATTTAATCTATGCTAGCCTAAAGAAGATATAAGTATTAATTAGCACATATCTTTGCCTGAAACAAAATATCTCAGCCGAAATGTGAATGTCAAGTCTTAGTACAAATGATAATTAAGCAAGATATTTTATTATGTCAAGCTTGTACAAGAAGACTCCATTGTTCAAGTTATAAATACTTGTATTTATCATTACATTAAGTTCAGCCTTAAACTTAAGAAAACAAAACCTGAGATAAGAAGGAGAATAAACAAAAGAATATAAACCAAACTTAATATTTCTAGATCAAATACAAGTTCAAAATAAAGTTCAGAAAGCATAAAGGTTACTGGAATTCAAATTTTTGGCAACTGCAGTTTTCTTACTATGCTCTGTTTCAAGTTTCTTCTGCAATCATTCTTGGTGAGTAAACAATTTCTAATCTAACTCTTAATTTGAAGTTTATGAAAAATTTGTTATGAGTATGTTGGAAGTTCTGGATTGCTTGCTTTGCACTGTATATTCTTATAGTTGCTCTTCAGGTTTCCATACTACTGTTAAGTCAAAGAAGTTAAAAGATATTTCATACTTTTATATGAAATCATCTTGTAATTTGTAAATTAACTTAATAAATTTAGTTTAGAATAAAAAAATTAGTAGAATAAGCAAAACTAAACATTTGAAAACTGTATTGTTAACATCATAGTAACTGTAAAGTTGATTTACAGTATAAAGTAAATAATGATCAACATTAGAATTGAATAAATTGTAAATTCAAATTTATATCTGGGTATAACATACTAAGTTATGATTTTTAAGCTTCAAATTATAATGTTTAGTTAACTATGTACACAGCAGTTCATTAGTAAACTATATATGCAATTTCATGAAATTCTGTTAATTCCTACAATAATTATTGATGAAATTTTGCACGTAGCTAGTATATGGATAGGAGATTAACAGAAAATTGTTGAAATAATTTTCGAATGCAAGTTTTGTTGGGGAAATTCAATAGTAGGGTTTAAGGGCTGTAAATTATTGGGTTCGGCATTTTGATTCTCGCGACATCACGACGCAACCGAGTGTCGCATGGGTTTGGAAGAAGTTGGAAGGTGGTGTCGGCAAGCTATGGCCGAAGTCTTGGAATTTCTGGTGATCACAGTCACGTGGACGAGGCGAATTTCGTCTACCATGTTGAGTGACAGTTCGACTTTTCTATCGAATTTCGATTTCGTGAGTTTTATCTGGAACTGGGTTTTGTAATGGAGTGAGGGGAGGTTTTACGACTTGCTGGTGGCGTCGCAAGGAGTGGGTGCGGTGGTGGACCGCCGTGCACGTGCACGGCGGTGAGGAAGGGCCTGGATATTTTTAACTGGGGTGAACGCGAGAGAGTTCGCTTGTTTGCTTCGAGTTAGTAGCTTAGTCGAATGTTTATACGCGAGTGTGTTATAAGTTTTAGCAGTTTAAACAAAGACTGAAGCTTTAAAAAAAAAAAACAGTTAAATTGAGAAGCAGGGAAGAAGAAGAGAGGCAGGGAGGATCGCGTGAAATTGCAGGGAAGTCTCGAGTTCTACTCGAGACATGCACGTGGGTATCTTCGGTTTAAATTTGCAGGAATTGGGCTAACTGTAGTGTGATAGTATAAGTAATTAAGTTAAGCCTAACTATGTTATTAAGTACTAGACCATTTGGTTTAAACTCTGATGATCTTGCAAGTTTTGCTAAAACAAAATTTGGAAATTAATTTAAAGTGAAAGTTAATTAATAATTAATGATAATAATGGAATTAAGTGTTTTAACTCGAGAACTTTGTTATTAAGTGTTAAACAAACTGTTTAGAACGTTGATGAACTTTGAAACTTTGCAGGAACAAAATTGAGTAATTAATTTAAAATAGAAGTCAATTATGTATGTAATAAAATTTATGATGGCAATTTCATAAGTAATCTAAAACTTAATTGAATTTGTAGTTAAAGAATATAACGGTAAACTTGTATAAAATCATATGTAATCAAAAATTCAACTAATCATTTGAAGTTGATTGATTAACAAAATGTATTTAACTGATTGAATAAATAGTTAATGATTGAACGATTAAGTAATTAATAATTAATGATTGATTAACAATAATTAATTGTGTAATTAAGTTTTATAAATCAATATTTAAGGTTATTGATTAGTAATTAAGAATTTATTCATTAATTAAGGAATAATTAATAAGTAATTAATAAATTGGAATAAGTTAATTAATCGTAATTAATTAAATAAAGAACAAAATATAATTTGCTCTTGAGTATGCAATTAAGTTTAAATTAAATCAAATGGCATGTTGATATGAATCGATAGCTCTATTTGATTGCCTCTGATGTTTATTTATATATGTGATGTCCTGTGATATATCTGTGATGGTTATGCATGATTTATCTGTATTCAATCATTATATGAATTATCTGATGTTATTTATCTATTGCTATATGATTTATCTGTTGTTAATTATTGTATTAAATTGCTATATGAATTCAATTGTTAAATTTAAACTGTTAAGTTAATTAGACAACTTGGACTTTAAAATGGCGTTTGGATTTCGATGAGACCGGGATCGGGTATCCAATTGATATTCCGAAAACCACATCGATCCAAATTAAACGTTAGGTCGTGAATTCTGAAGTGAAAATCGAGATGGTGCTTTCAGAATGCAAGGGTTATCGTCGTTGACTCTGAGGGTGATTCCAAAACGAGTGTAACGAGATAATGCCTTCGGTTTCGTTCGAACTCGGAACGAACTTGTATGGATTGAATGCTTTCAGCACATCGTCAGGCGGACGATGAGCATTCTAAGTGATATGTTCTATAAAGGTAATCGCAGCCTCATGCCTCATCAACCGGGAATGGCTAAAACAGGGGAGGTGCAGCAAGGTTAGGTGGGTCATGCCCAAGCAGGACGAGATATACCTCTGTCTAGATGTCCCTTTATTCGGCTGTGTGGGCGGTTGGATGTACACCAACTGCGGGGTTATCTTGTTCGGGACTGTTCAGTAAGGAATGGTTCCGGCCTTGTGTTGCAGGGGATGAAGGGAGTAATCCTCGGTACTGTGATCTAGACCACGTACTGTGACGGGCGGTACCCCAGTAGCCCTGCCATTATATGGGATCCAATTTCCAATAAGCGCCGTACGTTTTGATTGTGCCCAACTATGTTGAAATGTGAGATGTAAGCATTTCAGCTATTTCTGTATTTTACTTGAAAACCCTAGACACTATTATAATATCACTGGATTTCATATTAAATGTTTTGGTTAGCGTAAGGTAAAAACTTGCCCGTATTTATTTGTGGGGAGTCTTACGTGATACCTTTATTTTAAATGATTTTCAAAGTTAAACAACTTTAACCCGTTTACTCATACCAGACTCATGTCTGACCCGGAGTTTATTTTTGTTTTTCATAAACTTTCGGGTACCCAAATTTTTATGGGTAGCCGAAGGATTCAGGTTAGCTTTGACGACTTCTGGAGGAGCAATGGAGCAGGAGGCTTCAGCGTCGTTGACATATATATATATTTATAGTTCCGCTGTGTTAGTTAGTCCTGATGTATTTGAGATGTATGTCCTGACTGATATATATATGATAGTCATGTTGTATGATATTGTATAACTCTGATGTACAGATAACTATGTAATATTTATGTTGATGTATTATATTTTATTCCATTCCGCTGTGAGACTCTAATGTTGTTGTTCTTTCTTTCTTTTCTTTCTATTTCTATCCCTTTCTTTCTTATTGATGGCACGTCTTTCTGGGCATAGAAAGTCGGGTCGTCACATTTGGTATCAGAGCGCTAGGTTGAGTGAATACCTAGGCTCTTGAGTGATTTCTTTCTTGAGAGAGCGTATTTGTAATTTTGATACATCTATATTTATTTATTTTTAACTATTTATTGGGTTACCTGTTCGGGTATTCCAATATGAGTATAAGGTAGATAGGGTAGTGGTGTGTGAAACACGACTACCGATGGTTGGAGTTTTGAATATTTGTAGATGGAATGTATCTGTCGAGACTGTAGACCTATTACTGTCTCGAGTGAGCTTTGGATGAAGTGAGGATTTTATTGTTGGGATGTGATTTTTTATGAGCTTGAGTTTGGATCTGTCGATTGGACAGAAGTCAAGCATGATATCTTGAGATCTCAAGGAGTTGTAGCTGTGTGATGAGACACAGTAAGTTGGATATCTCCGAAGATGTTTCTTTGGAACTAGTTAAGGAAGTATGTCCGTTTCGGATTGGTGACTAAGTTCAATAGGGTATTTGTTTGATTGAGGCCCGAGTTTCTCGAAGAGCTCTGAATAGAAGTCTTTAGACATTGAGGATGAGTTCTATAGCTGGAAGAGTTCTGTGTGCTGTTGAGAAGGTTTGTTGATTAGCAGTTTTCTTGAAGTGATTTCAGAAGTAGCAGAGTGGATTCGTTTCTTCAATGGATTGACCTGAACAGTATTTGGCTGTTCTGAATTGTGAAGGAAGAACAAACTTATTTGGGTAGAATTGCCAGAGTGTTGTGCGACAATTCTGGAATTCTTTTGTGTAGTTTGTTGTGAGGAGTTGAGACTTCTCAAGAGGAAGTGAGGAAACTGAAGTGGTTCAAGATCTTCCGGATGTTTTCGAAGAAGTTAAGTGTCTACCGCCACATCGAGAGATTGAGTTATCGTATTGATTTGATTCCAGGAGCTGTGCCGGTGATTCAACCAGTAGGAGAATGCCTCCTAGAGAGAGAGAAGAGTTGGTTAAGCAGACGCAAGATCTTTTGGAGAAAGATTTGATTAGACCTAGTTCTTCTGGTTGGGGCTCTGCTGCTGTATTTGTCATCAAACCGGATGGTTCGCTAATGTTATGTGTTGAATAAGTTTGTGCTGGCATTCATTGATGATATTTTGGTTTAATCCAAATCGGAAGAAGAGCACAGGCAACATTTGGGAATTGTTTTGGAAACTCTAAGGAAGCATGTGTTGTTGCAGAATATCAGAGTGATTGCGTATGCTAGTAGACAATTGAAGTCTTATGAGAAGAACTATGCTACGCATGATTTAGAACTGTTAGCTATTGTTTTTGTTTTGAAGATTTAGAGACATTATCTTTTAGGAGAAAAGTTTGAGTTATTCACGGATCACAAACCGTTGAAATATTTTTTTCTCTCAAAAAAAAAAATCTTAATTCGAGACAGCAGAGATAGGTAGAATTTTGACATCTTATGATTTGGATATTTTGTATACTCCGGGAAAAACAAATGTTGTGGCTAATGCTCTTAGTAGAAATGCGGTCATATCTCTTTTGGAAGTCGTTCCATCTCTCCAAGAAAAGATCGTTAGTAAGCAAATGGAAGATAAATCTTTTAAGGAAATAATTCTTGGAACTAAGGACGAACGATATTCAGATTTCAAGATAGATGATCAAGGTACTTTAAGGATTAAGAGTCGGTTGTGTGTGTGCCTGATATTGATGGATTGAGGCAAGAAGTTTTAGCTGAGGGTCATCGCTCCAAATTGAAGATTCACCCGGAAATTTCGAAGATGTATTAAGATATGAGGAGAGTTTTCTGGTGGCCGAATATGATGAAGGATGTAGCTGCTTTTGTAAATAGTTGTGCCATTTGCCAGCAAGTGAAGGGAGATCAACAAAAGTCTGCAGGACTATTACAACCTTTGATAATGGGAAATGATCTCGATGGATTTTATAGACGGTTTATCTAAAACCAGGAAAGGAAATGAAGGGATATGAGTTATTATGGAGTGTTTAACGAAGAGTGCCCATTTTATTCCAGTTAAAGCGACTCGTACCGTTGTTTCCTTGGCAGAAATTTTCTTGAAGGAGATAGTCAGATTGCATGGTGTTCCTATTAGCATAGTAAGTGACTGTGATTCTAATTTCACTAGTAAATTTTGGAAAGCTTTGCAATCAGCATTGGGAACTAGTTTGAGATTAAGTACAGCCTATCATCCTCAAACGGACAGACAGACGGAGAGATTTAATCGAATTCTGGAAGATATGCTTCGAGCTTGTGCTTGGACCCGATCTAATTCGTGAAGCTTCTGCGAAGGTCGAGCTTATCAAGAAAAGAATGAAAGTTATTCAAGACCGTTAGAAGGAATATGCAGATAAGAGACGAAGACCGTTGGAATTTGAAATCAGAGATTTAGTTTTTATTAAAGTTTCCCCAATCAAAGGTGCTATAAGATTCGGAAAAACGGGAAAACTTGTTCCGGAATATATTGGTCCATTCCGAGTATTGGGAAGAATTAGAACTGTAGTCTACAGGATTGAATTGCCAGAACGGATGTCTGGAATTCACAATATCTCATTTTAGGAAATTTTATTCATGACCCATTATTAGTAGTAGAACCAGTTGTTCAGGAAGATTTAGAAGTAGAACCTAACCTGACTGTGGTTAGAGATCATGTTCAGATTGTAGATCAAGACGAGAAGCAACTCAGGAACTAAGTGGTGAAACTTGTCAAGGTGCAATGGAGTGAGAATCCCAGAGATTGTGCCTGGGAAACTCTTGATAGTTTTAGAAAAGCTTATCCAGATTTTTGTCCGAATAACTAGTAATGTAGTTAGGATTGACTGTTTGATTGCTTGTTTTTGTATGGATGATATGTATGTTTGGATTGTTGATACTAAGTTTTTGAATTAACTGTTGTTTAAATTTCGGGGATGAAATTCTTTTAAGGGGGGAGGAATGTGACATCCCGAAAATTTGACCCTATGATTATAATAAGTTTTTAATCGAATTTAATTAAAATATAAGATTTTCATTTGTAAATAAATAAGAATTTGGATATTATTAGTTTTACATAGGTTATAAAGGAATATAATTTCAAAATGTAAATAGACTCTTTTAACAATATTCAAAAATTAAACCTGTTTTATTTATTTAAATTAAAAGTTAAGTATGAATAAATTAAATTATTTAATGTATGCAGTTAATAATAAGAACAAGTTCAAGAACATAATCATATTCATAAACATTAATGCACATATAAGTTGCAAATCAAATATTTGTAATATTTAACTTTAATGTAAAATAGGATTAAGCTGGGTTTATTATAACAGTTGTATAATTTAATTAAATATAAGTTTATATAAGTAATATAAAGTATACATTACAAATCAAATATTGAAAGAGTAAACTTTAAATAAAATTAAGATTTAAGCAATATTCTAACAATAACTTTTATAACTAAAATAACATAAGCTAGTAAATATTTAACATGAGTTTCTACATAAATATAAATATTTATCAATATGGTTACAAACATAAGTACAATATAATAGTTATAAGATATAAATAGAAATGAAAACATTTAGCTCAAACACAAATTAAAATTGCAGAACATCATTTATATGTTAGTTATAAGCATAAGTCAATATGAACTTAAGTATAGAATAATAATATGTTTCATCAGTAATGAAGACAAAAAGTTGCAAGCAAACTGAATATGCATAAGCAAATAGATATTTACAGCTAAAATAAGACAAAACAAGTTTGTCACTAAAACATAGTAAGTATAAAATGTATAAACATAAGGAATTAAACTTGCTCAGCAACAATGAAGAAACTTTAAAGACTTGCAAACATCAATTATATGTTAACTTAAGTATGAAGTCAAATGAATAAAGCCTGCAAGCTAATTCTTATGCAAATATCTATATATATATGATAAGTGCCAGCAAAACATTTGATACAAACCATGTCTGCAAACATTATTAGGATGTTAGCACAAATGAAAACCTGCAACACATTTTTGTTTATATGATCACATGAGTTTGTCCAAATATAAAGAAAAGAAATTTGCAAGTATGAAGTCAACAAGCATTGTATAAAGCTTTGTGTCAGCAAGCATTTATTCTGTGTTAACTTAAATGAAAACATTAGTACAAACCTGCAGCAAACATTAATAGGATGTTGGCATGAATGAAAGCATTAGCACTAACACAAATCAAAAGTCTGCAAGTATATTGTACTTCATATGTAGTGTCAGCAAGCATTTAATCTATGCTAGCCTAAAGAAGATATAAGTATTAATTAGCACATATCTTTGCCTGAAACAAAATATCTCAGCCGAAATGTGAATGTCAAGTCTTAGTACAAATGATAATTAAGCAAGATATTTTATTATGTCAAGCTTGTACAAGAAGACTCCATTTTTCAAGTTATAAATACTTGTATTTATCATTACATTAAGTTCAGCCTTAAACTTAAGAAAACAAAACCTGAGATAAGAAGGAGAATAAACAAAAGAATATAAACCAAACTTAATATTTCTAGATCAAATACAAGTTCAAAATAAAGTTCAGAAAGCATAAAGGTTACTGGAATTCAAATTTTTGGCAACTGCAGTTTTCTTACTATGCTCTGTTTCAAGTTTCTTCTGCAATCATTCTTGGTGAGTAAACAATTTCTAATCTAACTCTTAATTTGAAGTTTATGAAAAATTTGTTATGAGTATGTTGGAAGTTCTGGATTGCTTGCTTTGCACTATATATTCTTATAGTTGCTCTTCAGGTTTCCATACTTCTGTTAAGTCAAAGAAGTTAAAAGATATTTCATACTTTTATATGAAATCATCTTGTAATTTGTAATTTAACTTAATAAATTTAGTTTAGAATAAAAAAATTAGTAGAATAAGCAAAACTAAACATTTGAAAACTGTATTGTTAACATCATAGTAACTGTAAAGTTGATTTACAGTATAAAGTAAATAATGATCAACACTAGAATTGAATAAATTGTAAATTCAAATTTATATCTGGGTATAACATACTAAGTTATGATTTTTAAGCTTCAAATTATAATTTTTAGTTAACTATGTACACAGCAGTTCATTAGTAAACTATATATGCAATTTCATGAAATTCTGTTAATTCCTACAATAATTATTGATGAAATTTTGCACGTAGCTAGTATATGGATAGGAGATTAACAGAAAATTGTTGAAATAATTTTCGAATGCAAGTTTTGTTGGGGAAATTCAATAGTAGGGTTTAAGGGCTGTAAATTATTGGGTTCGGCATTTTGATTCTCGCGACATCACGACGCAACCGAGTGTCGCGTGGGTTTGGAAGAAGTTGGAAGGTGGTGTCGGCAAGCTATGGCCGAAGTCTTGGAATTTCTGGTGATCACAGTCACGTGGACGAGGCGAATTTCGTCTACCATGTTGAGTGACAGTTCGACTTTTCTATCGAATTTCGATTTCGTGAGTTTTATCTGGAACTGGGTTTTGTAATGGAGTGAGGGGAGGTTTTACGACTTGCTGGTGGCGTCGCAAGGAGTGGGTGCGGTGGTGGACCGCCGTGCACGTGCACGGCGGTGAGGAAGGGCCTGGATATTTTTAACTGGGGTGAACGCGAGAGAGTTCGCTTGTTTGCTTCGAGTTAGTAGCTTAGTCGAATGTTTATACGCGAGTGTGTTATAAGTTTTAGCAGTTTAAACAAAGACTGAAGCTTTAAAAAAAAAAAAAAACAGTTAAATTGAGAAGCAGGGAAGAAGAAGAGAGGCAGGGAGGATCGCGTGAAATTGCAGGGAAGTCTCGAGTTCTACTCGAGACATGCACGTGGGTATCTTCGGTTTAAATTTGCAGGAATTGGGCTAACTGTAGTGTGATAGTATAAGTAATTAAGTTAAGCCTAACTATGTTATTAAGTACTAGACCATTTGGTTTAAACTCTGATGATCTTGCAAGTTTTGCTAAAACAAAATTTGGAAATTAATTTAAAGTGAAAGTTAATTAATAATTAATGATAATAATGGAATTAAGTGTTTTAACTCGAGAACTTTGTTATTAAGTGTTAAACAAACTGTTTAGAACGTTGATGAACTTTGAAACTTTGCAGGAACAAAATTGAGTAATTAATTTAAAATAGAAGTCAATTATGTATGTAATAAAATTTATGATGGCAATTTCATAAGTAATCTAAAACTTAATTGAATTTGTAGTTAAAGAATATAACGGTAAACTTGTATAAAATCATATGTAATCAAAAATTCAACTAATCATTTGAAGTTGATTGATTAACAAAATGTATTTAACTGATTGAATAAATAGTTAATGATTGAACGATTAAGTAATTAATAATTAATGATTGATTAACAATAATTAATTGTGTAATTAAGTTTTATAAATCAATATTTAAGGTTATTGATTAGTAATTAAGAATTTATTCATTAATTAAGGAATAATTATAAGTAATTAATAAATTGGAATAAGTTAATTAATCGTAATTAATTAAATAAAGAACAAAATATAATTTGCTCTTGAGTATGCAATTAAGTTTAAATTAAATCAAATGACATGTTGATATGAATCGATAGCTCTATTTGATTGCCTCTGATGTTTATTTATATATGTGATGTCCTGTGATATATCTGTGATGGTTATGCATGATTTATCTGTATTCAATCATTATATGAATTATCTGATGTTATTTATCTATTGCTATATGATTTATCTGTTGTTAATTATTGTATTAAATTGCTATATGAATTCAATTGTTAAATTTAAACTGTTAAGTTAATTAGACAACTTGGACTTTAAAATGGCGTTTGGATTTCGATGAGACCGGGATCGGGTATCCAATTGATATTCCGAAAACCACATCGATCCAAATTAAACGTTAGGTCGTGAATTCTGAAGTGAAAATCGAGATGGTGCTTTCAGAATGCAAGGGTTATCGTCGTTGACTCTGAGGGTGATTCCAAAACGAGTGTAACGAGATAATGCCTTCGGTTTCGTTCGAACTCGGAACGAACTTGTATGGATTGAATGCTTTCAGCACATCGTCAGGCGGACGATGAGCATTCTAAGTGATATGTTCTATAAAGGTAATCGCAGCCTCATGCCTCATCAACCGGGAATGGCTAAAACAGGGGAGATGCAGCAAGGTTAGGTGGGTCATGCCCAAGCAGGACGAGATATACCTATGTCTAGATGTCCCTTTATTCGGCTGTGTGGGCGGTTGGATGTACACCAACTGCGGGGTTATCTTGTTCGGGACTGTTCAGTAAGGAATGGTTCCGGCCTTGTGTTGCAGGGGATGAAGGGAGTAATCCTCGGTACTGTGATCTAGACCACGTACTGTGACGGGCGGTACCCCAGTAGCCCTGCCATTATATGGGATCCAATTTCCAATAAGCGCCGTACGTTTTGATTGTGCCCAACTATGTTGAAATGTGAGATGTAAGCATTTCAGCTATTTCTGTATTTTACTTGAAAACCCTAGACACTATTATAATATCACTGGATTTCATATTAAATGTTTTGGTTAGCGTAAGGTAAAAACTTGCCCGTATTTATTTGTGGGGAGTCTTACGTGATACCTTTATTTTAAATGATTTTCAAAGTTAAACAACTTTAACCCGTTTACTCATACCAGACCCATGTCTGACCCGGAGTTTATTTTTGTTTTTCATAAACTTTCGGGTACCCAAATTTTTACGGGTAGCCGAAGGATTCAGGTTAGCTTTGACGACTTCTGGAGGAGCAATGGAGCAGGAGGCTTCAGCGTCGTTGACATATATATATCTTTATAGTTCCGCTGTGTTAGTTAGTCCTGATGTATTTGAGATGTATGTCCTGACTGATATATATATGATAGTCATGTTGTATGATATTGTATAACTCTGATGTACAGATAACTATGTAATATTTATGTTGATGTATTATATTTTATTCCATTCCGCTGTGAGACTCTAATGTTGTTGTTCTTTCTTTCTTTTCTTTCTATTTCTATCCCTTTCTTTCTTATTGATGGCACGTCTTTCTGGGCGTAGAAAGTCGGGTCGTCACATCTATCATCAAATCCGAAGGCTCATATTGGAGAATAGATTCCAACTATGAAATGGTAAGGGTCTATCCACCAAATTTGTACACCTCTAGATAAAATATTTAGGAGGCTACAACACATTGCACCTCTCTACTCAGGACCAGCCTTGCCCCTTCACTAGAATGCGTCGAATATGATCAACCCTTTGGTTGATCAACAATCATAATAGGCCTCGAAGCACACAAGAATATCGACTCTAGATAAGGAATGATCATAACCGAATGGGAGCGGCCCACATAGCCCTGCAGCATGCCCTTTATTTAATCATATACCAGTTGTGATGCTTGAAGCCACACTTTACCTTTTGAATAGCAATCCCACTTGGAATGCTAAAAGTTCCCTCCAAGAAGAAATGCAATGTCAGCATTCATCCATACAGGTTCATTCTAGGTCTGAAAAAATCGAAGGCACAATTACTACATCCATTTTGGAATCACCCTTGGGATTATTAGCAAGTAGCCCTTGCATTTCAAAGAGCACCATCTTTGATTTTCTTCAAGATGTTCCAATTCGAAGACTTATGCCAGTTCAGAGTGGTTTTCGGATAATATATCTGATGCCAGTCACTCCAAAACAACAATGATAATTTAAACTAGCTATGTTTGATAGTAGATTATTTAACTATCAAATAAATAAACAAGCATGAATCAAATCAGGAATTTATTTCCATAGTGAGATGAACATTGGTTTAAGTACATAAGGATGCACTAACCTCTTTAATTAACCCTTTCATTAATTAAAATCACCTTGTAAATACTTGTATCAAAATACTTTTACAAAGTATGCTCACAAACCCTTTTACTCTTCGCAATACATGGAAGAATATCCATATGTTTATCTAACGGTATAAGTATATTCACAAAAACTAAGAAAGATTTCCTTATTGGTACTGAGTATGGAGAGATGTTTCCACACCCATCATAATTTTTTAAAGATCATTTTTAGAAATCAATCTCATCTTCTTTTATAAATTCCTATTTTATACAAATCTAAAATCATTTATGAAACTCCTTTCATAAATCTCTAAAAATCATTATTAAAACTCTTTTATAAACCTCTAAAATAGTTTATAAAACTCCTTAATAAAGATCCTTTATAAAAATCCCTTCTAACATTTCTTATAAAAAACTTTTCTAAAATCCCTTTATAAAAATCCTTTATAAAGCCTTTATAAAAATCCTTTATAAATACAAACTCCATTTTTTTTATAAACACTTTATTAAATGAAATTCCTTTATAAGTCATTATTATTTATAAATACAATTTATTAGATAAATTAATTAACCTTAAACGTCATAAATAAATAATAAACTAACTTTCCAACATTATTTGTAAAATAATTTATTAACTCCAAAACATTATTAATATAATAATTAATAATCTCAAAATATTTTAAATAAGTTATAATTATTTACTTTAAATCACTATTATACAATAATAATTTTTAGCAGAAAAACATTTCTAATAAATAATAGTAAATAATTTAAAACATTATTAACAAAATAGTATTAATAAATCTCTAAACGTTATTAAAATTAATAATAATTAACATCCAAAACATTATAGATAAATAAAAATTATTAATTCTTAATGTTATTAATAAATAACTATTATAAATTCCAAAACATTATTAATAAATAAGTATTATTAATTATTTTCAAAAAATATTAATTATTTAAATAAATAACTTTTTACAATATTAAAATATTTATAAATAACTTTTTAAAACAATTAAATATAAATAAAAAAAATTTAAAACACTATTAAACAATAGTTAAACAACTTCAAAACATTTCTAAATGATTTAAAGAAAATAAAAAAGGCTAGATAAAATAGAGGAGTACCAAATTCACTTGAATAAAAATATTCCAAAAAACCCAATGGTCCGTATTTGGGAAATCATTCTCCGAATAAAAACTAATTTCAAACCAAACAGCAATTAGTAATAATTTCAAAAATACTAAATTGAGGCCAATATCCACCAAAGCACTTAACCAATATTATTACTGATTTTTTCTCTATCACTTCAGGGGTTAAATTTTGAACATATCACAATGTCATAACTAACAATGCTAAACAATCAAGCTTCAATGATTAACAAATCTATATAACAGGGTTATAACTGTATAGAATTAATAGATATATATAACTGGAAATTTTAAGTCACTACGGTAAGAAATCAAGATTCCTTAATAATATTCCTATATTTAAATATTAAATAACAATTGCTTGTAAAAGCGAATATTTAACCAAATCAGCCAATAATTTCTACCAAACACAAAACAGTAAAATTTATATCTTACTGACTAACCAAAAAGGTGAGTTTAACTCATCGAATTTCCAATTATCGTCGAAACATTCTAGTCCCATCTAATATCGAACAGCATTCTATTTTAGTTGAAATTTCTACAAGCTCCAAATTCCATGAATCCAATTCTTAAGTGTAGCTATCGCCATTACAAGCACAATGCAAAAAGTCTCGTCTCGATTGGACCTCTTATGGAAAAGTTATTTGATTTTATAGAAATTGGAATTATTTATAAAATAATCAATTTTCACAAATTATGTTTCAAACCTTAATTACCCAATAAAATCCTTTCCTTCCAAACATTAATTAGCCTATGCATGTACATGCTTCAACGTACCAATGGAATCCCTTATCTCCTCCTTATCTCACTTCATACTTGATGAAATCAAAAACTGTCGGTTCCAACAAAATTTCCTACGCATAAGATTCGCATTCCCCTCCCCTCGACATGCCTCTCTGCTAAAAACCGACACTACGGTAGCCCCACATTCGTACATGGACGCATCCTCCACTAAGTTGTTGAACCTTACTAGAAATGACCACGAGGTGCTAATTTCCTCTAGGAACCCCAAATTAACCTCCATTTCAACAATCGTTGCCTAAATTTCCGAATAAATCAAACCCTAGTTTGCTATACACTAAAAACCTTTACTATAAAACAGTTGAGCTTCCTAAATCACAATCACAACTTTCAAAGTTCATATCATAGCCATGAGGAATCCAAAGACATTTATTTTACAATTTTTCATTGAGTGGTTTTAGAGATTTAAATTTTGGAGGACTTAAAAACTTTCTTTGTTTCTGAAAATGGATTGGTCAGTAAAGAGGATAGAGAAAAATGTATGCCGATGTTAAGTGTTGTGTTATACTAATTTTGATATTTCTGGCATTTTGTCGAATAGATTTTCATTCTCGTATAAACTCCAAAGTATAAAAAAACACTGTCACGCTCAGAACAACGACGCGACTCTAGAAAAATACACTGGTTATTGGATTCTGTAAAATTATAAAAATATTATCATTTGCTGATAAATCATCAATAGATAGTTTAAATAATTTCCAAATTGAAAATTATGAAACAATCAAATAAATTGAATTAAAAATACTTCAATAAAAACCAAGTTGATATATTGAAATTTAATTTTCATTTTATTTATTTGACCATTTAATATTATAAATAAATTTACAAAATGAATTCCTTGATATTATTTATTTATTTAAAGCCAATTAAATAATACCAATAACCGATTTAATTAATCTTCAGTTCAAAATCCAAATATTTAAATCGTTATTTAAATAAAAAGTCTATAATTCCATGCTTAAATCACTATTCAAATATTTATTTATAATTCAAAGATTTTAAATATTCTGAATAATTTGATTTGGGTTTTAAAGCCTTTTAACTAACATCTCAATAATTAAAATTAATTAAACATTCTAAATCAAATGACCAAAATTCTAGGTCATTACACGATCCTTTTAACTCGATCTTTAATTCAAGCTAGCATTTCCCTTAGGTTAGGATTTTGGTTGCTATGGTTGTGTTGGCCGATTATAATAGGATTTTTCTTGTCTAGATGCTTGCTTAGTTATAGGATTTAGGATGGAATGTTGGGAAACCTGGTTGGACATTTGGCAAAGTGATATCATAAGCGTAATGATACCATTTATGTTGGATTAGAAGTTTGGATGGGAGATATATTACTATAATGACCTGCCTTCCTGATCCTTGAAAGTCGACATTAATACATCCACGGTATTCACATGTTGAGTATCCAAGTGTCAGAAAGACAGGTTGTTGGGGAAAAAGAAAGAAAAGTCAGAAAAAAATCTCACGTCATGTCGAGTAACATATAATATACAAAATTCTTTGTAAAAGGAAAAAATCTGTAATATACAAACATAAATCATAGTAACCATCTATCATTAGCCTAGACAGTTACAACAATCCGTCCTTACAATTGCTGATAATAAAAACAACGAATGCAGCAAAGAAATAAAATATATGCGAACAGGTCTTGGAGGCATCCAGCTCATATCCTAAAGCTCCAATGCATCCGATCTAGATCTGAGAATATGCTCAATCTTGCCCGAGCATTATAAGAAAATAATGACAGGATCAGTATGGTAAACCAGCGTGAAAAAACACACATCATATGGATTTAAGCGTTACAAAACCTTTCAAAATAAAGGTACCTTGTATGACCGCGCCACACTTAAACGCGGAAGGGTTTCTATCTTTTGACAACCAAACCATTTCGTAAGAAATCTTATGATATTATAATAATGTTTAGGGTTTGAAATAAATATTGAATCCTGGTCGAAATTGTTTCATTAATTAAATTTCAGCATAATAGGTATAAACTTAGTCCAAAGGGCACTTAGTGGAGAATGGATTTCGTACAACGACAAGGCACTGGGGTAGCGCCTGCCATATTACACTACTAGAAAAATGTACATAGGGCCTCATATGGACCCCTTGTCAACACAGGACCGGCCTACCCCTTATTGGATGGTACCAAATATTTCAGCACCCTAGTAGCTTTGCAACCTTTTCTTAATAGCTCTCATAAGCAACCAAATCTACATATATATATATATATATGTATGTATGTATGTATGTATGCATGCATGTATGTATGTATGTATGCATGCATGTATGTATGTATGTATGTACGTACGTATGCATGTATTGTTATACCACCTTTTGACCAGGCGGTAATATCATAAAGATTAGCTGAATGGCTTCTGTGATCATCAAGGCAGGAATAAGGCAGAGACTCGTCTCTTTTTTGATTCAAAATGGAACTATAGGAAGAGAATGAAAGAAAATGACCAAGTATAGAGGCTTATACAGGAAAGGGGTATAACCGATCATTTTCGGTCTAAGAAATTTAACCAATCGTCCCACGCTTAAAGATTTAGCCGATCGTCCCTTATCCAAGCCTTACGCCAATCGATCAACCTCTAAGCCTTATGCCGATAGATCCACTTCCAGGACTTATACCGATCGTTCTATAACCTAACGTATGATCGAAGTTCATATGCATGAGTTATATACGAAGCAAAGATTTGCATGGATCAATCAAGAACAATCCATAAAATAGTTCAAGTCATTGGAGAACGCTCAATTTCTCGAGATCCATAAGGCCAATTCATTTGAAACTTGTAGCACATCAACAAAATAAAGAGAGGCTTACAAAAATGACCACGAGTCCTGAAATTGTAGTTAGGATTTAGCCGATTGTTATTGGCCGATCGTTTTGGCCAAGTCCTAAAGCCGATTGGTATCTTCCAGTGCATAATCCAATTTCATCCAAGATCGATCCATATCTCCTAAGATACAAGTCAGAATAATTCTATATTTCAAAAACAGTATCCAGAGCTATGTGGGACCCTCCAAAAATGATTGCACTAAAAAGAGAGCAAGAAAAAGGATCGGTGAAACTTAGGCCGATCATTATTGATGGCCGAGTTAGGTACGCCGATCGTTATAGTGGGCCCCTATGGACCTAGAGAGCTTTCTAACAAAATCTTAGTGAAATATCTCATTATCTCTTCCTATAAATACAGGCCCCATGGTTCACTTTGGGGTACTTCTATGCTACTGGTAACCTATTCCTTATCATAATCAAGTTTCTCCTATTCATTGACACTGTAATCAGATTATTAGTTGATTAATAAAGAAAAACTTCAAAGTGGACGTAGGCATACAACGCCAAATCACTATAAATCTCTGTATTCTTGATTATTATTTTTATTTGCTGATAGTTTACTCGACTCCTCAGTTTTGATTTTACTTTCTTCGTTTACCTCTCTATATAAATCTATTCTTGGGAGTTTGAGACTAATTTGGTTGCTAACATTTTGGTGCTTTCACTGAGAAGGACTTGCACCCGTGGATTTGGAAGCTTGGATCTTGGACTTGGAAGCACGGATACTTGGATCAAGAAGCAATGGCTAGGCAATCAGCAGGGAGATCATTTGCGGATAGGAGCCATCATAGAGGGAGTCAGGAAGCTTCTTCTAGAGTTAGAGAAAATTAGACATTTATCTACATCATAGAGATGAAACGGGAATAATGATGATACTATATAGGAGAGGATGCTAAAGAGACGGAAGGAAATGATTTATAATCTACTCCGATAGATTGGATAAGCTGGAGCGCAAACCAAGGAAATGGAGTAGCAGGAAACACTATAAATATGGCTCATGGAATTGGAGTAGCAGGAGATAAGGAAAACTAAAATCAGGACCAAGGAAATGAAGCTTACAGGATGCAGGATGGAGTGGAAAAGCCGAAAGCGACCTCCGAATAACTAAGAACGATCAAGGCCGATGATCCATACCTAGGGCATGCCCCCTGGTAACATTGGATCCATCCCAAGCAGGATACTGGGCAGTGGCGTGCAATTTGGTGTTGATCAAATTGCATATGCTCGTCCAGAAGAGAAGATTTCAGGATTCCCCTGTGGACTTAGGGGGCAGGTTAGAGATAATGATCGAAGACTACATTAGATGACAACGACAGGTTGGAAGAAATGCTAAGACGGACTTCGTGAGGTGGATTGGTAAATAGGGATCTGGAAGATGTAAATAGGAGTCGCTTCGCTCCTAATATCAATCAAGCTAGGAATTCACCAGAGTTTAAACTACCAATGCTTGAGATATATGATGGAAAATGGATCCCGTTGTTCATCTATCGAGATACATAAGACACATGGAAGTACATGGGACATCGGAGGAAGTCATGGCACGGTGCTTCCTCTTGTATTTAACGGATATAGCTGCACTATGGTTAAGACCGTTGGAAAGCATCTCTATTAAAACATGGACGGAATTGATCGAAAGGTTTATGAAGAAATTTTGAGTCCACATCACGAGACCCAAGAGTGTGACGACTTTAACATCGATGAAGCAAAATAAAGGAGAATCACTCAGAGATTTCTTAACCAGGTTTAATGCGGCAGTGCTTCGATGGAACAAATGGATCTATAGATGGTTTTGATGGCAGTAGTGTCAGGGATTGCGGATAACTTGGATTTCAGAATATCGTTGGAACGGGATCACCAGTGGATCTCGTGGAATTTTACCATGAAGCAGAGAGGTTTCTGCGACAGAAAGATGCGAATGCTGGTAGAGAGGGAAGAGGGGAAGTGGAAGTTTATGCGGTTAAAGGCAGAGGTCCGCCAAGGGAAGGTTCAATCAAGGATAAGGGTTAATGGAAAGTAGAGTATGGCTCTGATGGATCGAAGCGACCACGAAGGGAACCGAGATACACCTCTTACATGAAATTAACTGAGACATTGGAACAAATATATTTTGATATTAGGGGTTAGAACCCCTATTGAAGGCCAATGAGGAGAGAGTCTACAAACAATTAAAAGAAACTAGAAAAATACTATCTATTCCATGAGATGGATGGACATAGTACAAACGACTGCAGGCACTTAAAGGGTGAGATTGAGGAATATGTAGGGAATGAAAAGCTGTTACAATATGTAAGAACTCGAGCTACGGTAGTGGAACAGTAGCAGCCACCATCTGCATCGAATGGGAACTGCCTTGGATCAAGGCATCAACTTGTCATCAATTGATTAAAATGGCAAAGAATAAGTAATAAACTCCACAATAAAACGGTGAAGTCACTTACACATGTACGGGATCGAGAATGATCCCTAGGCATACTCCGAGATGACTATGAACTGTCACACCCGAAGAGGCTTGCATTGTAGTTTTTATTTTTATTTTTGTTTTATTACTTTGACTTAATTTTATTAGTTGAATATTTTGATTACAAAACTAACTTGAACGTGAAATCTGATATTAATAATTTTGATTCCCATTCGGACAATCACATTTCAACCTCAAACGACACTTGCTCTCGAATGATCACATTTTTCCTCGAACGACACTTGATCTCGAACGATCATATTTTGTCTCGAATGACACTCTCGAACGATTACATTACGCTTCGAACAAGTACTCGGTCTCGAACAATTGCATATCGCCTCAAACAGGCACTCGATCTCAAACGATCGCATTTTACCTCAAACAAACACTCCATCCCATGCGATCATCATCAGCTTGGGACGACTACGTATTTGATTAACGGTTCCAAATAGCCGTTACTAACAATAAGGCAAGATTATGGATTTTTTCGTAGTTCATCAACTAGTTTCGAACATTGGACTTAAGATAATTCAAAACATGCATTCCTATCGCAATGCATGTTTTCGGGGGCAAATGTTATACCACCTTTTGACTAGGTAGTATATCATAAAAATTGACTGAATGGCTTCAGTGATCATCAAAGCAGGAAGAAGGTGGAGAGACTTGTCTCTTTTTTGCTCTAGAATGGAACGATGGGAAGAGAATGAAAGAAAATGACCAAGTGTTGAGGCTTATATAGGAAAGGGATATAACCGATCATTTTTGGTTTAAGAAATTTAAATGATTGTCCCATGCCAAAAGATTTAGCTGATCGTCCCCTATCCAAGCCTTATGTTAATCGATCCACTTCCATGCTTCATACCGATCGATCCACTCCTAATCCTTATGTCGATCATTCCAATAACTAGCGTATGAATGAAGTTCATATGCTTGAATTATAGACGAAGCAAGGATTTACATGGAACGATCAAGAACGATCCATAAAACAGTTCAAGTTGTCGGAGTACAACCAATATCTCGAGATCCACAAGGCTAGTTCATTTGAAACTTTCAATACATCAACAAAATGAAGATTGAGGCTTACTAAAATAATCGCGAGTCATAAAGTTGCATTTAGGATTTAGCTGATCGTTATTGCTCGATCGTCTTGGCCAAGTCTTAAAAAAGATTAGTACCTTCCAGTGCATAATCCAATTTCAACCAAGATCGATCCATGCCTCCTAAGCTACAAGTAAGAATGATTCCATAGTTCAAAAGCAGTATCGAGAGACATGCAGGATCCTTCAAAAGACGATTACACTAAAATTGGAGACAAGAAAAAGGATCGATAAAACTTAGGCTGATCATTCCTGATGGTCGAGTTAGGTACGTTGATTGCATGATGGGCCCTTATGGACCTAGAAAGCCTTCTGCCAAAATCTTAGCAAAATATTTCATCATCTCTCCATGTAAATACCGGCCCCATGGTTCACTTTGGAGGACTTTTATACTGCTGGTTACCAATTCCTTATCGTAATCAAGTTTCTACTATTCCTTGCTATTGTAATCAAATTATTAGTTGATTAATAAGGAAAAACTTAAAAGTGGACATAGGCATACAATGCCGAACCACTATATCTGTGTTCTTGATTGTTATTTTTATTTGTTGTTAATTTATTCTGCTCCTTAGTTCCAACTTTACTTTCCTCATTTACTTTTGAATATAAATATATTCTTGGTTGTTTGTGATCAATTTAATTGTAAACATATATCTAGAAGGGTGATGATAATACCCTAATAGGTGCGACCCACATAGCCCTACCGCATATTCCATGTTTTAGTCATTCCCCATTGTTGAGGCTTGAGGCTACGTTTTTCCTTTTTAGAAAATCCCATTTGCATTGCTAACATTGCCCACTTGGCAACAATTCAATTCAAGTATTCATCCATACAAATTGTTCAAGAAATGAACAAACCGAAGGCACCGCTTCTATACATCCATTTTGGAATCACCCTCATAATTAGTAACATGTAGGCTGTAACAACCCGGAAATTTCGAACCCGAAAATTCCAGATAGTTCTGAAAAAGAAGAAAGAGATAGAAGAAGAAGAACAGAAACACCAAACATCTCACATTCGCAGCGGATAAAATATAATAATAAATAATAATAGTTTACAAAAGAATACTATATCTGTCGATTACATTTAATATACATCAGAGTTTTCACATTATATACAGTCACTGAATATTACAATTATCATGACTCAGAGTAACAATAATATACAACAATCGAAATACTCCGTTCTTTAGCCATCCAGCTCGCCTCCTGAGCTCCAGCACGTACCTACCTGAAAATCTGTAATACTCGGTCTGACCCGAGTATTACACCAAAGTAACACCCGGGTCAGGCTGGAAACCAGCGTGAGTAATCCCAACTAACATGGAATACCAAAGCAAACAACTTATATAAACCCGGGGTAACATATATCAATTTAACCAATCACAATTTGCTATAGAAAATGCTTATTTCACCTATAAATTTCTACGTACCCAACTTGGATAAAATAATCCAGTTCACTTAAACCATTTCATTTCAGGCTGTTGATTTCACCAATCAATATATAAATATTCGAAATGGTTTCGGGTATTTTCCAAATACCCGACCCTGGTCTCTTCGAGACTCATATTATCTTAACCCAAGTTATACAAATGAAATTCACATCATTTCATATTAGAGATATCTACTCATTCAAAGCATCCCATATCAGTCAATCATTCATAAGCAATGCTTAATCGCATACAAATTAATTTAATTTATTCTGATTGAATTTTCTAACCACATTCACTTAGATTATTAATTAGTTTCCCAAACAATTAATTTATCGGTTCCTCTATATCCATTCATCTTATTTAACAATCCTGGATAAATTTCCTTCCAATTCCAATCAGGTAATTTTCTTAATTATACTTTTAATTATAAAACCCAAAGATCGAATCAAAATTATTTTCCTTAATTAAGCCACAATATTAATCGTATTCGATTAATTCCAAACTATAATTAACTTCTCTGTTATTTACTTCATTAAATAAATCAATTATTCCTTTATTAACCAACTAAATTAATCTCTTGATTTATTTCACCGAGTAATTATATTTTATTAATACCATTAAGTAATTTCTATCAAATCATCCATTATCAATTACAACCAACAATTATCACCAATTACTTCACCAAGTAAGTATACTATTATAATACGCTAGGTTATTATATTCACCTAATTCCACAATTTATCATCCTTAGTTAATTGGTAACATAAATTACCTAAATTGATCTCATTCATACATCATTCAAAACCCTCCACCAATGATCTATCATTTGCTATATTCATCAACAAATCCTTTAATTACTTTGCTAAGAGATTAACGTTAATTAATCACTTCGATCACAAATTAATTATAAATTATTCCATTTCTAATTATATAATTTATTTCTAGATTATAACTAAAATTTATCCCTTAATATTCGATTTACTAATTCCTAACCACCGATTATCAATCCAATCTTACTTAATTATCAATTCTTAGTTACTATTTAATTTAACCCTGAATTGATAACTTTAATCTAAATCATAATATCAAAGCCCTTAATAATGTAATTAATTTATCCATAACACTAATTAATCAACTTGTTTATTTACCCTTTTATTTACCTTACAATTTAATGAATTTTCAAATCATTCACAAACACATACAGAAATGTTTATTTTCAACATCATTTCTGTAACATCCCGCCTTTTTGCACACTTTAAACCGACACACGTGCCAATTCAAAGCATACGCAAGGGCGGATTGTTATGGGGTAAATAAGAAAAACAGAGAAGGAATAAAACAAATAGAATCTCACAGCGGAAGGATAAAATATAATAATAAATATACAGTTCAAAACAGTTTACAAAACAGTTATTTCACTTATACAATGAACATCAGAGTCACACATACCAATACAACAATGCAGCGGAATATAAAGAGTATGTGGTGTAATACTATATATAAATAATGCTGAATCTTCGTCTTCGTCCTCCAAGCTAAATCTGCTATCCTGAAATGCTCGGACTGACCCGAGCGAATTTGAAAAGACAAAAACACTCGAGTCAGACTAGAATATCTTATGTGAGTTAAATAAACAAAAATAAATATGAGTACAGTAACTCAAGAGATGCTCGGGATTTACATCTCCTAAGGATCCGTTAAACTATTTACTATGTAGTATATTGCGCTATTATAGTAGTGTCTATTTATAAAATAAACTTACTTTTTAATAGCGTTAAGGGGTTACCCATATAGCCCTTAACACGTAATAGTCCCAGTAGTCCATCCAATATCATAGTCCCTCCTGATCGGGAAGCCACTAGAGGATACCACACGGGCTACGGGAGAAAACCAAACTCGTACAAGGCGCGATAGGGTAGGTGACACGGCACAACTAGGCAATGCCAGGGTAGATATACCAATTACGCTTCCGGGCCGATGGTAACGCGAAGCCGCAGCAACCGCCCACCTCGAAACAACTCCCCAAATCAAAAAAAATAGAAGTGGCCACTGAATCAATCCAAAGTCATAGTATAATATCGAAGAGGAGTGTCCGATCAGAGGAATGACCTCATTAACCCGTCGATCGCTCCTGTTTTAGCCACCTTATGCCAACTCACGGGAGTCGGGTCCACGTATTTACCTTACAGGAATCGTCGCCACCAACCTACTTCATTCTGGAATCTCCACCGCGTACACGGTTAGTCAAAGTGGTTTTCGGTATCGACAGAGAGTATGTCCATATCCGATCCCGGTCTCTTTGCCAACCCATCGTTATTATAACACCGCGGTTATTTAAAAATAGTTTATACTTTTAAACCAGAATATAATCCATTTCAAAACCATAATATTACGATATCATTCCAAAACCCAAAACCATATTTTACCACTTATCCCAAATATAATTCCTTTCCAATAATAAAAGGCTTTAACTTCATAATATCTGAAAATCGAATATTTTCAAAGCATAATATTTTTGGAAATCCATAATTTCAAACCCTAACTTTTAAAACTCAAATGGTTTGGATATTCAACGGTATATGAATTTCAAAGGCTTAACTTTACTGTCACTTTGTAAAGAAATAAGTTATATGGCTTTATGGAAATATTTCTTTATCTAAAGTTAAAACCATAATTTAGATATCACTCTTAAGTTCCAAAACCATTTCAATTTCCATATATATAAATCCATTGGAGTATTAATATTCAAAAACTAAAATTGGAATATATTCTTTCAACAAATTAAATGTTTTATTATTTAGTTTGAATATTCACATAAATCCTTAAACAACTCCAATTTCTAGTAATAAAACATATGTATTTTTCGATTCCAATTATATTAGAATATTTTTCCAATTCAAATTCATATTAGAATATTCATTTCAATTTTTCTTGGGAAAAATCCAATTATAAATATCATATCTTAAATTTCCAAACTTAACATTTAAACATATGATATAAATTTATCCAACTCCATTTTCTAAATTTTCTTCCATTTTACTAAGGGAATTTATACACCTTTTTATTTCAAAATTTCCAACTTTTCATGTACATAAATACGGAAGAAAAATATTTATACAGTATAAAATTTAAGATTATTATAAACCGTATTCCATCCAAACCATAGAAATCACATTAAAATAGTTATATATAGACCGCGGTGCCTGTATATAATTTTCTATCCTATGGTCAAGTGATACGGATATTTATCATTTCAATCCGCAATTTAAAAATAAAACTTTGCGGTTTTATCATTTCAAACCACAATCCCGAAAAATGAAATATGCATGATAAATTTGCAATTTTAATGATATGCAATAAACATTCATTCATCAACAACATCCATCATCCAATCGCAACCATCAACCAATTTCAATCAATAACAGTATATATCTATGAACATATACAACAGGTAATAACTGTCAGTTTTTTTCCAAATTAAATTTATCAACTATTTATCTAACAGTTTACTCAATATAAATTTACATAACTGTTAACTAGCAGTTCTTATGCAAACAATAATTTCTAACAGCCAATTAATATGCAATCAATCAATTTAAATTAACAGCTAAATTCAAAAAATGCAATTCAACAGATATGGATGAAATAACATGCCCAAAAGCTCATAAATAAATTTCTATTCATTTCTAAAATTTATTTAACAAACATAAAAGCTTCTAGTAATCGTGAGTGGGTTAAAACACTCACCTTTTGAATTTAAATCGAATTTAAATTCGATTTAAACCCAAAAATTCGCCCGTCTCAGAATTTGTCCAAACCAGCGTCATCAAGTCCGGAATTAAATTACGAACCTAACAAAAAAAACCGTTCGTAAAACGGGTATCGTATGAAAAAGTTATTTGGTTTTATCGAGTTGAAATTCAAATATAAATTAATAAAAAGGAACATAATCACCTCAACAAACAAAACACGTCAGCACTGAGATCCAATCACGTTTCTCCTTCTCGTGAGACTCAGGCTGTTCGAACGCAAACCCTAAGTTGACTGAGCCGCCACCATCATCGAATTTGCTCACCTCCCACGGCCATCTTCAGGCTGATCAGAGCACGGCAATCGAAACCCTAGGTCAGGCCGCCCCCACCTCGAGCAGTCGCGAAGCCTCCGGTCGCCCCTCCTGTTACGCGACCGCCGCGCCTCTTGAGCCAATTCCTGGCGAACTCGCTTAGCATCTAGGTGAATTGGTACCAGATCCAAGACCTGCACGTCACCAGCTCCGCAACGATGCCTCCCGATCGACGATTGGGCAAAGATCCACCGTTGGATCGACCAAGATTCCAAACGAACGGCCGAGAAAGAACTGCAGATTCTGGACAAACGACGCCTCGAAATCAGAAACGAATTGCACCAGAATATTACGCATATCGAAAACATTGACATATATTTTTTTTGGATTTTTAGGAGGACTTTGAATTTTCACTTTGTTTTGCAATTTGAAATTTGATCTGAGATGTATACATTGAGGAAGAAAGAGGGCTGAAGGAAATGAACGTACAGACAAAGACAATAAGGAGGAGGCTAGGGTTTATGATAGCATATATATAGGTTGGGCTGGGTTAGAATGGATGGGCTAGATAGATGAACGTACGGAACAAACAAAGGCCCAAAAAGCTCGTTCTGACCCCGGAACGAAATTCGTCAAACCCATATATCGAGATAGGTATTTTAAAATATTCTGAACGCGATGGAAAAAGTTTCGTGACCAAATTTGATCGTATGAAGAAGTTATGCTGAAAACAAGATTTTCAAATTGATTTCAAATTGATTTTAATAAAATTGATTTCAAGGCGTTTCGCGTCCGTACGATCAAACGACAAGTCCGATCGATACGAAAATTGAAACCTTATAATAATTCACCGATACGGATCCGATGAAACTGGTTTCGTCGAAATCCGAGTCCGTGACAAAAATGGCTATTTTTAATATTTATTAAATCAATTTACTAAATCACAAAAATCAAATTTTATTATTCAACTCCCAATATTGGCCAAATTTCATTATTTCTATAGTTCAATCAATTCCAAATTATTTACCAAGCTTGGATGTGAATTAAAACCTATAAATGTCTCAATTTGAAGTGTTAATTTCTGCATTTTTTTATTATTATTTGGGAATTATAAATTATATTCTAAACTCACTTATTAAAGCTTATATCTTATACTCTCAATCAAAATCCAATTAGATAAATAGATTTGATTTCCATTCCAATTCATTTGATTTCAAATAAACTTTTTACCATAAATAAAATTCCAAATTATTAATAACTTTATCCCCATTTCCTTTATTTTCTTAACTATTATCAATTCCAACCTTAATGAGTTCAACCTTAAAATTGTTGATTGATTTTATTAAATTCACTTCCTTTCTATTATCCAAAGTTATTGATGTCAACTAACATTAGTTTAGGATTTCACTCCAATGTTTGAAATTTTCATTTTACTTTAATAACGTAATAATTTACGTTTAATTCCATTTATATATGTAGTAAGTACCATTTGTTGGATTTAATATTCAGATTATAAATAAAGTCTTGCTTTCTAAAGTTGTATCAACTATGGTCCAACTAACTTGAATTAGCCTTAACTTAAATTTATGGACTCAACTATTGCAACAAATCCAAATAAACAATAAGGCTTGATTCCTATATTAACTTCTTGTTTTCAATTAACTTTATATCCACATGATTTCAATGTATAATTGACACTTTTATATCCACTTGATTTCACCATTTCATCTTTTATTTATTAAATCCACTATAGCCAAATGTATGAATTTAACATACATAAATATTTTCAATCTCAACTTAAATTCATTTAACGTAATCATAAACGTTTAAATTTTCTTAATGGCAGAAATCCAATTACCTCCATTCTTTTATTCACATGGATAAAATCTGGTTTTAAAACTTTACTATAACCCATAGTCTCATTTTATTAGGAATATACACTACCTGTAAAGTAAATTTTTCTCAGCAAAGATCTTACACACTATGTTCCGTAAAATTAGATTTCACAAATTTAGCTACTGCATTTTCTAGTTTAAGTAACATAAAGGTTATATACCTTGAAATCATTCTAAATTTCCCAACTCAATTTACAAGAAACAAGAATAGGTAACATATAATAGTCGTTTACTCCAAATTCTAGTCACCTAAATAGGCTTTTACTACATGCAAATAAATGTTACTATTTATTTTCATAGTACAAATCTCAATAATTATTCCATTTAAATTTGCTTAGGCCATTTATAGTCCACTATACATATCTACATAAATGGGCAATTTATTCTATTTTATTAAGTATCAATCCTATTTAGTCCTGTTATATTTTTATGCATTCTTCTCTTTTACTTTACAAAATGGAATAACCCTTTAAACTCATCCCTTAATAACAAAACCGTTATAAATCCAATAAATTCCCAAAAATCGAAGTTTGTACACATTTTCACAACTATCATGATTTCTTACAACGTTGAATTTATTAAATGACCATTTATTAAAGTTAAATTCCTTTAATTGAATCAATGCTTATTATTATATATATTTCATTCTTACCATTATAAATTTATTAACGTATTTACACATTTCTATCTTTCAAATATTAATAACCCAAACTGATTACAAACACTGTTTCTATAAATTTTCATAAATTTGTTCCACTATACTTTTGTTTACATAAAATAAATTCTATGTTACTATTAGTTTTCTTTTTTCTTTACTACAGACATAAATTATTACTATCTACACTAATTACATCTTTATATTAATGAATACCATTAAAGTAAATATTCATATTAACTTTTACAGATTCAACTTAAATTTGTTTCTTAAAATTACTTCAAATCAAGTTGTGACAATTTACATTGTCCACCTCTATTATTATAAAATATTGTAGTTACACTAAATTGCAATTACTACAACTATACCAAATCTCTGCATTTTATTCTTAAACAAATAAGAACTTATATAAATCTATTCTATTAAACATCATAATTTTAACGGGTCGTTACAATCTCCCCCACTCAAAACTTTTCGTCCCCGAAAAGGAAAAGAAGGGAGGAGGAAGAATAAACAGTACTTTTTATTTCAATTTTTAATTTATAAACAATATTTTCCTGGATTAATCCTCCTAAATGAAATATTCCTGTTTTATAATCATTATATCCTTTAATGCTTGAGTTATTAAAGTTGGAAAAATATTTTAACAAAATTCTAAGTCCAAAATTTTCGAAAATTTTTGGCAGAGTCTCCTTTGTACGGAGGGACTCTGGAGAAAATATAATATCCAAATATACAAGTATATTACATATATAATCAAAATATTATATCCCAACACGGGAAAAATATATAAAATATCGCTTTAAACGTAATCCGAAAACGTACCTATTGTCGGGCAATATACGCTTTATTATTTTGGAACCAACAGCAGTAGCAGTTGCTTCCAACACCTGTACTTACTAATAAAATCTAAAAGGTTAAATATTTATTTTAAATGAACTATTCAAGTGGATTCAATCATTCATACTCAATCAAATGCAACAACCATACATTTTAACAAACAGCACAACCACATACAACAACCCATCATTTAAATCAAACGACAATTAGTTGTTCGGGTTCAGATTCTGAAGTTGTACGAATGAAGAATAACTATCAAGTGCATCCGTTGCTCAACAGCCTAAGATGGAACAAAGATAGATTATTTGTAAATCTAACAACTCCATAATTCCTTACCCAACAACATACATCAACCAACAATTCAACCCAACACCAAAATAGCTGATTATACATTCATTTCATAATTCAGTGTTTTGATTTTCTTCCCTTTATTTATGGAGGAATTCCTTTATTTCTTACAAGTTTTATTTTCCAATTATCACCAAATTCATTATATTTGTATTTCCTTTTTATTACTTAAGTTTTCTTTTTATCACTTAAGTTTATAAAATAAATTCTCATTAATAACAACAAATATTTTGAATCTCTTCACTTGTAAGATTTCTTTTAAACTTTAAATCTACTAACATTCATTAATTATGAATTGCAGTCATTAAAATTTTCCTACTTTCCATTATATTAGAGTAGGGGAGATAAAACATACTTAAGTGAATACTCATATAATAAATTCTTATTTTGAATTTCATGTTATATACTAAGGTTCATATCATCTATTAATAATTCTTAACTTTATTTTCAGTAAAATTTCAATTATAACCTTAGTTTATAGCATTTAATTCTTATTATAACAGTAGTTTATTGAATACTTCGTTTTCTAAATTCCTACTTGTAAAATATTCAATTCTTGTTTCTTATTTAACATTTCAACTTTTAATTTTTGGGTAAGTTATTTATGTTAAAGAAAATGCAATTGAACCTTATACAAGTTAAATCTCCATTCCTTTAATTAAATTTAATGTTTATCCATATTACCCTTTGTCTCATATGTATGCAAATTCCTCTTTATAGCTTTGCAGTTATTCTCTTATTTCAATTAGAGGTCTCAATTCATTTATTACTTAACTTTTATTTCACTAACAAATTTTAAACAATTAATTAACGGAAAAATTTAGAATTAAATACCGGGTTAAATTTAAATTTATTTCAAAATAATAGATAAATAAGTTCTTACAACTCAATATCTCTAATTATAGTTAGAACAATAAAAGAAAATTTTAGAAATTTCAAAATAAATCTGCAGTAGAATTTTCTACAGTGGCCTTTCCCCTTCGAAACTCGAAAATGAAAGTCGATGATGCGGCCGTCATCACCGAATTTATTTTCCAGCGACAGAGAGGAAAGTACAGAATTTAAATTTTTCCAAAATCTCCTTTAAAACAATTCTTCCAATTTATACGAAATATTTATATAAGAAAATACTTATAAACCAAATCAATAAATTTCACAAATTCTTTGAAAGCAGATTTGGAAAAATCCCGGACTTAAGTTCTAAAATCTCCAATTTGATTTATCATAATTTCAACTTAGCTTCAGTTATTATAGATATTTTTATTTTCTAACACCCAATCTATAGCAACCAAATATATATATATCTTTATAAAACTATTTTTATATATAGAAAATATAATAGGAAAAATTATTTCATTCACCTATATTAAAAACAAATATTATGTCGGTCTGTCCTATTAAGTGTTTAGAAATCCCTATTGATGACATAGCGTCCCATGCATCAACCAGAATTTATAAATACAAAGCGGAACAGATTAACACAATATCAAAACTTTTTATTAATACTAACAAGTACGCTCTCTCATATATATACACTCAGCGACTCCCATAGGATATTTCTACCCTATTAACAAAGAGTCAAACCCCACAAAGCCAAGGTTTATCGCTAAACCAAGGCTCTGATACCAACTGTAACATCCCGCCTTTTTGCACACTTTAAACCGACACACGTGCCAATTCAAAGCATACGCAAGGGCGGATTGTTATGGGGTAAATAAGAAAAACAGAGAAGGAATAAAACAAATAGAATCTCACAGCGGAAGGATAAAATATAATAATAAATATACAGTTCAAAACAGTTTACAAAACAGTTATTTCACTTATACAATGAACATCAGAGTCACACATACCAATACAACAATGCAGCGGAATATAAAGAGTATGTGGTGTAATACTATATATAAATAATGCTGAATCTTCGTCTTCGTCCTCCAAGCTAAATCTGCTATCCTGAAATGCTCGGACTGACCCGAGCGAATTTGAAAAGACAAAAACACTCGAGTCAGACTAGAATATCTTATGTGAGTTAAATAAACAAAAATAAATATGAGTACAGTAACTCAAGAGATGCTCGGGATTTACATCTCCTAAGGATCCGTTAAACTATTTACTATGTAGTATATTGCGCTATTATAGTAGTGTCTATTTATAAAATAAACTTACTTTTTAATAGCGTTAAGGGGTTACCCATATAGCCCTTAACACGTAATAGTCCCAGTAGTCCATCCAATATCATAGTCCCTCCTGATCGGGAAGCCACTAGAGGATACCACACGGGCTACGGGAGAAAACCAAACTCGTACAAGGCGCGATAGGGTAGGTGACACGGCACAACTAGGCAATGCCAGGGTAGATATACCAATTACGCTTCCGGGCCGATGGTAACGCGAAGCCGCAGCAACCGCCCACCTCGAAACAACTCCCCAAATCAAAAAAAATAGAAGTGGCCACTGAATCAATCCAAAGTCATAGTATAATATCGAAGAGGAGTGTCCGATCAGAGGAATGACCTCATTAACCCGTCGATCGCTCCTGTTTTAGCCACCTTATGCCAACTCACGGGAGTCGGGTCCACGTATTTACCTTACAGGAATCGTCGCCACCAACCTACTTCATTCTGGAATCTCCACCGCGTACACGGTTAGTCAAAGTGGTTTTCGGTATCGACAGAGAGTATGTCCATATCCGATCCCGGTCTCTTTGCCAACCCATCGTTATTATAACACCGCGGTTATTTAAAAATAGTTTATACTTTTAAACCAGAATATAATCCATTTCAAAACCATAATATTACGATATCATTCCAAAACCCAAAACCATATTTTACCACTTATCCCAAATATAATTCCTTTCCAATAATAAAAGGCTTTAACTTCATAATATCTGAAAATCGAATATTTTCAAAGCATAATATTTTTGGAAATCCATAATTTCAAACCCTAACTTTTAAAACTCAAATGGTTTGGATATTCAACGGTATATGAATTTCAAAGGCTTAACTTTACTGTCACTTTGTAAAGAAATAAGTTATATGGCTTTATGGAAATATTTCTTTATCTAAAGTTAAAACCATAATTTAGATATCACTCTTAAGTTCCAAAACCATTTCAATTTCCATATATATAAATCCATTGGAGTATTAATATTCAAAAACTAAAATTGGAATATATTCTTTCAACAAATTAAATGTTTTATTATTTAGTTTGAATATTCACATAAATCCTTAAACAACTCCAATTTCTAGTAATAAAACATATGTATTTTTCGATTCCAATTATATTAGAATATTTTTCCAATTCAAATTCATATTAGAATATTCATTTCAATTTTTCTTGGGAAAAATCCAATTATAAATATCATATCTTAAATTTCCAAACTTAACATTTAAACATATGATATAAATTTATCCAACTCCATTTTCTAAATTTTCTTCCATTTTACTAAGGGAATTTATACACCTTTTTATTTCAAAATTTCCAACTTTTCATGTACATAAATACGGAAGAAAAATATTTATACAGTATAAAATTTAAGATTATTATAAACCGTATTCCATCCAAACCATAGAAATCACATTAAAATAGTTATATATAGACCGCGGTGCCTGTATATAATTTTCTATCCTATGGTCAAGTGATACGGATATTTATCATTTCAATCCGCAATTTAAAAATAAAACTTTGCGGTTTTATCATTTCAAACCACAATCCCGAAAAATGAAATATGCATGATAAATTTGCAATTTTAATGATATGCAATAAACATTCATTCATCAACAACATCCATCATCCAATCGCAACCATCAACCAATTTCAATCAATAACAGTATATATCTATGAACATATACAACAGGTAATAACTGTCAGTTTTTTTCCAAATTAAATTTATCAACTATTTATCTAACAGTTTACTCAATATAAATTTACATAACTGTTAACTAGCAGTTCTTATGCAAACAATAATTTCTAACAGCCAATTAATATGCAATCAATCAATTTAAATTAACAGCTAAATTCAAAAAATGCAATTCAACAGATATGGATGAAATAACATGCCCAAAAGCTCATAAATAAATTTCTATTCATTTCTAAAATTTATTTAACAAACATAAAAGCTTCTAGTAATCGTGAGTGGGTTAAAACACTCACCTTTTGAATTTAAATCGAATTTAAATTCGATTTAAACCCAAAAATTCGCCCGTCTCAGAATTTGTCCAAACCAGCGTCATCAAGTCCGGAATTAAATTACGAACCTAACAAAAAAAACCGTTCGTAAAACGGGTATCGTATGAAAAAGTTATTTGGTTTTATCGAGTTGAAATTCAAATATAAATTAATAAAAAGGAACATAATCACCTCAACAAACAAAACACGTCAGCACTGAGATCCAATCACGTTTCTCCTTCTCGTGAGACTCAGGCTGTTCGAACGCAAACCCTAAGTTGACTGAGCCGCCACCATCATCGAATTTGCTCACCTCCCACGGCCATCTTCAGGCTGATCAGAGCACGGCAATCGAAACCCTAGGTCAGGCCGCCCCCACCTCGAGCAGTCGCGAAGCCTCCGGTCGCCCCTCCTGTTACGCGACCGCCGCGCCTCTTGAGCCAATTCCTGGCGAACTCGCTTAGCATCTAGGTGAATTGGTACCAGATCCAAGACCTGCACGTCACCAGCTCCGCAACGATGCCTCCCGATCGACGATTGGGCAAAGATCCACCGTTGGATCGACCAAGATTCCAAACGAACGGCCGAGAAAGAACTGCAGATTCTGGACAAACGACGCCTCGAAATCAGAAACGAATTGCACCAGAATATTACGCATATCGAAAACATTGACATATATTTTTTTTGGATTTTTAGGAGGACTTTGAATTTTCACTTTGTTTTGCAATTTGAAATTTGATCTGAGATGTATACATTGAGGAAGAAAGAGGGCTGAAGGAAATGAACGTACAGACAAAGACAATAAGGAGGAGGCTAGGGTTTATGATAGCATATATATAGGTTGGGCTGGGTTAGAATGGATGGGCTAGATAGATGAACGTACGGAACAAACAAAGGCCCAAAAAGCTCGTTCTGACCCCGGAACGAAATTCGTCAAACCCATATATCGAGATAGGTATTTTAAAATATTCTGAACGCGATGGAAAAAGTTTCGTGACCAAATTTGATCGTATGAAGAAGTTATGCTGAAAACAAGATTTTCAAATTGATTTCAAATTGATTTTAATAAAATTGATTTCAAGGCGTTTCGCGTCCGTACGATCAAACGACAAGTCCGATCGATACGAAAATTGAAACCTTATAATAATTCACCGATACGGATCCGATGAAACTGGTTTCGTCGAAATCCGAGTCCGTGACAAAAATGGCTATTTTTAATATTTATTAAATCAATTTACTAAATCACAAAAATCAAATTTTATTATTCAACTCCCAATATTGGCCAAATTTCATTATTTCTATAGTTCAATCAATTCCAAATTATTTACCAAGCTTGGATGTGAATTAAAACCTATAAATGTCTCAATTTGAAGTGTTAATTTCTGCATTTTTTTATTATTATTTGGGAATTATAAATTATATTCTAAACTCACTTATTAAAGCTTATATCTTATACTCTCAATCAAAATCCAATTAGATAAATAGATTTGATTTCCATTCCAATTCATTTGATTTCAAATAAACTTTTTACCATAAATAAAATTCCAAATTATTAATAACTTTATCCCCATTTCCTTTATTTTCTTAACTATTATCAATTCCAACCTTAATGAGTTCAACCTTAAAATTGTTGATTGATTTTATTAAATTCACTTCCTTTCTATTATCCAAAGTTATTGATGTCAACTAACATTAGTTTAGGATTTCACTCCAATGTTTGAAATTTTCATTTTACTTTAATAACGTAATAATTTACGTTTAATTCCATTTATATATGTAGTAAGTACCATTTGTTGGATTTAATATTCAGATTATAAATAAAGTCTTGCTTTCTAAAGTTGTATCAACTATGGTCCAACTAACTTGAATTAGCCTTAACTTAAATTTATGGACTCAACTATTGCAACAAATCCAAATAAACAATAAGGCTTGATTCCTATATTAACTTCTTGTTTTCAATTAACTTTATATCCACATGATTTCAATGTATAATTGACACTTTTATATCCACTTGATTTCACCATTTCATCTTTTATTTATTAAATCCACTATAGCCAAATGTATGAATTTAACATACATAAATATTTTCAATCTCAACTTAAATTCATTTAACGTAATCATAAACGTTTAAATTTTCTTAATGGCAGAAATCCAATTACCTCCATTCTTTTATTCACATGGATAAAATCTGGTTTTAAAACTTTACTATAACCCATAGTCTCATTTTATTAGGAATATACACTACCTGTAAAGTAAATTTTTCTCAGCAAAGATCTTACACACTATGTTCCGTAAAATTAGATTTCACAAATTTAGCTACTGCATTTTCTAGTTTAAGTAACATAAAGGTTATATACCTTGAAATCATTCTAAATTTCCCAACTCAATTTACAAGAAACAAGAATAGGTAACATATAATAGTCGTTTACTCCAAATTCTAGTCACCTAAATAGGCTTTTACTACATGCAAATAAATGTTACTATTTATTTTCATAGTACAAATCTCAATAATTATTCCATTTAAATTTGCTTAGGCCATTTATAGTCCACTATACATATCTACATAAATGGGCAATTTATTCTATTTTATTAAGTATCAATCCTATTTAGTCCTGTTATATTTTTATGCATTCTTCTCTTTTACTTTACAAAATGGAATAACCCTTTAAACTCATCCCTTAATAACAAAACCGTTATAAATCCAATAAATTCCCAAAAATCGAAGTTTGTACACATTTTCACAACTATCATGATTTCTTACAACGTTGAATTTATTAAATGACCATTTATTAAAGTTAAATTCCTTTAATTGAATCAATGCTTATTATTATATATATTTCATTCTTACCATTATAAATTTATTAACGTATTTACACATTTCTATCTTTCAAATATTAATAACCCAAACTGATTACAAACACTGTTTCTATAAATTTTCATAAATTTGTTCCACTATACTTTTGTTTACATAAAATAAATTCTATGTTACTATTAGTTTTCTTTTTTCTTTACTACAGACATAAATTATTACTATCTACACTAATTACATCTTTATATTAATGAATACCATTAAAGTAAATATTCATATTAACTTTTACAGATTCAACTTAAATTTGTTTCTTAAAATTACTTCAAATCAAGTTGTGACAATTTACATTGTCCACCTCTATTATTATAAAATATTGTAGTTACACTAAATTGCAATTACTACAACTATACCAAATCTCTGCATTTTATTCTTAAACAAATAAGAACTTATATAAATCTATTCTATTAAACATCATAATTTTAACGGGTCGTTACAATTTCGATTCCCAATTCGAATTTGATTCAAATAAAATATAGTCGAATGAAGATCACTCACCTATATTCCGGATTTTGACTTAATTAGCAGTGACAGTATAAAGAGACAGTAGCAGGACTTCAAATCAGCAGTAGAAAATATCGCGTAGGAGGCAAGGATGAGCCGATGATGGCTGATCGAATACCCGAGTATGTAGCGATGATCATTTAGAAGGCGTTGATTTCTGAAACCCTAGCTTGTGTGCGACTGCATCCCCTCACCTTCGACGTCTTCAACAACGCGACAGTCGCGAGCCCTAGCCCCACTCCACTGTACTCGAGTCGAACTCGATTTCATGGCTCCTCACAGTTGCCACGATTCAACGCGCTTCGGCCTTCTTCGATTTCAACTTCATTCTTCTCTCTTTTTTTTTTTTATTCGAGACTGGAAATCGTGATTTAGGGATTTGAACGAGAGGGAAAAGAGAGGGATTTGGAAAAAGAAAGGGTTTCGGCATTCTTTCCATTGTTCGTTCCATTCCTCTGCAAGCAACGGGAAAGATATACCCTAAAGTGGCTTCGGGTGCACGCCAGAGCAAAATCACGTGAGTGGAGTGATGTAATTTACTTTAATTAGGTTTATATGATCGAATATTGAAAATATTTCGTTTAGCATTCTCAAAATCTCGAACTTCGAATCAGATATGCCGACAGACATTTATAAGGTTTTACCCACGTTCCGAACACAATGGAACGTGTTTCGAAAGCTAATTTGATTGTATGCGCGAGTTACGGAAGAAAACGATCGATTTTAAATCAAATCGATTAAATAGTTTTCTAAGCGTTTTGAGTTGCCAGGGTCAAACGACAACTCCGATTGCTACGAAAATTGAAATCCGATAATAATTAACTATTACGGATCCAGTGGAACTATTTTCGTCAAATTCCGAGACTGTTCCTCGGAAGGCTATTTTTAAATTCAATTTAAACGATATAATTTAAAAATTAAACAAATTACCTTTAAATCGAATTTTAACCATTCTATTATCTTCAGTAACATCATTATAAATTTTACGAGCCTTCAAACTATTTTAAACAGGCTTAGAATATCAGATTCAACAATTTACCCAATTCAATTATTAAATTCAATATTTAAACTATATAATTCAATGATTTAATTATCAAGCAAATATTGATATCTCGCATTCAAGTTAAAATTAACTTGTAAATAATTTAAAATTAATTGACTATTCAAATTAAAATTGCTAGAAAGGTCAGGTCGTCACATAGGCCTTGCACTGCGAAGAGCCCTGTCCTAAATCATCTTCAAGATATCTCCAACTCGAAAGCTTATGCCGGTTCGAAGTGGTATCGAATAATATGTCTAATCCTGGTCTATCCTAACCGACAAACAATTCAACCGGAGTTTCAACAAAGCACAGTTAAGCAAAAGTACCCACTAAGCCTCTTTAATTCATCTTTCATTAATTAAACTACTTTGTAAAACTTGTATTAAAATTACTTTTACAAAGATATATTCACAAAACCTTCTCCACTCTTTTCAATACTTGAAAAATATTGATATACTTATCTTAAATATATAAGTATACTCACAAAGCATTTTAGTTTTATAAAACTTTAAAAACTTTCCATATACTTATATCAATTGTATAAGTATGTTACAAAACACCACTTTTCAATACATAGAAAATATACACATATACTTATCTCAACGTTATCAGTATATTCATAAATCTTAGGAAATATTTCATTTCCAAAACCATACTTATTTGGATTAAAACAAATGTCGTTTAAACATTGATAAAAATAATAAACCTAAAACACTTCTCTTTTGGTAAAAGTAAACATATCGTATAGAAACTAGACCAAATATACTTGCAACCATTTTCCAATTTCAAACCGTACTATCCCTTGATTAAAAATGAAATCGGACAAGTTAGAAAACTTCATCGCCTCGATATACATTCTTAATTCTCAAGATAGAGACCAATTTCCGTACCTCGAAATTTGGTGTTGAGTATGGAAAGAGCATATTCCATACCACCTTAATTTAAAATGATAATTATGGAGATCAGGTCTCATTCTTCTTATAAATCCTTTTTATACACCTCCTTAATCAAAAATCTTATATTTAAAATTTGTTAAAACATTGCTTGTAAAATTGCTTTATAAGTATTTAAACATTATTGTAACCATCTTTGATAAATCTCTAAATTTATTTAATAAACTCCTATATAAATATCCCTTACTTTTATAAAATCCTTTATACAACTTCTTTAATTAAATAGTCATTTATAAAACTCATTTTTTTGTTTCCCAAATTTATTTGCAACTCTTTTATGAAAACTCCAAATTCGCTTATAAAAACTCCTTTTATATGTTACTCAATATAATTGCAAAACTCCTTTATAAAACGAACTCCAAATATAGTCAAACTCCAAATATAAATCAAACCTCCAAATAGTATTATAAATCTCTTATACTTTCTATAACATGATCATTCCATAATTTGTAATAAATACACAACTGTGATTTATTCCTCCAATTTATCAAACTGATAATATTTCCCTCTTGTATAAAATACCATTTATAAACATGTTCCTTTATTTATAAAATACCACTTATAAATATCCCTTTAACTTATAAAATGCCATTTAATATTTGTTCTTTTACCATAACACTTTCTATAAAATGTTTCATAAATATTTATTCCAACATATTTTATTTTCTTTAAAAATAAATATTCAAAATAAAAGATAGGCTTTGAAATAAACATTCATTATTATAATAACCTTTCTATAGAGATTAATACTTTCCAAATAATTTTTAAGTTTTACAGATATACACATATTAGAAAAGAATAATAAAAGAAGATGAAATAAAATAGAGATGTTTCAAAAACCAATTTTTGAATAAAACATCTTAAAAAATCCAAAAAGGTCATATTTAAAATCATATTTCCAAATCGAAACTATTTCCAAACCAAACAGTAATTAATAGTATTTTTAAAAATACTATATCGAGGCCAATATTTACTATAGCACTTACCCAATGCTAGTACTATCATTTTCCCTAAAAAAAGTTCAACTTTTAACATATATCAGTGTCACATCCAATATCGCCAAACATCAAATTGTTGACATTTAACCATCTATATAATTGAAATTAGTTTCAACAGGTATATAGCTGGATTTAAAAATTCACAACAGTGAGAAATCTAGATTTCTCTATAAAATTCCTTATTCAATTTAAATGTCATTCGCTTTTAAAAGCGGATATTTAGCCCAATCAACCAATAAATCATCCAAATATAAACAGTAAATCTTATCCACTATATAGCATATTGATTATCCAAAAAGGTGAGTTTAACTCATCGAAATTTAAGTGGACGCTTAGGCATTCCAGTTTGAACTAAAGTCGATCGACGTTTGATTTTCGCCTAAAATTTCACTTGCTCCAATGTCGAAGAAATCAGTTTCATTGAGTAGTTACCGCCATAACACACGCAATGCAAAAGACCGCGTCTCGATAAGACTTTGTATAGAAAAGTTATTGATTTAATAAGCTATCGATTTAATCAAATAATTAAATTACACTAATATTTTTTATGGGAAACTAATTACTCTATTTAAAAACTAATCTCTCCTTCCTCCAAACACTTCTCGCCTAAACCTAAAGCTTCCTTTCACCATTTTCGTCGCTTCTTACCAACATACAATGAGTTACCATCGACTAAAACCCAAACGACCATCGCCATCGTTCACCCCTTCAAGAGCCACACCGGATCACACCCTAAACTTCACCACCGACCCCTCCCACCCCCATGTGACACATGACCTCCAGCTCTAACTTTTGACTTACCGTGTCGCACCACCTCCAAACCATATCGGACTTCACCCAAATGACACCATTGGACCTCCATGATGCGAGAAACACCCTACCCCCTTTGTTCCACTCAACGCTGCATAAAAATAAAGAAACATCAAACCTTAGTTTTAAGCCTTTACCATTCAACGAGTCGAGCACTCTAAAACATCATTGTAAGCTGCCAAACAACACAAGACTAGTAGATCTACCACCCATAAGATTAAAGACCTAAGTATTATAAAATATTATGGGCATTTTACTTGTTTAGGATTTTTTTAAGGTAGGTTTTTTTAACATTTTTGATCTTACTGGAAGGTGGATGGAAAAGTGAAATAGAAAGGTGCTGAATTATATTAAGTGCTAGCTTATACTTATTCATCAATTGCTAGCATCTTGCTGCACAAAATTATATTCGCGTATGGACCGCGAACGGTAAAACAAAAATTCATTCACAAACAAAAATGCGGTATGATCCCAAGTCAATAATAATGTACACTAGTTACCATATTCTTTAAAATCACAGAAACACCATCGTTTGTCGAAAAATCGCTAAACGAAAATTTAAATATTTTCCAAATTAATAATTATGGAAAAATCAAATAAATTAAAATAAAATTACGTCATTAAAAATCGAGTCATTATACTAATAACTGTTTTTAAATTATTTATTGAATTTGAATCAAATTTGAATATGTAAATAAATTAAATATTTCAATTTGAAATGTTAAAATTTTTGGACATTATATTCTTCTCCCATTAAAGGAATTATGTACTGGAAATTCCCAAAGGAAGAAAAGTGTCTTCGAACCCTTAGTTTTTGTAAACTTCTAGCTCTTAGGCTTATCAAATCAATTAATAAAAATGGATTACTTAAACTTTAAACTTTTTGGAGTTACGGAACATTTCGGTAGCACCTCCTTTGCGTGATTTTATAGGAAAAAATATAACTCGCCACTACAGGACCAAATAAATAAGAGAAAACCAAAGCCCAATAGTAGCTTTGATGCCCCACCTGTATACTCACACTAGCCAAGGACACTACAGAGTAATGTCGTCGACTAGCACGAAGAATAAGGCTGTTGAGGAGTGACCATCTGTGTAATTGCTTTGTGCGAGTACCGATATGTCAGATAGTATTACATGCATTTCGTTTCAAGAGGAAATCTAAAACATCAATGACAAACTCAAAACTACTACACAGTGGCTATGTGATATTCAGAAACAAATATAAAATAAGTATAACACAAATCAGTCACAGATATTCATATCACTAAAGCGGAAACAGATATGAATACAACACATAGAAGTGTACATCAAAGTAGTGGTCATACATATCCACTACATCACAAAAGAATAGGTACAAGTGCTCGATAAAAATATGTATACATCAAGGAGTCCCTATCTCGAATGTATAAAAGCAAAAACTACTAAGCTAAAGTAGTTAGTCAAAAGTCAAAAGCCAGCCTCTGCTAAGAAGTCAAGTGGAAGCACCTCTAACACCTCGGTCCGAACCTAGTATTATTTAAAAGGAAAAATAAAAAATGGATCAATTTATATATAATTATCATATAAAATGAGATAGCATAAGAGATATGGAAAATATATATGATAACAGCAAAAATCATACAATATATCAAGCTCTCTCAGATCAGCAAAAAGAATATCATGTTCTTTTATTTATTCACCAAACCACAAATATTGATAGAACTTATCAATACAATTCGCAAAAAATTGGTGAAACACAAATTCCAGAAATCAATAATTAGAAATCCAGAAAACATATAAGGGGAGGCCTATCACAAACGGGACACTTTCCTATGGGTCGCTAACCCATAAAAATACAGGGCACAATCCCCCCTTGGGGACTAATGAGCCAAACATCGATGCACCTAGAAAGATATGCCCCATGCACAGCCGAACATCGACGCACCTAAAAAGATACGCCTCATGCACATACTTATTGAGCCGAACATCAACACACCTAAGAAGATACGCCCCATGCACATACTTATCGATCCGAACATCGACGCACCTAGAAAGATATGCCCGTGCACCACTTTATTGAGACGATTGCTCCACGAATGGTCAAAAGGCCATGGGTCGTTAGCCCATAAAAACGAGACGAAGCTCCATAAATCGAGGTACAGTTCCCCACGTGACAAAGAGACATCGCATATGGCTAGTCTAAACCATGAAATGATCACTGTTGATCAATAAAAAATGTAAATTACACTAGGCTAGTAAATAAATGAGTTTAGCTTTATGTCCCATAACCACTGGCTTAACTTAAATATTTACGAACAAAATGTAGATTTCCACTCAAAAATTGTCATGAGATTTCAATCGAACAAGTCCAAAAATTAATCGACGAAGTAAATATAAGCGTTTCATACCACTTGTTTTGCTAAGTCGTTTAAATAGATTTCTCATACGAATGTGATAAAGGTTTGTATATACTAATAGATTGGAAAACAGTTTTAAAAACGAGCTTTGTATTAAAAGTAATGTTGAGTTTGAGTATTTACTACTAGTATATAAACCTTTGTATTTAAAAGTGACAAATCACAGAAATGATTGTAAAAGCAATTTATCACCAAAAATCCACATTCGACAACGTGGATTCAAACCATAAAAATCGATATCAAATCCAATCAAATGGATATTACCAAAAATCCATAAATGAAGTCATCAAAGTCGATAATAATTAACAGCAACTAATTGGATCAACAAAAATCGATAAAAATTGTAAATCCATTTAAAACAGCCAAAATAGGCAAAATTGCACAGGACCAGATGTCTTGTTGGGTTAAATCAGACGTCTCAATTTTTTCTCATCCATTTTTTTTCTGCATTTGTTATTTTTTTTCCAGTGATCCCTATAAGACCTTTGGACTTTTCAACCAAACGTCTAGATTTTCCTACCGGGCAAAAATCAGCCTAGCCTAAAAAGGGCAAAAATCCAAATCGGAAGCGATCGAATGAGCGATGGTTGCTAGGGATTTATGCCAATCGACAGCACAACCCTATAGGCTCTTCAATACACCACCAAAAACATGGCCAAACTTCCAAGATAGGATCTTTAAAGGTTTTGACTTTAAAATACCAAAAATGGAAATTTCACCAAATCAATTCTAATCAAAAGCAATTGAACATGAAATAGATGTTAGGAATACATACCTAACAACAATGAAAGCTATAGATATAGATGTGAGTTTTGTTTAAGAACTCACCTTTAAACCCAAATATAGAAATGAGAAGCTCTAAAACAAGCAAAGATTGATTTCTCTTCAACAACACCTCTAGAATCTTCAATCCATTATCAAATGAAATGAATTTCCTAAGTTAGGTTATAGGGAATTCTGAACATTGAAGAGGGATTGAAATGGAAAAGGTGAAGAGGATGCTTACCTAAGCTTCTCTTTGATTTTAGAGCTATAACTTGAATTTTCTAAGAGAACTAGGGCTTAGGAATTTCTAATTTCCTCTCTTTTCCCCCATTTTTCCATTTGCTTGAGTGTTAGAAAATGTTATGAATGAATGTAGGGGAGTGGAGTGGGAGTTATTAAGTAAAGGAGTTGGGTTCTCTTGTTGGGTTAGTAGGCTGAAACACAAACCCAAAGCCCAAAATGAAAATATCAAAATTCTAATCAACTCCAAACATATTGATGTTTATACTCAAAATGATCGCAAATGCCGTTTTGGACTTAATGGAAGTGGTCCCGAGTCCAGATTTGACCGTTTACAGGGGTCAAATTTTGCACTTCAAATTCAACTAACGGTGCTATATTTAAATAAAACATTTAAGTATATAATCGTAAAATATGCAGGTTGTTACAGACTCCCCTCCTTAAAGAAATTGCGTCCTCGCAATACTTAAGAAGAAAATAAAGAGTAATAACCACTCTAAGGCATAACCACACAAAAGAAAATTTTGAAGTGAGAAGTTCACCTTTAGAAGCACGAGAGAGTAAGTCCGGAATTTTTCGCTTGATGAATTCTTTGGATTCCCAAGAACAATCCTTAGGATTTGCAGACCATTGAACTTTCACAAGCATAACATCTTTATTTCGAAGGCATTTACCTCTGTAGCAACGATACGAATAGGATGTTGCTCATAAGTCAAATTAGGTGGAACTTCAATTTCTTCAATAACACCAGGCTCAAGAATAGAATCGGAATCTCTAAGGCATTTTGGTAGTTGAGAGACGTGTAATATATCATGAATGGCAAAAAATTGAGTCGGTAATACAAGGCGTAAGCCATGGAACCAATGCGTTCAGTGATGGGAAATGGGCCAATCTATTGAGATGATATTTTCCCAATCGACTGAAATGCACAACACCTTTCATAGGTGAAACACGAACAAATATCAAATCTCCCACAGAAAATTCCAAATTCCTTCTTCGGTTAACGGCATAGGATTTTTGTCTACTTTGAGCTTCTTTCATCCTATGACGATAAGGTCAATTTTTTCTGCGGCATCACGAATAAAATCTGGACCTAAAACCATCTTCTCACCGGCTTCAAGCTAACACGAAGGAGATCAGCATGGCCTTCCGTAGAGTGTCTCGAAAGGTGACATACCAATACTAGATCATAATCAACTTGAATTCGGGACAGCTATTCGAAATCTTAGGGAAAGACTTGATTTGTTATCTCATGTCCGCTTTTCGTGAAAAAAGACCAATCGAAGGGGAGGGTTTCTTCAAATGAACGGCCCTGTCATCTCTATTAAGATGATTTCACCCCGTCATATGTTCATTCTAATATCTGGAACACGGAATATTATAGGAACACTTTTTAAGGAATCCTTTATCAATGGTTGTTAATAGCCGACTTTTTCAATAAATTTTTGTTACAAAGAGATCTATTGGCCGCTGCGGATCATTTGATCGGGATTAAATTTAGAATGGATACATTTGATGATATGAATCGAGAAAAACTGCTATTCGATGGTGTTTTGTTAAGTTTTTTTTATTATGATTAAAAATAAAATTTAGATATAAGGAATAAACCGTGGATAAATCCATGCAACCTTTTCTCAAATCCAAGCGATCTTTTTATAGGCGCTTTCCCTGATTAAATCGGGGGATCAAATTGATTATAGAAACATGAGTAGCGTCTAACCAAAAAAATCCTTTCTTCTTCTAATTTTTCTATCTACCCATTCATTTCCAGCGGATTCTTCATCTCCTAATTCCTTCTATTCTACCAATGAATTTTCTATAATAATTCACAAATCTAAATCGGCTAAATGTTCTCTAATAGCACCTGCTCTTGTAGAGATTTCTCGATTTCGAAAGGTCTCAAAGCCTTGGGTAGTAAAAAAAGTGGGATGTTGTATTTCCAGGATTGGATTTCATACTTGAATAAGCCACGTAATTGTAGGAAAGTAGGCCTTCCTTTTCCCATCGATCTCTTTTTCTAGGCGGTGTGATTTTATCAGAAAGAAAGGCCTCACGGAGGGAATGTAGGGCTTAGCGATGGAGTGCGGATAGAACCACTAGAAGGGTGTTAGAAGCTATTATTATAAGAAAACTCAACAAGAGAAATATGATCTACCCAACTTCCACCAAATCAAGAACACATGCACGAAGGAGATCTTCAAGAGTTTCATTCACACACTTCGTTTGTCCGTCGGACTGAGGATGATAAGCGGTGCTAAAATTAAGCTTCGTTCCCAAAGCTTTTTGAAGACCCTTCCAAAATCCACTAGTAAATAATAGATCACGATCTCTAACAATAGAAGTAGGAACTCCATGCAATTTAACAATTTCTTTGACATAAAGTTTGGCCAAAAGGTACGGTCCAATTGGGCCGAACGAGAATAAAATGGGTGAATTTTGTAAGTCTATCTACTATCACCCATAAACTGTCGTGACCTGAATAAGAACGGGGAAGATCGTCAGTAAAGTCCATGGAGACTTGATCCCACTTCCAAACTGGAATGTTTAAAGGTTGCAATAACCCACCAGGTCTTTGATGCTTGGCCTTTACGAGTTGGCAATTCATGCAGCGCTTAATAAAGTTAGCAATATCAGATTTTATTCCATCCAAATAATAAAGTCATTTCATGTCTACATACATTTTACTACTACCTAGATGAATAGTAAATTTAGAACAATAAGAATCTTCTAAAAAGGCTTTACGAAGATCACTAATATTTGGCATAATAAGTCTACCAAATTTTCGAATGCCTCCATGAGCATCAATATCAAAGTCTTTCAGACCATCGGTCTTATTTTTATCCCTACAACTTTGGCTAAGAAGAGCCAATTTGGGATCTTGCTTTTGAGCTTCAAGGATGCGGTCTAAAAGGGAAGGATGAGCCTCAAGGCTACACAAAACAAGAGATGAGCATGAATTGGATTCACGATCTCGAATCTCACAAGTGGACGATGTCTTGAGATCATTCCATTTGGATATCATCATGGAAACAACCGCTTGTTGCTTACGACTAAGGGCATCGGCAACATGATTTCCCTTTCCAGTAGTATAGAGAATATCAAGATCATAAGATGCAAGTAATTCAAGCCAACGTTGTTGATGCAAATTAAGTTCCTTTTGAAAAAATAAATACTTCAAAGATTTATGATCAGCATAGAGAACAAATTTCTCTCCCAAAAGATAATGACACCAAATTCTAAGGGCGAAAACAATGGCCGCGAGCTCTAAATCATGAGTGGCATATCTAGCATCGGCAGGCTTTAATTGTCTAGAAGCATAAGCGATAACACGTTCCATTTTCATAAGAACGGCTCCCAAACCAACACAACTAGCATCTGTATAAACAATAAAGTCTTGGTTCCCTTCATGCATCACAAGAATAGGAGCATCAGAAAGGAGTTCTTTTAATTTCTAAAAAGCAGCTTCACATTTATCCGACCAAATGTGCTTAACTCCCTTCTTTGTCAAACTTGTAAGAGGTATGGAATTTTAGAAAAGACTATTATGAACCAATGGTAATAGACCGCCAATCCAAGAAAGCTACGAATTTCCATCACACTCTCTGGTCTCTTCCAATTTTGAATTGCCTCAATCTTTGAAGGATCCATGGGAATTCCGAATTTAGAAATAATATGTCCTAAAAATTTCACACAGGATTTCTAAAAGTGGCACTTAGAAAATTTTGCTTTCAATTGATTGCTCCTAAGAGTTTCCAACACAATCCAAAGATGGTTTTAATGCTCTTCCTCGGTTTTAGAATAAACAAGAATATCATCAATAAAGATGAGAACAAATCGATCAAGAAAGTCTTTGAAAACTCGATTCATAAGGTAAACGAAATAAGATGGAGCATTCGTTAAACCAAATGGCATAACAAGCCATTCATAAGATCCATATATGTGTACAGAATGATGTCAAAGGAATGTTATCCTCTACAATATGAAGCTGATGAAAACCAGTTTCTAAGTCTAACTATGAAAAAGACTCTAGCACCGCTAATTTGATCGAAGGGATCGTCAATCCAAGGTAAGGGATATTTATTCTTGATGGTGAGATCATTAAGCTTGCGATAGTCAACACAAAGCCTGAGTGTACCATCGAATTTCTTCACAAAGATAGTTGAAGCTCCCCATGGAGAGGAACTAGAAAGAATAAAATATTTTCCTTCCAATTTGGATAATTGTTTACGCATCTCCTCATTTTCCTTATTAGACATACAATAAGGAGGAAGAGTGATAGGTAGAGCTCTTGGGATTAGACTAATTCTGAACCTAATTGCTCGCTTAGGTGGTAATCCTAACACGGGCTCAAATATATTAAGAAATTCATGAATAATGTCAATGAGGGAAATGACATTTTCCTCATCATCATTATCGTCATCATTTGGATTTAGAGAATATAAAGACGCAACTGAATTGGAATCTAAATCTTTAAGAACAATAGAAATCTGCTTAACAGATTGAGGATGCCGAAGATGGATATCCCTCTTGGGACATAGGATGTGGGGTTCATTATGGTTAAGCCAATCCATTCCCAAAATCACTCCGAAACCTAGGTAGCGCATAACATGCAAATCGGCTCAGAAAGCATAATCGCATAAAATAATCTCGACATCTTTACAAAGTAAACTGAGTGTTGCGGATCTACCAACCGGATTTGCAATTCTCAGTGAAGTCATCAAGCTCGTAACATTTAAAGAAAAAGTAACAACAAGTTCCTTTGATTTAAAAGAGTGAGATGCACCCGTATCAAAAAGAAATTGAATAGGATGATCACAAAACATAATAATGCGATCAAGGATAGAATGAGAAATACCTTGACCAAGAGAAGTGTTACTAGGGGCTTGCACTATATTTAGCTTTCCCTCTTTCTTGCTTTGAAGCTTGGGGCATGAAGATATACGATGACCCATACTTTTGCAATAGCGGCAATAAAAGGGTTTCAGACACCTATTTGGATAATGGTCTTTAAAACCACAATTGTAGCATATTCCATGATTAGGGATAGGATTCTTTGCTACCAAAGTTGCTTGCTTCCTTTTCTTATTAAGATTATGCTTGTACTTAATAGGCCTCTTCTTGTTGATGTTTTATTTAGTACCCACCACTTCAACATCACTTTCTTTATCGGCCTCTTCAAGCCGAAGAGCAATATCAACAAGCTGATCGAAAGAAACTTCTAGTTTCAGAAGCAAAGGCTTTTTGATATTCTTATTTATCCCATAGATAAACCTCTGATTTTTCTTCAATGGGGTATTAATATACTCGACCCTATATTTAGAGAGGGATTCAAAAGATGCGACATAATTTGTCACAGAAGATTCACCTTGAACAAGGTCAATAAAGCATCAGGCTAAAGTTACCTTTTCAGCTTCCAACACAAATTTTAACTCGAACCTTTCCTGTAATTTCTCCCAAGTTAGATCCACTTCGATAATTTTCGAAATCAAAATCTTATACCAATCTAATGCCCTTTCCTGGAGCATGCTAGAAACCACTTGACTAGATGTAGACCCATAAGATTCATGCGAGTAAAGATGCGGTCGCATGTTATAAGCCAAGCTTGGACTTCTATTACGCTTTCGCAACCCTTGAATGGCCTTCCACCCAAATTGGTATAATCACTACACAAGCTACAAACCCGAATTTAGGATGAGTAGGCTTTGGAATGGGTCTGACAGCTTGGGAGTTCTTTACAAGATCCAAAAGTTGTTCGGAAGACATGAATACGCCATCCTGAGGAGTTGCATTGGATTGACCGATGCTAGGACGGCCAGGTCTGACCATTTCTCTTCTTTAAGAAAGAAGAGGAAAATGGTTATTCTCAGAATGAACATCAAACAAAATTGGTTGATAAAACAAGGCATCATAAAAGAAAATAGGATAAAATGGGTCCTATGACTCGAATTAAATCCTAAAGCACGATTCCTAAGAGAGACTTAGGACAATGATCCTTGCTAGATTATTCAACATTGTTCCGAAGTTTGGCTCTAATACCAAGCTTTGATGCCCCACCTCTATACTCACACTAAGCAAGGACACTATGGAGTAATGCCATCGATTAGCATGAAGAATAAGGCTGATGAGGAGCGACCACTTGTGTAATTGCTTTGTGCGAGTATCGATATGTCAGATAGTATTACATGCATTTCGTTTTAAGAGGAAATCTGACACATCAATGATAAACTCAAACTACTACACAGTGGCTATGTGATCTTTGGAAACAAATATAAAATAAGCATAACACAAATCAGTCATGGATATTCATATCACTAAAGCGGAAATAGATACGAATTCAACATATAGAAGTGTACGTCAAAGAAGTGGTCATACAAGATCCACTACATCAGAAAAGAATAGGTACAAGTGCTAGACAAAAGAATATGTATACATCAAGGAGTCTCTATCTCGAATGTATAAAAGCAAAAACTACTAAACTAAAGTAGTTAGTCAAAAGTCAGATGCTAGTCCCTGCTAAGAAGTCAAGTGGAAGCACTTGTAACACCTCGGTTTGACCCAAATATCATTTAAAAAGAAAATTAATAAATGGATCAGTCTAGCTCTAATTATCATATAAAATGAGATAGGATAAGAGATACGACAAACATAAATGATAACATCAAAAATCATATAATATCTCAAATATTCTCAAATCACCAGAATATCATATTCTTTAACTTATTTACCAAACAACAAATATTGATAGAAGTTATCAATACAATTCGCAAAAAATTGGTGAAACACAAATTCTAGAAATCAATAATTAGAAATCCAGAAAACATAAAGGGGGAGGCCTATCACAAACGGGACACTATCCCATGGGCCGCTAACCATAAAAATACGGGCTACAGTCCCCCTTGGAGGACTAATGAGCCGAGCGTCGATGCACCTAGAAAGATACTCCCCATGCACAGCCAAACATCGAAGCACCTAAAATGATATGCCCCATGCACATACTTACTGAGCCAAACTTCGACGCACCTAGAAAGATACGCCCTATGCACCAAATCATTGAGCCGATTGCTCCACGAACGGTCAAAAGACCATGGGTCGTTAGCCCATAAAAATGAGATGAAGCTCCATAAATCGAGGTACAGTCCCCCATATGGAAAAGAGACATCGCATATCGCTAGTTTAAACCATAAAATGATCACCATTGATCAATAAAAAGTGTAAATTACACTAGGCTAGTAAATAAATGAGTTTTGCTTCATCTCTCATAACCACTGGCTTAACTTAAATATTTACGAACAAATTGTAGATTTCCACTCGAAAATTGTCACGAGATTTCAATCGAACAAGTCCAAAAATTAACCATCGAAGTAAACGCAAGCATTTCATGCCACTTGCTTTGCTAATTCGTTTAATAAGATTTCTCATACGAATGAGATAAAGGTTTGCATATACTAATAGATTGGAAACGGTTTTAAAAACGAGCTTTGTATTAAAAATAACGTTGAAATCATTTTTGTGAAAGAGTTTGAGTATTTACTACTAGTATAGAAACCTTTGTATTTAAAAGTGACAAATCATAAAAATGATTGTAAAAACAAGTAATCACCAAAAATCCACATTCGATGACATGAATTCAAACCATAAAAATCGATATCAAATCCAACCAAATTGATATTCCCAAAAATCCATAAATGAAGTCATGAAAGTCGATAATAATTGACAACAACTAACCAGATCAACAAAAATCGATAAAAATTGGAAATCCACTCAAAAAAATAGCCAAAATAGGCAAAATTGCACAGGACCAGACGTCTTATTGGTTTAACCAGATGTTTGGTTTTTGTCCCAGCCACTTTTTTCTACATTAGTTAATTTTTTCTTTTTCCAGGGACCCCTACCAGACGTTTGGAATTTTCAACCAGATGTCTGGATTTTCCTACTAGGCAAAAATCAGCCTAGACCAAAAACGGCAAAAATCCAAACCAAAAGCGATCGAACGAGCAATGGATGCTAGTGATTTATGGCAATCGACAACCCGGTCTTATAGGCTGTTTGATACACCACCAAAAACATGGCCAAACTTCCAAGATGGACTTTAAAAGTTTTGACTTCAAATACCAAAATTAGAAAATTCACCATATCAATTCAAATCAAAAGCAATTGAGCATGAAATCGGTGTAAGGAATTCATTCCCAACAACAATGAAAGCTATAGACATGGATGTGAGTTCAATAACTCACCTTTAAACCCAAATATAGAAATGAGAAGCTCTAAAACAAGCTAAGATTGATTTCTCTTCAACAACACCTTTAGAATCTTCAATCTGTTATCAAATGAAATGAATTTCCTAAGTTAGGTTATAAGGAATTCCGAAAAGAGGGATTGAGATGGAGAAGATGAAGAGGACGCTTATCTAAGCTTCTCTTTGATTTTAGAGTTAGAAATTGAATTTCCTAAGAGAACTAGGGCTTAGTAATTTCTAATCTCCACTCTATTCCCCTATTTTTCCTTTTGCTTGAGTGTTAGGAAGTGTTATGAATGAATGAAGAGGAGTGGAGTGAGAGTTATTAGATAGAGGAGTTGGGTTCTCTTGTTGGGTTAGTGGGCTGAAACCCAAATCGAAAGCCCCAAATGAAAATATCAAAATTCTAATTAACTCCAATCATATCGATGTTTATACACAAAAAGGTCGTAAATGTCGTTTTGGACTCAATGGAAGTGGTCCCGAGTTCGGATTCAACCATTTACAGGAAGTCACATTTCGGACTTTAAATTTAACTAACGTTGCTCTATTTAAATAAAACATTTAAATATATAATCATAAAATATGTGGGTTGTTGACTATGCGATTATATAATTTTTGTTTGATGATAACAAACATATATATATTCGTGTAAATGAATTTGGTAATGTACTATTTTATTTTTCATAGATTAAATAAATATTTGGTGAATAAAAATAAACAACACAGAATTTGAATTCAAACAGAATTTTTATTCAAACAAATATTTATTACAATTTTTGAATAGTACGAAGTTCAAGCTCTCACTATATATTTAATTTCAATTACAATACAACTTTGATTACATCACAATCTTTCATTTACAAATGTCCTCACTACATATCGCTTATTCACTCATAACTTATCTTCAACTTCATTCCAATATGTATCCAGCATCTAAGCAATCTGCAAAAATAAATATTGACATAGTAAAATTGAAAAGGAAATATTTTTTGCGGTATAAAACAAAATGTGGATTTTGAAAATAATATTTGCCTCGGTTATTTGGGTTGTTCGTCATCATTTAATTTTCAATTCATCATACACGAATAGCTTGTGACATACACAGTGTATCACTATATATGCCGCAAGGCCGTGCACACCGATATATACACTTGACAGATTTACAGGGACAGGTGAGCACAGGTCAAACCCAAATTATCGGATTCAACTCAAGTGCAATAAAATAATGTCACAACTTTCAGCACAAGGTCAAATCCGAGTTTCAAGCTGGATTCAACTCAGGTGTAATTTTGAAAAATAAACAAAATGCAAAGGTCAAGTCACTGCTATCATGACTCAACTCAAATGCAACATTGACTATACTGTCTCAAATGATAGCAAAACACAATACAACATGTCAAGAATCCTAATTGACTCGAATATCACAAACATATATCAGAGAACATATGCAAGGGTCAAGCAAGTGATATATGCAAACAACACAAATGGATGCAACAGATGTAACTACTATGCAATGCACAAAAAATAGTAGAGCATGGTCGAATAACCAAGTGCACCACTGGCCATACTACAAAGCTCAGCAGCTACAACATATATATACAGTGAACTGTGCAGTCATGCAAGCAACAGGTCGAGCACAAAGGAATGCAACAGTGTAAAGAAACAAACTCGGCAATTCTCAAGACCAATACACATGAATGTACAGTGAAAACAAATGCACCAAGTAGATGACGCAACAATAATGGAACCAACACAAAAGTTCACAATTCAACATGACAGCAAACAACAGTGCACAAGGGCAGTGACAACATAAAATGATGACCAGGCAGCAAGCATATATACAACAAAGATGAACAATTGCACCAGTACAGTCTCATTGCTACAAGCCCAAGTGCACAACCAAATAATAAACACAGCAGTATGTTGAAGCAACTCGAGCTCCAGAAGAACAATGGCACTCCAGAGAGAAATAAATGACACAATGTATAAAACTATGCATATACACAGTGAACTATATGATGAACAAGTATGAAGTGACAACATCAAAAACTATATGCAGAGTCAAGGCCGCAAATGAAATGCAAACTGTCTCGAAGAATGATACCAAAAACTACAAAGAAACCAAGTGCGTGAAGACTACATCAAGTACACAATGCAGATGCAATCATACATATATGCAGCAGAATCGAGTAATGATAGTAAAGACTCAAATGAACAAGTCAGTAAAGATTTATTGAAACCAGAAGCAACGGAGTTACCAAACTCGAAGTCAAGTGATAAAAACCAAGTCAAAATTCGGTAATATCGAAAAACAAGTTGAAGCCATAAGCTATTGAACAAGTCGAAATCGTGGTGGCCAAGAAAATTGACCGAGTTATAAATCAAAACGGTGAGTGTCAAGTATCAATTGAAAAGGTCAGAGAAATCATCAACGTTCAACAATAATCAAATGGCCGAAGAAATTTTTTTGAAACAATCAGACTAACGCAATTCGAGGAGATCGAACTCTTATATAAACCACAATCATCATCGGCAATTAATCATCGAGTTCAAGTACGAAAATCATTAAAGCGCAAAAGGATAAATTACATACCAAAAGCAAACATCGAACTCGATCAAATAGAAGCAGCAGTGAGCAACTCAAAGAAATAGTCGATCGACAAAGCAAAGACCTGATTCATCATTCGATCGAGCATCTATTATCGGCAGCTTCTAATTCATAACCCTAATTTGGAACAAAGGGAACGAAGCCCTAATTTTTAATGAGGAGGAACGAGAGAACAAAGCCGCCATTAACAAAAGGGGAACGAGCCAAATAATATAAAAGGGGCCGGCTATTTTTTTAAGTTTATGAGGGCTTTTTGTTTTTTAAAATTAGGGTTGTTTTATTTTTAATTGTTTTAAAATTTGTATTTCTTTTTAAACTGTTGAAATTTCTAGTCGTGTGACTAGGGGACAAACTACGTGGCGTAGTTTGAGAATTCGCAACTCAGTGGCTGAGTTGTGGCAGGCTTTTGAGCGTAGAGTTAGGTTAGTCAGTAGCGGGTGTTGCGAGTTTACGTGTGTAATCGTGTGACTACTTAATTTCTAGTAGAAGCCTTGGGGGCACCACGTAGGTAGGGTTTTGCCGAAGCTGGGTAAATTCTCTGTCGTTCTATTTCTGCATTTATTATCTGTGCTACTATTATTCTGTGATCTGTGTTGAAATAATTTTATAAGCTTCCGTAATTAATTTTTATAATTAATAGCATCACCCTATTCACTCCCCCTCTAGGGTGAAATCGATCCTACAAGTGGTATCAAAGCTAGGTGCAAAAGCCTTTTTGGTTTTAAAATTGATTTTACAAAAACCAATTTTTTGTTTAATAAATCTGAATTTTTAAAATGGCTACTTTTGCTGAGGGTCGTTCCAATATTATTCCTCCTGTTTTTAATGGAACAGATTTTTTGAATTGGAAATTAAAAATGGAATTTTATTTGAAATCTGTTAATATTAAATGTTGGAATATTATTGAAAATGGGTGTGATATAACCGACAAGAAAATTATCTCGATTAATGCTCTTGCTATGCATATATTATAATCTCATATTAATCAAGATAATTTTAATTTCATCTCTCATTGTGAAAATGCACAGGAAATCTAGAATACTTTCGATATAATATATGGTGCAAAAGTGAACAGCAATGAGAAATCCTCCACACCCGACTCAGTTAAAGAAATGTGCTTAACAGGATTGGTAAAAAGCAGTTGTGATGAGGATGATGATGATGGAGTAGCTGAGCTGGCATTATTAATGAAGAGATTCAAAAAGTGGAATCATAAATACGGAAATGCAGCTCTAAATCAAAAATTGAAAAGCAGAATAATCAAAGCACTGGACAACTCAGAAGAACATGGGATCTTCTATCTTAAGTACAACCAACCCGGACACATCAAGCCCAATTGTCCTCGACTTCAACACGACCAAGAAAAGAAGTCAAAAAGGAACAGTTTTGTAGCCACATGGAATAAAAGGGATAGCAGTGAGAGTGAGAAAGCAGATATGTGCCTTCATGGAAATATAACTGATGGCGACGATGACGAGCCAAGCAAGGTATCAAAACTTACTCACTCTGAATTACTTATTTATTTCCACGAACTAAATGGCTGTTTTGAACGACTTAGGGAGAAGTATGCCAAACTTGAATCATAAAAAGATAATTTGATAGAATTAAATGAACAACTTGACCAATTAGTTAAAAGCTATGAAAGTATGATCCCTAAGTGTGATAAATGTCCAACATTCGAAGAAGAAATTAGAAAATCAGAAATCAATATAAAATCACTTGACAATGAAATTATGATTTTGAAAGAAAGTGAAAATACTAGGAGAGAGAATTCTATTAAAAAGTGCACACAATTGTTAAACGAAAATGAATCTCTCAAAACACAAGTCCAACAATTGTCGACGACTTTAGATAAATTTTCAAAAAGTGAAAAATCGTTGAATATGCTATTAGGGAAGTAAACTGTTAATATGGTTAATATAATCAATCTAAAAATGTTGAAAGCAATATTAATCATGTTAATTCTATGTGCACAATTTGTAGAAAATATGGACATAGTCACAATAGTTGTTGGTATAGACCCAAACATGTGAAAACTATACCGATTCGGGTTCCAAAAGGCACAAATATAAAATCTCTCAAAGTTAAACAAATTTGGGTGCCGAAGAGAACAATTATAAATAGTTTTAGGTCTCCACAAAATTATTTTTCTAAATATTCTGCCACTAACAACCATGGACCTATAAAAACAAATAGGTCACAAAAATCTTTCATCGTGTTGGTGTGGTGGCAGGCTAAGGAACAACAATAGTGCCACTTGGATTCTGGCTGTTCCAAGGGCACGCCAAGCGACGAAGCAAATTTCCTTAGCCTAGTATAAAGGCGACAGAATCACAATGGACAACAGCGAAAAATATCGTAAAGGTAAAACAGGTAATGGTATATTTATTTGAACGATATATTAAACGTGATAATCTGCACCGTAATCTAAGTTAAATCAGCCAATAATGAGATGATGAAATAATGAAGATTTTGATTCTGACTTATTTAAAATTGTTGGCCAATTAGTTTCTTATGCCAAAAACACTATAAAAATCTCAAGATTCTTTGAATTACTTCATATGTATTAGTTTGGATTAAAAATAGTGTTTTGTTGGATGATAATACATTTAGTTATAATACGACTAACTCTATATTTATGGTTTTCTGATTATTTACATGGCTTCAATTCAAATTCAAAAGGATATCATTTAAATTGCTGTTAAAATTGAGTTTGAAATTTTTGGTGCACACTTCATGGTTTGGTCTATCAAATTCAATTAGTGATAATTTTGAGTGAAAAAGAAATTCAGATGTAGATTACAATGGTAACCTAGTTGATAGAAAAATTATTAGTGAAATGTCATTTGCTGAGACATTTAGTAACTGCATCGTTTTTCAAAGAAAATATCTGCATGTTTTTCATTTCAAATAATTTTGAAATAGTAGAAAATTTTCTTATAAATCCCCTTCTAGAAAATCATTTTTGACCTTGTTTTCAGATTGGTCATTTGTAGAAAAAATGATTTTATAATTATTTTTGAATTTGATTTCAAATGATTACATTGACTAATTTGACTCCCTAACGATTATCGAAAAGATGAATAGTGATTGAACAAGTGATGAGTGTTGATATTTATCATATATTATGACTCGAGACGGTATAATTAGTAAATTTCTTTAGAAATTTAAACAAGAGTTATAAAAAATTTTGTTGGTAAAAATTCCATGACCATCTCTATTTCTATCATATTTCTAACGACCGTCACTCATCAAAATTCTATATAGTTTGTCGATATGTGGTACTTTAAACAGAAATCATTCGTTTTTCATTTTATATTTCTTTTTAAAAAAAATAATAAAAATAAATAAATAAATAAATACCAAAGTATTCACTCTCATTTAAAAGTCCTCACGGTTATGCATGGGTGAATTACTTGGAATCTGTTATGAGCTTCCATGCTCATTTAAAAGTCTTCACGGTTATGCATGTGTGGAACACATATCAAAAAATGATTTTTAAAAAATAAACAAGTTGACTCTAATCCCATTAAAAGTCCTCACGGTTATGCGTGGTTAGAAGATACTTGAAATCATTTTTTTTAAATAAAATTAGAATACTACTAATCTCATTTAAAAGTCCTAACGGTTATGCATGGCTAGTAGATATTCAAATTCCTGATATAAATATACCACAAATAGACACAACTGTATGGTTTTATATGAGACATCATTCCCATCATTTTAAAAGTGGAATATGCGCCTAACAAAATATTTATGATTTTTGTTTGATTTTTTATTGAAATCTAATATTTGTATTCAATTGAGATTTTAATGTTAAATTAATATCGATCACTTTATCTCTATTTTCTCTAACACTACTACTTTTTTGCTGATAACAAAAGGGGGAGAGAAAAGTTAATATTTTGTCAAATAAAATCAAGCAAAGGTCAAATATTTTTCATTTGCATCTAGGCTCATTTGCATATTTTTATTTGTATGCATATATGTAGGGGGAGCTTTGTGTAGAGAGGAAGCATTTAAATAGGGGGAACAATTAGAGTATATCTATGATCAAATATATTTAACATATTCAAAATCTTAAATATATGTTTGTTATCATCAAAAGGGGGAGATTGTTGACTATGCGATTATATGATTTTTGTTTGATGATAATAAACACACACACACACACACACACACACACATATATATATATATATTCGTGTAAATGTATTTGGTAATGTACTATTTTATTTTTCATAGATTAAAAAAATATTTGCTGAATGAAAATAAATAACACAGAATTTGAATTCAAACAGAATTTTTATTCAAACACATATTTATTACAATTTTTGAATAGTACAAAGTTCAAATATATTTAATTTCAATTACAGTACAACTTTGATTACATCACAATCTTTCATTTACAAATGTCCTCACTACATATCGCTCATTCACTCATAACTTATCTTCAAATTCATTCCAATATGAATCCAGCATCTGAGCAATCTGCAAAAATAAATATTGACGCAGTAAAATTGAAAAGGAAATATATTTTGCAGTATAAAACAAAATGTGTATTTTGAAAATAATATTTGCCTCGGTTATTTGGGTTGTTCGTCATCATTTAATTATCAATTCATCATACACGAACAGCTTGTGACATACACAGTGTATCACTGTATATGCCACAAAGCCGTGCACACCGATATATACACTTGATAGATTTACAGGGACATGTGAGCATAGGTCAAATCCAAATTATCGGATTCAACTCAAGTGCAATAAAATAATGTCACAACTTTTAGCACAAGGTCAAATCCGAGCTTCAAGCTGGATTCAACTCAGGTGTAATTTCGAAAAACAAACAAAATGCAAAGGTCAAGTCACTGCTATCATGACTCAACTCAAATGCAACATTGACTATACAGTCTCAAGTGACAGCAAAACACAATACAACATGTCAAGAATGCTAACTGACTCGAATATCACAAACATGCATCAGAGAGCATATGCAAGGTCAAGCAAGTGATATATGCAAACAAAACAAATGGATGCAACAGATGTAACTACTATGCAATGCACAGCAACTAGTAGAGCATGGTCGAATAACCAAGTGCACCACTGGCCATACACAAAGCTCAACAACTACAACATATATATATACAATGAACTGTGCAGTCATGCAAGCAACAGGTCGAGCACAAAGGAATGCAACAGTATAAAGAAACAAACTCGGCAATGCTCAAGACGAATACACATGTATGCACAGTGCAAACAAATGCACCAAGTAAATGACACAGCAACAATGGAACCAACACAAAAGTTCACAATTCAACATGACAACAAACAACAGTGCACAAGGGCAGTGAAAACATAAAATGATGACCAGGCAGCAAGCATATATACAACAATGATGAACAATTGCACCAGTATAGTCTCAATGCTACAAGCCCAAGTGCACAACCAACTTCTTGGCACGCCGCGAGTTCAACGCAAATTTCGACCTTGAAATTGATGTGTCCGTAGGTGTGGGTTGCTATAGTATATATAATAGAAATTAAATACCTTATTACATAAAAGATTGATTATAGAGTTATATATGTAACAAATTACATAATTGACCCAAAGGCATAACCTAACTCGTTCAATCTCCCACTTGTATTTGAGGCCGTTATAGATTTTCAACTCATTCTTTTGATCGTTTACTTAGAACAGGTCGAGTTATTCCCTTCATGAACATGTATGCTATATTGTTTTATTATCTACTCTATCAGTCAACACCTCTCCGTCGTAGATATATTGCCTTTATCACATGGAACTTTTAGAGTATGTTTTTTTAACTTCTAATGAGCTCTAGGTTCATTCATGATCTATATTACGACATTGTTATTATATAAAAATGTCTAGGGATTCTCAACATTTGGAATCACCACTAGTTAAGTCATAAATATGCACATTTGCACACACATATAGACACATTGGTTTTACTGCTATGCTTATCCAAGGCGATGTATATGGTATATTGGTTGAATTAGTTAACTCGAGCTCTAAAAGAACAATGGCACCCCAGAGCAAAATAAATGACACAATGTATGAAACTGTGCATATACACAGTGAACTACATGATGAACAGGTATGCAGTGACAACATCAAAAAGTATATGCAGAGTCAAGGCCGGAAATGAAATGCAAACTGTCTCGAAGAATGATACCAGAAACTACAGGGAAACCAAGTGCATGAAGACTACATCAAGTACACAATGAAGATGCAATCATGTATATATGCAGCAGAATCAAGTACAGATAGTAAAGACTCAAATGAACAAGTCAGTAAAGATTTATTGAAGCCAGAAGCAACGGAGTTACCAAACTCGAAGTTAAGTGATAAAAACCAAGTAAAAATTTGGTAATATCGAAAAACAAGTTGAAGCCATAAGCGATTGAACAAGTCTGTAACGACGCAAAATTTTCTAACCAGAAAATTCCAGATAGTTATGAAAAAGAAGAAAGAGGTAGAAGAAGAAGAATGGAAACACCAAAACATCCCACAATCGCAGCGGACAAAATATGATAATAAATAATAATAATTTACAGAAGAATACTATAACTGTCGATTACATTTAATATACATCAGAGTTTCACATATATATAGTCACTGAATATATATACAATTATCAGGTCTTAGATTAACAGTAATATAATTACAGCGGAATACTCTATACGATATTGCCGTCTAGCTCGCCTCCTGAGCTCCAGAACGTACCTACCTGAAAATCTGTAATACTCGGTCTGACCCGAGCATTACATCAGAGTAACACCCGGGTCAGGCTGGAAACCAGCGTGAGTAAACTCAACTAGCATGAAATACCATAGCAAACAACTTATATAAAACCCGGGTAACTTATATCAATTTAACCAAATCTCAATTTACATAGACAACACTTAATTCACATATAAATTTCTAAGTACTAACTTAGCTAAGATAATCCGATTCACTTAAATCATTTTATCCCAGCCTATTGATTTTCCATATCAATCTATAAAGATTCGAAGAGGTTTTCGGGTATTTCCCAATACCCGACCCTAGTCTCTTCGAAACTCAAGTTATCCTACCCAAGTTATTCAAATGAAATACATCACATTTCATATCAGAGATTTCAACTCATCCAAATCATCCAATACCATTCACCTATCCATAAGCAAACTTAACTTCATACAAACCAATTCAATTGATTCAAATTGAATTTCTAACCATATTCACTTAGATTCCTTCATATTATATTAATTAGTTCCAATCAATAATTCAATATTCCCTTCAACATTCATCAGCATTGATTAACCTGGATTAATTATTCTTAAATTACGTTCAAGTAATTATCTTTAATTCATTTCACGATATTAATTGTACTTGACCCAAATCAATATGAAATCTTAATTGCCTCAGGAATTAACTAAGTATTTTAATCACATTAGACCATAATCATTTATTAATTAACTTCTCATAAGTCACTTGTATTGATTTATTTTCTTAACCAATCAATCTTTATTTACATTATTGATTTCATGGATTAATAATTTCTCCTCTACATTCCTAATCAAATTTTAATTATATTAAATAATTAATCATTAATTAAAAGATATGTATGTGTATATATCATTCTTGATTTATCTCCACCGATGATTAGTTATCTTATTTGTACTTTATTTTATAAATTAATTTCTCCTTAATTAACCATTACAATTTATCTCTCGATTAATTCCACAAGGTAATTATATTTTTATTAATTCCATTAAGGAATTAATTATCAATCCATCCAATGATCATTTCAATTAATTTAGACCCAATTAATTAACCCAAATCATAAATTTATTTAATTAATTAATTATACCATAAATTATTCTTTTATTTAATGAATCACTAATCATTAAACCTTTATTAATTTTAATATGAACCATTTTTCTTATTTACGATTTAAGTTCCCAAACGCTTCGAGTCAAACAACAATCAACTCGAGAATCAATCAAAAACCAAAATCAATCGGTCATCAATTCACAGTGACATCAAAAAAAATTCAACCCCTCAACTAAATATTCAAATTAACTACTTAAATTCAAATAAAATTCCAACAGAGTGAGATTTACTCACATTAATTACTCATTCTTAATTATTTAGACTTTAATTAATTAAGATAAACCATTATCTTAATTAGATACTTAATTATGATTATTATTTAAATCTTATTAAATTCTTGAAATTATTCATTATCACATACAAAATCACTTGAGCTTTAACTAAAATTCAATACACTAATTCTTAATCACTTACTTAATCACATTTGAAAACACTAATGAATTTATTTAATTAATTATCCTAATAATTATTCAAAACCAAAACAATTAAAAATCAAAGACATTTGGTTTTATAATTTAATTTTAGAAACTTGTTTATAAATCCTGATCCATGCTTTTATTTGAAACTTGCTTAATCTACTCTTGGAAAAAATGTTTGTTTTGAAAACTTGTTTAGAATTTTACTTTACTATGCTTCTAAATCTCGTTTTAAAACATTACCAACATACCCGGGCCCAAGCCCAGTCATCACGAACTAAACTCGATTACTTCAAGATAACCCACGATGACTTCAAGTCGAACCCGAAAGCATCACTTCTTCCCCAATCTCCATGATTTCCAGACACACAAATACAATTGTGCACGTGCACAAACCATCCGATCGCCTCTGATCACTGCCCCGACCTTTGGCACGTCAACAACAACCTACTCGAGACTCCTAAACACCCAGATCGACGAACTCGACCGGAATTCTAAAATCGAATGATCGAACGTCTTTCTAGAATCAACAGGGTTGACAAAACAATTCTTCGCCGGCGATCTCGACCACCGGAGGCCATACGACTTTATTCAGAGCTGCGCTACAAACCAATACTTCAGTTCCCTCCAGTCCGATCGACATTGATCACCATCGACGTCGCTTGAACTCAAAAGACAACGTCGATCAAAACGACCATCAAAACCCTATTTCCTCACCGTGTCGCCGCCTCAACCATCTATAAATGCTCTGAGCATTTTTCCTGAGTTCCCCGGTCCTCCATCTTCCTCTAGCTTAAACCTTGACGACCATGGCTTCGCCGATCGACGATAATCGACAATAATACCAATTCCGATCAGCTCGAGATTGCTCGCCAATTGTATGCTTAAAAACCTTGAAATTTTTATCAAAATTCATCGTTTTACAATTCAAATCCACTCATATAATCAGAACTTGAAAATCAAATGTTCTATTTTGGACTAATTTTGATTTTCTGCTGTTATTTAACATTTTCCAAAATATTACTAAATATTCTTTTGCTTAAAACTATTTTTAAAGTTTAAATTACAATGTTACAAACATTTCCTTTTTAGCGATCAAAGCCTAGATTTGATTGTATAAGGAGTAGTTGAATTTGTTTTGGATGGGTTGGAGCCTGTACATTAACAGAATGATATTATGTATGTTTATACTGACATGCACAGGCATCTTGAAATTTATATACATGCATTTGTATTTATAACAAAAACATTTTCAAATTACCATTGGCATCCATTATCACTGTCAAATCAAGGTTTATATATACAGGTTCAAAAGTTTACTCACAGGCTTTTCAAAATAAGCAAAAATAAACAGAGGGATCTGGGTTGGAAACTCACTGTTTTACTAGAACAGAGGCACTATCTTATGTTTACTGTTATCCACGGAAACCATATTCAAATACCAAACTTAGAATACCAAATCAAATAAAGATTCAACCAGTAATTAAACATAGATTGGTAGAAAAAAAAGATTTTAGTTAAAAGTTTTACTCACCAGCTTATGGAAGAACAAAGAACCTGGAATTGCTTTTATTTTACTTAGATCTGGCATCTTGGATTGTTAGCTTGCTTCATGTTTGTTTTAACCTTGAAGTTTTGGAAAAATGGAATATGCTTTGAACCAAAGCCACTTGATTGTTGAATGGAAACTGATCTTTGCTTTAAGCTTGATAAAACTGATCTGATTTATAGCTTAGTTGCTTCAGATTTTTGGAATACAAGAAGTTGTTTTGTTTTGCTGGTTTATTTCTTTCTCAGGTTTGTTTTTTCTTTTTCCAGTTGATCGAATGAGTGAAAGAAAGAATAGAGTAAGGTATAAAGAGAAGAATGGAGCTTGCAGAAGAAGCTAGGCTGGGAAGTTTGCTGGTACAAATATATTTGGTTTGGGTCAAAGGTTTTTCCTGGTTTTAGAGGCTGAAATGATTTGATTTGTGCTATCATTTAATGCTTGTCTCTACTATTTGTCTACAAATGTTTCATATGAGTTCATATATGTATATATTCTTTGTTTGTATGTATACCCATATATATGTATACAGTTAGGTATTATTACTATTATTATTTTCTTACCTAATTTACTTGCATTGTACCATGCACTTCAATGTTTACACTTATACATATTCATTAATTAGATATGGTTATACATATATGTTATGGCATACACTCATATACTTGTATATGTATATTCTTATATATTTTCCAACATCTTAGAGTTTGTATATATTTAGCGATATTAGGTATTAAATTTTAAATGGTGGAGCTTATATTCATTTCCTATGAGATTCATCATATCCAGAGATTTTTATAATCCAATATTTAATATAGTTTTTAAATCAATTCCTAGATTCGGGTATTAAATATCGGAAAATTTATTTATTTGTTTAATAAAAGTAAATAACCCAAATAATTAAATTCAGTTAATCGCCCGATTAACACACGTCAAAATCCGGGTTGTCACAAAGTCAAAATCGTGGTGGCCAAGAAAATTGACCGAGTTATAAATCAATACCGTGAGTGCCAAGTATCAATTTAAAAAGTCAGAGAAATCGTCAACGTTCAACAATAATCAAATGGCCGAAGCACAATTTTTGAAACAATCAGCTGAACGCAATTCGAGGAGATCGAACTCATATATAAACCACAATCGTCATTGGCAATTAATCATTGAGTTCAAGTACGAAAATCATTAAAGAACAAAAGGATAAATTACATACTGAAAGCAAACATCGAACTCAATCAAATAGAAGCAGCAGTGTGCAACTCAAAGAAATAGTCGATCGACAAAGCAAAGACCTAATTCATCATTCGATCGAGCATCTATTATCGGCAGCTTCTAATTCATAACCCTAATTTGGAACAAAGGGAACGAAGCCTTAATTTTTAATCAGCAGGAACGAGAGAACAAAGCCGCCATTAACAAAAAGGGAATGGGCCAAATAATATAAAAGGGGCCGGCTTTTTTTTTAAGTTTATAAGAGCTTTTTGTTTTTTAAAATTAGGGTTGTTTTATTTTTAATTGTTTTAAAATTTGTATTTCTTTTTAAACTGTTGAAATTTCTAGTCGTGTGACTAGGGGACAAACTACGTGGCGTAGTTTGAGAATTCACAACTCAGTGGCTGAGTTGTGGCAGGGTTTTGAGCGTAGAGTTAGGTTAGTCAGTAGCGGGTGTCGCGAGTTTACGTGTGTAAGCGTGTGACTATTTAATTTCTAGTAGAAACCTTGGGGGCAGCACGTAGGCAGGGTTTTGCCGAAGCTGGGTAAATTCTGTGTCGTTCTATTTCTGCATTTATTATTTGTGCTGCTATTATTCTGTGATCTGTTTTGAAATAATTTTATAAGTTTCCGCAATTAATTTTTATAATTAATAGCATCACCCTATTCACCCCTCCTCTAGGGTGAAATCGATCCTACATGGGTTGTTACAGCAGCCTCCTATATCTAGGGCATAAAATCATCAACAATAATATAAATGTATGTCTATTAGTTGAGCAAACCAACTCTACTCATGAAACCAAAAATAGCAAGCTAGCCTTTTGCTTTTGTGAAACTATATCTCACTTACAAATGACATCAAACCATATAACTTGCATTTTCTAAATAAAAAAGCACAAAATTCAATTCAAACCCATACAATGTGCATAAGTCAGCTGCCGGCAATATTAAATTCAATCACTCGCTCGTAAACATAAATTTCACTCTAAACTCATATCGCTCACTCGATTTCCTAGTGTGGACTCTAATTAGATTCCTTGATTAGAACCCTTTGTTCTCCTTAAATAGCCATATATTAGAAAACTTCAGAATTAAATCAAAAATCTGTATCAATTGTTCGTCGTCAAGAATCGAGTTAAAAATTATAACTTGTAGTGGTGTAAATCACCTCAAATCATGTATTCGATTCTGGATCAAAGACAGTTATGTAAATAAAATGATCTATGTGTAACTTATATATTTATTCCATCTGTTTCTTAACTATACCAATTATGTTTAATTCCCAATCAGTATAAATCACATTTAATTACACCAATTGTATTTTCATTTAGTATCGAAATCGCTCATGAACCATTTCATAAAATCATTACTTAAGTTTATAAACATTTCCTAAAACACAACATATGTTTATTAATCACGTTAAAACTTTAGTTCATATTCTTATAATACACCGCTTCATTTAATAGAGTATATACACAAATTTCAGGTTGGTTTCACTTAACCAGAATATCCAACGAATTTTTCTTTAATTTGCTATCTCCTCAAGTTTGCAAGTTACAAAAACTTGTTCTCTTATAATTTCTCAAAAACATGAAGCTTCAGTTTCTATATCAATTTGGAAGTTTTCGACTATCCAAATAGCCGAAAATTCCATTTCATTTTATGAAATGAAAACTTCCAAACAACACATTATAATGAGATGCACATCCAAACTATTCTAATGCACAAGATACAGGAGTCCATAAAATACCTTGACTGAAAATTAAGAGCTAAATACCTGGTTTTTATTTAACTCGATTTGAAATAATAATAATATGCATATCTCCTTTGTATATCAAATCATACATTTGGAATATGAAACAACTTTTTTTTACTAAACAAGTTTATAGCAAATTACTATAGCAGCAATATATCACTTAGAAACCCAAAAATGAATGTAGATGCTACTGTAGTCATTACAAGAATTATTTCTCAACGATCGAAGTAAGTTCAGTGCTTTCTATTTCCTTAAAAATTCTTTTAAAATATTTCTATTCCCTAATACTTTGAAATAATACTAATAGTATTTTCCCTAAACTTTTGAAAACTAATTTTCAAAAACACTAGGATTTAAGTTCTCAGCTTAAATCGTATTTATAAATTATATTTTTAAATTATACTTATAAAATTTCACCTTTTTATATAAAAACATTTCACAAATACATGACTTTGTTTGAATTAAAATAAACAACTTTATTAAAATCTAATTTTAATTCTACAGTACCACCAAACACATTATAATCAAATCATGAAACTGAATTATCAAGATTTTCATTTTAGTTAACCAAAACAATAAATTCTCGTGAACTATCCAAGCATAAATAAACAATCCACAACAATAGTCAATGCTCCTAAACTGGACGAGCATGACTATTTAAACAATGTATGATAATCATTGAATATTATCATTTCATAACACACACATCATTGATCACAATATAATTTTTCTAAAAATTATTCTTTTATATACAAAGTATAATCTAGGTAAAGTTATTTCATTTACTCAATTTCAATATAATACCTTGTCATTTTTCCTTATTCAAGAGTTTAGAAACCTCTATCGATATAATTGTTCCTTCTGCATCAAGCAAAATTCATAAACCACTCAACCAATAAATCAACAAAATATAAAACATTTTTATAGCACCAACAAACGCGCTTATATATATATATATATATATATATATATATATATGCACTCAGACTCATTATAGGATGTCACTTATTCTGTCTCTAATGAGTCTACCCCACCAAAGTCTAAGTGCTCGCTTAGCCTAAGCTCAGATGCCACATGTAATGACCCGCCTTTTCGATCCTTAAAAGTCGATACTAATATATCCATAGTATTCGCGTGTCTAACATCAAAGTGCCGAAAAGACAGATTGTTGGGAAAAAGAAAGAAAAACTAGAAAAGAATCTCACATTGTGTTGAGTAACATAAAATATACAACATATCTTTATAAAAGAAAAACTGTAATATACATACATGAACTAGATTAATTATCTATCGTCATCCTGGACAGTTATAACAATCTTTCCTCATAATTATGGATAAATAAAATTAATTAATGCAGAAGAAAAATAAAATATATGTGAATATGTCTCGGAGGCTTTCGACTCGTCTCCTGAAGCTCTAAGGCATCCAAACTAGATCCGAAAATATGCTCAATCCAACCTATGTATTATAGGAAAATAAGGCCCGGATTAGTCTAACAAACTAGCAAGAGAAAACACACATCGTATGGATTTTAATATTATAAAACCTTTCAAAATAATGGTATCACGTAAGACCACACTGCGCATAAACACAGATGGATTTTTACCTTACAACAACCATACATTTCTTAGGAAATCTTCTGATATTATAATAATGTCTAGGGTTTAAATAAATATTGAATCATAGCCTAAATAATTACCTTAATTAAATTCCTGCATAATGGCGTTTCTTTGCAACATTTTTCCAAGAGCACTCATGCACGACCAAATCCTTAAATATGTATATTTATAAAGGTAATGACAATAACCTAATGGGTGCTGGCCACAAACCCTTGCCACATATACCTTGTTTTAGTCATTCCCGGTTATTGAGGCTAGTGGCCACGTTTTAACTTTTCCGCAAATCCCACTAGGAACGCCAACAATGCCTTCTATGTAACAATGCAATCAGCATTCGTCCATGCAAGTTGTTCAAGAAATGAACAAACCATAGACACTAATTAAACTACATCCATATAGAAACCACCCTCAGCATTAGTAGCAAATAGCAATTACACTTCAAAGAGTTCCATCTTCGATCATCTTCAAGATATCCCTAATTCGAACGCTTATGCCAGTTCAAAGTGGTTTTCGAATAACATATCTAATCTCGGTAAAAACTGGCCAAGGTTTGATAGCAGTTAATTAAACATCAAATAACAAACAATTCAACTAGAGTGACAATTCAACTAGAGTGTTGACTAAGCATGGTTAAGCATAAAGTACCCACTAAGTCTCTTTAATTAATCTTTCATTAATTAAACTACTTTGTAAATACCCATGTCAAAAATACTTTTACAAAGATATATTCACAAACCCTTCTTTACGCTTTATAATACTTGAAAAATATTGGTATACTAATCTCAACTATATAAGTACACTCATAAAACATTTCACTTTTAAAAGACTTAGAAGACTTTCCATATACTTATGTCAACGATATAAGTATATTCTCAAAATGCCACATTTTTAATACTTAGAAAATATACTCATATACTTATCTCAAAGGTATAAGTATATTCACAAATCTTAAGAAATATTCCATATCCAAAACCATATTCAGTTGGGTTAAAACATATGACATTTGAACGTTGATAGTAATAATAAACCCAAAACTCTTCTTAGCAAAATTAAATAGATCGTATAGAAATTAGACCAAATATACTTACCACCACTTTCGATTTCATACAGTATTATCCCTTGATTAACAATGAAATAACACAAGCTAGAAAACTATCCTTGCCCTGATAGACATTCTTAATTCTCAAGATAGAGATGAATTTCCATACCGTGGAATTTGGTGTTAGGTATGGAAAGAACATTTTCCATAGCACCATAATTCAAAATAATCATTTGTAGAAATCAATTCGCATTGTTCTTATAAATCCCTTTTATAAAATTCCTTTATAAAACTCCTTATATTTATAATTCTTTTCATAAAATATTGCTCACAAAATTCCTATATAAATATCTAAATATAATTATAACTTACTTTAATAAATCTCCAAATTTATTTAATAAACTCTTTTATAAACATCCTTAACTTTTATAAAAACCTTTAAAAACTTCTTTAAAAAAATAGTCATTTATAAAAATCATTTTTTTAATTTCTCAAATTTATTTGCAACTCTTTTATCTCCAAAGGCACTTATAAAAAATCCTTTTATAAATTTATCAATATAATTATAAAACACCTTTATAAAACAAACTCCAAATATAGACCAAACTCCAGATATAAATCAAACCTCCAAATAACATTATAAATCCTGTATATTTTCAATGACATGATCATTCCATATTTTGTAATAAATCCACAACTATGACTTATTCCTTCAATTTATCAAAATGATAATATTTCCCTTTGATATTAAATACCATTTATAAACCTATTCCTTTATTTATAAAATATCGCTTATAAATCTCTCTTTAACTTATAAAACACCATTTAGAAATTTATTCTTTTATCACAATATTTTGCATAAAAAATTTCACAAATATTTATTTAAAAATATTTCTATCTTCTTTAAAAAACAAAAACTCTTTAAGCTAAAAGATAAGCCCCCTTAATTTCCTTAAAATAAACATTAATTATTATAATAACTTTTCTACAATGACAAATACTTTCCAAATAATTTTAAAACATTACAGATATAATTTATTTGAAAAGAATAATAAAAGAAGTTAAAATAAAATAGAGAAGTTCCAAAAACCCAGTTTAAAATAAAATTTGTCTGAAAGATCCAAAAGGGTCAGATTTAAAATCTTATTTCCAAATCTAAACTATTTCCAAACCAAATAGAGATTACTAATATTTTTTAAAATACTATATCGAGACCTATAGTTACTATAGCACATAACCAATACTACCCTTTTCTTAAGAAAAATGTTCAACTTTTAACATATGTCCATGTCATGTTCAATATGCCCAAACTATCAAATTTTTGACATTTAACAATCTGTATAGCTGAAATTAACTTCAACGGGCACATAAATGAAATTAAAAATTCACGATGGTGAGAAATCTAGATTTCTCTATAAAATTACCTATCTCTCAATTTTAATGTCATTTTCTTTTAAAAGTAGATATTTAGCCAAACCAATCCATAATTCATCCAAACACAAACAGTAAATTTTATCTACTATATATCAAACTAATTATCCAGAAAGGTAAGTTTAACTCACCAAAATTCCAATAGACGCTTAGGCGTTCCAATTTGAACTAAAATCGAATGACGTTCAATTTTAACGTAAAATTTGACTTGCTCCAAATTCGACGAAACCAGTTCCATCATGTAGCTATCGTCATTATGAGTGCAACGCAAAAGACCGTGTCTCGATCGGACCTCGTAGGGAAATGGTACTGATTTAATAAGCTATCGATTTAATCGAATATTTAAATTATACTAATCCTTTTTATCAAAAATCAATTAACCTATTTCAAAATAATCTCTCCTTCTCCAAATACTTCCCGCCTAAACCTAAAGCTCCCCTTCACCATTGCCGTTGCTTCTCGCCACCCAACCACGAGCTATCATTGACTAAAACCCAAACGACCATCGTCATAGTTCACTCCTTTGAGAGCCACACTCAACTAAACCATTCACTTCACCTTCACTCTAACCCCATCCCGCGCAGCACACAACTTCTCGCCTTGGCCTCTCAACCCACATGTCACACCACCTCCAACTCCGATCAGACTTCACCCTAACAATACCATCAAATCACCTTTACACGAGAAACACCCTGCCACCCTTTGTTTTTCTCAACGTCGTCTAAAACTGAAGAAAAATAAAACCCTTGTTTTAAGCCTTTACTGTTGAATGAATCAAGCACTCCGAAATATTGCCATAAGTTACTAAACAACCCATGTAGATCTACCCCTCACAAGATAAAAGATATAACTTTTACATTTTTTTAATGAGTACTTTACATATTTAGAAAATTTTTTAAGGTAGCTTTTTTTCTTCATTTTTGATCTTACTAGAGGGTGGAGTGAAATAGAAAAGTGTTGAATTATCTTAGGTGGTAGCTTATACTTATCTACCAATTTTAGGCATCCAGCTGCTCTGTTCGCATACCGACCACAAACGATAAAACAAAAATACGATCATGCATAAAAATGCGATACGATCCTAAAATAATAATAATATAAATCGGTTATCGTATTCTGTAAAATCACAAAAGTACCATCGTTTGCTGAAAAATCATCAAACGAAAATTTAAATATTTTCCAAACTAAAAATTATGGAAAAATCAAATAAATTAAAATTAAATACGCCATTAAAAGTCGAATTTTTATATTAATAATTGATTCTCTGATTATTTATTAAATTTGAATCAAATCTGAATATTTAAATTAATTAATATTCTCAATCAAAATATTAATAATTTCAGGTCGTTACAGTTACATCCACCAGGTTAAAATATCGATTAGTTTGGATGTTATTAGGTGAAGAAGTAATAATATGGTAAGCCAAGTTGTTTGGATCTGTGTGGGTAAGGCACCGTTCAATTTGAGTTTTCTTATCTTAACAATCCAAAAAACTAATTAAGAAACTACTACAGGATGATTTAGGTGTTTAATGTGTGCCTTTGGGAACGGTGTGAGATGTTATAAATTGGTTTGGGCTCGTTGGTGCTAAGGCTACCATTGTAATGCATTGTAGCATTAATTATTTGAGATGGTAGCAAGGATTTCAGAAGTTATAGATATGCATGTACGATTGAGATTACTATTTTAGGATAAGTCATGCAAGTGGTAGAGTTTGCTTGATTTAGTATGGAGAATGATTTTGATAGGGATGATCGAAAAGTGAAGGAGTAGATCCAATCTTTTCAATTCGATTTCTTTCCGAAGCATTTTCCTCTTGATTATTATTTTAATTAATATATAGGTTTGGCTGAATGATTGTTTGGATTCATTATTGTTTTATCTATGTTATGAATTTTTATTTATTTTTTCGATATGTTTGTATATTGTAATATCCTGATTTACTGCTACACACACACAGATATATATATATATATATGTTCACCAAGTGATATGCTAGTGTTATTAGTTGTGCATACATATAGAATTTACATGATCACCTTAGGATGCTTGCATCATGATTTATATGTCATGTCATCTAATTCATATAGATAGGCCCAAATGTTAGATATTTGTATATATAATGTCAAATTTATACATATCATGATGTAATGTTACGTAATTGGTTGCATTTCATAAATATACATAAAGACACCATTATGTATACTAATAAAACACATTTATAGATTTTATGAATTTGATTTCAAATTTTATATGATGTGTATGGATGTTTGGTTTGATTGGTTGCTTTCTTGTTGAAGATCGTTTGAATAAATGTTTGAATGATTCATTTAGTATGCTTATATGTTTCTGTGATACGAGAGTTATTTGTGTGATACGAGAGAGTGTGATACGTTCTTTGTCACTTGGAAATTTCGAGGATGGATTTCTTTTAAGAAGGGAGAATGTAAAACTCCGAAATTTAAATAAGACTTAAATGATTGTAATAAATAATCTGAAAGTGAAATGGAATGTATTTTGGCAAATTTCCGTTAAAATGGTAAAATGGTCATTTTATAAACGTGGGAATTTGACGACAAAACCAGCGCCATTATGACCGACTCGTTTTTCTGATTTGTGCTATATATTTACTTATTTGATTTACAGTTCGTAAGAAAAAGATATGGATGAAATTAGATTTGGGTCATAGGAGGGCTTGGGGATATGATTTGAATATTTAAATTTTGAGCTGAATGGACATTTCCCTCGGCATATAAAAGCCCACAGAAGAGTATGTTTCTTCATAAAATCATTCCTTCTTCTTCTTCTTCATGTTTCTTTATTTTCCCTCTTCACTGTCAAATTTCAAATCCTCATAGCTTTCTCATTTATCAACAAAAATTACTTAAACCAGCGGTATATCGTAGCTATCAAAAGGTGCTATAGATCTAGAGTCATTGGGAGATGAGACCTGGAGTATGCGGGGGCACTAGGCTCGGACAGCAAAGAATTTCCATGCATAATTTTTAGCATTCCACATCAAATTTCAAACCAACATATCTCCTTCATTTCCTAACGTAATTTGGCGATCCACCCCTCGAAACAAACTTATCGACGAGCATTACAATCAAGCAAAAACATTTAGGGGAGAAATTTGAAGATTGCTATCCAAAAATAGTAGAATAATGAAGGTGGGAAACCATCTTGGCATTTTTATGAGTGTGGTTTGTCCAATCTTGCTATAGTACATTGATTATGATATATGATAGTTTGGGGATATTCTAGGATATAACTGTGATGAATATTCACGTGAATGATAAAATAAGAAATTTAGGAAGGTAGAAGAATGTACTTTGTTTCAGATATAATATAAAAACCTAGTTTGGCACTAAATTAATTCAAACCCTTGTATAAACCAAATTTGGTGATATGAATATATTATAACCCAAGAATCATGTTAGGTAATGTAAATATATAATATAAAAACCTTAGAGACAATAAAAAATGAAAACAACCAAAATATGGAATCAAAAATCCACAAAAAGAAGGCAGACTTACATCTAGGACATGCAACGGTGAACCGGTTGGTGCACACAGGTCCACCGATAGGCATCTCAGATTTGGGATTTGGGCTTTTAAATGCCCAAATTTGGTAAGTGGCGACAAGTTTCTGCATGTCGGTCCTCTCTAGACACTTTTATGGTTTGGTTGGTTGTTGTTTGGATTCATAGGTCAATGATAAAAATAATAAATAGATGTGGTACGCATGCTTTGAAATGGTAGATGATTACATTAAGCAAGTATGGTGAGTAGTTTAATGATGGTGAGGCTCGACATTCGGATATGCAGTTTGGAAATTGGTCAAGTATGTAAGACCCATACAAAAAAGATGAAATATGAATATAGTGTGTTTGGATTAGGATATTGTAGTTTCGATAAAGTATAAATTTATAATTGGAGATATGAATACCTGAATCTTGTAGTGCATGCGGGGGGTCCTTGATTCATGGTATTGATGTGGCATTCTCCTGTAGAGCATCAAGGCTGACCCAGGAGGGTTTTGATGTGGAAAACAGTCGCCCTGTAGCACTAATGGGGGAACCAGGTGTGAGTCTAATGGGTGACTATCCTTTAGCGCGTGTAGTGAGACTGGACAGTCATTGACGTGTAATCCTTTACCGCAAGTGGTGAGATAGGATTACATTTAAGATTATTTAGACAGTGTAATGTCATTCTATAGGGTGGCGTAGGCGGGTCCGGAATATATTATAGTTAGGCTTAAATCATGTTATATCACTAACATTGTAGTATATCTATAGTAGTTTGCTTCACTCACGTAGAAGTATATCTGACCCACTCCTATATTTTTCTATCAATATTATTCAGGTTGATGGAGTCTAGAGGTATGACAGACCTAGAGACGAAACTTGTATATACTGTATATATATAGTAAACGAAGTGTGTATCAAAGACTTGATATGAAAATGTGTGGCGTTATTTGGGTTTGGATTGTACAAACTTATGTATTGGTATCAGATATGTAATCATACATATATTTTTATGTAATTTGATATTTTGTATGACCATCCATTGTGAGACTATGAAAGTTATTAGTTGGTTGGTTTTTATTACGCTCTTACCATACATCAATGTATCATCGTCCAATGAACCATAGTTTCAGGACTTCGTCGTGTAGTTATGGGGTACTAAAATACCGAGTTGTTACAAACTTTCTTTTTAAAACATAAAGATAACACTTTTGAATCTTTGATAATTTTTGGTAAAAAATACAAAATTTAAAAGATTTAAAGATTAAGAATATTAGAAGTGGCCATGAAGGAGAATTTGAAAATGAACCTTTTTATGATTTTTGCAACAAGAAGGGTATAAGTCATAACTTTTCTTTTTCTAGAACACCGCAACAAAACGATGTTGTAGAAAGAAAGAATCATACTTTACAGGTAGCAGTCTACCATAGAACTTCTGGGCAGGTGCAATCACTACAGCTTATTATGTTCTAAACTGTGTTTCTTTAAGCCCTTTAACCAAAAACACTCCTTATGAACTTTTTTGTGGTAGGAATCCTAAAGCATAATATTTAAGATTTTTTTCTAAATTCTTTGTTTGAAAACTAAAGATACTCTTGGTAAATTTGATCTAAAAGCTGACGAAAGAAACCTTGTGGGTTATTCGGATCAAAGTAAAGTAAATAGAATATTTAATAAAACTCAAATATAATAGAAGAAATGTTACATGTATTTTTTGATGAAAAGTTTAATGATGATATTGATGACGAGGAAAATGATAAAATTATAACGCCTATAGTAAATCCAGCCACTAGTGAAAAACTAGTTGAAATAATTAGTCCTGGTAATAATATTTTCAAGTCACCAACTAGAATTTTGAAGGATCACCCATTAGATAATGTAATTAGTGTTAATATAAGAGTAGTTATGCGAAGGCTATTAACTCATATGGGTCATGTTTTTCATATCTAATATTGAACCAAAGAATTATAAAGATGCTGCTACGAACGATTATTAGATTTTGGCAATGAAAGAAGAAATTAACCAATTTAAACGTAATAATGTCGACGAACTTGTACCAAGACTAGATAATCAAACTTTTATTGGTACAAAATGGGTTTATAAAAACAAATTAAACGAGAATGGTGATATCATACAAAATAAAGCTAGACTTGTAGCTCAAGGATACAAATAGGAGGAAGGTATTGGCTATGAGTAACCTTTGCTCCTTTATCACACCTTGAAGCTATAAGAATAATTCTTACGTTTGCTTGCCATCATAACTTAACTTTGTATCAGATGGATGTTAAAAGTGCTTTTTTGAATGGTTATATTAAATAAAATGTGTACGTCAAGAAACCACCATTATTTACAAATGAAAAATATCCTGATCATGTTTTTAGATTGAAAAGGCACTTTATTGTAACATTCCCGACATGGAGGCCGAAAACTAACGGTTACGGATACTACAGTCATCCATAGTTATTAATCGTCGGCGACCAAATACGATAATGTTAGATACATTGTTATAACAGAAACATATGGATATGGAAAAAATTTAAAATCAACAAACAGCTTTCACATTTCATTTCAAAGTCATTACATAATCCCAATATGAAAACCACGTTCGGAGAAAATATACTTATTACAACATACGTCATGAGCGACATATGAAGATGCCCCCTTGGATTATCAGAGTATAAGAAGGCAATTAAACAACTTTGTTGTTACAACAACAACACGGTGGAATCAAAATAAAAGAGAACTCTAGATAGCTATCAAGCCTACTGCACGTCTCTAGAAGCTTATTCGTCTAAAGAGGTACCTGAAAACCTCAACCTTTAAAATACTCAAAATCAATTGAGCACCCGAGAGTTTAAGGGGAAAATATAAACTTCGAGATGGACATAAAGCCTGGTATGAACAATGATCTACCATCTCAAACTATTTAGATATAAAGTGATACCACGCTGCTTTGTAGAATAGGTTTTCCCCTCACTAGTATCCTAAAGCCTTTATAAACCCATATATTATGCTTCAGCATCTATAATGGAGAAAGCATCTCAATTAATATGATGATATGCAAACAAGTAAATTAATTCTGGATTTTCCATCCCCATTCATTCTGACTAACTATTTCATTTATAGTTTCTAAGGTCACTATTAACCAACTAGTTTTCATAGGCTTACTAATAACCCGTTTAATGTTTATGGACAACCTGTCCAGTTTCATATTTTTCGACGGCTTACTATTAGCCTGTTTAAATTTATGAACTCCCAGTCCTAAAATTTTCATGGGATCACCAAGAAACTATTGGCACCTGCCAATAATATCGTTATTTCATGGGTTCTCCCTGAACCTATTAGAACTCCAATAACTTCCCACTTATCCTAGTTTCATGGGTTGACTAGGAACCTATTGTCAATAATTTAATCCGGATATAGTTTTCATGGGTTCACTGTAAACTTATTAGCCCCTGCAAATAACTCTTCCTAATCATAGTTTTCATGGGTTTACCACGAACCTATCTCCCTAACAACTTCTTTTATACATAGTTTTCTTGGGTTTACTATGAATCTGTCTCCCTGACTACTTCTTTAATCAATATTTTAGCATCCTACATTCTGGTCTTCCTGACCTTCTGGATGCAATTCTGCTCATTCAGGAGTAAACTTAATTTATATTCAGTACTGGGTCAACCTATCTGGTTATTCTGCCCTTCCCCAAAATACATTTATGGGTCCATTACAAAGTGAATATATACATATATGAAGAAGCAAACTTAATACCTTGGTTAATCCCTTTTACCTATTAATCAAGGAACACTACTTCAAAAACTCCACACTTAAAATCATTTCAAAACTCTTTATTTATGCCATGGTCTTCCTTTAAAATGAGATTGGGTTATTTGTTTTGAAAATAAAGGCTTTCAAAACCTAAAACATTACTTTCGAAAACCCTCGATAACCCCCTTCAAAAGCAAAGAAAACTTCTTTTCAAAACATTACATATAAACCTTTCGATTATTTTTAAATCTTCTCTTTCAAAACCAAAACATACCTTTCGAAAGTATCAAGACATTACTAATAATCCTTAGAAACATAGCTTCGAAACCAATGGAAGACCCCTTTCGAAACCATTGGGTTTACTCAAAAACATCTTATAGGTCAAAAAGAATATGTACGAAATTGTCTCTTTCGAAACCCTTAATCTTCATATAAAATTGTATGGGGAAAGTTTGATGGCATCGGCACCATCCTTTTGAAACCTTTAAAACATTTAAGTAAAACATTGAAGGTTGGCATCGAAACCCCCTTTCAAAGCCATTGCCTTAGAAACCCTTGAACACTTTCGAAAGCATTTAGAAGTGGCTTATTACATCTTTAAAACAAAAGCTACCCTTTGAAAGAATTGACGACTTCAATACACTCGTAAGGTAAAAGAACGGCAGCAGGGCTTCGGCTAGGTCGGAACCACCATTTTTGAAAGCATATTTTTTTGTAAACAAGGGACTCATTCAAAAGCTCATACTTAAAAATGATAGATGGTAACCTTCTTCAACAGCTATTTGAAAATGCCTTTCGATAGCATATGTTTTGAGTCCTTCAAAAGCTTTAGTAAGAAAAAATTAGGTGCTGACATTTAAAAGCAAAGCAAAGGTTTTGTTCCCGTCGGACGCTATGTTTCGACACCATGTCTTCTGCCTTCCTCCAATTCACTATGCGCACCATGTTGATACCTTGTGCATTGGTTTTGGCTTTGTGGTATTTCGACTTGATTGAAGGCGGAAGCTTACAGTCAGAAGGTGCTTCTAAAAGAGGCGGAACCAACTTTTCTGGGTATATCTGATTTAATGACAATTAAAGCTAACACTTTCTAACTAACCTGCCTACTTGTAATCATGTGATTGGTTGCCTCGACTTTTCAAATTCTTTACAAAATGACTGCTGCATAATTTCAGATCTAAATCAAGATTAATCTAACAAATAAGCCCTTCCAATTAAAAACAATTAAATCATTTAGTTCCTCCTTTCAAAATAATTTAATTCTCATAATAAATCATTTAAGAAAAATTTTCAGAAATCATAGAAATTCATTTTTAATATGTTATCTAACATATGTAAATTTCAGACCCAAATTCTCAATATAATTTGTGAAATAAATTTCTAAACATAATTAACCATATTTTCCTTTGAAAATTCATAATAATCCGCCCATAGCTTGGAAACTTATCAAAATTAAAACCTAACTCCAGAATCATGTTTTACAACATATAGATTCCTCATGGCGTTCAAAATCAATTATAATCGGTTGTACCCTAAAAACCATGTAAAATTATATTTAAACAATCTTATTTAAATCTAACATGTTATGATCCAAGCATATCATCATCCAAATCATCGTAAAAATGGATTTAATCTTAAACTTGAAAACAATTGATTATATAACAAAATAGAGATGATATAGATTATTATTCACCTTAGATAAGGCGATTGAATTGATATTAAGATTTATTCCCATTGCTTTAATTCCTTAGCTTTAGATTTAATTTCTCCTCTTTTTCCCCTAGTAATGGTCGGCTCTAAGCTATTCTTTCCTTACGTTTTTAATTTTTGTGAAAATGAGAAAATGAACGTGAATGGTATAAGAAACGAGAATATGTATGGGTTATGGTAGTGTGGCTATTTCCTAATAATTCCTTAGGTTAATTAATTATCATATATAACCATTTATAACCCATTTAAATAATTAAGCATGGCCTTTAATTATTAACTCAAATCTCAAACCCTTTATCACTCTAATTTACATTATTCTATTTAATTTATTTAATTAAATCTCCTGAATAATGTTATTAAAATTAGAGGAGTTATAGCCTCCACTCCTTAAAGAATTTCATCCTCGAAATTCAGTAAAGCTAAATGCCAAACATAGTAATCATCCATAACGACTCCTAACAAGCATACTAGTCTGGCTGACCAGCAACTATCTATATAAATCTAAAACAGACATACCCTCAAAGCAGATCAGGATAAGTATCTCTAATCGTGTCTTCTTCCTCCCAAGTACAATCCTTCTCGTTGTCTCTCCACTGAACTTTCACCGACCTGACTGTCTTGTTCCTCAATCTTTTCTCGTCTCTCGCTACAAACCCAACTGGTTGTCTAACAAAAGTTAAATTAGGCTCTACTATCAAATCTTCCAACCCTGTCATAGGAATAGTAGTCTCTGGATCATGCACATACTTGCAAAGATGAGATACGTGAAATATGTTATGAACACCCGCTATTCTACTCGGTAACATACTTGCAAAGATGAGTAGTCTCTGGTCTTTATGCCTCTTATTTAGGTAACTTTACTATTTGGACTGAGCTTCTTTCATCCTTTCCCGGATTAACTCAATCTTCTCTATCGCCTTTCAAACCAGATCTTTACATAAGACTGACAATTTCCAGTCTCTAACTAACATGCTGGTGATTTGCATAGCCTTCCATACAAAGCTTCAAAAGGCACCATTCATATGGTTTGATAACAATTATTATAAGAAAATTCAACCAGATGTAGGCGATCTTCCCAAGATGCACCAAAGTCCAATACACAAGCTCTCAATAAATCCTTGAGTACCTTATTGACTATCTATGTCTGCCTATTCGTCTAAGGGTGATATGCAGTACTCATCTTAAGCTTAGTGCCAAACGCATCATGCAGACTCTTCCAAAATTCGCTAGTAAACAAAGCATCTCTGTCGCTGACTATACTACTAGGAACTCCATGAAGTCTAAGAATGTTCTTCATGAACAACTCAGCTAAAACAAGTGTCGTCCGGGTTGACTTAACTGGAATGAAATGGGCACTCTTGGTCAGCCGGTCCACTATAACCCATATCTTTTCATTTCCTCTATTTGACCTTGGAAACCAATCAAATAAATCCATGGACATAGAATCCATTTCCAAGCTGGAATCTCTAAAGGATGAAGCAATCCACTCGACTTCTGATGTTCAGCCTTCACTTATTGACAGTTTGCACAATTTCCTAACCCGCAAGCCAACATCCCTCTTCATACCTTCCCAATAGAAGCTCCTCTTCGTATCTTGATACATTTTGGTCTCTCTAGGATGAATTGTAAACTTGGACCGATGACATTCTCCAAGAACTTCTTTCCTCAAATCCTCAACGATCGAGACATGCAATTGTCCCTTCTTTCTCAACCATCCCCTCTGGTCAAGACTATAATCTTTTGGATCATCGATCACTAATCCAACATCAAGCCTTCTAATCCTCTCGGCTAATACTGGATTCTCTTCTGTTAGAAGCTATCCTTTCGATCATTACTGATCGAACTTCTAAGCAGGACCACATGGTAGTATTTTGACTAGAACTAGCAGCCGATCTTAGCTGCACGCTACAAGCAGTGAAAGCTTCTAAATCTTTCCACTCTTCCAACATAGCTAACACCACATTCTGATGTCTTTTGTTAAGAGCATCTGCTACCTTATTTCCGCTCCCATAAGTATACTCTATACCAAAATCATAAGCAGCTAAATACTCCAGCCACCTCTGTGTCTCATGTTCAGCTCCTTTTGAGAGAATAAGTACCTTATAGACTTAAAATTTGTGTATAGCTCAAACCTCACTCCTAAGAGATAATGCCAACAAATTTTCATTGAGAAGATCACCACAGCCAACTCTAGATCATGAGTAGGATATCTAAGTTCATGCAGTCTAAGCTGTCGTGAAGCGTAGGCAATCACATTACCCTTCTACATCAACACAACTGCTAATTTGGTCCCACATGCATCGCTATACACCACCAACCCTTGGTTTCTGTCTAGACTACTAACACAGGTGCATTGGTCAAAAAATGCTTTAACTTAAGGAATTCTACCTTATATTTGTTGGACTAAACATACTTCACCTCCTTCCCAGTTAGCTTAATCAAAGGTGTTGCTATCTCGAGAAATCCTTGATGAATCTCCGGAATAGCCAGCAAGTCCAAGAAAATTTCTAATCTCAGTCTCCGTTTCAAGTCTCTTCTAAATATTAACAGCTTCGATCTTATCTGGATCGACTGATAACCCTTTCTCTAAAACCACATGACAAAGAAATTTAACCTCTTTCTTCCAAAATTGACACTTGGAAAAATTCACTTTTAGCTAATGTTGCCTTAGCATCTCAAGAACTACTCTAAGATGATCCTCATTCTCTCTTTCATCCTCTGAGTATACCAAAATGTCATCTATAAATACCAACACAAACCTATACAAGTACTCTCGAAAAACTCTGTTCATCAAATCCACGAAGAAAGTAGGTGCATTTGTTAACCCCAATGGCATTACAAACCATTCGTACGAACCATACCTAGTCCGAAATGTTGTAAATGGAATATTGTCCCCTGACACTCTTAACTGATGGAAACCCATCGCCAAATCCAACTGGGAAAACACCTTGGTTCCACACAACTGATCAAATAGATCATCAATTCTCGGCAAAGGATTCTTATTCTCAACTGTCCTCTCACTCAACTTATGATAGTCGATACACATTTTTAATGACACATCTGGCTTCTTCACGAACACCACGGCCGTTCCCCAAGGCAAACTGTTTGGTGTAATAAAATTCCTTCCTTCTTGATCCACTAGCTGCAGCTTTAATTCCTTCATCTCGATCGTTGTCATCCTGCTAGGTGGTCTATTTACAAGTTCAAATTGTGGCATAAGATCTATCTGAAACTCAACAGCTCATTTTGGTGGCAGTCTCATAACCATTTCAAAGACATTTGAAAACTCTCTTGCTACTTGAACCTGACTTAACTCTTCTCACACTTCCATTGCACTTAACAAAGCACAACTACTCCGATTAGAATTCTCCATTGAGAATATGATTCGGTTATGACTATCAAGGTGTACTAGTGATATGTCCCCATCTTAGCAAAATATCCTAGCTGTAACGACCCTGGATTTTGGCCCTGGTTATTTTAATAAATATTTAATCTAATTAAATATAAAATGTGAATTGATCATATTTAAAATAAATATGATTTGGAAATACTGCCATTTATTCATATAAACTGTATTTTAAAAAAGGAAATTGATTTGGGAATTTGGAATAAGTATTTCAATAATTGAAATGTTCACAATAAAAATTTATCTTGTATAATTACTTAAAATACTTTACTTTGTTATATTTAGTATAAAATAATACATATAAATAATACTGTTTGAAAGTCTAAAATAAGTTTCTTAACAATATTATTAATAAAATTTAACTCATATAGTTGAATTAAAATGCTATACATTGTTAACATTTGTTAAATAAATGCATATACTTGATAATGTTTAAAATTTAAAATCTAATTCTAACAATACAAATATAAATGTAAAATATGAGTAAAATTTATGTATATGATTTAAATAAATACAAATGAATCATAAAAATGAGAATAAATGTAAATATGACTTACGAATCTAATTCAAATATTAATGGCAAAAATAGAAAATAGAAAATATAAAATATATAACATAAATAGATGATCATGTTCAATATGAAATATTAATATCAATGTAAGTTAAAAATATAAATATAAGCGTACATCAACCATATGAACCATATGAAATATAACTTAAATATTGATACAAATAAATATGATAAAAGTAAATTAGAAGAAAAAAAATGTAACTACAAACAAGAAATAAAGCGAAATATAAGATACATAATTTAAATTAAGAAGAAAATATCTTCATGTATATGTTAGTGTTAGCCTGCAAAGTGATAGTCATCAAATAAACATCTTTATACATAGTAAACCATAGTTACAACATGTATATTATTCAACTGGAACTAAATACCAAAACCAAATAAAGATGGGTGAAACAAGGTTGGTCATGGCATAACAATACATCAGACACATATGTACATGAATTTTTGTTTTAGCTAGAAGATTATAAAACAAACTTTTATATGAAGCAAATATTTATTAATAAGTAACTTCTTATCCAAGCTTTGACATGCAATGTTTATGTCAGCAAACAAATAATAAGATAAACATTTGTATACAATCTTCACATGTAAGATAAATATCTAATTGCATAAGTACATATCTGCATATTATATATTCACACAGTAAAACATAATAATAACTTTGTAAACATGTTTGAGGCCAAGGCATTTATTGCCATCAGCTCAGCATGCATTTTGTCATTTCAAATATGTATAAAATCTGAACATGTTATAAACCAAATGAAGAAACAACTGTCCAGTTGAAGCCTTCCCTTATACACACCTATTTTCTTTTATATATGAGTGTACATATTCTTGTTTAGTTCGTTCAGGAAGAAAATAGGTTAGCAAACCTAATAATAAAAAAAGAAGAGAACAGTTTCTAACTGCATTCAAACAGAGGATTATGCAAGCAGTTTCAAGGGCTACAAGTATTCAAAACTTTAGATGCTTCTTTCTATTCTTTGTTCAGGAAGGTTAGGTGAGTAAACTTACTATTTACAAATTTAAACCTGTGTATTTAACTTGAAATGGTATGTGTTGTGATGTTTATGTTTACCAAGTTGTACAAAGAACTTCTGTTTCTCTGGAAAATATAATATGACTGTTCTTCAGTGTTCTTCACAAGTTTCTGAACACAGTAAAGCAAAGAAAATGTAAATACTTCTTCATATAAATATTTTGAACTTGGATATTCATGCTAATTTAAGTTGTTTACCCAAATCAAGGTCTACAACTTTATTTGAGTTTTACAATATTTTATGCATACTATCTTTCAAGTTACAGGTAAAATAATTAAGTGGGGTGAATTTCAAATGTTTAAATTTGTTAATTCAATAGTATATTTAGATTTCATACACATAATATGATTTTTAGCATAAAAATTATGATTTTTAAGCAAAGGTATGAAGAGCAGTTTTATAATGAAACCAAAATGGGTTTTTGCAAATTTTGGAAGATTTAGCTAATTTTAATTTCTGTAAATTGATAGGAAGCAAGCTTGTAATCCATTTGATTTCATAAAAATGTCAAATAAATTTTCAAATGCATAGATTTTGAGATTGTGAGTAACATAGGGTTTTGGTCACGAGTTTTATAGAGTTCTGTAAATTTTCAACTGCGACTCACCTGGATGACCGAGCTTCATGAAATTTTAGGGAACGATAGTGTGGAGGCTAATGGTGGTGTAGCCGAAGTTTCGAAGTTTCCAGAGGTTTGTATCGTTTGAACGAGGAGAAAGTTAATCGGAGCATTATGTTGTTCTGCACCTCAAACTGTCGTTTCTTGTTCTCGAGTTCCATCAGAATTTAGGGGTGCTGGGATTAAGAGAGTGTACGATAATCGACCTGTTGGCGATCGACTCAGGTGATGGAGGTTCGCCACGACATTGTGCACGTGTATGGCGCTATTGTGTGTGTCTGTGTTTTGTTAGAGATCGTCTCGATTGGGTACTCGAGTAAGGGGGTCGGTTGTCCCGAGTTAGAACCCATGTTCACGCGAGTTGTAGTCACAGCAGTTTGTTTAACTTAAAGATAATGAGAATAAAAGTTACAGAAAAAAAATATAAGAAGAAAGTTATAGGGAAATGAAGAGAGAAGGAGATGGGAGAGAGACACGGGAAAGGGCACGAGGGTAACCCGAGTTTTCTTGAGTAAGGGTAGTGCGATCCCAGGGTATCTCTCTGAATGAACGTGTATAATAAATGTTGTTTTTAGTATGTGATATAACTAAGTTAATTTAGCAATTAATTAGTTAATTAGGCTAATATTTGTTTTAAAAGCCTAATAAGGTAAGTATGTAAAGATAGATGATTAATAATAAGTAATTAGACTGTTAATTAATTTATATTTGAAATTTTCAATTGATAACTTTAAATTGATATTGTACTCAAAAATAAATCATATGTTAAATCGATTTAAAACTTAATAACGTTAGCTAATTACTTGAAGTTAATTATTGGAATTAACTTAAATAGGAATTATACTTTAATTAAACTGATAATAATTGATTTATTAAAGTAATTTAATTAAGAATAAATAAAGGGTTAAGAAAGTAATTGGCAGTTAATAAATGGATAATTAAGTTGATTAATAATTAAGATTATTAATTAAATGGTTAATTAAAGTAAATAACTGAGTTAAGAAATAATTAGGTAATTGATGGTTTGAAATAAAATAAGTATGTAATTAAGACTAAATGATTAATTAAGAAATCATTAATTAAACAATTCGAAATGAAATAGGAAATTAATTGTTAATTAATGATTAATTAAATAGAGTTAAGTGATTAATTCTCAAGTAATTAATTCTAAATTGAATTAATTACAAATAAGAGTTAAAGGTGACTGATTTTGGACTGTTGTGACTAAATATCTGATTGTGTTATTTATGTGATGATATTCTGTGATGCCCTATGATATGTTATGTTATATCTATGATGCTTGTGTATGTTTTATCTGTGATAAATTCTATGTTAATTCAATTGTTGTATTTAAATTATTTAAAACTGTTAAGTTAATTAGACAACTTGGCCCTTAAAATGGCGGTTGGGTTCGATGAGACCGGGATCGGAAGAATCAATTTTGATTCTCCGAAAACCACATCGATCCAATTTAAACGTTAGGTCGTGAATCCTGAAATGAAAATCGAGATGGTGTTTTCAGAATGCAAGGGTTATCGTCGTTGACTCTAAGGGTGATTCCAAAATGAGTGTGACGAGATAATGCCTTCGGTTTCGTTCGAACCCGGAACGAACTTGTATGGATTAAATGCTTTCAGCACATCGTCAGGCGGACGATGAGCATTCTAAGAATAATGTTCTATAAAGGTAATCGCAGCCTCAAGCCTCATCAACCGGGAATGGCTAAAACAGGGGAGATGCAACAAGGTTAGGTGGGTCATGCCCAAGCAGGACAAGATATTTCCCCTGTCTAGATGTCCCTTTTTATTTCGGCTGTATGGGCGGTTGCTAGCTAGAACCGCGGGGTTTATCTTGTTCGGGACTGTTCAGTAAGGAATAGTTCCGGCCTTGTGTTGTAGGGGGTTGGGAGTGATCCTCGGTACGGTGATCTAAGCCCCGTACTGTGACGAACGGTACCCCAGTAGCCCTGCCATTGTTGGAAATCCATTTTCCCTACGAGACCCTACGGTTTTGATTTGTATTACCCACTTTTGTGGCTAGTAGCTGGAATTTAATAGATGTAACAATTTCGGCTATTTTCTATTTACTTGAAAACCTTAGACACTATTATAATATCACTGGATTTCCTATGAAATGTTTTGGTTAGCGTAAGATAAAAACTTGCTCGTATTTATTTGTGGGGAGTCTTACGTGATACCTTTATTTTCAAATGTTTTTCAAAAGTAAAACAATTTAAACCGTTTACTCATACCAGGCCCATGTCTGACCCGGAGTTTATATTTTGTTTTTCATAAACTCTTGGGTACTCAAATTTTTATGAGTAGCCAAGTGATAGGTTATGGACTTTGATTTCTGGAGGAGCTTGGAGCAGGAGTTTCCAGACGTATATAGCTATTTATGTAGTTCCGCTGTGTTAGTTGATATGTACTGTACCTCTGATGTATATAGTGATAGATGTATGCATGACTGTCATATGTATTGATATTGTATAACTCTGATATATGTAAAACTATGTAATATTTATGTGATATATTATATTTTGTTCCATTCCGCTGTAAGATTCTGATGTTGTTGTTCTTTCTTTCTCTTTCTTTTCTATTTCTATCCCTTTCTTTCTTTCTGATGATACGTCTTTCTGGTAGTAGAAGGGCGGGTCGTCACAGTTGGTATCAGAGCATAGGTTGGTGATAACCTTGGCTCTGGTAGGAATTACTAATAGAATAGAGTTTGTAGAACTCTAGAATGAGTTTGAGTGTATTAATAGATATGAGCGCGTACTTGTTAGTGAATATAAAATTGTTTTTATATTGTGTTGATTTATCTGTTGAGTGTTTATGGATTCTGGTCGATGTGTGGGATGCCATTCCATCGATAGGGATTTCTAAACTCTTAAACAAGATAGACCGACACAGTATTGTTATTTAAAAGTAGGGTAAATGAAATAATTTTATCCAAAATTATATTTTGATATAAAAGAAATATTTTTCTGAAATTATTATGTATGTTTGGATGATTGGTTGTTAATACTACAATTTATAATTGGAATGGTTTATAACCAAACAAAATTATTTAAGAATGATTTTAAATAAAAAGGAATATAACTAAAATTTGATTAAAATTAGAATTTAAGTCCCGGGAATTTGAAAGGTGTTTAAATGAATTTAAACAAAGGGATTTGGAAATTTAAAATCTTGGGAATGTTTGAAATGTTTTTTTTCAAAGATTTGAAGGCAATAATGGAAAATTGTTTTGGAAAATATGGTTGAATGAAAATTATTTTAGGAAAAATTTGTGGAAGTAAAGAAGCACTGAACTCACTTCAGTCGTTGGAAAATAATCCTGATGATGAATGGCCACATCATCAGTATTCATTTTCGAGTTTCTAAAGTGATGGATTGCTACCAGGATAGTTGGACATGATATTTGGAGTTGTTAGGTATACAAGTTGTTTTAAAAATTTCAAGGGGAAATTTGTTTGGTAAAAACAAGTGTTTGGAATTTGGAATTTTGATTTGATATACCAAGTGGGTATGTGTAGTTATCATTTCAAAATGGTTTTGGAAATGAAAACCGGGAAATTGAATTCTAAGAGATTCTATTTAGATAATGTGGGAGGTTTAAATGAATTAACTGTTGAACTTAGAAAGTAGAGTTGATATTAATAAAAAGAAATCGGGAATTTTAATCCCGGAATTAAAATTTAACTTAAGTAAATGAAAATAAGGAAACATATTGAAGCTTAACCCGAGATAAGTTAAATGGAATTGAAGTTCAAAATAAACTTAATTGGATACAAAATTTGAAGGTAAAATGTTTGTAATTGTGAGGTGGAAATTTATAATTTAAGATAGTAAGTGTTATATATATATATAATCTAAAATAGTGATTATAAGATGAAATGACCCAAATGAGTAATATAAGCTTTAAAGTAAACAAATAAGTTTTGAGCTCATATATTGAGAAATAAATTTAAGGAATGGTAAGTAGCTAAATTTAACTGAAGCTGAGTTAAATTAAAATTGAATTTAAATGAATTCAGTCAAGTTACTGATAAAATTAAATGGAATAAAATTCTTATGTAAATAAGTAAATGTAAACCAAAGTAAGTATTAAATTGGATTAAAATAGGAATGGTGTGAGTTGTAAACAAATCTAATTCAAGTATAAATTGAATAACCTTATTATGAATAAATTCAATAATGAATTGTTAATGTAAATTAAAATTTAAGGATGGATAAGAATAAACTAATCGAACAAATTAGTAAATAGTTGGGATTTGATTAAGGGAAAATCGAATCAATGATTTAAATGGAAATTGGTAGAATAGTATAAACTTAAGTCATTGGGTGGAACCGATTGAAGAAAATAAATGACTTAAGTTAATTGTGAGATGATTATTCAAATACTGGTTGTCCAGTTTAATAAAATGGTTTGGAATCAAACCTGTTGAAATGAAAGAAAATGCAATGAAAAGATTGTGAATAAATTAAATATGGTGGAGTTAAGTGTCAATTAAGTTGGAATCAATTTACGATTTGTTACAAAGCTTAGTGGTTGTTTATTCACAATAATATTGTTGACTTGCATAAGAAATGGGATGTTTGAAGTAAATGAGATTGAATAAATTTTTATGAATTATTGGAAGCAATAGGATGATCTTGAATATGAATTTGTTTTTCTTAAATGGATTATATATAAGCAAGTAAGTTATAAATCATTTTAGCTAAAGAGAATGAACTGAGAATTGATTGGATGTAATTGCAATAAGTGTTGGAACTATACATATGTGCTTATGGAAATATGTAATGCTAAACAAATGGAGAATCTGTCAAAACTTTTCAAAATTTGAAAACTATAAAAAAAATAGCAACAAAACAATTTCAAAATTGAAAATTTAAGGTAAATTTGTGGATGGAACCAATTTAAAAATAATAATAGGAATCGGTAATAAATGGAAGATAATCAATAAAAATTCAATATTCAGAGTTAAAGATAAAATTGAATTCACATGGAATTGGAAGTTCAGATTTGAAATAAGAAGATATAAAGGCTATAGTGGTAGAGTAATAATATAAGTGAATATATAATGCTTATATTAAGCTTAAGAAATGAATGGTGGAATTCTTAAGTAAAATTTGATATTGGGAAAAATTATTCCAAGTGGATAGAATCTGAATAATGTGAATAAAAGAAAATTGATATGGTTGATAATCAATGGATATAAATACGTAGGATGGACGTATATTATTTTATTCGCATAACAATTTGATCCAGATTCAAACACAGAATTTCGAGATAGTTATTTATTGATCCGAGTTGGGATTTTTCACTCGATTTTCGACGATGAACCATGGATATGGATTTTGATTGGTTCTGGAAATTCTCTATCATAGTTGTGACTATGCAAGGAGAATGACAGTTTCTGATCAAAGAACCAGTTCTGAGTCCGCACTAGGAAGTCGGGTGGACGATACTAGTTCGAAAATGAAATTGTGTGATCGAGCGAGCGATCGGATTTGATATTGCGTACGAATGATATATGTACATCGTATGAGATTGATTAAATAGATATTGAAATTCTGTAAAAAAAAGTCAATTAAAATTTGGAAAGAGTTAATATTGTAGATTTCAGAATTGAATTGCCAGAGTGGATATCTGGAATTTATTATGTATTACATATATCCCACCTTAGGAATTTGTTTGTGATTCATCATTAGTTGTTAAACTAGTTGTTCAGGAATTTGGAAGTTGAATCAAATTTAACTGTGGTCAGGAATCCAGTTTGGATTGTTGATCATCGAGAAACAAACTCTCGATAATTATAGGGAAGCTTATCCGGATTTGTGTTCGGATAATTAGTGTTGTTTGTTAGAATAGACTGTTTGGTTGTTTGTTAATATATAAATGATATTTATGTTTGAATGATTGGCATAACAGCTTTTAAAATTTTCTTTGTTTAAAATTTCAGGGACGAAATTCTTTAAGGGGGGAGGAATGTAACGACCCTGGATTTTGGCCCCAGTTATTTTAATAAATATTTAATCTAATTAAATATAAAATGTGAATTGATCATATTTAAAATAAATATAATTTGGAAAGACTGTCATTTATTCATATAAACTGTATTTTAAAAAAGGAAATTGATTTGGGAATTTGGAATAAGTATTTCAATAATTGAAATGTTCATAATAAAAATCTATCTTGTATAATTACTTAAAATACTTTACTTTGTTATATTTAGTATAAAATAATACATGTAGATAATACTGTTTGAAAGTCTAAAATAAGTTTCTTAACAATATTATTAATAAAATTTAACTCATATAATTGAATTAAAATGCTATACATTGTTAACATTTGTTAAATAAATGCATATACTTGATAATGTTTAAAATTTAAAATCTAATTCTAACAATACAAATATAAATGTAAAATATGAGTCAAATTTACGTATATGATTTAAATAAATACAAATGAACCATAAAAATGAGAATAATTATAAATATGACTTATGAATCTAATTCAAATATTAATGGCAAAAATAGAAAATAGAAAATATATAACATAAATAGATGATCATGTTCAATATGAAATATTAATATCAATGTAAGTTAAAAATATAAATATAAACGTACATCAACCATATGAACCATATGAAATATAACTTAAATATTGATACAAATAAATATGATAGAAGTAAATTAGAAGAAAAAAAAAATGTAACTACAAACAAGAAATAAAGAGAAATATAAGATACATAATTTAAATTTACGAAGAAAATATCTTCATGTATATGTCAGTGTTAGCCTGCAAAGTGATAGTCATCAAATAAACATCTTTATACATAGTAAACCATAGTTACAACATGTATATTATTCAACTGGAACTAAATACCAAAACCAAATGAAGATGGGTGAAACAAGGTCGGTCATGGCATAACAATACAACAGACACATATGTATATGAATTTTTGTTTTAGCTAGAAGATTATAAAACAAACTTTTATATGAAGCAAATATTTATTAATAAGTAACTTCTTATCCAAGCTTTGACCAGCAATGTTTATGTCAGCAAACAAATAATAAGACAAACATGTGTATACAATCTTCACATGTAAGATAAATATCTAATTGCATAAGTACATATCTGCATATTATATATTCACACAGTAAAACATAATAATAACTTTGTAAACATGTTTGAGGCCAAGGCATTTATTGCCATCAGCTCAGCATGCATTTTGTCATTTCAAATATGTATAAAATCTGAACATGTTATAAACCAAATGAAGAAACAGCTGTCCAGTTGAAGCCTTCCCTTATACACACCTATTTTATTTTATATATGAGTGTACATATTCTTGTTTAGTTCGTTCAGGAAGAAAATAGATTAGCAAACCTAATAAAAAAAAGAGAACAGTTTCTAACTGCATTCAAAAAGAGGATTATGCAAGCAGTTTCAAGGGTTACAAGTATTCAAAACTTTAGATGCTTCTTTCTGTTCTTTGTTCAGGAAGGTTAGGTGAGTAAACTTACAATTTACAAATTTAAACCTGTGTATTTAACTTGAAATGGTATGTGTTGTGATGTTTATGTTTACCAAGTTATACAAAGAACTTCTGTTTCTCTGGAAAATGTAATATGACTGTTCTTCAGTGTTCTTCACAAGTTTCTGAACACAGTAAAGCAAAGAAAATGTAAATACTTCTTCATATAAATATTTTCAACTAGGATATTCATGCTAATTTAAGTATTTTACCCAAATCAAGGTCTACAACTTTATTTGGGTTTTACAGTATTTTATGCATACTGTCTTTCAAGTTACAGGTAAAATAATTAAATGGGGTGAATTTCAAATGTTTAAATTTGTTAATTCAATAGTATATTTAAATTTCACACACATAATAATGATTTTTAGCATAAAAATTATGATTTTTAAGCAAGGGTATGAAGAGCAGTTTTATAATGAAACCAAAATGGGTTTTTGCAAATTTTGGAAGATTTGGTTAATTTTAATTTCTGTAAATTGATAGGAAGCAAGCTTGTAATCCATTTGATTTCAGAAAAATGTCAAATAAATTTTCGAATGCATATATTTTGAGATTGTGAGTAACATAGGGTTTTGGTCACGAGTTTTACAGAGTTCTGTAAATTTTCAACTACGACTCACCTAGATGACCGAGCTTCACGAAATTTTAGGGAACGATAGTATGGAGGCTAATGGTGGTGTAGCCGGAGTTTCGAAGTTTCCAGAGGTTTATATCGTTTGAACGAGGAGAAAGTTAATCGGAGCATTATGTTGTTCTGCACCTCAAACTGTCGTTTCTTGTTCTCGAGTTCCATCAGAATTTTGGGGTGCTGGGATTAAGAGAGTGTACGATAATCGACCTGTTGGCGGTCGACTCAGGTGAAGGAGGTTCGCCACGACATTGTGCACGTGTATGGCGCTATTGTGTGTGTCTGTGTTTTGTTAGAGATCGTCTCGAGTGGGTACTCGAGTAAGGGGGTCGGTTGGCCCGAGTTAGAACCCGTGTTCACGCGAGTTGTAGTCACAGCAGTTTTTTAACTTAAAGATAATGAGAATAAAAGTTACAGAAAAAAATAGAAGAAGAAAGTTATAGGGAAATGAAGAGAGAAGGAGATGGGAGAGAGACACGGGAAAGGGCACGAGGGTAACCCGAGTTTTCTTGAGTAAGGGTAGTGCGATCCCAGGGTATCTCTCTGAATGAACGTGTACAATAAATTTTGTTTTTAGTATGTGATATAACTAAGTTAATTTAGCAATTAATTAGTTAATTATGCTAATATTTGTTTTAAAAGCCTAATAAGGTAAGTATGTAAAGATAGATGATTAATAATAAGTAATTAGGCTGTTAATTAATTTATATTTGAAATTTTAAATTGATAACTTTAAATTGATTTTGTACTCAAAAATAAATCATATGTTAAATCGATTTAAAACTTAATAACTTTAGCTAATTACTTGAAGTTAATTATTGGAAATTAACTTAAATAGGAATTATACTTTAATTAAATTGATAATAATTGATTTATTAAAGTAATTTAATTAAGAATAAATAAAGGGTTAAGAAAGTAATTGGAAGTTAATAAATGGGTAATTAAGTTGATTAATAATTAAGATTATTAATTAAATGGTTAATTAAAGTAAATAACCGAGTTAAGAAATAATTAGGTAATTGATGGTTTGAAATAAAATAAGTATGTAATTAAGACTAAATGATTAATTAAGAAATCATTAATTAAACAATTCGAAATGAAATAGGAAATTAATTATTAATTAATGATTAATTAAATAGATTTAAGTGATTAATTCTCAAGTAATTAATTCTAAATTGAATTAATTACAAATAAGACTTAAAGGTGGCTGATTTTGGACTGTTGTGACTAAATATCTGATTGTGTTATTTATGTGATGATATTCTGTGATGCCCTGTGATATGTTATGTTATATCTATGATGCTTGTGTATGTTTATCTGTGATAAATTCTATGTTAATTCAATTGTTGTATTTAAATTATTTAAAACTGTTAAGTTAATTAGACAACTTGGCCCTTAAAATGGCGGTTGGGTTCGATGAGACCGGGATCGGAAGAATCAATTTTGATTCTCCGAAAACCACATCGATCCAATTTAAATGTTAGGTCGTGAATCCTGAAATGAAAATCGAGATGGTGTTTTCAGAATGCAAGGGTTATCGTCGTTGACTCTAAGGGTGATTCCAAAATGAGTGTGACGAGATAATGCCTTCGGTTTCGTTCGAACCCGGAACGAACTTGTATGGATTGAATGCTTTCAGCACATCGTCAGGCGGACGATGAGCATTCTAAGAATAATGTTCTATAAAGGTAATCGCAGCCTCAAGCCTCATCAACCGGGAATGGATAAAACAGGGGAGATGCAGCAAGGTTAGGTGGGTCATGCCCAAGAAGGACAAGATATTTCCCCTGTCTAGATGTCCCTTTTTATTTCGGTTGTGTGGGCGGTTGCTAGCTAGAACCGCGGGGTTTATCTTGTTCGGGACTGTTCGGTAAGGAATGGTTCCGGCCTTTTGTTGTAGGGGGTCGGGAGTGATCCTTGGTACGGTGATCTAGGCCCCGTACTGTGACGGGTGGTACCCCAGTAGCCCTGCCATTGTTGGAAATCCATTTTCCCTACGAGACCCTACGGTTTTGATTTGTATTACCCACTTTTGTGGCAAGTAGCTGGAATTTAATAGATGTAACAATTTCGGCTATTTTCTATTTACTTGAAAACCCTAGACACTATTATAATATCACTGGATTTCCTATGAAATGTTTTGTTTAGCGTAAGGTAAAAACTTGCCCATATTTATTTGTGGGGAGTCTTACGTGATACCTTTATTTTCAAATGTTTTTCAAAAGTAAAACAATTTAAACCGTTTACTCATACCAGACCCATGTCTGACCCGGAGTTTATATTTTTTTTTTCATAAACTCTTGGGTACTCAAGTTTTTATGAGTAGCCAAGTGATAGGTTATGGACTTTGATTTCTGGAGGAGCTTGGAGCAGGAGTTTCCAGACGTATATAGCTATTTACATAGTTCCGCTGTGTTAGTTGATATGTACTGTACCTCTGATGTATATAGTGATAGATGTATGCATGACTGTCATATGTATTGATATTGTATAACTCTGATATATGTAAAACTATGTAATATTTATGTGATATATTATATTTTGTTCCATTCCGCTGTAAGATTCTGATGTTGTTCTTCTTTCTTTCTCTTTCTTTTCTATTTCTATCCCTTTCTTTCTTTCTGATGATACGTCTTTCTGGTAGTAGAAGGGCGGGTCGTCAAACTAGCCTCATACTTACTCAACCAATCCATACCCAAAATAATTCTGAAATCTATGAAATCAAAAACATACAGACTACATGAAAGCTTATGACCAAACAAATCAAGTTCTAACTGGCCATATCTCATCCCCAGAGTTGCATACCCTCCTATTGGATTCACAACAAATAACAAGATAAATGGATTATAAACATAACCTATGAACCAAATTACGAAATATAAATGAATGTGATGCACTGGTATCAAAAGTATCCTAACTGGTATACTCTGAATCAAAAAAGTACCTTCCATCACAGTCTTCCCATTTTCAGCTACAGTTGGCTTAGCAGATGATGGTCCAAGAGCAAAAACATTTCCCTTTTTGCTCTAACTGGCTTTAGACACTGGTTCTTATAATGCCCAGCTTGATCACAGTTGAAGCACTTCACATTCTTCTTATCTACAACATTCTTCCCCTTGCCTGACCGACACTCATGAGCATAATGACATTTCTTGTCATACTTGAAACAAACTAAATTAGCCTTTTCCTTCTTGGCTGCCTCCTCCCTCTAGGCTCCCTTTTCTTAAAGAACTTCCTCTTCTTTCCCTGAGAACCTTGGGTTTCAACTGGCTTCTCTCTAGCACAAACATCAAGCATCGCTTCATGGAAGATTTCTGTCTCCACAATCACATTACAAGGATTACAGATATGTTTCAGGATCGCCCTAGCAAGCTCAGATCTCAGTCACCGAATAAACCTCTCATTTCTCCTGATGTCAGTGCCTATAGTAGCAAGTCCATATCGGGACAACTCATCAAACTTAGTAGCATACTCGATCACCGACATTTCTCCCTTCACCAAATCCATAAACTTTCTCAGCAATACTGACTTGTCAACTTCGAATAAAAACATCTTTCCAAATCTCCCTTTAAAATTTGCCCAAGTCAACTCCTCCTCCGGAACCCCGGTAGTAACAATTTTCCACTAATGAAGTGTTGCCCTTTGCAACTGCCTAGAGGCCAGCCTCCTCTTCTGTGCATCATCCAAATCCAAATCAGAAAAGATTCTCTCGTAATGTAACAACCAATCCTCAACTTCTATAGCATCCTCTGTTCCCATAAATGATTTCCCACTAATACTTGTGTAATCCCTGCTAGCTTAACATAATTATTCCCAACTTGAGCCACATGATTAGCTCCTCCAACATCTCCAACAACACCAGCTGTAGCTCCTACTTGCATTATATTAATGAAGAACTGATACATTGCCCCCACATCCACTGGTGGATTTCTAGCACCCACATTCGCATTAACATTTTGGTTAGCATTAGCCCGTCGACCCAGGTTCCTCCTGGTGTGTGACGCCCCACCCCGAGACCTACATTAGTAAAGAAAATTACTAAGTAACCCTGTCTACTAATGCAGAGAATAGGGCTGGTTAAGGGCGACCATCATAGTAATACGTTAGTTTAGAGCTAAGCATGTCAATTATGTCTTGATTTTTTTTTCATTACCTCATAAGTGGTAGACACGCTTAGTCCATAACTAATGCACACTATGGTGGATTCAGACCATTTCAGAAATAATGTAATATACATGCAGATAGAAAACATCAGTCACAGAACAGCAAACCCAGATTAGAGTATATATATATATATATATATATAAATACATACATCACCATACATCACCATACATCTCCATAATAATACATCATATATAAGTAGCATGGACTACTAAATCACATATACACCCATCCCACAGAATAATATACAATAAGACCCATAAAAGCAGACGACTCAAAACGACATCCAAGCCAAAATGATAAGTCCAACCAAAACTACCAAGCTGACCCAAGAAGTGAAGCAATCCAATCTAACCTGCAAGTCGGTCTGACCCGAGTGAAAAACACACGGGTCAGGCAAGCTAAACTTATCAGTAGTAAGGATCTCAATAATAAGTGGAATGGTGAGAATCACTCCGTTGTTGCCAACGGAACGACATGTTGTTCATCATATCATTTATAAGAAAGGGGGTATCGAGGATTCATCTACCTATTTCAAAGAAATTCAATAAGTAACATGCATATGGTTTCTCTTAATGACATCTCTAAGTAAAGTGGATAAGGGATGAAAACCATATAATAACTTCATAAAGAAACATCATATCAACATTATCTATCATAAGAACTCATTAAGAGTTAAAAGAAATCATTATCAAAATCACCATATAGAATAATATGAATGTAGCCCATATCATACTCAAGGCCATATTCAAATAACGCATCACAAAAAGGTGAAATCGAACATAGAAAACTTCATAGAAAATTGCACGTGCTTTTTATCTTGACTAGTACTACAATTATTTGGTACCATACATCGTGATGACTTGGGGTCATTAACATCTTAGCATCGTGATCATTTTGATTGACTATAGTTGAATATCGCGATGACACCCAAATCATAAAATCCGAGCAAAACATCATGATGATTGGAATCTAGTAATGACATCAAGAACATTGTAATGATTCCAATCTTATACTCGGTTTGTAGTACTAATAACATCTTGAATGTATCACAACATCTCGAATAGGAACCCAATGAGTGTTAATGTACGTCCCATACCATACATTCGCACCTATTGGTTTACTAATCTTCAGCCGATGCCACATTAGAAAACAGTCATAAAAATCCAAATCAACCATACACCGCCTCGTCTCATTGGCGAGTGTAAAGCATCCAACTCATCGTGTCTCATACTTTGATGAGTTTAAAGTGACATCAAAACTTGTCTCATTTCATCGACAAGTAAAAGTCCATCTTAAACATCACAACCATCATCAATTCATCATAACAACCTCACCTCATGTCCTCGGCAGGTAAAAATATCATAAAACAGTACTTCAAAGCCGATTCGACAGTAAAAGTCCGATATTACGCGATGAGGCGAAAACACATGTCTCATACCACGTATTTTTGCCAAATCATTTAATTCTCATTCTCATATGTCGAAAATCGTCTAACTAGGCTATAATATATCTAGAAACATTTTATAGAGAAAACGGGATTTTTAAACAATTTTTAGAATTTTTTTAAGTAAGTTTTAAAAGGAAAAATCTATTTATCAAATAGATTATCTATATATAAAATACTTTTTAAAAAAAAGAATAATTGCTTAAAAACCCTTTAAAATGTTTTGAAAACATTTATTTAATTAACCATAATTTATATATAATTTTCAAAAACTTATTCAAAACCAAAATCAATTAAAACCATCGAATTCTTCTAATACCGATATTTATCGATATTTAGATTAAAATAGGATTTAAATAAAATTTAAATTCTACAAATTTCCAAAATCAAGCTAATTCAATATCGGATAATAATACTAAACATTCATCATCAAAATTATTCAAACAATATTTAAAATCATCGAAATTTGCAGTGAAACAGCTAACGAAAGCGCAAATAGAAGCAAGAGAACAATCTACCAAACAACTTAGTTTTTGGCTAACTTTGGATAGTAATTTGGGGTGCCAAAACAACTCAGATTTCTGCCAAATTTTACTATGTTATACTATGATAGGAGGAATATAACTTATACAAAATTTGGAGCAATTCACTGCAAAATGAAAGAGTTATGATTTTTCAAACATAGCTCTTTTCTACAAGCACAAAAAAAAATAAGATTTTTGGATATTTTGAAATAAGGATTATCTATAACAAAACTGCTCATATTTCATGAAAATTTTCACAAACATTGCGCAACTAATCTTCTGCAACTTATCAAAAACTGAGATTAATTTGCTAAGAATTGAAAAGGATATGATTTTTCCAATATGACCTATTTTCGGCCAATACACAGAGGTCAGTTTTTTACCAATTTCAAGAAATAGTTTCTTATTGCAAAAAAACATAAAATTAAATGAAAATTTTCAGAAATGTAGAGTACCCCGACTGCAACAACATATCAAAAACTGAGAATAATTTCCAATGAATTGAAAAAGATATGATTTTTCTAATATGACCTATTTTCGGCCAATACACAGAGGTCATTTTTTGACCAATTTCAAGCAATAGTTTCCTATAGTAAGATAAATCAAAATTAAATGGAAATTGACAGAAATATAGAGCACCCCGACTACAACAACATATAAAAAACTGAGATTAATTTTCTTGGAATTGAAAAAGATATGATTTTTCTAATATGACCTATTTTCGGCCAGAAATCAGAGATCAGTTTTTGGCCATTTTCAAGCACAAATTTTCCAAACCAAAACAACTCCAAATTCATTGAAAATTTCCAGTAACACTGCTCAATCAAAGTACTAAAACATGTGAAAAATTCAGACTCAAATAATGTAAGTTGGAGAAGAAACGAATTTTGAACATAGGGCTTTTTCAGCCAGCAAAACAGAAAACAAAGTAGATAAATAGAGCAATTCCATCAACAAATTGATATCAAAAATTGATTTTTTTTTTCTTTAGCTTGCTGTAAGAAACCCTTACCTTTCTTACCACTTGATTTAGCAATGGTTTCAGTAGCAAATTGTTGGATTTAGCTAGTAAATGGCCTTCAAGAGCCTGTAGATTGCAAAATAGGAACATGCAGAAAGGAATTCAATCAAAATAAAATTATATTAAATAGAAATCCAAACTTTGGATGGATTAGAGGATCTAAAAGGTTGGAGATTACCTTTATCTTCTTATTTAGGTGATTTCTCTTTGAATTTTTGCAGCAAATTGAGTGGAAATTTGATTTAGTTTGAGGGAACCATTGTTTTTCCTTTTGTTTTTACGGTAAGAAGGTTTTAGGAAGAAGAAGATGCAAATTACGTACAACATTTTTTTTTTGATTTTCCTCACCAGAAAGGTCTAGAGAATGGGCTTTGGATCCCATCCAAACCCTTTAAGCCCAAATAAAACATTAGCAAATAAAGAAAGAAAGTTGTATACATGTTTCCTCTTTATTTAACACTATATGCAAATACACTTCATTTTCAAGCCAAATAAAATGCATACACTAATTTGTTTTGAAATAAAATAGTAAATGTGACAAAATGAAATTTATTTTAACAATAAAAATATAATTTTTAACAATAAATCCCCATTTTAACAGTATTTTACAATTTGCATATTTTAGTGTAAAAACACTATTTTTAAAGTATAACTTGATCAAAATTTATTCTCTTAGTCAAATAAATTTTAATAGATCATTCTAACACTTTTAAAACCACAAAATAATATTTTTGCCCAATATTTCATCTTTTATTTTATTAAAAGACATGTTTTCTTCATATTTTTCCTTTTATATTTAATAAAAGGCTAATATTGACAATAATTATCAATATTATCACATTGACTAATTAAAATATAGTAAATGACTAATTTCACTCCAATACCTCAAAATAAAGTTTTTAAAACTTTATTTCCATCAATTTTCATTTATTTCAACAATTAAATGTCGAAATACATCACTTGGTAAATTTATTAATTCAAATTTACCTAAATTCCAATATTTTCCATTATATTTAACCAAAATACCAAACAATGAATTTTAAAATCCATATTTAACTCCATACGTATTGTTTATTTGAAATACACAATTTAAACCATATTTATTTCTTCATTACATTCTATTTACCATATTAAATTATAACCATCATTATAATTTAATATCATCAGTAATCTCCAATACCATGGTTGTTACAGACTCTCCTCCTTAACAAAATTGCGTCCTTGCAATTTCTAGAGGAAAAGGATGTAAACAACACTAAAGATACAATCATCGAAGGAGAAAGACAAGCTCGATTTCCAAATCACTCATACTTCTCAATATAGAATGGTAGAAAGAAACAAGGAAAAATTCACTTGGTTAATTCAATGGCCTATCTTATGCTAATATAGTGATTAGCAAGCCATCGAATTTTCCAAGCAACTCGAAAGAATTTTGAAGATCTCCCGTCTTGAATCAAAACTCAATAGGATGCTCAACAAATAATCAATCGAAAATGATTGATTGCTCAAAACTCTATGAATAGCGTCGGGATCAAACCCACTCAAACCTGAATTCTAAATAATAAAGAAGATCATCAACAAAATTTTCCGCATAATGATACAGAAAGAACATCCTCATAACAAGATAAACACAATATACAAGATTGATAAATCACAAGATGGCTTCTCACAAGGCCACCCACTCGAACGACCGTGAAAAAGGCACGTCGTTAATAATAGCTCAAAGATAGAATGTACTCAAGAAACAAGGAAATAGGCTCGAATTAACTTTTAATTCAAGATATTTAGAATTTTTAAATCTCAGCATCTTTTAAATTTTAAGTCTCAATTTCCAACATTTGAAAATTTTCAAACTCTTTACTATACTACTTAGTAAGTAATTTTAAAACTCAAATTAAAAGTCCAAATTTCTTCTCTTACTTCAAAATTAATTTCCAAAGAAATTTGTAAATCCATAATAATATTCCTCAAAATAAATTAAGAGTTTAAATTCTCTTTGCTCTTTCTATTAAACCACTTAAATAGTTTTAAAGAAATAATCTTCAAATTCTCTTATAACTCTTCTCTTAAACATCCAATGTATATAATATAATTCTAAAATCTCAAAATAGACTTCCAATAAAGCACGACAAAATAAAATAATATAATATAATCTCATTTATATCATCATCTTTATAATTTAAAAAAATAAATAAATGGAATTGCCTTTCCATTTAGTCTCTAATAAATAAATATATATGTTGGCTGCAGAGTTGATCGAACGATCAAAACTGCCTCACCACTCTATTACTCATCTCTAAAATCAATGGCTGCAATTACCGTTCAAAAATAAATTTAATATTTAATCTCAAATATTATTTTCAAAATATCATTTTTTTTAAATCACAAACCATCGTGTCTGATTGCCTCATCATAGCATTTAGGAGATTCCTATAGATAACGTTGATCAGGCGTATCGACAAGAACTCTTAACTACTTGATGGACAACCCAACACTCTTAAATTATTTCTATAAAAGTAATATTACTCTTATAAAATATATTCTCAAAATATTCTTTGATTTTTTTTTATGTATCTCAGAGCTCAAATTTCTCTTTAAAACTCATATTTATATAGGTTCAAAACTCAAACGAAAGAACATTAAGAGAATGCATTGAGATATTCCTAAAATACTCGATTCTCAAAATCAACAGAAGGAAATGGAGTGTTCGCCAACTCCTACAAGATGACAAGCCGCTCATAGAAATTACCAAGACACAAGATAAGCAAGATATTCTTCTCGAAGGAGAAGAAGCATACAAACAACAAATCATTACTTCAAACAAAGTAATGCTACAAAGGATAACACCGATTGAGTATTCCAAAAGGATAACTCAAAGAAACTGAATAATAAACTCAATCAAGCTCGAACAATCAAGAAACTCACCCATTCCTTAGTGAAAGTCCTCGTGGAAGGATAGCCGAAGGCTAATAGCTAGGAATAAGGTTAATCTAAAACTCAATTGGCCGATTGGATATCAAACCCAAACGAACTGATCAAAACTCAACAAGGTCATCTTGACTGGAATTCGAGATATGTCATCAACATCTCGATACTCAAGAGTGAATTCAGAAGCTTTAGAATCGTCATTAACATTCCAAAATGACAGAAATAATGCACCAATCAAAATAGGAAATCTAAATATACAATAAGATCTATAAAACAAAGGATTGGACTTAATATCAAATAAGTCAATCCATCTCAAATCAAATGCATCTCAAGATTGTGAGTAACAAACAAATACTCACAAAAGCAACATCAAAAATAAAAATCTCAGAATGCTCACAACGAGCCAATCGTTGTGGATCCCTTTAATAGGATTCACAACTCTCAAAGGAATGCAACAAGAATGCTCAAAGAAATCAATCAGCTCCATCGATACGAACTCACTCATATCGACAAAAATAGGAATAGAATAATCCTAAATAAGATTATTTATAAGATAAGATGACATCAAACTCTATTATGGATTGCTACGGAATATAATTAACATTCCTAGACATATTCCTTTCTATCTATCCCAAAAGAATTAAAAAGGGACACGAATCAAAACAAGGAAAGGGGCAAGGCAAGGTCAAGGTGAAACCGATCATGATTAAGGGATGAAGTATATGGATGTATTATATCTGATGTATGGTATCTCGTATGTTGTTCTGTATATATTACATTATATTCTGAAACAATGCTCTGATACCAAGCTGTGACGCCCCACCCTGAGACCTACATTAATAAAGAGAATTACTAAGTAACCCTGTCTACTAATGCAGAGAATAGGGCTGGTTAAGGGCGACCATCATAGTAATACGTTAGTTAAGAGCTAAGCATGTCAATTATGTCTTGATTTTTTTTTCATTACCTCATAAGTGGTAGAAACGCTTAGTCCATAACTAATGCACACTATGGTGGATTCAGACCATTTCAGAAATAATGTAATATACATGCAGATAGAAAACATCAGTCACATAACAGCAAACCCAGATCAGAGTATATATATATATAAATACATACATCACCATACATCTCCATAATAATACATCATATATAAGTAGCATGGACTACTAAATCACATATACACCCATCCCACAGAATAATATACAATAAGACCCATAAAAGCAGACGACTCAAAACGACATCCAAGCCAAAATGATAAGTCCAACCAAAACTACCAAGCTGACCCAAGAAGTGAAGCAATCCAATCTAACCTGCAACTCGGTCTGACCCGAGTGAAAAACACACGGGTCAGGCAAGCTAAACTTATCAGTAGTAAGGATCTCAATAATAAGTGGAATGGTGAGAATCACTCCGTTGTTGCCAACGGAACGACATGTTGTTCATCATATCATTTATAAGAAAGGGGGTATCGAGGATTCATCTACCTATTTCAAAGAAATTCAATAAGTAACATGCATATGGTTTCTCTTAATGACATCTCTAAGTAAAGTGGATAAGGGATGAAAACCATATAATAACTTCATAAAGAAACATCAAATCATCATTATCTATCATAAGAACTCATTAAGAGTTAAAAGAAATCATTATCAAAATCACCATATAGAATAATATGAATGTAGCCCATATCATACTCAAGGCCATATTCAAATAACGCATCACAAAAAGGTGAAATCGAACATAGAAAACTTCATAGAAAATTGCATGTGCTTTTCATTTTGACTAGTACTACTATTATTTGGTACCATACATCGTGATGACTTGGGGTCATTAACATCTTAGCATCGTGATCATCTTGATTGACTATAGTTGAATATCGTGATGACACCCAAATCATAAAATCCGAGCAAAACATCATGATGATTGGAATCTAGTAATGACATCAAGAACATTGTAATGATTCCAAACTTATACTCAGTTTGTAGTACTAATAACATCTTGAATGTGTCACAACATCTCGAATAGGAACCCAATGAGTGTTAATGTACGTCCCATACCATACATTCGCACCTATTGGTTTACTAATCTTCAGCCGATGCCACATTAGAAAACAGTCATAAAAATCCAAATCAACCATACACCGCCTCGTCTCATTGGCGAGTGTAAAGCATCCAACTCATCGTGTCTCATACTTTGATGAGTTTAAAGTGACATCAAAACTTGACTCATTTCATCGACAAGTAAAAGTCCATCTTAAACATCACAACCATCATCAATTCATCATAACAACCTCGCCTCATGTCCTCGGCAGGTAAAAATATCATAAAACAGTACTTCAAAGCCGATTCGACAGAAAAAGTCCGATATTACGCGATGAGGCGAAAACACATGTCCCATACCACGTATTTTTGCCAAATCATTTAATTCTCATTCTCAAATGTCGAAAATCGTCTAACTAGGCTATAATATATCTAGAAACATTTTATAGAGAAAACGGGATTTTTAAACAATTTTTAGAAATTTTTTTAAGTAAGTTTTAAAAGGAAAAATCTATTTATCAAATAGATTATCTATATATAAAATACTTTTAAAAAACAAGAATAATTGCTTAAAAACCCTTTAAAATGTTTTGAAAACATTTATTTAAATAACCATAATTTATAAATAATATTCAGCAACTTATTCAAAACCAAAATCAATTAAAACCATCGAATTCTTCAAATACCGATATTTATCGATATTTAGATTAAAATAGAATTTAAATAAAATTTAAATTCTACAAATTTTCAAAATCAAGCTAATTCATTATCAGATAATAATACTAAACATTCATCATCAAACTTATTCAAACAATATTTAAAATCATCGAAATTTGCAGTGAAACAGCTAACGAAAGCGCAAATAGAAGCAAGAGAACAATCTACCAAACAACTTAGTTTTTGGCTAACTTTGGATAGTAATTTGGGGTGCCAAAACAACTCAGATTTCGGGCAAATTTTACTATGTTATACTATGACAGGAGGAATATAACATATCCAAAATTTGGAGCAATTCACTACAAAATGAAAGAGTTATGATTTTTCAAACATAGCTCTTTTCTACAAGCACAAAAAAACAAGATTTTTGGATATTTTGAAATGAGGATTATCTATAACAAAACTGCTCATAATTTCATGAAAATTTTCACAAACATTGCAAAACTAATCTTCTGAAACTTATCAAAAACTGAGATTAATTTGTTAAGAACTGAAAAAGATATGATTTTTCTAATATGACCTATTTTCGGCCAATACACAGAGGTCAGTTTTTTTACCAATTTCAAGAAATAGTTTCTTATAGCAAAAAAACACAAAATGAAAATTTCCATAAATGTAGAGTACCCCGACTGCAACAACATATCAAAAACTGAGAAAAATTACCAATGAATTGAAAAAGATATGATTTTTCTAATATGACATATTTTCGGCCAATACTCAGAGGTCATTTTTTGACCAATTTCAAGCAATAGTTTCCTATAGCAAGATAAATCAAAATTAAATGAAAATTTTCAGAAATATAGAGTACCCCGACTACAACAACATATAAAAAACTGAGATTAATTTTCATGGAATTGAAAAAGATATGATTTTTCTAATATGACCTATTTTCGGCCAGAAATCAGAGATCGGTTTTTGGCCATTTTCAAGCACAAATTTTCCAAACCAAAACAACTCCAAATTCATTGAAAATTTCCAGTAACACTGCTCAATCAAATTACTAAAACATGTGAAAAATTAAGACTCAAATAATCTAAGTTGGAGAAGAAACGAATTTTTGAACATAGGGCTTTTTCAGCCAGCAAAACAGAAAACAAAGTAGATAAATAGAGCAATTCCATCAACAAATTGATATCAAAAATTGATTATTTTTTTCTTCTTTAGCTTGCTGTAAGAAACCCTTATCTTTCTTACCACTTGATTTAGCAATGGTTTCAGCAGCAAATTATTGGATTTAGCTAGAAAATGGCCTTCAAGAGCCTGTAGATTGCAAAATAAGAACATGCAGAAAGGAATTCAATCAAAATAAAATTATATTTAATAGAAATCCAAACTTTGGATGGATTAGAGGATCTAAAAGGTTGAAGATTACCTTTATCTTGTTATTTAGGTGATTTCTCTTTGAATTTTTGCAGCAAATTGAGTGGAAATTTGATTTAGTTTGAGGAAACCATTGTTTTTCCTTTTGTTTTTACGGTAAGAAGGTTTTAGGAAGAAGAAGATGCAAATTACGTACAACATTTTTTTTTTGATTTTCCTCACCAGAAAGGTCTAGAGAATGGGCTTTGGATCCCATCCAAACCCTTTAAGCCCAAATAAAACATTAGCAAAAAAAGAAAGAAAGTTGTATACATGTTTCCTCTTAATTTAACACTATATGCATATAACACTTCATTTTCAAGCCAAATAAAATGCATACACTAATTTGTTTTGAAATAAAATAGTAAATGTGACAAAATGAAATTCATTTTAACAATAAAAATATAATTTTTAATAATAAATCCCCATTTTAGCAGTATTTTACAATTTGCATAATTTTAGTGTAAAAACACTATTTTTAAAGTATAACTTGATCAAAATTTATTCTCTTAGTCAAATAAATTTTAATAGATCATTCTAACACTTTTAAAACCACAAAATAATATTTTTGCCCAATATTTCATCTTTTATTTTATTAAAAGACATGTTTTCTTCATATTTTTCCTTTTATATTTAATAAAAGGCTAATATTGACAATAATTATCAATATTATCACATTGACTAATTAAAATATAGTAAATGACTAATTTCACTCCAATACCTCAAAATAAAGTTTTTAAAACTTTATTTCCATCAATTTTCATTTATTTCGACAATTAAATGTCGAAATACATCACTTGGTAAATTTATTAATTCAAATTTACCTAAATTCCAATATTTTCCATTATATTTAACCAAAATACCAAACAATGAATTTTAAACCCCATATTTAACTCCATACGTATTGTTTATTTGAAATACACAATTTAAACCATATTTATTTCTTCACTACATTCTATTTACCATATTAAATTATAACTATCATTATAATTTAATATCATCAGTAATCTCCAATACAATGGTTGTTACATGGTGGGTCGAGCATTTCCATTGGTTATGATGCTTCCTCCACCGAGTTTTCCTCTTTTGTTTCCTGCTTCCACATCCTCTCTCTCGTGAATATGCATATGAGCCTTAGTAAGATACAGAAAAATGGTCTAAGAGAGAGGGGACTACATACTTATATACATATATCTATACCAAATACAAGTATGTTACTATAGCGTTAACCCAAACCCCGATCTTATTTCTTGATTCATTAGATTATGTTTAAAAATCTTCTAGGTTTAAATTTCTTTTAAGTTTCATAAACCTATGCTATGTACCAACTTGTAACATCTCCCACTTGGAGGCTCAAAACTAACGGCTATGGAAGCTGCAGTCATCCATAGTTATTAGTCCTCGGTGACCAAATACAGTAATACTAGATACATTGATATAACATAAACATATGGATATGGAAAAAAAAATTAAAATTAGCAAAAAGCTATCACATTCCATTTCAAAGCATTTAAAATTCATTACATAATCCCATACGAAAACCACATTCGTAGAAATTATACTTAATACAACATATGCCAAGAGAGACATATGAAGATGCGCCCTTGGATGAATAAAGTATATATAGGCAATTACAACTTCGTCGTTACAACAACAACATAGTGGAATCAAAATAAAAGAGAACCATAGATAGCTATCATGCATCCTGCACGTCTCCAAAAGCTTATTCGTCCAAAGATGTACCCGAAACCTCTACTCTCAAACCACTCAAAATCAATTGAGCACCCGAGAATTTAAGGGAATAACATAAACTATGAGTCAGACATAAAGCCTGGTATGAATAATAATCTACCATCTCAAACCATTAAGATATCTAATGAGACCACGCCGCTTAGCGAAATGGGGTTTTCCTCTCACTAGTATCCAAATTTTTTTATAAAACCATATACTGTGCTCCTACATCCATAATTGTTGAAACATCACAAATAATATGATGATATGCAAACATGTAAATCAATTCTGGATTTCATATCCCTATTCATTCTAACTAACTGTCTCATTTATGGTTTCTAGGGTCTTTATTAACCTATCAGATTTCATAGGCTTACTAATAACATGTTTAATGTTTATGGACTCCCTATCCAGTTTCTTAGTTTTCATAAGCTTACTGTTAGTCTATTTAAATTTATGGACTCCCTCTCCTATTTCATAATTTTCATGGGATCACTAAAAACCTATTGGCCGCTGCCAATGATATAATTTTCCATGGGGTCCCTGAACCTATTGGTAACTCAAATAACTTTCCTCTTATCCTAGTATTCAACGGTTGACTAGGAACTTATTTATATATGTCAATAACTTAACCCGGCATAGGTTCACTTCAAACCTATTAGCCTCTACCAATAACTCTTTCTAATAATATTTTTCATGGGTTTACTGTGAACCTGTCTCCCTAACAACTTATTTTATACATAGTTTTCATAGGTTTACTATGAACCTGTCTCGTTGACAACCTCATTAATCAATATTTTAGCATCCTATACTCTGGCCTTCCTGACCTCATGGATGCAATTCTACTCATTTAGGGGTTAATTTAATTTTCACTATTGGGTCAACCTAGTTGATTATTCTGCCCTTTCCCAAAATATAATTATGCGTCCATACGATGTGAATATATACATATATGAAGAAGCAAACATAGTAACTTGGTTAATCCGTTCAACCTATTAATCAAGGAAAACTTATTCAAAAACTCCAAGCTTAAAATTGTTTCAAAACTCTTTAGTTATGCCATGGTTTTCCTTTAAAATGAGATTGAGTTATTTGTTTTGAAAACTAAGGCTTTCGAAAACTTAAAACATTACTTTCGAAACCACTAGATAACTTCCTTTGAAAGCATAGAAAACTTCTTTTCAAAACTTATATATAAACCTTTTGAAGCTCTTTAAATCATCACTTTCAAAACCAAAATATACCTTTGGAAAGTATCAAATCATTATTTAATAATCCTTAGAAACATAGCTTCAAAACCAACGAAAGTACCCCTTTCGAAACCATTGGGTTTACTCAAAAAATCATTTGGGTCAAGCGAATATATACGAAAGCATCTCTTTCAAAACCCTTAATCTTCATATAAAATTGTTTGGGGAAAGTTAGATAGCGTCGGCACCATCCTTTCGAAAGCTTCAAAACATTTAAGTAAAACATTAAAGGTTAGCATCGATACCCCCTTTTGAAGCCATTGCCTTCGAAAACATTGAACCCTTTCAAAAGCATTTAGGAAGTGGCTTGATACAACTTTAAAACAAAAGCTACCCTTCGAAATCATTGATGACTTCAATACCCTTGAAAGGTAAAAGAACGGCAATATGGCTTTAACTTGGTCGGAACCACCATTTTCGAAAGCATTGTTTTATTAACAAGGGACTCATTCGAAAGCTCATACTTAAAAATGAAAGGTGGGAACCTTCCGTGAAATCTATTTAGAAAACCCCTTTTTATAGCATATGTTTCGACTCTGTGGAAAGCCTTAGTAAAAAAAAGTCAGGGTTAACATTTAAGAGCAAAGCAAAGGTTTCGTTCTTGTTGGAAGTTATGTTTCGACACCATGCCTTCTCCCTTCCTCCAATCCACTATGCACCCATGTTGATACCTTGTGTATTGGTTTTGGCTTTGTTGGGTTTCAGCTTGATTGAAGGCGGAAGCTTAAGGTCGAAAGGTGCTTCTAAAAGAGGCGGAACCACTTTTTTGGGTAAATCTAATTTAATGCCAATTAAAGCTAATACTTTCTAACTAACCTGCCTACTTGTAATCATGTTATTGGTTGCCTCAACTTTTCAAATTATTTACGAAAATAACTACCGCATACTTTCACATCCAAATCAAGATTACTTTAACGAATAAGCCCTTCCATCAAATAAAACAATTGAATCATTTAGGTCCTCCTTTCAAAATAATTTAATTCTCATAGTAAATCACTTAAAAAAAATCCTCAACAATCACAGAAATCCACGTTTAATATGTTATCTAACATATATAAATTTCAGACCCAAATTCTGAATATAATTTCTGAAATAAATTTCTAAACCCGACTAATCATATTTTCCTTTGAAAATTCATAATAATCCTACCATAGTTTGAAAAATTATCAAAATTAAAGCCCAACTACAAAATCATATTTTACGTAACATATAAATTCCTCATGGCATTTGAAATCAATTATAATCGGTTTTACCCATAAAACCATGTAAAATCATTTTTAAATCTAACATATTATGATCTAAGCATATCATCATCCAAATCATCATATAAATGGATTTAAGCTTAACACGAAACAAATGATTATGTAAAAAGATAGAGATGATAAGATTATTATTCACAATGATTAGGATAAGGAAATTGGATTGAGATTAAGATTTATTCCCCTTGCTTTAATTCTTTAGCTTTAGATTTCATTTGTTCTCTTTTCTCCTAGTTATGGCTGGCTCTAAGCTCTTCTTTCCTTACTTTTTAAGTTTTGTGAAAATGAGACAATGAACGTGAATGGTATAAGAAACAAGAATATATAAGGGTTATGACAGTGCGTCTATTTCCTAATAAGCTCTTAGGTTAATTAATTATCGTATAATAATTTATAAGCCCATTTAAATATTTAAGCACAACATTTAATTATTATTCAAATCTCAATCCCTTTATCGCTCTAATGTTTACATTATTTTATTTAATTTATCTTATTAAATCTCCTGAATAATGTTATTAAAATTAGGGGTGTTACATTTATGGTCTGAAACAAGCATCTCGTGCTTGGTATAAAAGACTAAAGAGTTATCTCGTGAATTGAAACTTTGAAATTGGTAGCGCTTTTTATTAAATGATAAAACTTACATTTTAATCGTTTAAATTTATGTTGATGATGTAATCTTTGGTTCAACTACTAAAAAATTATATGATGATTCTGCTAATATAATGAAAAGCAAATTTAAAATGTCACATATGGATGAATTAACAATTTTTTTAGATTTACAGATTAAGCAATTAAAAGAAGAATTTTTCATTTTTCAAGAAAAATACGTAGAGATTGAATAAAAGGTTTTGAAATGGGGAACACTAGTAGCAAACCGACAACAAAGAGTACTAGCTTACACTTTAACAAAAATGAAAATGGTAAGGATGTTGAACAAAAATTCTATAGAAGTATGACAGGATCCTTATTATGTTTAACAGCTAGTAAACCAAATATAACAATGAATGTTTGTCTCTGTGCTAGATTCCAAGTTATCCCAAAGATTTACATTTACGAGCAGTAAAACGAATTTCCGCTACTTGACCAACACTAAACATTACAGACTTTTTTCCCAAAAAGCTGCCCTTTCGTATTTGTATCCTATAGTGAACATGATTTTGGAGGATACAAAATAGATAGATATGGTACAAGTGGTACCTACCACTTTTTTGATTAATCTCTAGTATTATGGTTTTGTAAGGAAAAAAGCTCTAGTTCACTATCAAAATGTGAAGTAGAATACATTTCTGCTGCTTTGGCTTGTACGTAAGTTAACTACATGCAAAAGAAATTACACGATTTTGGTATTAATTTAAAAAACATGACTATTTTCTATGATAATATAGTGTCATTAATTTATCAAAGAATCTTACTAATCATTCCAGAACTAAACATATTTGTATAAGACATTATTTTATACGTGATAACATTGAAAAAGGAATTAGTTCATTAGAATTTATTAACACGGAAAATCAACGTGCAGATATTTTTACAATACTTTTATATGCTAATACGTTTCTTAAGTCACGAAGAGAAGTTGGTATTCATTCTTTAACTAAATTAAAATAACTTTCACCATTATTTTGGGTTGCTTAGAAACAAATTTGGTTTTTTGGAATATGGTTGCATAACTAAGGTTTGCTGAAGGAAATTCACCGCCTTTTATTTGTATCAATTTTTCTATTTCTCCTTCTTTTTCTTTAAGTTTTGCGCATTGTTTATTCATCCATGATTTCAAATATCTTCACATCTATAATTTTCAAGATTTGCAAGTAGAATATCCTAAATATTGGCAAAAAAAAGAAAATTATTTTCTAGCCCAAGCTCTCCAAGTTCATCCATTAACCGGCTTAATGATCTTGTACAATTTCATCACATTATGGACTTGCAACAAACTTTAGAAAACAATCAACAAATCATGTCAGGTAACATGACTTGACAGTCAAACAGCATGGAAATGATTCACTTTGAAACTTTGCGCTGAATTCGACTCCAATCAAGGAAAGCAAAATTCGCCAAGGTCAAATTTTTGAAGAATATGGTCCTAAAATTAGTTTTATCAAAAATATGTTGAGGAGTTTCTGCTCAAATGCTGACACAACTACAAGCATTATTGGGTCTGGTAACTGGAATGATCCATTAATCATTTGGACAATGCAAGCATTGAACAAGAATCATCCTTACACAATGATAACATACAGATATGTGATAGCCCTGTTACAAGTCCTTTTAAATCAAAAAAAACAAGTAGCATCCAAAGGACAAAGACCAGCAACATAAATACCAAAAAAAATCTTCCTGACCATCTATTCCGCCTGGATACTATGAATATTGTTCATATAACTACGAGTGATGATTATTGTTGATAACTACTTCATATGCGTATATTTCTATATATATATGTGTGTGTGTGTGTGTGTGTGTGTGTAAATATGTTACACCAAGTCAACTATAGAAAGCAATTTCGACTTTCCACCAATTGATCGGTGAGGTGCTTACCAATGCACCGATGGTGTTTACGAACTTTTTTTTAAAATGCATCAGACCATTGATTAACCTTCTCCCGAGCCTACATTCTCTTTTCATTCTTCATTTTTTTGCCTTCTTTTCAAGCCCTAGAACTCAAAACCCATTATTTCAAATGGAAAAAGCTACACAAAAGTCCATTTTAACACCATAAATAAAAGCTTGGTTCAACAAGGACATGGAATCCATCAAAGCTTACGAGGCTACAATCAATTTCAATAATCTAGCGGGAGAAGCCTGTGAAATTCTCTGATTTTGACACATACACTTTAGCAGCTCTTTTTGAAGTTTCTGGTCTTTTTCACATTTTATCCATAGATAACTTTGAAAGAGAAATTTATCCCCAATACATTACTTTATTCTATGCTAACTTAAGGCTTAAAGAACAAAATGATGAATTAGTTTTGTATATATTTGTTCATGGGATAGACATAAGATTGGAAGCTTGGACTTTGGGTATTATTTTGGAAATACGTGCTAGTAGGACATTTTTTGATGATTTAGAAGTAACGATGATGCAAGATTGTATGAAATTTTTCGTCAAAATAAAGGAGATTAGTCTAAAAAGGATAACCTATGGGATAAAGCACGTCCAGTTCTATGGATTGTACAACATAATATTAGGCATTAAAAACATGGTCTTGATGAAGATTGCCCATTCATCAACAATGCACTTATGTAATTCTTGGTGGCTTATGTGTCAATTAGGCATAATTGATTCTTAGAAACATGCTTGGTAGTAATCCGTTCGAAAAATAAGATCTTGCAATCCTTATGGATATTTACTTACTTAAATTTTAAGCATTTTTGGATTAATTTGAGAAATGAGCAAGTACAGGAGAATGTGTTTGGCATAGTTTTCGATACGGTAATATTTACAAGAATGAAAATTCCTAGCATCTTTCAGCCTCATCCTCCATATACTGAAGGCATGACTCACATACCTTATGGAATTGATGATATTCAAGAGGAAGAAGAGACATCTAATGAGCTATTACCTCCTATTAAGATAGTGATAAGGAGTATTAGAAAAAAATTCTAAAATATCAAGAAAAAATCCTGAAACAATTCTGAAAATTCAAGCTAAAATTAAGACAGAGCTGGCACATACTAGGAAGGAGCTGGGAATCATCACTTGAATGCATCATGGATTTTATAGTACATCCCATCCAAAGAAGATAGGATGAGCTCCCACTCCTTTACAACTCCCCATAGGTTCTGATTAGTTGATAATATTTGACTTAGTATGATTTAAATTTCAGTACTATTAGGCCTTATCTGTATTTTTCTGCATTTGCGACATTCTATTTGTTGTTCTGTTGCATTATTGTGTTTGACATTCTGTTTTATTGAAAACACTTTGTTTGACATTTTTTATTGCTTCAGTTTGTATATATTTTATGATTTGTACCAGTTCTGTGTTTATGATATTTATCTCTTTTGTTGCTAACAAATGGGGAGAAATATCTCATGTTCTCAAGGGTGTCTTTTTCTCAGAGGGAGTAATATTATTATTTACTGTATTTTATATAAGTAGTTGTCATCATCGAAAAGGGCTGAATATTAGAACCTCGATTCTAATGATGTTAATGAAATATATTCTACTAACTCTTTTACCACAGAAATTAGCATATACAACGACATATATAAAATACAACAATTGCAGAAGGTATTATCTCAACAAAGTACAAGCAAAGTATATACAAAGACACTGAAGAAATAATGAGTTATGAAGAGGTCATAGAAGAAAACAAGAATCAACAGCGAAGAACAAGAGCTATGAAAATATACGAAATATAAGAACTAAGAAAACAAAACATACTAAGGCAAGCATAACATGCATTTCCTACTACTACCGGTTGACCGGTGAATGTTTCATCTATGCAACGCTAGCTCCCTACTATTCATACCGATGTCCTTTGTTTTCTTAGAATTGCTTTGCATCTCTTCATCACTTCTCCTACAGACCAATGCCTTTCTTGATGGCGACTCCTTGACCAGTCACTACTCTTCAATGCATCCATTTTCTTATATAAAAATAGTGGCAGACTTTAGTTTTGAACACTAGTTTTTTGAATAAAATTCTATTACTTTCTCTCTCTGACTCTCTGATCACTACTATTTCCCTAATCTTTCAACTAGATATTCCCATATTCAAACTCCAAAATCCCTTAACCTCTGCTCATATCTATATTGAAAGAGTTGTTGTACAATAGTGAAAAGAATTGTGTATTTTAGACACAACTTTGTCGAAAAACCATTTCTACTTTTATCAAAAGATAGGACTTTGAGGCGCTCAGGTAGTTTTGATTGTATACTTATTTCTTCAGGTTAAGTGAGGTGTTTGCACCAAAAAGAGTTACAAACACCTAAGAATAGTTTTTGTAGAAAAGTAAATGAAGAAAAGAAAAATTAAACCGAGTAAATGAATAAGTAAGCAATAATCAAAGACACAAAGGTTTGTGGTGGTTTGGCATTGTATGCCTATGTCCACTTTGAAGATTATCATTTATCACCCTCTTGTGTACCTGATTACAATAGTAGAACAAAGCTAACACTTGATTATAATGCTGTCTAGAGTAACAAGCAATATAAAGATCATGAAAATGAACCCATAGGTCTGTATTTATTGGGTGAGATGACAAGATATTTCAGTAAGATTTTGAAAGAAGGCTCTCCAGGTCCATAGGGGCCTACCGCAATGATTGGTGAACGTTACTTATTGTTTTAGAATGATCGGTATAAATTATGCCAATTGTTATTTTTGTCTCTAATTGCCATGCAATCGTTATGGAGGGTCCCACATGCCTCTATGCCTTGCTCCTAAAATATGAAGTCATTCCGAGTTGTAAATTGTGAGATATGGATCAATCTATGTTGTATTTAGATCGTTCACTGAGCTACACCGATTGTTATGAAGGATCGGCACAATACGATCCGCATTTCTTGAACTTCAATTTTTTTTACCTACCTTCATTTCTATGGGCTCCACTATTCAATATTCTGATGCTTTGAAAGTTTCAAGTGAATTGACCTTATGTATTATGAGATATCGATTGATCTTCACTGACTGGAGCCGTTTTATGAACCGTTCCTGATTGATCCTTATAAATCCTTGCTTTGACCATAACTCGAGCATGTGAACTCCGATCGACTTGAAATTTGGCATATAGCTTCATAGGACTATTCCTATCAATCCAAATTGATTGCACCTTGATTAGTTCTCGGTCCAGATCTGCTCGACCATCATCCATAGTATCACATACAACTGATTCTCAAAGTTGGTAACCAACCGTTTCTGGTCAAGTCGATGATATCTCGACCTTGCCAAAAGGTGGGATAACATTTGCCCCTTAAAGTACATATTGTTCGAACATGATGTGAACTTTAATCATCTAAGAATGATTCCATTTAGTTCGTTGAATGGTTGTCATCCTTTTGTTGAGTCGCTTTCTCATTGAGGGTCGTGTCTCTTTCCATTCATTATGATTCCAAATAGTATAAATACTAGATCACTTATAAATAATTGTCTTGTTGTTTTTTGGTGATTATTAGGCCACAATAATTTGATTTTTGATCTTCCTTTGGCTAATCTTTGGTGCAAATTCAATTTCTACCAATTTCAAAACATTGAACTTTAGAACGTATACTGGTTTGTATACATGTCCATACCTGACCCCCAATCACGATTGCATGTCCATGGGCCGTTGTCAAGTTTCAGAGTTATTCCTTGTCTTATATGAACATCCATGGCCGTTCATTATTCATTTGATGGAAAGTTAGATTGCCTTTATACGATCGTTTTTAAAAAAAACTAGTAATCGAGGCTGATCGTTACCCTTGAATGGATTTCCATTATCCACCTATCTACCATCTTCCTTGTAAGATCATTGTCATTAGATATTTTATTAACGATCATTACCGATCATTGGTTCATATAAAGGAGCTTCGGATCATTCTAGGTGGTGGAATGATTGGTAGGGATTCTAACTGAATGATCGGCATTTTTCATAGATTGAACGATCGGCATATGCTTCTTCCAATTAAAGCTTTCATACTTAACCATTCTTTATAATCTTGCCAGATCGTTTCCAAGCTTGCAGAACTTTGGATTGTTTTAGAATGATCGGTGTAATTTCTGGGCTATGAAGGATCGACATGTCCATCTATATAAAAGCATTTTACTCAGCAACTTCAATCTTCACCACTCTCGTATCGTTCAAGCTTTCAACCAAAAAGAAAAGGAAAGAATCATTCTCCCTTTTTTTTCCATCACCCTAAACAATGATTAGAATCCTCCATCTAAGAAACATCATTTCTCCATTCAAGCTCTAGTCAATCATCCTCTTCTCCTTTCCATTGTTGTTGCTTCATATCTCTCTTCAAATCAAATTTGGGTCTCTCTTTTTCTCTCATATCTCACACTTAGGTGGAATTATTTGAGCTCGCTTTATGATCCATGTATGGGACTTCAAGAGCCTCAAATCTCATATTAGTTAGTTTAGTTGGTGGATTCGTTTGATCTAAATTAAGTTAGAGAGGATGGGAATTGGGAAAAATGGAGTTGCTGAGTGTGGGAAATGCAGATCGACCATGATGATCGTCGGTGGAGCTTTGGACTTAGTGAATTTCGAAGCGAATGGATCATTTAGCAGAACGATCATATGGATGGAGTAGAGATAATCATCAGTTTAGAAGGCCAAATTGGAACGATCGATGGGAATGAGTTGATTAGAAACGATGGGTAGAATTAGGCCTAGGAATGATCGGTTGGGGCGAAGCTCAAACAATCAATAGTGAGGCATGGGGAACGATCGGTGTTGCTAAAATGGATGATCGATTATCTGCACACGAACCTTAAAAGTGAAATCTAATTAAATAGCCTTGAACCCAATGACGATCTTCAGCCTTGCACATTCAAATGAACTCATATGACTTGTATAGGACTTGAACTGCATATTCTATAAATTTAAACTTTGATATATATACTAATGCCCTGGATTTTTCTCTTGGAGCTCATCAGTAATTTGAATATAAAAATCGAACCTTCACTCGCTAACAATCGATTGTGAAACTTAAACTGCATCGTACCCTAACGATACAAAGAAATAGTTTAGATGATTATGAATGACGATCTCTCCGGTCGAACCTCGAAGTCTTGTCGTCTTTTCCAGTTTTAATTACATACAACTTATTACTGTATTGTATAGCACTTCACCACACTGCACTAGCACTCACTAAGCACTAGGGGTACAGGTTATTTTATCTAATCATGAATTTACTGAGTTTAATAGCAATGGGTTTTATACGTTCAGGGCATCCTACAGCTATGCCAATTGGATCTTCTTCTCAAAAGGATAATCCTCACATGGAATGAAGTTCCATAACTAAGTCTGATAGTTCGTCCTCTAGTCGTCATTCAGAACAAGTAGAAAGCTTGATCCTATGGTTTGATTTTTCTGATGCGGTTTCCATTCTTCTACCAGAAGTTATTAATCATGCCCCGACACTTCATAGAATACAGTTATTCTAGAGAACCCTGTTGATTCCCTAGCCACTAAAATTAGGGGAGATGCTTTTCATCGAATCTACATAAGGCACGGATCCTTTTAACGATGTATTGGTTCCATCATGGGATGATAGGGCTTACAGACCCCTAGAAGGATATACGATGTGCAAAAAATTTATAAGCTAGGTCGGATGCATCCCGCCATTTAACTCATACATCCAGGAAATTCTCCGTTATTTGAGGATAGTTCCAACGCTGCATCATCTAAATGGCTACACTATTCTCAATTGTACTTATATGGCGTTTATGGAGTTCTTGCATCGTCCTTCGACCATTGACGACATCCAGTTCATATTCTCTTTCAAGCGATGAATAGGGAGTCTTTCGTTTACATTTCTTGAGTCAGCGAAGAAGTGTCAGATTCTAATTGGCGAATGGAATAAATTAAATGCTTTTAAAAGCGAGTGGTTTTTTGTATTATGTCCTCTTGGTTTTTCTCGACAATGGATAGAAAGACGTAAGTGTTATCTGCCATCTTTATATTAGCATGGAAAACCGATATTCTGGCCGTGCTCCTGACTAAGTAATTCTTTTTATAAGCATCGTCACTCATCTCAACAGTAATCTTTATGAGGAGGTGGTCACGACTCTCAAAAATGCACCATCTGAAGACAAGGACATCGAATATCATCTTACGGACGAACGCCTTGCTACTTTTTGTTTGATAGAAGAGGGCCTCAGTGTAGGGCTAACAAAAGTTGATCAAACTACAGGGATAAGACCATGGGCTGCAGTCAGTCAAAGTGGCAATCGAATCAATCCTGTCGTGTCCCAGCAATTAGAGCTCAGGAATTCATCGGCATTGATGTCGAAAGAGATAGAGGCGATGTGTCAAGTCGTAATGATGGAGAATCTAGTCTTGGAGTCGAAGTTAGATCCTTGCAGACTTCATAGCCTTCGGCTCTCGATAGAAGAAAAAAGAAAATATTTGTTTATAAATTTCCCAAAAGTCACCTTTCTGGTCAACTAAAGTCGTTGATGACTCCTATATTTGTTCAAGATGAATCCTCTTCTCAACTGTAAGAGCGTTTAAGTCTGCTGCTTGATTCCTTGTCTGGTCCGCCAATACCACATGACCTTGACGTTTCCACTTTAGTGATGTGAGTGTTGATGGGTCGAAATCTTCAACCATAACCAGCACTGAAATTCCAACTTCTAAAGGAGAAATTACTCTAATGAGCAAAGCTCCTGCACTTGGTTTGTCACGGGGTAATACAAGGACACTTGCACACACTTGTACCCCTCAACATTATGTTATGCTCAATTTTTGCCTTTTAATGCTTAAAGTTGATTAAATTCTGTTTTCCTTTAGAGAAATGATGGTGAAGAAAAGGAACAGGTTCAATTCCCTTCAGGATATACACCACTAGTCCTCTGGTTCACACTCAATCTCATACCGTTAAGGTGGTACTTGAGAGTATTATGATCCTGGTTACCGCTTCAGTCAGGACCATAGTCATTAAGATAAGGGTGATAGGGATAAACCATCTCAAGATAAACATCGATCAAGATCCAGGTCCCTTCCTCCAAAGGGCTTCAACAAGCCAACTGATCATTGGGACCCACATGTCGATCACACTCGTGGTCCCCCTTCCGATTCAGTTCCTCCATAGCATTAAGTTCCTTCCCATTTTCAGCAGTCTAGTGATCATCGCCATAACGAACATGTCGCTGCTCATAGGCTTCGCTTCCAAAGATCCTATGATTGATCCATTTGCTCGCATAACACAACTTATAGAAGAGTTTCCAAACCTATGCTTCGAAGGGTTCTTTTTCCCTTCTAATCTGAAGACGGTCCCAAACCATGTCCATAAAATGACTATTGACTGTGTCACTGATATCCGTAAGCGATACCGTGAACGAATGAAGGCAGGGGAAAAGATTTCGAAAGTATCTTTCGAGTGTGCAGCGGAAATTGAATAGTTAAGTTGCCAGGAAGCTCAAAATAAAAGAATTATTGATACTTCGACAAACGAGTTAGGGGCTTCTAGGACTTTCCTAGTAGAGGATGCGAGAAAAGCTAATGCTGCCGTCAAATCCATGAATAAAATGAAATCTAGTCATCTTGATATGGTCCAGGTGTTACATCATCAAAATCGAGAAACATCACTCGAGAGAGATACAGCTTGAAGTAATGAATCTACAGCCTTGAAGGAGATAGCGAAACTGAAGGCAAAGCTCAAGTATGCAAACAAGAAGAAAGATGATGCTCATAAATTTCTCAAGATGTTTATGACGAGCTGTTGAGTGTTAAGGTTGAGAGAGATACAGCCGTTGAAAGAGCTAAAGTTGTTGATGCAATCATTTAGCACGTAGTGGAAGCTACCACGGATAAGATTAGGGAGGAGATAATGAACGAGCTCGACCCACTTCTAATTCTTTACAATGCCAACATTCTCAAGCATAGAAATCTAACATGGCTTGGTGATGATTATCCCTATCAGCTCTGGTACGCATGGGAATTACTTGTTGCAGAGGAAAAAAGACTCCTTAGTACTGAGAAAATCGGCCTATCTAGACTTGAAGGTGAAATGCTATTGGCTCATGAACCTAGAACATTGTAGATATCCAGCTTACACTTCAGAAAGAATTCGATGCTGCCTCTTCACATGAAGTGGGTGAAGGATTCGGGTTGGCAAAACCCGATGTTACAACTGAATTTCCCCCAACATCCCAGGTTATACCTGCTCCACGATAAATTTTTCAACCATCCCTGGGTATGACCTGGACATGCCACAACTTTCTCCAATTCCTAAATGTGGTTCTGAGGATATTTCGGCTCAACTTGGGAGCCACAGAAGAAGGTATTTTGCCGATATCTTCTGTCCTTCAAAAAGTTCGAGTGTTATTAGTTGATATTTCTAATCTTTTCACCTATTTTTTCTTAGATTTAAATCTGTTAGGTTTCATTCCTCCTCCTCACAAGATCCTTAATAGGGATCACAAGAAGGCTTGAAGAATCCACTAAAGTTACAACTACAACCGCTACTCAAAGTGCTCAAGAAGAAAATTTCGTTATTGATGATCAATTCATGGAGGCATTGTTCAAGGAGGCGACCCATAACATGAAATTCCTTTTGATGAGGATGTTGTAATTACAGGCTCTTCTAACCCTACTGATGAGCTTATCATGAAAGAGAAGTTTGAAAAGGAAAAGTTGTTGAAAGAAAGGCGAAAGTTGAGCATGTTGATATGGATTTCAATGATCCAAAACCTATCCTGCTCTAGATGATCCCTCCTCGTGGGATAATTCCCCAGATGAGGTCCTCCCTGCTTCTGGTGTTGAGAGTTCCTCGGTCCCTCCTACTTCTGAAGATGATGCTGCCTCGATCCATATAACTGAAGACGTATTTTCGAAGAAAAGCGGAGGTGGAAAAGGATCGAAGAGAGGATCGAGTGGCAATTCAGACGGAGCCACTCCTAAGAAATAAAAGAAAGATAGGAATCCAAGAAATATTCATTAGGTTTGGTGTGATGTGTAAATATCTTGGATGGTTACTTTTTCTTTTTTGGGTCGTATTTATTTGTGTACGACCTATAGTTTTACTTCTCAATTTGCATAAACTTGTATTGTGAACAGCAAGTTTAGTGTGAATAAGAATTCTTCTATTTTTGTGTAAAATTCTCATACACCCTTGTTAAAATGATCGAGATATTACATTTTTCATTTAATTTTTTTGTGATTCATTGCTCATTGGGTCGGATATTGATTCGACTTATCCATCCCAAGGCCGTCTTGTGGTCGTGTCCTCTAGTCGTATCAAACACTGGGCAATCCTTAGTGTTACACCACCAAATTCAGTGGTTTTAGTAATTATATTCCTGCCCCTAGTCTCCAGTTAGCAGAGTTAGATGGTGCATGGTCGAACTCCATCCTTAGTGAGTTTATACTCCTTCTATCGGTTTCAGGCCAGAGTGTATGGAATAGTGAGTGGTCGAACCACATTCTTATAATTGTTTATACTCATATCCATACTCTGGGATAAGAATAGTCTATAGGCAGTCGAATCACACCCTTTTTGCATCTATACTCATATCCGTACTCTAGGGACATGAGTTATTACATAGGTGATCAGTCACACCCACTTAGCATATACACCCATATCTGCACTCCGGGAATGTGAGTTATTCAAAAAACTGTTGAGTTCAGTGCTCTTTGGTCAGTTGTTCTGTGCTCAAATATGAGGTTTGACTCATTAAGTGACCGATCAAATCTCAGTCGCTCTAGAATTATGTCAGTCCCATCGAACAGTGGGATATAGTCGGTCGTATATTGCAACTAACATGTACAGCAATGGAAGGTCACAGATATGATGGAAAATTCAAAGTTCTATTGATGAGTGGAAAGGAATGACATAATTTTTCTTATTACATATTTGAAAACCAAATGCTAAAGTAAATCCTAAAATTTAGTACAACTAAATGAAAAAGGAAAACTAATTGATATAGTGTCATAAATGCTTGTTATTCCATGCCCTTGGAAGTGTGACGTCATCAATAGTCGCTAGCTTGAAAGTTCCCTCTCCAAGCCTCTACTCAATGACATACAGTCCTTCCGAAGCTGGATTCATATGCGACGGGATAGGAAAAACCTGTTTTAAAACAAGATCGCTGATTGCAAAGAATCTAGGTCGGACTTTAGTGTTGTAGTATCGGGAGGCTCGGCGTCATTGTGTTGCTGCCTTCAAATCAGCTTCCTCTCGCTTTCATATATAAAGTCTAGAGATTCCAAAAGAAGTTTTTTTTGTTCTAGGATCATAATAAGTTACTCGATGAGAAGGAACTTCAATCTCAACAGGAATAACGGCCTTGGAGTTGTAAGTGAGGGCGAATGAAGTATGGCTAGTCGTGAACTTATGGGTGGTTCTGTAAGCGAATAGTGCTATCGGGAGTTCATCAGCCACTTGCCTTTGACTCTTTCCAAACACTTTCTTAAAATTTATTTTATGAGTTTGTTCTCAGCTTCAACTTTTCCATTTGCTTGAGGGTGAGCGGTTGCCGCAAACCTTTTTTCAATATGATACCGATGGCAAAAGTCTTTAAATTCAGTACTATCGAATTGAGTCACATTGTCTATTACAATAGTTCATGGAAGACCAAAACGATAGATGATGTTCCGGACAATGAATTTGATTAATTTCTTGTATGTGATGTGGCTAAAGGTTTCACCTTGGCCCATTTGGTGAAGCAATCAACTTCGACAATAGCGTATTTTGCACCACACTTTAGAGATTGTTAAAGGAACTGATAATACTTATACCCCACATGGAAAATGGCCCTGGGCTGATCATTTGTGTAATTTCTATCGATGGAGCTCTGCGAACTTTTGCATATATCTGGCACTTGTCACATTGCTTACATAATCAAAAGCATCTTAATTAACGATCGGCCAATAATACCTATAACGGAGTATTTTCTTTGCTAGTTTTCCCCATAATCTGATCACCACTTTCCCCTTCATGAACTTCCTTTAGGACTCGTTTTATTTCAACATGAGCGATATATGGAGAAGTGGAATAGAGAAACCCTTTCTGTACATAGCTCATTCCTGTATAATATACCATGAAGCTTTACAAAGGATCTGTCTCTTTTCATTCCTTCATTCAGGAAGAACTCCATATAGCAAATAGTCTTTAAATAGAGTCATCCATGATTCCTTCTCAGGCTCCATCTCAAGTACTCGTTCAATTTCCATTAGGTTTATACTCAGGGCATTTAATACCTCGATTGGAACCAAGCCCATCTATTGTGCATCTCCGATGCTAGCAAACTTTGCCAATGAATCAGCCTCTCTGTTTTGGTCTCTAGGAATGTGTGTAATGTCATAATACTCAAAGTAAGTCAATAACTCTTAGACTTGGGTAAGGTATGGAGCAAGCCATTGTCCTTTAGCTTGGTAATCTTCCATGATTTGGTATACTACCAATTGCAAGTCACTAACGATTTCAAGAGACTTTATCCCAATTCTCTGGCAAGCTTAAGTCCAGCAATCAAAGCCTCGTATTTAGCTTCATTGTTTGTTGCAGGAAAGTCAAGTTTTAAAGCATAGCAGATTGACCGATCTTCGGGAGTTACAAGCAAAATCCCAGCTCTAAAACAATGATTGTTGGATGCTGCATCTGTATACAACTTTCACCGTATGGTAGGGATTTCACTACTCTCTGGGAAATCATCCCATGGAGTAAATTTTGCTATAAAATATGCTAGTGACTGAGCCTAGATAGTCCTCCAAGGAAGATAAGTGATATCGAATTGGCTATGTTTGATATTCCACTTGAGTAACCTTCCAAACGTCTCAGGTTGCTGCAATACCAATCATAACTGCTGGTCGATGTAAACATTAATAGGGTATGCTTGAAAGCAGGGGTGAAGCTTTCATGATGCAATCAGCAAGCAGCATGTCAGTTTCTCTATCTTCGTATAGTTGCTTTTAGCCTCTGTCACTCGCTTGCTAACATAATAAACCAGTCTCTGAATTCAATTCTCTTCACTAAGCAACGCAACACTTGTGGCGTGTACCGATATGGCTAAGTGGACATATAAATCTTCATAATCCATTGGCTTTAATAAAATGGGAGGTCGCTCCAAGTGGTTCGCCAAAGCTTGAAATGCGTCTTTACAATCCTATGTCCATCTAAAATTCCTTTTTCCTCTCCTGATCAAATCATAGAAAGGAATGAATTTATCGGTAACTCTAGAAATAAATTGGCTTAAGGCGGTGACCTTCCCATTCTGGCTTTGTATTTGTTTGATAGTCTTTGGTGCTTGGATATTGTGAATAGCTTGGATCTTCTTGGGATTAACTTCGATTATGTAGGCGTTAACAATGAAACCGAAGAACTTTCCTGATGCAATGTCAAAGGAACATTTCATAGGATTAATCTTCATTTTATAATGTTGAAGGATGTCGAACATTTCGGCCAAGTCATTAATGTGGTCGCTAGACCATCTTGACATCATGAATATGTCATCCATAGACACCTCCATTGTTTTCCCGATCTGATCTTTAAGCATTTGTTAACTAGGCGCTGGTAGGTCGCTCCTGCATTTTTTAGACCAAATGGCATCACCATATAGCGATATAAACCAACATCGGTAATGAAGCTGGTGTGCTCTTGATTGAAAATGTGCATCGGGATTTGGTTATATCCTGAGTACACATCCATGAATGATGGCAATTTGTTTTCCATGATCGAGTCTACCAGCTGGTTGATCCTTGGAAGAGGAAAACTATCTTTTGAGCACGCCTTGTTCAAGTTTGAGTAATCAACGCATGTTCTCCATTTACCGTTTACCTTTCTCATAAGTACAGGATTGGATACCCATTTAGAGTAGAGCGTGTCGTGAATAAACCCGTTGTCTTTGAGTCTATACACCACCTCTTTAAGAGCGGTAGATTACTCTAGATCCATACCACGTCTTTTTTGTTTCACTAGGACATACCTCGGGCCGATATTCAATGCATGGCTCGCAATGGCAGGAGAGATCCTACACATGTCTTAGTAAGTCCAAGCAATCACGTCAAGATTCGCTCGAAGAAATATAGTAAGTTCTTTCATCATTGGGGGGTAAGCTATTATCCGATCTTTAGGATCCATGATAGGTCGTCGTGGCTAATTGCAATGTCAATTGTCAGCTCAACCAATGCAGCCTTGGCCTCTTTGGCGTCCTTTTCGTCGTCTCTCGGATCTATATCTTTATAGAACCAACTGTGACACCCGAGCCAAGGCTTGGGTGCTAGTTATCTATCCATAGTGGCTTGGATGCAGACTGACTTGTCCACACTTTTACCTTTCTCCCTCCGTGGAGCATCCCTCAACTCAGCTACATAACAGGCACATCCAGTCGTCTGATTACCATGAACAACTCTAACTCCATTATCTATTGGGGACTTCAAAGTCAAATACCATGAGGCAAGAGCTGCCCGAAACTCAGATAGAGCCGACCGGCCCAAAATAATATTGTATGGAGAGTCAACATCAAACCAACAAAAGGCAAAATCCAAATTCTCCTACGGTTACCTTCTCCAAACTCTACAGGTAATTCAACATAACCAACATCTTCAGTTGCAGCACCATTAAACCAATGAATATGGTCTTTAGACGTTTCAAATCCTTTGCTTCCATCCTCATCTGATCATAAGCTTTCTTGAAAATTATGTTCACAAAACTTCCACGGTCAACCAATATCCTTCTTACAAAAGCAGGGCCGATCATGGCTGAAATGACCATTGGGTCGATAGTTAGAGCCTCCACCTTGTCTGCATCTACATTTCTAAACCCGCTATCATTTGCCATTGTACGCTGCTATTTTTCCGGAGCTCTATCATTTGTGTTTGAACAGCATTCAAATCCACGTGGTTAATCGCGTTATCATATAGCTCCATCTCATATCAATTTTTATCAGCCGGATGCAGTCCTCCGACTATTGTACTCAGGGCCGGCTCTAGCCTATGGGTTGCCCTAGGTGAGCACAATTTTTTTTAATCTTTTACATAAGAAAAAAATAAAAAATTACATTATAACATTGTAAATATTCTTCATTAGTTTCACATAATAACAAAGTTCATCCAAAATACATATTTCATTCATTCTTCCAAAATATTTTCACATTAACTTCATATACATACTTTAATATCTTTACCATATCAATCACATTCAACGAAAACAACTTCTTCTTGAATTTTTGGAAGCAAATTCTTCAATTATATCATCATATTTTAAACTATCCAAATATCATTTTCGATTGAAATCATTGCCAACCCACTTAGTCTTTCTTGTGACATAGTAGTTCGAAGATAAGTTTTTATCAACTTCAACTTAGAGAAGCTTCTTTCTGCCGAAGCAACCGTAACCGGTATAGTTAATAAAATTCGATATGCAACCCATACATTTAAAAATCCACTCACATCAATATAGGATTTTAAAAACTCAAGAATACTAATTGATTTCGTTGTTTCCGATGGCAACATTCTTTTCAATTGTCTAAGTTCATGTACTAATCCTTTCCCACATATATCACTCCCTTGATTATATTCTAAAAAACTTTCTAGTTTCATGCATTACTCTCTCAATTATTTTTCTTCAATAGTTTTGAAATTTGCATTAAACAAAAATCCAAAAATCCTTTCATAAACTTAAATTGTTCAAATCGATCCTTAAGTGAAGAAAGAGCTTGGTCTATTATATGAAGAAAGTAAGTGGTTCTAAGATTATCTTACAAAGATTGACTTTCATGAGCATCAACATCCATATCCTCATCAAAATGTTTCTTTCTACGAATAATTCTTTTTTTAGCAAATGTAGGTTTAATGCCAACTTCATCCGCAAGTTCTTTAGCTTCAATTATCATGCTTGCAAATCCATCTTCTCTAAATTTCTCAAAAAATGCAATAAGCTCCTTTATTTTAGTAATTACATCTTCAATATCCATGTCTTCAGGTTGAAGTATTTTGCTAACTAGATTAATACTATCCAATATAGTGTACCAAACACATAAACTAATCAAAAATTCGTAATCTTCTAAAGCATTTTGACATAGACATTTAGCTTCCACCCTCATGATACTATCATCTTTATACTTATTTGCAACGTCAATTAAAGCATCTCTGAACTCCGCCGGTTGAAGTCTTATCGCTTTCATGTTTTCTTCATGACTTTCCCATTGAGTTGCCGATAATGGTTTTGGCGTTAAATGTTTTACATGTTGTCTAAGCATTTCCCACCATTGAGTTGAACCGAAAAATAAAATATAGATCTTTTGGACATATGCAAAAAAAATCTCTAGCTTTCATGCATGATTTTGCCATATCACATAGAGCAAGATTTAAACTATGACATCCACACGAAATATAAAATGCTCTTGGATTTTGATCGCTAAGTCTCTTTTGTACCCCTTGATGTTTACCTAATATCAAATTTAAGTTATTTATGACATGATATAATATAATAATACTAAACTACAAAATTCATGTTATAAAATATAACATACCTTTCATATTGGATCCGTTATCATAACCTTGGCCCCTCACATCATCAATGTTAAGTTTAAGATCAATTAGAATATTTTGAAGCTTTTTAAATAGACCAAGTCCCGATGTATCATCAACCTCTATAAAGCCAAGAAAGAATTCCTCCACCTTGATAGCATCATCAATGTCAACACATCTTATAATAATTGACATTTGTTCTTTGCGGCTCAAATCCGGAGTACAATCAAGAATGATTGAATAATACTTTGCCTTTAATATTTTTGAAAGCATCGTCCCTTTAATATTTCTTGCCAACAAAAGTATTAATTCATTTTGAATGTTATGACTAAGATAATGATTATTTACTTCATTATTTACCACTCTTCTAAGATGCTCCTCCATGATTGGATCAAATTCGGCTACAAACCACAAGTTGGCAAAAAAGTTCATTATTCTATTCATAAATTCTTTCATTAGTACCACGAAATGGTAAATTATTTCGAGAAAGAGTTTTCACAATACCAATTATACGCACTAATACCGTTTTCCAACGTTTTCTCTATTGATCGATTAAAGATTCCAATTTTTCATCAATTGTTGCCTTTTCTTGAAGACCTTTGTACAAATCAACCCACTTTATAAGATTTGAGGTATGCTCTGGATTACTTTCATGCTCTCTTAGCTTGGTTGTAATGTTATGCCAATCATCCATTCCTTCTTCTCCTAATTTAAACCTTTTTGTGGGTTTTTAAATAGCTTGCAACAAAAACCAAAGACTCTATTTACTTCATTTGAGTAAATTAGCCATTTTCTTTCATGTTCTTTTCTCGTTGATAACAACTAAAATAGTGTTTAGAAGAAAAATGTCTACCATCAATTTCATTTTTAGGAAAATCTTCATTTTCTTTCACAATTCTGATAGGCCCCCGTTTAACTAGCATTATCCTTTTACTATCGGTTATTCTTCCCCATAATCTCGGATCATAATTGACATCAACATCCTTTTCAAGATCAAGCACAATAAAATCGTCAACACCTTCATTCAAATCATTCACTTTACCAACTACGTCTTCTTCAATTACATTTCCTTCTTCATTTTCAATAGCCTCTTCATTTACATCAACATCTCCACCCATTTCATGAACATCCGTCTCTTCAATTCTACTTGAAGCTGTAGACTGAGATTTTTGAATTTGTGCTTGAAATAAATTAGAGATCGAACCAACAAGAGATTTTGCAAATTCATCATTCTTTTGCTTAACTTTTCTATTGTAAAATCCGCAGTTTTGTTTACGAAATCTAATTCGATTTTTATCATCTTCATTCTTCATCATATTCCTTGTAGATTTCTAATTCGATGAAATAAGTGAAGTTTTAACATCGTATATATGATATGAAGCATTCAATATGATGAGGAAAGGAAAGTGTTTGCGATGTGTTATTCATATGAACAATCGATCAAATTAATAGAAAAAAGGTAGATTACTTATGTTGTCATGAATAATTATATTCAAGCTTTCTCATTTTGTATTATAAAGGTAAAAATGTTATGGATGATGATTAAGCATTTACTTTAAATGAGTTTGCTGGGTATCAAGAAACGAATTGATTTTTGGTCCTATACATATTGATATAGTAGCAATAATTTTGTACTTTTTATCCAACAAACAAATGAATGGCTAGTTGAAACTCATAAAGCATATAGTTGTAGTGTAGTTAACATAAGTGATTTTAGTGCTTCGACTGAAGCAAGAAAAATCCTGATTAATTAATGTGAATTTTCGACAAGAACTAATTACTTTGAAACTACTAGTATAATCACACAACAAAGAAAAGCAGTCATTCGGTTGTTTAGATTCAAAAAAAATCATATCCATGTGTTCATTTTTCCATTTACCTTTATCAAATTGTTTCAGGAATCAGGCCAGTAATCAAATTAGAAGCTCTGCAGTTGTGGAGCGGTGGAGGCTGGAGCAGAATGTAGCTCGAGACTGGAGATTGTTGTTGGCTGTCGCCAAGTGCTGTGGCTCGAGAGTCGAGACGACGATACTCGAGTCGTGGAGGAGAAAGCGTGCCGTGGAGGAGAACGCCTCGTCGAGTGGCTCACGTCGTGGAGGTGGGAGGCTACCGAAGTAGGCAATCGGATTCGCGATTTGAAATTTTGAAAAGATAGGGTTTTGATTTTATTTTTTGGTCGTTGGTTGCCCCGTAAGGGGGGGGTTTCCCTATTCAATGGCCTATTGGGCCTTGCCCAATAACCGGCCCTGATTGTACTGATCACTAATCTTCCATGTCCGCACAGGTTCCTCAGCCTTGTGCAGTGCTTGTCCTTGATTGGGGTCGGATATCCCCTACCTGCTATCCAGTAGGGTTTTTACAAACAGTTGTAACTTCCTTTCTCGAATCAGCTTTTTGATAATGTCCTAGAGATTCCTGCATTCATTGGTGTTATGCCCATAACATTCGTGAAACCAACAATATTTCCCCGTTTGTTTCTGCTTCTCCATCGATTCCTTTGTAGACGGCTTTCTGTTCTGCGTTGTATTGCAGGTAGACAAATAGACAATCTCTAGGGACGTATTTAGTAGCATGTAAATATTGTATATCGAAATCCTAGGCTTTCCATTTCTAGAATCCCTCTTTCATTCATGGCTCCTATCTCCGCCTTTTTTTTGCTGATTTGTTTTGTTCTGGACATTCATTTGAACTTTTCCAGAGCTTTCATTAGCTTTACTACAGTGTTACTCTGTATTCCCTCTCCACTCAGTCCTGCAACATTTTTCTTCTTGGAGGATCTGGCTTCCTCCTTTCTTAAATATTAAGTTGCCTTCGTGTAAAAGCATCCCAACATTGCAGGTGGCTTGTCGGCTGACCAATCGCCAAAATCAAATTCTGGATCAATCCCTCTTATTACGGTCATCAATATTGCACGGTCATTCGAATTAATGATTTCCATAATAGCTATGTGGAATCACTCCAAATAATCTTTCAATGATTCTCCTAGAGCCTAGATCACGCTGGATCGGGACATTACATCCTTGTGGCGAGTTGTGTGCATTCGAAACTGGTTCACAAACCTTGTTGCCAAATCATCAAATCTTGATATCAACCATTGGGGTAGCCTTGTAAACCACATCGTTGCTATTTCGAAGAGAGTTATGGGAAAACATCTACACTTGGTTGCATCATCTGCTCGTGTGAAATTCATCAGCCATTCATATCTCATGATGTGCTGCCTGGAGTCAGTTTTTCCCTTATAGGCAGGCATCGAAGGCATGTTGACCCTCCTTGGATATTTTGCTTATTGGACATTATCAATGAACAGGGTGTGGCTTCTCGAGATTTCCCAGTGATCATTGGTCAAGCCTCAGCTCTACCACACTAATTGTCTGACCATAGCCGATAAGTCTAGCGTTTGGATAGTTGGTGCCAAGCGATGGTCATGTTTTACCTCACGTGAATGGTCCGGTCAATGTCTACGAGCCATTCCATGACTTTTTAGTTCAACATTTTCTTAATGTGGATCTCGCACATTCACTTCATCGATATTCTAGGGAAGCATTTGGTCAAAATTTTACGGAACTCCATCATCCAAATTGACAAAAGCAGCTCCAGTTTGAATCCCAGCGTCCATAGGTAAGTTTCCCTCTCTAGTGCAAGGACCAACACTGAACGTTCCCGGCAGACCACGATGGTCTGTCTGTTAATGCCTCGAAGTTTTTGCATGATATCCTCTATTCTGCGGCAATTATGCCTGTGATACTTATCTGATGAATTAGAACTCTCCGATGCTGAGTAAAGGGTAGGGTCCCTTGTAGCTTTTCCTCGCTATTGCTGACTGAGTTGATTTATAGACTGATATTGGCCTGAATCTGCTGATTTAATTCTCACTGGCTATTCATTAGCTCTATCATTAGATTTTGGAATTCGGCCCTTGTAATCGAATCAGTTGGATTGTGGACTTCAACTGTTCAACATTCACATCCATTGGTCGACTGCTCTGGCCTCCTTGTCGGATACTAGCGTTTTCAATTCCTTCCACATTCTGATAAGTAGATCTGGTGTTCCTCACCATTGTCGATGGCTTTGCTTAGATTTTTGCAAATCTGAGTAGAATAAGCAAACTTCCTAAAGATAACTATTGATCTCCTTCGTAAGATTTATGCAATCCAGTAGAAACAAAGGGATCATACTAAGCTAAGAATCATGGTTCTTAGTAAAAGCACCAAAATATTTGCACCAAAAATGGTTACAAACACCCAAGGATATTTTTGTAAAGAAGTAAATGAATAAAAGAAAAATTAAACTGAGTAAATGAACAAGTAAGCAATAAAGAATAAGTAATAATCAAAGACACAGAGGTTTATATTGGTTCAGTGTTGTATGCCTATGTCCACTTTGAAGATTATCATTTATTACTGTCTTGTGAATATGATTACACCAGTAAAACAAAGCTAACACTTGATTACAATGGAGTCTAGAGTAACAAGCAGCATAAAGATACTGAAAATGAACCTATAGGTTTGTATTTATAGGGTGAGATGACAATATATTTCGCTAAGATTTCGGCAGAACGCTCTCCAGGTCCATATGGACCCACCATAACTATCGGTGAACATTACTTGTTGTTTTAGAACGATTGGTATAAATTATACCAATTCTTATTTTTGTCTCTGATTGCAATGCAATCATTTGTGGGTTGTCCCACATGCCTGTATGCCTTTCTCCTAAAATATGAAGTCATTCCTAGTTGTATATTGCGAGATGTGAATCGGATAAACCTTTGTTGCATTTGGATCGTATACTGAGCAACACCGATCATTATGAAGGATCGGTATCAAACAATTGGCATTTCTTGAACTTCAAAGTTTTGACCTATAGTTATTTTTATAGGCTACACTCTTCAATATAACGATGCTCTAGAAGTTTCAAGTGAATTAGCCTCGTGGATTGCGAGATATCGATCGACCTTCACTGATTTGAGCTATTTTATGGACCGTTCCCGATCGATCCACATAAATCCTTACTTCGTCTATAACTCGAGCATGTGAACTCGAGCATATGAACTCCGATCAACTTGAAATTTGGAATATAGCTTCATGGGTCTATGCCTGCCACTCCATGCTGATTGCATCTCGATTGGGTCCCAGTCTGAAACTGCTCGACCATCGTCCATAGCATCGTAACAACTGATTCTCAAGGCCGGTAACCTTCCATTTCTAGCCAAGTTGATGATATCTTGACCTTGAAAAAAGGTGGGATAACATGAAGTATTTGAAAGGAAATCCTATGAGGTGCTTAGGGATTGGAAATAGGAGAGGTGATCCAAACCAAGATAAATCTCGGTGTGATCTTTAACTTATTTTACTTTGATTATTTTGCGATTTATATTATCCCTCATACTGCAAGTATATAAGTATTGTTGACCATATCATCAATATATGATGCTTTTGCACTTTTGAGACTCACTTGAGCGAGTGTAACCCTTTTGCAATAGCTCATTCATTTGCAACTTCAGTTTGCCGAATTCCCTTATTGCCATCCTATAAGGCTCATGCGTATAAGGTCGTGTAACCCCAACCAAAATGATCCTGAACTCTACTTCTTTTCAAAGGTAAGTTGTTAAATTCTTTAAGAAACATCCCTGAACTCACACATTACAAACATCTTGCTTAAATCTTCTACTTTCGCTTCCATGGAATACACCAAAATGCTCCATATAGAACCATCCTTCATACATACTAATTCCATAGGCTGATGACCACCTTCTTTTTATAACCACACATACCTCATCAAGCAGTCAATGATCACACCATATTATTCTAGCAATTATTCCTAGTATTAACTCCAAAATCATCGAAGTTCATTAATCAGGAATAGCTATCATCATAGCTTAACCTCTACCAACTCCCGCCTTGTGAGTAATATCGTACTACCTCCTACCAATGTAATTACACATAGTGTTATACTAAGTAACCTAACTTTAAGTTTTACTCTATTAACCAAACTAGCAATAATAAAAGGCAGTGATGTCCCACTGTTAAACCAAGTGAACCATGAATAAGCATAATATTTTCCAAATTGGTCTTTGCAAAATCTGGTTCCCTACCAACGACCTTCATAACATACATACTTCCCACCTTTTGCTTCATGCATTCCTTGACCCTATTTTCACTCTTCCATAATTAAGATACCCAACCGTTCCCTTTGGGTTCTCACATTGATTAGCAAATGTTCGAGCCGTCTATGGTTATAAAATCTTATCCTTCTCGTAGCATAGTCTCCTGACCCCTTAGCCATAACACCTCGACCAACACCATCTATACTTCCCTATCTTCTTACTATAAACTTCCCCTCTTTACACTTTGAAATTTCCCAATACAAGCAACAAATGTCCTCTTTGCCTCATTTTATATCCTCTTTTGTCTTCTTAAGCTTCCGGTCATCCTCTAGCCTTAGTGAGAGATTTACAATATCACAGCAAAACTATCGCCCCTATTTATCATCAAATAAGTTCCTATGAATGCCATCAACCCTCAGTAAACTTTAATTCTCCAGATCCGTTACTATAAGCTCTCATCCAAAAGTTGCCAACTCCTTAAACTTGTTTGTACATTCCAAAATAGTCGTTCCCATAATTTACTTTAACTCCACAAATATCTAAATATATTTTTCCTAAGTAGCTCTATGAACCTATCTTTGAACATTGCACTAAATTCTTCTTATTCCATTGACCTATCACCTGATCCGATCATAATTATCTTCCAGTAGGATGCAACATTACCCCTAAACTAATATACAACTAACTTTTTCTTTCTCTTCTTTGTAATATTCATTTCTCGAAAAGCCATCTAGCACTAACCCAGCCATTACTCAACAACCAACTCATTCCTATTAAATGTTCGACCACCCAACCAATAAATGTTTGATTCAACTTCCAAAAATAGACTTTACCATCACTCTGAGTGTTTCTATCTTGCCTCAACTATTATGCTAGCTCCTATAAAATGGCTGCTAGAGATGGTTCTTTACCCTATATTATTCCCTTGTCCTTTAGCTTTCCGTACCTATAGAGTCTAATATGAAATTTTTCCCACAAGCCACAATACAATGCTATAAAAATTACACTTAACAACTTTTAAACTTTTATAACATAGAGACCGTGAATATCTGTATTATCAATCTTAGCATCCATAAATCTTGTTAAATCAAAACTTATTTCTATTTATTGAGATATATTTAGAATATATGATTAGATATTATGATATATTTAGAATATATGATTAAGATATTATGATATATTTAGAATATATGATTAGATGTTACGAGTGGTATGTAATAGGGATATATCTTCGGAAGATTTCTTGCTATTTTCGCAATGTATGATTAGATGTTATGAGTGGTATGTAATAGGGTATATATCTTCTGAAGATTTCTTGCTGTTTCAGCAATTCTAGAGTTGTCATAAGATAAAGTCTTGGGTATGTATTATAAATATGGATGTTGGTGATTAATAAGAATTCAAGCTGAGTTTTACCAATTCTTCATGGTATCAGAGCCAAAGAACGATTTTCTTTCAAGAATAATTTGCCATGGCTGGTGGTGAAGATCAATTGTTCACAAGTGAGCAGTGGAAAGCTATTTCAGGCGTGACTGGTGATAGTAAAATTCCCGAAAATCGATTAAATGGTAAGTTTGATAATACTTCATGGATTATCGATACCGAGCAACCCATCATGTTACAGGGTAACGTTCATGGTTACTTGACACACAAAATCTTAAGTGTTTTGTTGGCTTGTCGAATGATGAAAAAGTGATTGCTACTTTGGTGGGATCCGTATGTGTGTCGGACAAAATTACTCTCACTGGAGTACTTTATGTTCCAAATTTGAGTTGCATTTTAATTTCTGTTTCTCAACATAATGATGATTTACGAAGTATTGTCCAATTTGATTCTCATATTTGTGTTATACAGGACCAAACGAAGGAGCTGATTGGAATGGGAGTTAGGAGAGATGGACTATACTATTTTAGAAAACCGTAATTTGTGTCAACAGTTGAAGCAGCATCAAATTTGGAGTTGTGGCTTCATCGGCTCGGGCATCCTTTCGAAAAAGTAGTCAAGTTAATTCCTCACGCAAAAACAATAAAGATAGTTTAGATAAAATGTGTGAAGTATGTATGCGTGCTAAAATTCCTAGAGACAAGTTTCCTTTAAGTGACAATAAAGCTTCTAGAATTTTGAGAAAATACATTGTGATTTGTGGGGTCCATATCGACACGTTTCGCCGTGTGGGGCCTGTTATTTTTTGACAATAGTTGATGATTTTTCGAGAGAAGTTTGGATTTATTTGTTGGTTGACAAATTAGAAGTGTTTCAAATGTTTATGTCCTTTGTTGCTATGGTTGATAGGCAATTTTCTCAAACAATTAAGGTCGTTCAAAGTGATAATGGAACTGAGTTTAGTTGTTTGATTGATTATTTTAATGCAACTGGAATTTTGTTCCAAACTTCGTGTGTGGGTACTCCACAACAAAATGGGAGAGTTGAAAGGAAATATAAACATATTTAGAATGTGGGTAGGGCATTACGCTTTCAAGCAAACTTGCCTATTTATTTTTGGGGCGAATGTGTTCTTGCTGCCGCTCATTTAATTAATCGTACACCCTCTTACATATTACAAAATAAAACACCTTTTGAGATACTTTTTGGTAAACCACCCTCTTTTGGTGCTATTCGAACCTTTGGGTGCTTATGCTTTGCTCATAATCAAAAGACTAAGGGAGATAAATTTGCAAGTCGAAGTCGAAAGTGTATATTTTGAGTTACCCATTCGGTACGAAGAGGTCGAAATTATTTGATCTTGATACAAAGGAATATTTTGTGTCTAGAGATGTGAAATTTGTAGAGGAGATGTTCCCGTTTGGGTGTTCAGAAGATGTTAATATAATATCTAGTGACAATAGTGATCATGATATTCATCAAGATTTTGCTGAAATAATATATGAAGATGAGGATGTTGATTTTTTTATTAATGATAATGGGTATAATGCTAAAAATCACATGGAAGAAGTTCAAATTGACGCATAGGCTATTGTTCCAGAACCAACGCCCACTATGCATATTGTTAATCAGGCTTTAGATGGGTCTGTTGGGTCTGCGCATGGTTCTACTTTGGATCAGCCTACTAGTCCACAGGAAATGGGTTGTGGTCTTCGGGAAAAGTTCCCAAATGTTCTATATCGAGATTTTATGACACATATGGTTTTCGCTAATGGTCCGTCTTCTGACTCTCCTCCTTCCAATCACTCCTCAGGTACTCCTTATCCTCTAGCACATTATATAAATTGTGAAATTTTTTCTGTAAATCATCAGAGATTTCTAATAGCTACAATTAAGGGTAAGGACCCTAAATCATTCAAAGAAGCCATGAAATCCGATGAGTGGCGCCGTTGCATGAAAGATGAGATACGGGCTCTAGAAGACAACGACACATGGACCTTAGAGCATCTTCCTCCGGGGAAACATGCTCCTGGTAGTCAATGGGTGTACAAGACCAAATATTTGTCAAATGTAGATGTTGAGCGCCTCAAATCCAGATTAGTAGTGTTGGGTAATCACCAATAAGAAGGAATTGACTACAACGAAACTTTTGCTCCTATTGCCAAGATGACTACAGTTCGTGCTTTTGTAGCCATAGCGGCATCCAAGAATTGGAAACTACATCAAAGGGATGTTTATAATGCGTTCCTACATGGTGACCTTGATGAGGAGGTATACATGAAATTACCTCCCGGGTTTGAGAGCTCGGATCCAACTTTGGTGTGTCGGTTGCATAAGTCATTGTATGGGTTGAAGCAAGCTCCAAGATGTTTGTTTGCAAAATTGGTGTCCGCTTTGAAAGCGTATGGCTTTCTTCAGCCTTACTCAGATTATTCTCTTTTTACATTTAGTAAAGGCAGTGTTCAGTTTAATGTCTTAGTTTATGTTGATGATCTTATTATTTCTGAAAATGATTCCGCTGCACTTACCATATTCAAAACTTATCTTAGTGACTATTTTAAAATGAAATATCTTGGAAATTTAAAATATTTTTTGGGGATTGAGGTTGCCCGTAGTTCATCAGGATTGTTTTTATGTCAGTGCAAATATACTTTGGATATTATTTCTGAAGCAGGTTTGTTGGGGGAAAACCGATTGGGTTCCCTATAGAACAAAATCATAAGCTAGGACTTGCAACTGGAGAGTTTCTAGCGGATCCTGAATCATACCAATGACTTGTGGGTCATTTGATTTATCTTGCGGTTACTCGACCGGACCTGGCTTATTCAGTACATATTTTGTCTCAATTTATGCAAGCACCTCGAATTGAATATTGGAAAGCGGCTCTCCGGGTTGTGCTTATTTGAAAGGGACTCCGGATCAGGGTATTTGGCTCCGTGCTGACAGTGAGTTGACCTTGGAAGGTTGGTGTGATTTGGATTGGGCGGCTTGTTCTCTTACTCGTCGCTCGTTGATAGGTTGGATTGTATTTCTTGGTCAATCTCTTATTTCTTGGAAGACAAAGAAACAACATATGGTATCTCGGTCTTCCGCGAAAGCCGAATATAGGTCTATGGCTGCAATTGCCTGCGAATTAAAGTGGCTAAAAGGGTAGTTGTTGAGTTTGGGTGTGCATCATCCTAAAGCTATTAAATTATTTTGTGATAGTGAATCGGCGTTACATATAGCAAAGAATCCTATTTTTCATGAGCGAACGAAACACATCGAGGTTGATTGTCACTTTGTTCGTGATGCGATCAATGAAGGTTTGATATCTCCTACTCATGTCTCGACATCATCATAGTTGGCGGACATATTTACAAAGGATCTCGGCAAGACTCAATTTGATTTTCTTCTCTCCAAGTTGGGCATTTTTGAATCTCATGCTCCAACTTGAGGGAAGGTATTGAGATATATTTAGAATATATGATTAGATATTATGATATATTTAGAATACATGATTAACATATTATGATATATTTATAATATATGATTAGATGTTATGAGTGGTATGTAATAAGGGATGTATCTTCGGAAGATTTCCTTCTGTTTCCGCAATGTATGATTAGATGTTATGAGTGGTATGTAATAAGGGAAATATCTTCGGAAGATTTCCTGTTGTTTCAACAATTCTAGAGTTACTATAAGATAGAGTCTTGGGTATGTATTATAAATATGGATGCTGGTGATTAATAAGAATTCAAGCCGAGTTTTAGCAATTCTTCACTATCAATTATAACGAAATTAGTTAAACAATAATAAAATAGTCTGATATATTTTTTCAGTATACTTTTCAAAAATTAATATATTCACTAACAAATATGTATTAGTGTGCCCATAATACCGTCTAATTGCAGGTCTCACCCATCGCTCGTACACAACAATTTCGTATACTCTAATACTACAAATGTAACACCCTAACATTCAAGCAAAAGGTTTCGATGTCAGAATGACATGCCAAGCGCACTGTCCGCTTATTTATACCACAAAGCGGAAGAAAATGTATAATACATCAAATATCTCTAATAAGAAAATACTTTAAAATTAAAGTAAATGTTTAGGCTCATATGTCGAGTACCTACCATTCTTAAAAAAAATTATTACTTCAATATGGCTTATGTAGGGAAAAAAAATCTCCGTTGTGCACTCCACCTTCTCTTCATGTTCAATTCTCATTAATTAAATATGTACACATGGTCTACTCCCAAAACCAGAGTATTTGAAGAAACATAGAAAATGCTCAGGTCATAAATAAGTCTATTGTGAATAATTCTCAACCAATACCCAACATAAATAAATATTATTCATAGTACACACATACTAGTTTTAAACCAAATACCTTAAAATTAGATTAATACATCAACTTGTACTTAGTTCATCCCATTTTTAAGCAAAATACCTTAATATTAGGTCATTATCTAACCTTGTTTCATATCCCCTTGTTAGACGACCCCAATAAAACGTACCGTTTTATCAGCTATGTCAGTCTACATGCTAATTTCACTTCATTATTATTTTTAATAAAAATAACCTAATATTAGGTTACACAACTAAACATATTTCATATGTCTTTGTTTATTGCATGCCAACTATCAATATGATCCTATCTGCTCATGAACTCCCGAAATCATGCTATCCACCTTAGATACTTTGTATGTAGGTTACGGGTTTATCTTTATTTATTGTTGTAGAACATCTTAATGTTGGATTACCTAACTATATTCTACATTTCCATATTTACCGCTTACTTGTATACTGGACATTTCTGTTGCTTGGAAATGCCTCATTCTGTACTTGCCCTCTAGAAACTCCAAAACTTACACAGGCTCATGGGTTCACTACATGTCTAGACTAAAATATCATGTTTTAACAAGATCGCTTGTCATTCACCTAGTTGACCATTAGTTAAATTCTTATAGAATCCTCTTAGGGTTTTTTTCTCCTCATTTAATTAACACAACCCAAGTGACAGATATTTGTGTGGGCCTCTCATCGGACCGAGTATAAGATCGCTTCGTGGGATTACTTCATCTGCAATTTGTAAATTTTAAGATCACCTTATCTATGTTATCTCTTAACAAAATGTGAAGCTTATGTCATCTTCAAGAGTACACGACTGATCTATCTTTCACACTAGCTATCCAATTTACAACAACTATAATTGTTTAAACATTATCACCGAGGAATTGAGCGAGACTCACTGGTCTTCTAATGTAATTTCATACTAAGGTCTTAGAATGTATCAACACGCACTCATTCTTCCTGTCAACACTCCATCGCTCGAACATGCCTATGATACACATCATGTCTCATATCTTCATCGAATATTATCTCATTTTCTAACAGATAATTACATATTATCAGACATTTTGTCCGCACAAGGATATATCTCCTAAGTTACAAGATAAATTCTTAGTGTTACCAATGATTTTGTACACTGTAACAACCTATATTTTTGATCTCAGAAGTCGACACAAATACAACCACGGTATTCACATGTCGAACATCCAAGTGCCAAAAACAAAGATTGTTAGGGTTTAAGAAATGAAAAATACAGAACAGAATCTCACAACGTGACGAGTAATCTATACTATATCAATGAATCTTTACACAAATAAAACCTTTATATAGATACATAAATCAGAGTACAATTATCCTATCATCAGACCCTGAATAATTAACCTATCCTTACAATTGTCGACAAATACAAACACGAAACAGAACAGTGAAAGGTAGAGAAAATACGGGAGTACGTCTTGGAGGATCTAGCTCGTCTCTTATAGCTCCAAGTGTCCAGCTAAATCTGGAAAATATGATTGGACTGGCCCAAGCATTATAAAAGGAATAATGTACGTATCAATCTGGTAAAACCGATGTAAGAAACACAATCTGTAGCGATCCGAAATTTTATCGTCTTAAAGTTGAAAATGTTTAATTTAAATATTCAGTTAATGGTTTTATTAATTTAATATTCCTTTATTAATTTATAAACGAAAAACTAGAAATGTGACCGGAACACAATTTTTGGATTTTCAGCTTTTTATCGAACCACAAGTTATTATAAGTTTAATATCTTTATTTAAGTTTTGAAACAACTTTTATAATGTTAAAACACTTTTAACAGAAATGTGTAAATTAGTTTAATAATAATAAGAACAATAATTAATAAAGATAAATTATATTTAAAAATTTAAAAGCATGAAAATATGGGTTTGGAACCTTAAGTGAAAAGTACAAATCACTCTATTATCCTCCATGTTATCGAACAAAGTACAAGCTCATTCTATCATCCACCATGTCTTACAAAGCTTGAAAATTTATTTAAAAACTTGTAATTTGATTTGAAAGGTTGCTTGTAAATCTTATTTAACTTAGGAACCTTGTTTGACTAATGCGTAAAATAGTGTATTACTTAACAAAGTAATGAAACATGCTAACACCAACCATGTCTTACCAGGTTTGAAGATTGATTTGAATGGTTGCTTGAAATCTTGGTTTAACTTGTTCATCAAAGAACTTTATTGATTAAATTTTATTTAAGAAGTTTTGTTTTAAAACAATGAAAGTTTATATAAGGAGTTTTATAAATTGAGAAGATATCTTGAAATCGGGAAAGAGTTTTATAAATGATTTTAGATACTTATAAAAGAGTTTATAAGTGGTTTTAATATTTATAAAAGAGTTTTGTAAACATATTTGGAGATTTATAAAGTGTCTATAAATGGATTTTGAATTTAGTAAAGGTAATTTCACAAATGGAAGAGATTATTAAAAGGATTTTATTAGAGAAATTTATTAAAAAAAATTGAGTTTGTATTTCCCTTAACTGACCTTCTTAATTAGAGTGTTGTGGACATTTGCTCTATGCTTAACACCAAAGGAATTGTTTTTGGGGTTATTCTTATCCCTAATTAAAATAACTTTGTTTTGATCCTTTTAATATGATTTTGAAATAAGCAATCTTTCATAATGTTTTTTGAATATACTTATGCCAATGAGATAAATATATGAATATTTTGATAAATATTTTAAAAGAGATTTAGTAAATGAAATCTTTATTTATGATGAGGCTTAGTGGTTTCTATATGACACTTAATCTCTGAATTGTTGCATGTTTGTTTATTTGATAGTTAAATAACGAATTAATCTAGACACAAATATAACTTTGGAAATATCTAGGAGAAACACGTGAGTTATATAACACAGTCATCTTAGATGATATTGTACTGTGCATATAAATATCACTTTGTTCTCCTATGACAAATGATAGTATGATCCATCCACTTAAATGGTTAGGGGTCGATTCCTTCTCCTATGTATTATTTGATTATTTCTAAAAGAACCGGAGTTGAGTTTAACGAAAATTATCATTGTTGGTTGAGGGATCGGAATTGGATATATTATTCGAAAACCACTTCGAACCAATATATGCATTCAAACTAAAGACATTTTGAAAATGGTTGAAGATGGAACTTTTGAAGTGCAAGGGCTACTTTCTGCTAATCCTAAGGGTGATTCCAAAATGGATGTAGTAGAGGTAGTGCCTTCAGTTCTATTCAAACCCAAAATGAACTTGTATGAATGAATACCGGCATTGCATTTTTGCCTAGAAGGCATCATTAGCATTCTAAAATGGTTAGTTATATAAAAGGTAATCTTAGCCTCAAGCCCCACAACTGGTAAATAAATGCAGGAGGGACGTGCCATAGGGCTAAGTGAGTCGCTTCCATTAAGGTATGATCATTCCATATCTAGAGTCGATATTTATGTATGCTTCAGGGCCTATTATGGTTGTTTATCAACCATGGGTTGATCATATCTGGCATAATCCTTTAAGGGGTAAGGCTGGTTCTGAGTAGTAGAGATGCAACATGTTGTAGCCTCCCGTACATTGTATCTAGAGACGTACAGATTTGTTGGGTGGACCCTTGACCTTTTATAGTTGGAATCCATTATCCAATGCGAGCCTTCGGACTTGATTGTATACATATTATGCCAGAATTTGATTAATATAACAATTTCAACTATGATTAATATGTATTTGTATCATAGACATTATTATAGTATCAGTGGATTTTTGTAGAAATTTTTTTGGTTATCGAAAGGTAAAAACCCATTCGTGCTTATGTGCGGCGTGGTCTTACATGATACCTTTGATTTTAAAGGATTTCCAAGTTATTAAAATAAAATTCCTTGTGACTTGAATTTCTCATGCTGGTTTTACCAGACTGACCGGGGCGTTGAATTTGAATTCCATGTGCTTTTGAAAATTGTTTTTCAAAGTTTGAAAGATTAATAATAGTATTATTTGATAGTGTTTAAGAATATAAATATATTAAAGAAGTTTTTAAAGGATATAAAGCACTAAACTCATTTTGGTCGTTGGAAAATAATTTCGATGACAACCCGTAGCATCATCGGTGTTAATTTTCAAGTTTCTAAGTGGGGATTGCAACCAAAGTAGTTTTGTTTCAAGTCGTTTTGTAAGGAAAATCTTGATTTAAATAATATTGAGGTATGATTTGAAATATTTGAATTACAAATATATCATTATTTCAAATTTATTTGAAATAAGACCCAGGTGTTAATTCTTAAGTTTTTGGTTAATTATGACATGGACACTTATAACTATGCATTAGGATAGGTTGGTTATGCATTTAGCCATAATAAATTGTTTGGTTTTCATTCGTTAAAATAAAAATGGGATTTTCGACGATTTGGACAGTCAAAAATTCTCAAATTGATATAGGAATTGGAACTTCTTGTTTGTTGAAATTATGAGAAAATAAGTTTTTGTAACTTATAAATGTGAGAAGATAGTAAGTTAAAACCAGTTTCAAATTTGTTGAACACCTTGTTTTAGTAAAACAATATGAAATGGTATAGGCACTCTTAGGCTTTAAAGGAGTATTATATGAATATGAACTCGAGTTATAAATTGCTAATAAAACATAAGTTAAATTTTTATGGAACAATTTTCATAAATAAAAAGAAATTGTTATAGGGATATGCAATAAGAGTGAGTACGTAGGTTATACTTTGATAGTTTTGCTTGCATAACTGTTTTTTGATCCGAGATTCGGGGACATGACTTTAAGGCATTTTCTCAACGGCCCGAATAAGGATTTATCACTCGATTTGTGATGACGCGTTTCTTCGACCCTCTAAAATCAATGTTAATACATTCTTGGTATTCACGTGCTGCAAACTCAAGTGCCAAAGAGGCTGTTCTTTAAAGGTAAGAAAGAAAATAAAGGCAGAATAGAATCTCACGCAGATAAAACAATATATATTATTTCAACATATAATCCTTACATCGGATATTTAAATACACTTATCAGATTTAAGCATAGACAAATATAAATATCTATCCTTACAAATGCGAAATACAATAGTACATAAGTGTAGTGGAAATGAGGTAATAGTCTACCAAAGAATTTTCCAACTTCATACTTCGAGCTCCATCCAAATTTCTTCTAATTAAAACTGACTACTAGGCTGCTCGAAAAATTAGGGCAACCAAAGTTTAAGGGGAATATAAAAATAAACTCTGAGTCAGTCATGAAATTGGTGTGAGAAACTCAAATATGGATATTTGAAAAAAATGTTATCTTATATGACCACGTCGCACGTAAACACAAAACGGATTTTACCTTGTGATAACAAAAACATTTGCTACACAAAATACGAGAATATTATTTTCAGTGACATTCTTTGAAAAACATTTTTCAAATAAACGTATTAAAATTGCTAGTTGGTTAAATTTGACGACATAATAGGTTTACAACTAAGTCGAAAGGAACTTATTAGAAAATAGATTTCCATTCAATGGCAGGTAAGGAACCACCTTCCATATAGTACATTTTAAGAGGGATGTACCAAGGGTACACAAACAATCCTCCGCATCGGGCAAGACCGATCTATCCCTATTTGGCACTCAGACATGGCCTGCATAGAAACCGAATATGACATAATCCTAGTCGTTGTCGACCTATTCAAGAGCTCTCTTAGAATACACAACATACAAGAGTAATCTGGAAAGGTGATGACCATACCATAATGGTAGCGAACCACATAGCCTTACGGTGTACCCTATTTAGTCCATTACCGGGTGATGAGGCCTGAGGTAACGATTTCATTTCACTTAGCACATTCCACTTTGAACGCCACACTTCCATTCTATGATCACATAACTGATTTCTACAAACATATAACTCATTAGCTCGTACGTCTCGGAAAGAGTGTTAAGCTAAGAGAAGTTGCATTCTCCGCTACCAAATAGATGATACATTCATAGAGATCAATCAATGTAATTAGAAATGCAACAGCAGACATTCGTCCATACAAGTTGTCCAGCAACAAGACAAACCAAAGGCATTCTTCTACCACATCCTATCGAGAATTTGCCTTAAGATTAGTAGCAAGAAGTCCTTTCATCGAAGATATAAAATGAAGAACTACTGCCACATAAATATGATTTGGGAAATTTTCCCCCAAGGGTCTGTGACAAGCAACCTTACATTCCATCTTCCAAATCATATCATCTCTTATCTTTTACTTTAAAATGTGTAAATTGGTTCGAAGTGGTATTCGGATAGGAATCATTCAAATATGACCCCGGTTTCTTCGAGCCGATCATCTATAAAAATATGTTAAGAAAATAGGGAATTATTCTTTGATTGATTAATCAAAATATTTTCCAGAGATATATATCTTAAAAATATTCTTTTTGGTATATACGGAATCATTAAACCTCTCTTATCAAATCATCTGATTGCTTAAAATCTTTTAAAATTCCAAATCATTTAATTTTTTTAATTAAGGAAAATATTTCCAAATAAATAATCTTGACAAAGATTACCAAATCATAACTTTTAAAATAGGTCAAAAACAATGATATTTAAGACATCGTTTACTATAAACCCAAACCAATAACTTTTAAGTATAGGAGTTAAATTAATTCCAAATCATTTTCATATCTCATATTGGAAAACATTATTGAGTTAAAAAGGATTGATAGAAATTATACTAATTCAACTCAACATTAAATTATGTATTCAATCCTTGTTATTTATCGAATAATGGTGAAATCACCTTTTAAATTCAACCGGACAGTGCGGGTTCCCTCCTCGGAATTTAATATCAAATATAAGAAGATCGTTTATATGAAATCCAATTTGTTTGAATTTGGAAAATTATATCTTTTATACTTCAGAAAATTTGATCCGAGTTAATAAAATGTACTATCCCCTCCGTCGGGCCAGAATGGGTAGCTAGGGAGGGCAGGCGACTGGTTTCCCAAACCCAAGCCTAGAGACAGCCTCTCTGTCACCCATAAGTTGGTCAAGTTATTTGATCGACTCTAAATCTTTTAACATACTTAATTTATTTTTAATTATTTTAGAGCATTTAGGCATTTCCGTCGATCTGTTCTATTCCTCGGTCAAATTTTCTATGACACTCACAATAGGAACAAATGCACTAGTCGTTTCCCCATACTCATTTTTAAACCTATTAATCATCTTTAAATTACTTAATTATTTATTTAAAAGATTCGTAAAATATTCGGGGAAGAACAATTAAGTTAAAACCATTGTTTGCAAAAGTTATAAAAAAAGTGCTGCGAAAAAATTGCAAATAGTGTCATAAAAGCTTATTTGATTAAAACAACCTTTCGACTATTTAAAAATCCATTTTTATAACAAAAATCTCTTTTAAAACATTTTAAAATATTTATACAATTTATTTCACATTTTTAAAGAATTAAAAATATCCATTTTAAGACATTTAATACTTTGGCCTCCGAAATGCCAAAATGCTTTTATTTAAAACTTGATTTGCTCATATTTTAAAATCTACTAGTCAAAGTCTCGATTTTCTTTCTTTATTTGAAAACTATGATTATATGAGTTCGAGAAATTCTTATTTCAAAGAATTCCAACTCCGTATCTATCCTATAAACAGATTTAACTTTTAAGACGTGAAATCGCAAACTACTATTACGCGATGCACCTATTTTTGACTAAATTTTCAATATTTATTTAAAAATTTGCAAAACACTTTTAAATGTTTGTAAAACATTTATAAACCATATTAAACCTTTTTAAGAGGTTTAAACATTCAATATACACCATTTCATTATAAAAGGAAAGTGATTTCCTTTGTGATTTTCGACGTGTATTAAACATGACTTGTTAATACAATTAAACAACGATATTAAACAATCATACATGACAATCATAGCCTAGTAAACATCCATTGCAAACATTATATCATTATCCAATAATATAATACAAGTAAGAATTTATCACCTTAGATTAAATGATTAACCCAAAAAATGGTTAAAGCTTCACTATTACGAAATAAAAATCCACGGAATCAAGCTTGGGAGCCTTGGATGGGCTCAGCCTAGCCTTGGGGTGCTCATGGCCTTAGTCTCGATGGAAAAAGGCTCAGATTTGATGGGAAATGGTGGTGGTCGTGGGTTTGCAAGTGGAAGAGTAGTGGATTTAGCTTGGTTTTTAGATGTATGGATATGTATTTCATATGTTTATAATATTTGCACAATTTTGGCATAGCTTTCTTACTATTTTTTTATATGAAAAGAACCCAATAGAGAGGCTATTATAGTTTGAAAAGAAATAAGAAGTGGAATGGTGTAAGGAAATGAGAGGATGGAGGGTGTGTATTTATAGGAAGAAAATTTGGAAAAACATCATGATATTTTTGGTGTAATACATCATCACATCATCGCCGCTTCTCTCCTCTCCTACCTCATCCTGACACACGTTAGTCTTTCCCCTCCCCCCATGTGCTTTATCGCTTCATTCTCTTCCAAGCCATATGCAATGACTTTAGATGACTTGTAAATGGTAAATATATATGTATGTTTATATTTGATTCATGTGTGCATATGACATATATATATATATATATACACACATGTACATATATATGCACAAGAAAATAATCAACTTTTCAACAATTTTGAACAACTTCCATTTGTTAAATCGTTGAAAATTGAGAAACGGATTACCAATCACATTTTCACCTATAAATCAATTTACATATAAATGTAAACAAAATTTAAAAACTAATTTCATATCATTTTTAAATAATTAAAATGATCATATTTTATTTATAAAACCATATAAATTATTATTAAAAATTATTTACAAAAACCGCTATTATATCGATAAAGTGATGGAAATTTCTTATATTTTCAAATCAAGTATATATATCTTCATAAATTATTACAAATGATTTATTATTACTTTATAACTATTTAAAATGAATTATTATCATTTAAAAACAACTATTATAATAATTATCATAATTATTAAATCATTAAATCTCAATTTAGTTTCATTATTCAACATTTCTATAAGAGCATCACTGATGATGTCATAAACACATTTTATTTTCAAAAATAAAATAATTAATTTTATTTCATATTCTTGTTCAATTATAAAAATAAGTGTATGTATCCAACTCTGTGTGCAATGTTTTACGATTATAGAGCTGTTTATCGGTAAAACGGTCTCTGGTGGCCGATTTGCTTATTTCAAATGCACAACAATGCACGTTAATGGCTACAAGAAATTTAAATTGAAGAGGAAGGGAGAAGAAGAAGGGAGTGGTAGGGTTTGCAAGATAATGGGTTGGGCCGAAGTGTGTGGGTGAGATTTAAATAAAGTATAATAATGTGATTAATTAGGTCATATAATTATGTGCTAAGTTTAAAATGTGATAACTTGCTCGTCTGAATCCGATTGACATGCAGATTTTTGCATTGTACTCGTATTGATGAGTACAACATCATGTAGTTTGTTAGTAGATTTGTGATGTTTAAAAATTATGACATATTAATAGGGGCTAAATTTAATTACGTTATTTCAAATAATACAGTCGTTAAAATTGTTATACCTTAATTGGGGATATTTATTTGGCCAAATAAGCACCTTCTGTTGAAGTAAATTGAATAGAATAATATGGACATCTGTTTTACGGAATTGAAAACTGTTTCTCTAACTAAATTTATTGGACTTCTGTTTAGCAGAATAAATCACCGTTCTGTTATAATTAACTATATATGCTATATTTAGACATCTATTTAGCAGAAATAAACATAGTTCTACTATTGCATTAGTGAGACACTTACATAATGGTTGATTAATATTGGTTAAGTGTGTTATATTAACAATTGATTAATTATGGATTTAATTTACACATATATCAGCCTATATAAATAGCAAGTATAATAACTTGGAATGTTAAATTTAAAACAAATAGTAACTTGATTAAGCACCATAGTGGCCGCTAAGCCTCTTTTTAAATTTAAGAAGTTAACTATTGAATCGATATTATCTATAAAGATAATTATTTAGTTATTAATAATGTTTTAAAGATAGCTAACCATTATTTAATCCTGATTTAAAGTTAATTATTTTATTAATATGATTCTTTAAAATTACTAAAATGTTTCTTAAATTTATTTTAAAAATATATAATTATTGTTTTAAAGTTATTTATTATTATTTTAAATGTTTTAATTATATTTTAGTTATTAATTAAAGTTATTTTATTTATTAATAATAGTTATTTAGGTGCATTGTTTTAAGTTATTTTAATTGTATTTTATTAATATGTATAGGTTAATCAATTATCATACTAATATTATTTAAAAATTAATTAATTTCTATAGTTGCATTGTTTTAAAGTTTAATTGATTATTATATTAATAATGTTTTGGAAATAATTAGTTATTGTATTTTTAATGTTTTGAAATATATAGAGTATTCTGTTAGGAATGTTTGGAAATTAATTATTGTTTAATATTTTTTTTTGAAGTTAAATTATTAGTATAATAATATTGTTTAAAGTTAACTTAATATATTAATAATGGCATTATAAAGTTATTGTTTTGAATGAGGTTTAAAGTTAATTTATTGAAGAATGTTTAAATACTAACTTATTTATTTTAAGCTGTTTTAAATAACTAATTTTTTATCAAAGGAACTTTATTGATTAAATTTTATTTAAGAGGTTTTGTTACAAAACAAAGAAAGTTTATAAAAAAGAGTTATATAAATTGAGAAGAGATCTCGAAATAAAGAAAGATTTTTATAAAGGATTTTAGATATTTATAAAGAGTTTATAAATGGTTTTAATATTTATAAAAGATTTTTATAAATAGATATGGAGATTTATGAAGTATTTATAAATGGATTTGGAATTTAAGTAAAAGTGATTTCACAAATGAAATAAATTTGTTAAAAGGATTTTATTGAAGAAATTTATAAAAGAAATTATGATTGGATTTCCCTTAACCAACTTTTTTAATTAGGGTGGTGTGGACATTTGCTCTATGCTTAATACCGAAGGAATAGTGTTTGGAGTTATCCTTTTCCCTAATTAAAATAACTTTGTTTTGATCCGTTTAATATGATTTTGAAATAACAAATCTTTCATAATGTTTTGTGAATATACTTATGCCAGTGAGATAAATATATGAATATTTTGATAGTTATTCCGAAAAAGATTTAGTAAATGAAAGGTTTATTTAAGATGAGGCTTAGAGGCTAAATCTATGAATTGTTGCTTGTTTGTTTATTTGATAGTTAAATAACCACTGTCAAATCCGATACAAAATATAACTCTGGAAATATTTAGGAGAAACGCGTGAGTTATATGGCACAGCCATCTTCGATGATGTTGTACTATGCGTATAAATCTCGTTTTGTTCTCCTAGGACAAATGATAGGAAGATCCATCCACTTAAACAGTTATTGTTTGATATCTGCTCCTATGTATTGTTTGAGTATTTCTAAAAGAACAAGGGTTGAGTTTAACGAAAATTATCATTGTTGGTTCGTAGAGACCGGAATCAGATATATTATCTGAAAACCACTTCGAACCAACATATGCGATCGAACTGAAGACATCTTGAAGGTGTTTGAAGATGGAGCTTTTGAAGTGCAAGGGCTACTTGTTACTAATCTTGAGGGTGATCCCAAATGGATATAGTAGAGGTAGTTCCTTCAATTTCATTCAGATCCAGAACGAACTTGTATGGATGAATGATGGTATTATGTTTCTGTCTGGAGGGTAGTGTTAGCATTCTAAGATGGTTTGCTATATAAAAGGTAACCTTAGCCTCAAGCCTTACAACCGATAAATGAATAGAGTAGGGACGTGCCGTAGGGCCAAGTGGTTCACTCCCATTATGGTATGATCATTCCATATCTAGAGTCGATATTTATATATGCTTTAGGGCCCATTATGGTTGTTTATCAACCATAAGGTGATAATATTCGACGCTATCTAGTAAGAGGTAGGGCCAGCCATGAGTAGCAGAGGTGCAACATGTTGTAGCCTTTCATAGATTTTATCTAGAGGTGTACGAATTCGGTGGGTAGACCCTTTCCCTTTTGTAGTTTGAATCAATTTTCCAGTGCGAGGCTTCAGACTTGATTGTATATCTATTATGTTAGATTTTAATTAATGTAACAATTTGGGCTATGATTAATATTTATTTATATTCTAGGCATTATTATAATATCACTAGATTTTCTATAGAAAATGTTTTGGTTATCGTAAGTAAAAACCCACCTGTGTCTATATGCGTTGTGGTCTTATGGAATATCTTTGTTTTTAAAGTATTTACAAGTTATAAAAAATAAAATTTCTTGTGATTTGAGTTTCTCATACTGGTTTTACCAGACTGAACCGGTCGTTGTTTTCCTTAAATTCTCGGTCAGCTCGAGCAAGTTTTCTATATTTAACTGGATTCTTTGGAGCTTTCAGGAGACAAGCTAGATTCTCCAAGATGTATTCACATATCTTGTATTCTTTCGCTGTTTAATTATTGTCTGCCTGTTGTATTTATCAAATTGTAAGGACAAGTTATTATGACCTTCCAGTTAGAAAATAGACCAATGTATTATGATGTTGCGCATATAATTAAGAAGTTTTCTCTTTTAAAAATCTTGTGGATATTATAGATTATTCGATGCGCTATGAGATTATGTTCTTCTTTTCTCTTTCTTTTCCCCAACTATCTTTCTTTCCAACACTCGGGTGCTCGACACGTGAATACTATGAATGTATTAGTGTAAACTCATGAGGACCGAAAAGGTGGGTCATTATATAATCAAATGGATTTTACAGTTATAAAACCTTTCAAAAATAAAGATATCTCATAAGCCCACACCGCATAAAAACACGGATGGCTTTTTAGCTTACGATAACCAAACCATTTTTATCATAAATTCAGTGATATTATAATAATGTCCAGGGGCAGAAAATAAGTACATAAAATAGCTTAAATGCTTGCATCTCACATTTTAACATAGTTGGACACAACTAAGTTCGTTTAAGCCTGTATCAGATATTGGATTTTCATCAATGACACGGCTACTGGAGTACCACCAGCCATAGTACACCTCTACAAAAATATGCCGAGGGCCTTACATGGACCCCTTAAAGTTAATGTTGGCCTGCCCCCTCGAACATGACAAGTCGAATTACATCATTCCCTGGGACCAAGTTGTAAAATAATGTGCACTAGCCAAGGCCCCACTTCCACATGCATACAAAATACGTAAATATCGATTCTAGATTGAGGAATGACTGTTCCTAATGGCGAACCATATAGTTCTGAAGCATATCCTCTATTTTAGTCATTACCGGCTGTGAGGCTTGTGAGATTATGATTACCTTTTCCCTCTCTTAGCAAATCCTACTTGGAATATTAATACCGTCTTCTAAGCACAATGCAATGCTAGCACTCGTCCATACAAGTTGTTCAGAATAAGAACAAACCGAAAGCATTATTTCCACTACATCCATTTTGGAATCACCCTATGGATTAGTAGCAAGCAGCCCTTGCACTTCAAAGATCTCCGTCTTCGATTCCATCATCTTCAAGATGTCTTTAATATGACTCTTGAGTTAGTTCGAAATGGTTTTCGGATAATTCATACTTAGCCGATCACGGTCTCTTCAAACCAACATTCGATTTTTTTTTAATAAACTCAATTTCCGTTCTTTCAAATATAATTGGACGGTACATAAGAGCGGAGATCACCTCTTAACTGTTTAATTGGACGAATTTTGTTATCATTTGTCCTAAGGGAACAAAGTGAGATTTATATGCATAGTATATCATCATCGAAGATTACTATGCCATATAACTCATGTGTTTTCTTATAGATATTTCTAGATTTATATTTTGGGCCAAGATTTGAAAATCATTTATTTAACTATCAAATAAACAAACAATCAAACATTGATTAAATTATATATGGGACAACTAAGCCTCTATAAATTAATCTTCATTGATTTAAATTATCTTTCAATTTTTGGTTAAAAATGCCATCATAAAAGATATTTTCAAAACCCCTAATATTTTTTCAGTACTTGAAAAATAACCGTACTTATGTCAATGGTATAAGTATATCAACAAGTCTTAAGGAATATTTCCTCTTTTCAAATGCATAATTAAATGGGCCATAAACAAATATCATTTAAAGCCTTACTTGTATAAACCAAACCACTATTCTGCGATATTAAGTACGAAAATAATGTTTTCCATACCACCATAATTAAGGAGGATTAACTATCAAAATCAAATCTCATTCTTTTATAAAATTCCTTTTTTATAAGTCCATTTCATATTTATATAAATCCCCAAAAAACATTTTTATAAGCCTTCCTTTATATCTCCTTTATAAAAAAAACCTTTATAAAATCCTTTACAAAATATCACTTGTAAATCTCCTTTAAATAAACCTTTTTATTAAGTAAAATCTCTTTTATAAAACAATTGTTATTTATAAATACCTTTATTAAGTTAATTATTTACCTTTAAACATTGTAAATAAATAATTAACTTTAAACCATCATTTATAAAATAAGTAATTAACTTTAAACATTGTTAACCAAATAATTAAATAACTTTAAAACATCCTTAGTAATATAATTGATCAACCACTTTAAAACATTTTAATAAAATATTTAATTAACTAACTTTAAAACAACTTTTATAATTAATAAACACTAAATCCTCAAATTGTTAATAAAACTGAAGTCGATTTAAGTTCTTAAATTTACAAAATCGTAAAGAGGCTTAGCGACCATAATGGTACTAAATCATGTTAACATTTATATTCAATTTGACATTTAAGTCACAATACAAGTATTTACATAAGCAACAGATATGTAAATAAAATGCACAACTATAAATCAATGGATAACAGGCCTATAAATCAATCGACAGATAAGTAAATATCCAAACTAACATAATAGCAGAACAGCGATTTATTCTGCCAAATAGATGTCTAATATATTCTACTCAACTTATATATATCAGAATGGTGCTTATTCTGCTAAAAGATGTCAGAAATAAATTATGATTACTAAACAATGTAATTATCACAGCTAGTATTATTTAATAATTTATTTACGCTACAACAAATGAGTTAAATGATTTCATGAACGTGTTCTACTAGTCAATACGAACTCAACGCCGGAAACTGCATGTAAATTTGATTCCAAACAAGTGAGTTATGATTTTCTGAAGTTTAAAACTTAATTATATTAAAATAAATTTTAAACAAAACCTATTATTTACTTACTAACCCTTACTCCAACCCATTCAAGCCCATACAGCCTAAACCCTAAACAAGCTCCATCTCCCTCAAAACCAACTCAATTTCTTAGCATCAGTTCTAAGAAAAAAACCTCGAACAAGACTACATGCATATGTGTGCACTCCTGAACCACCCAACCAATCGCCTCACTGACCACTACCCAAAGCTCCACCTCGCACCCCCATCATGCCAATGCCATCACTTGAGACAACCACCACCTCCATCAGAATCCGAACCTTCCCCAACCCTGGCCTAACCTCGAGCTATAGGAAAACGTAACACCTTGAACCACAATCCTCCTCAACGCTACTCCGCCACCCTAGAGCCTACATCGCCTCCACCTCTAGCACCTCCATCGAGCACTTCACCCTCCAGCATTAGCCACGTCCAACTCGATGCCCTCTACTGCATCCCCTTTCCAAAATTGAGCATTTGAACCAAGGTCCATTAAACCCTAATTACTACAACTTCTCATTTCAAAGACCCCTAGACCATGCCCAATCACACCTCATGCTCTGCCTCGACCCAAGGCATCTTCCAACACTAATGCTCGCCCCCTAGGCCAACGGTTTGTCGAAAATTGATTTTTGAACCAAATCGATCAACTAACCGCCATAAAACCATCCAACACCTTAAAGTCATGAAACTCTCTCCAAAAATCTTGATTGATAGATACGAACATGATTGCAAAAGTTGTTCGTTGATTCATGATTGATGAAAAAATTGACAAACTAATCCCATTTATTGTATATTATAATTTTCTCACAAAATACTTGACGAAAAATTTAACAACCACTATTTTTCAAATATTATGGACTAAAACCAACAACTCTCTAGTTGATGACAAGTGCAAATTCTAGACGGTTTAAGAGATATTTTAGAATGTAAAGAGGAGGATGTGTTTAGAAATAAAAAAAAGGGTAGGAAAATTATAGTAAGCCTATTTTTGAATCAAATATAAATAAACATGATTTTCGACAATTTTCCTGTATACGAATATTATATCTAACTCACAACCAAGATTATTAACAAATTATACACATTCAAATATTTAAACAAGATGCATGAATCTCACCTTCTAGATTTGTTGGTAAATGCCAATCCAAGTCTTATAAGCTATTAACGTTTTGTTCTTGTAATAAGCAACCATTCTTGAGTTTTTAGCAAGGCAAGATTTTTATTTAAGAACTTAAAAAGAAGAGGAGATGAAAAAAAATGGAGTTGAAAATGAAAGATGGAATGAGATAAAAATGAAAAGTGTGAATATAATTATAAGATGAAAAAGAAAAATAAAGTAAAAAAGGAAAAACCCCTAAAACCGAGCCCGTCGCACCAAAAAGCAGAGGGTACCTTAGCATCGTTATTTTCAACTCTAATAATACCACATGAGCCACCAAGAGGAGAAGCATTTGCAAATATATTGGATAATAGGGTGTTTCATATACCCTAATTCATTTTTACACTTAAGATATCATTTCATGTCACATCTTTCACTTATTTGAAAATCAAATAAAGTTTTCATTTAAATACTTATTATTTGTATATATATTTCTAAACAAAAGTGTGTTAATATTTATAAGTGTTGGTTAAGAGCATAATCAAAAATATTATAACCTATAATAACTTGTTTTTCGATAAAAAACCTAAAAATCCGAAAAGTGTGTTCTGATCAAATTTCCAACTTTTCGTCGAACTATCTATTTAATAAACCAAATTCAAAAATGAATTTTATACCATTAGTTAGAAATTAAAAGAGGGTATTTTAATTATTAAAACCATCAATTGAATATTTAAAATTAATTAAATATTCACAGACCAAAGCGATAAAAGTTTGGGCCATTATATACACATATCTTTTCCATGCAAATCAACCACTCGAACCGAGAACTGTCATTAGTCATTTAACCGATGTTCTCGCACATCAGTCGATCTCTTATCAGGTTAGCTAGCTTTATGCTGAGCTACTTACTCAATAGATGATTTGTCCACCTTTCACAAATTTCTCCACACTCTAACCATTTTGATGCCTAATTGTGGAACAAATCTACAATAGACATGGCCCATATTCATGGTTCGTTATCACGAATGGAATTTCACCATGACGCATTCTATATTTAATGCCACATGGTTATTAGTTTAACAGCATTATATCTCACCACTCCTACTATTTGTTAGCACTTATAGGTTTAAATTGCAACCCATTCTCTTTTATCAAAATGTTTCGTAGATTTCCCTATACCATCATGGAAATTTACATCTAGGCGTCGATCTTATTAAATCAACCACTAGCTCAAAATTAGATTCTTGATCAAAATAAACCCACTGTAATTATCGTAAATTGGATAGCAATTCACATAATTATTCATACCTCCAATTCTCACAGCGTAACAATAATAATTCATCACAATACATATAGTCAAATATAATAGATAAATAATTCAATCGTGGACGACTGACTTCACCTAACAAACCCCCCTCATAAGCCACTACTCCCGATCAGACCACCTACGAACCATTGCCTACCTTATCCTATATTGTCTTGTTGTTCCATACTTCTTCCTCTTCCTTTTCTTCTTAGCTCCTGTCAATTCTCGTACTTTTCTGCTCTCTTTTATTTCTTGATTTATTTTACTTTTACTTTTGAAATTTTACATTTTAACTCAAGGGATAGATAGATGTATATTTATATGGCTTCTATTGCTCCACACCTAGATATAAAATTTTGACCTTTCACTTCAGTTTCATTTTCCGCTCAACCAAATAATGTTTTTCCCTGCTTCTTGGTCTTCTTTATGCCGCCTTATCCCACTTCTACTTTAGAGCATGTTTATTATCTTCAACGTGTTTCTTTCTTTAGGGCCCAATAGATTCTAAAAGCATCTTATCAAGCTCGTATTGCTAGATAGCTACTATCATTTATCCACATTTACCATGTTTTTTTATCGTTACAGTAGCCCTACATTGCTTGAACTTTGAGCACCATCATCGTTCTCCTTGCACCAAGTTGTAGCGATCTCTATCCCTCTAGGCTACAACCAGGGCCGGCTCTAGCCTATGGGTTGCCCTAGGCGAGCACAATTTTTTTAATCTTTTATATAAGAAAAAAATAAAAAATGACATTATAACGTTGTAAATATTTTTCATTAATTTCACATAATAACAAAGTTCATCCAAAATACATATTTCATTCATTCTTCCAAAATATTTTCTCATTAACTTCATATACATACTTTAATATCTTTACCATATCAATCACATTCAACGAAAACAACCTCTTCTTGAATTTTTGGAAGCAAATTCTTCAATTATATCATCATATTTTAAACTATCCAAATATCCATTTTCGATTGAAATCATTGCCAACCCACTTAGTCTTTCTTGCGACATAGTAGTTCGAAGATAAGTTTTTATCAACTTCAACTTAGAGAAGCTTCTTTCTGCCGAAGCAACCGTAACCGGTATAGTTAATAAAATTCGATATGCAACCCATACATTTAGAAATCCACTCACATCATGATAGGATTTTAAAAACTCAAGAATACAAATTGATTTCGTTGTTTCCAATGGCAATATTCTTTTCAATTGTCTAAGTTCAAGAAATAATCCTTTCCCACATATATCGCTCTCTTGATTATATTCTAAAAAACATTTCTAGTTTCATGCATTGCTCATTCAATTGTTTTTCTTCAATAGTTTTGAACTTTGCATTAAACAAAAATCCAAAAATCCTTTCATAAAGCTCAAATTGTTCAAACCGATCCTTAAGTGCAGAAATAGCTTGGTCTATTATATGAAGAAAGTAAGTGGTTTTAAGATTATCTTCCAAAGATTGACTTTCATGAGCATCAATAACCATATCCTCATCAAAATGTTTCTTTCTACGAATAATTCTTTTTTAGCAAATTTAGGTTTAATGCCAACTTCATCCGCAAGTTCTTTAGCTTCAATTATCATGCTTGCAAATCCACCTTCTCTAAATTTCTCAAAAAATGCAATAAGCTCCTTTATTTTAGTAATTACATCTTCAATATCCATGTCTTCACATTGAAGTATTTTGCTAACTCGATTAATACTATCCAATATAGTGTACCAAACACATAAACTAATCAAAAACTCGTAATCTTCTAAAGCATTTTGACATAGACATTTAGCTTCCACCCTCAAGATACTATCATCTTTATACTTATTTGCAATGTCAATTAAAGCATCTCTGAACTCCGCCGGTTGAAGTCTTATCGCTTTCACGCTTTTTACATGACTTTCCCATCGAGTTGCCAATAATGGTTTTGGCGTTAAACGTTTTACATGTTGTCTAAGTATTTCTGTAACGACCCAGAATTTTAATTTATTAAAATTTGAATATTTAATTAATTTTAAATATTAATAAGTGAAATTTATAAGCCAAATAAATTTTTATTTGAATTATTGGATTTAATTGGATAATTAAATCGATAATTTAATATGTTAAATTATAGAAATAATTGAAAATTGAGTTAAATATGATTGTAAATGATTTGTAAAATTTTATTTTATCATATTGGAGTTAGAACGATATTTTAGAACTTTTAAAATCGAATTAAAAGTTAATTTGTGAAAATTGAATATTTTAATATTAAAATCGACTAGTGAAAATAGTCAATTTTTGAACAGTCTCAGAATTGAACGAAACCAGTTCCATTGGATCCGTAATAGTTAGTTATTACCGGATTTTAATTTTCGTGTCAATCGGAGTTACCATTTGATCGTAGCAGCTCGAAATGCATCGAATTGTTTTTAATTTAAATTTGGCGAGTTAAAATAGCCATTTTTCAAAAAGTCTCGGATTTCGAAGAAACCAGTTTCATCGGATCCGTAATGTGATATTATTGTAAGGTTTAAAATTTTGTGTCAATTGGACTTACCGTTTGTCCGGTACAAATTAAAACGCCTAGAAAATCGATTAAATCGGTTTAATTTAAATTGAGCGTTTATTGCCATAACTCGCACAGATGTCCGAATTAGCTTTCGAAACCTGTTCCATTGTGTCCGAAACGCGGGGTAAACCCTAAAAACGCTGGTTACGGCGCGTAAATCGGAGTTTGGAAATCCCGGATGAATAGTGTCGTTCAAATTCCTATAAATAGACCCACAACCCTCACAAATAAAAAAAAAATAAACAAATCTAAACCCTAGCCGCCAGGAGCTTCAATCAATGGCCGAAAATTGCAGTTTTTTTTCTTCAATTATCTTTCAATCCACAAACCCATTCAAGAAATCTCCAACTACAAAGTTGTAGAGCTACGTGAGATCCTTATATTCAACGGCCATGATCAAATATGGAGCAGCGGATTGACGTGAATTCTCGTGCAAGGGATGGCCGTTCGTTCTCGAACTGCGTGCAACATGGGCAGCTGAGTTTGGCCGCATTTGGGGCGTGGGTGGTGCCGGGGGGCGCGCGCGTGATGGTGTTGCCTGATCGAATAATCGTCGAGCTTGGAGGTCGAGAAATCTAACCCTAAATCTCGTGTGTTGGGTTGCTTTGCGTCGTGTGTTAACTGGAAGGTGATTTGCGTGAGGGAGAGGGAGAAAGGATGGAGGGCTGTGATGAAAAGGTGCTGGATCGTGCGGCTGTTAATAGGGTGGGGTTAAAAATTATTATAAATTTAAGTTTAAATTGTTTATATAAATCGTGTACAAACTTCAAAAATTCATAACTTTTTCATACGAGGTCGAAAACGCGCGAAACCAGTTGCGTTGGAATCGTATGGACGAGCACTACGCGATGGAGTTGGTTTGGAGTCGTTTGGAGTTAGTGAGAATTTTGGATAAAATTAAACGTCCGTTTAATTTTATTCGAAATAAATCGCTAAAACGAAATTGAAATCAAGGTGAGAACTTCTCACTCAATCGAATTAGTGTCGATTTTATTTTAAATAGTTAGATTTAAAATATTTGAATGCATGTTTGAATGTTGATTGATATCTATTGATTGTTAAAATAGACATTATACGTCGTTAGTAAGCGGATGTTATTTATTAAAAACATATACCGCGAATATTTCATAAACAGTGAAATTGGTATTATATATAATAGCAATATATATATTGGCATATGTATATATTGGAGTTATTGATTTCCCGCATTTTTTTGTTTAGCGGATGAGACCCTATTGCGCCGTCTATTAAGCGGATAATATTTAAATCCCATATACCGCGATAATTTCGTACTGGAGCGAAATTGGTATTGTGCTAATGTTTGTGGATGCAGGAAAACAGGTTGGAGGGATCCAACTGGATTCCTCAACAGTATTTATTTGATTTCAGATATTTTGATATTTGATGGATTATCATATCGATATATGATATCGTTATTGTCGTGATTGACTATTTGGTGTGTAACATCATTGGACCCAGATTTTGGGATTTTAAAATGATTTTTAAAGTGATTTTTGAAGTATAAAATATTTTTGGAATTGATCCATTATAAATAAATAACGATATAATTTTTAATGTTATAAAAATTATGATTTTTGAGAAATATAGTTAAAAACTGATTTTTGAGAATATGATGCTGATGATTTTATAAAATAGTAAAATCGGAATTTCTGAATTTATTATGAAAAGTTTAAATATGGGATTTATAAAAATTTGATTATTTTATGAATCAAAATGGTGAAATAATAAAGGAAATTAAAGGTGTTTTAAAGAATAATATAAATTGATTTATATTAAGAGATTTATAAATGGATATTTATAAATTGAAATATTGACATTATAAAACGAGTTTTTATAAGTGTTTGAATGAAGTGAAAATGAATTTTTGTAAATGAATGGAATTTATAAAATTATAAACGGTGAAATTATAAATGGAATTTTATAATCAGTAGGTTTATAAAATTTATAAAGTCATTAAAAGAATGGTTCTGGATAAATAATTGAATCTTATAAGTTATAAGATTTATAATTATGAAGATCAAAGGAACGATTTTTGTGAACGAATAAATTATAAGTATTTAACTTATAATATGAACCTTTAGTTTATAATTGAGTTATAAATCGAATAGGTCAATAAAGAAAATTTATAAAAGGAAGTTGTTATAAAATAAATAGAAATGGGATTTATAAACGTTGTTTTATAAATTCGCAAATGACTTATGTTGATAAATAAATTGTTATAACTTATTAATGGAGTTATAGTCACATTTTTGACAGTGAATAATCCTTTGAAATAAAATGAATAGAAGTGATGAAAGTTGTTAACATAGAATATTCATGTTTTTGAATAGTGAATAAGATGTTAAAGAAAATGTTTAGATGTGATGTTTTAAATAGAATTAAAACGACCTAACGATATTTTAAAATGTGTTGAGATTCGAAACCATAGATTTCAACATTTATTGTTGAAATAGACGTTTTCGAGAAATAGAAGGAAATGGTGGACTATAACACTGTTGTTATAGTAAATGATTTCCGAAAGGAAATGTTTTGTATAGTATTGGGATTTATATATCTATTTTAATTTCGAATCCCTATACTAGTGATTTTGGGTTGTCGTAACGATGTTTTACGTAACATTCGTTTTGGGCCCAAATAAATATGTTTAAGAGAATGATTTCCTTAAAGAATGAAATATATACTTAATTTCGATTGAAGTATATTGAATATTTTTCCAAGTGTTGAAAATAAATGGATTTGTGAATTACTTATTAAATAAGTATGGAAATGTTTTTCCCAATATAAAGTGAATATTAGAGAATTTATCTTTTTGAAGATAAATTGAAATGAATAATCGAAATTGAATATTCATAGATATTTTGGATTATAAATTCACTGTAGAATTTATGAATGAAAAGGAGAATTTGTTAAAAAAATAAATGTTGATTTATTTTTGAAGTATTGAAATTTAATATCTAGTGAAGATATTTTGGAAAATAAATAATTTGGAAAATTATTTGGAATCTGGTGATGTGTGCATATCCATTGATAGTTCAATAACCGACTATCAATATTTCCCTTTGAATGGGTAATTGATGTGATTTGTTTGAATGTGAATGCCACACTTATTTTTGAATAAGCGCTCACTATTTGGGTTAACCGGGAAAGGACCATGGGGTCGTATAACCCATTCCGAATATGTGATACGTCGTTGTGAATTGCATTGAAGATCGGTGTTGAAGACCCGGTATTTGCGAGAGCGATAGGATGACCTGTCGATTGACTCTGCACCGAGTAGCTACGGTATTGAGTTCTCCATATGTGATGGTGAATCCGATCAGGATTGTGAATATCCGGATTGCAAGGACTTCTTTGTAAGTGCCTTCGGTTTTGTTCGAGCCCGGAACAGACTTGTATGGATTGTATGTCTGACATTACAAGTTGAGATATAAAGCCGATTTCTTTCAAATATATTTCTGTTGGTGGCGGAGAATTTATTCTTTTAGCTTAACACCCTTCTCTGAGACGTACGAGCTCGGAGGTTATATAGTTGAAGTTATCAGCGGTATATTCCCAAATTGGTAATGTGACATGCTGAGTGTTGCTGAAATGATCATTGTGTTGATTATTTGTGATAGGATCGTTTATTTGATCGTCTATCCTGGTGATCATTTCTATGATCATTTGTTGACCCAAAGCATGGCTTTTGTATAAAGTATGTTTTTGTGGACGTGACTTCGTTGAGCCTCACACCCCGTGAATGGTCAAAACAGGAAAGAAGCAGCAAGGTTATGAGGGGTAGCGCCCTTTAGGATGTGTGCATTTCCTTCTGGAAAAGGGTGGTATCATGGTATGGAGCCCAGATACTTACTCATGTTGAAAACACTTTATTATGATTGTGTGAATTGATTACGAGCGCTCGGTGAAAAGGTCCCAAAGGACCGGGGGATGGTATATTCGGTCAGTTGTTACTCAGTTAGGGGTAACCCGGCCTTGTGTTGGTAGAGATCCGATTTGGTTCTCGGGGATGTCCATCCAGAGGCATTCTCATGTGGCAATGGGAAGTTCCTTGGCCTGATCATTCGTTGGAAATCCAAAGAAACAATACGTGACTTGTACGGTTTTAGTTGTATAACCTGCTATGGAATGTGGCGGTAACCTGCTATTGAACATAGTTAGCTATAGTAGGCATAATATAATGGTACCTATGCTGGCTAAGATTTATATTCTACTTTCGAAAGAATTTGTTCTACACTATGCACTAATAATAATATCAAATGTTTTCTTTTAAGTGCGTATCAAGCATCTTTGACTATCATAAGGAGAAATCTTCTCCAAGTCTGCGTTTGCATTGTGTGTGTGGCAGGAGGTCTTATGGTAGTCTCATTTTTAAAAAGCATTGCGAATTGACTTTAAAAATATTCATCTATTTTGTTTTCAAAGATAAATAAACTGTTTTGAGTTCTCACACCAGTCACATGACTGACTTGGAGTTTATTGTTTTCCTTCCTAAACTCTGGGTGCCCACCAATTTCCACACGGGCAGTCAAGAGTTAAGGTTTATCAGGATATTCTGGAGTTGCTGGAGGCAAGATGGATGGCATGGCGTATTACTAGTATATAGTATTTCTTTTTCCGCTGCACTGTTTGTTGTTGTATGATGTTGTACACTCTGATGATATGATGTAATGAAATGTGATGTAATGTAATAACTGATATAGTTCTTTGTTTAAAGATTATTCATTTATTATTATATGTTGTTCCGCTACGAATTGTGAAATTCTGATGTTGTTCTGTTGTTTTCTGTTCCGTTCTATGTTCTCTATTCTATTTTTCTTTCCCCTCCATTTTCTATTTTCTATATTTTCTTATTCTCTTTCCTCTCCATTTTCTATCTTTTCTGTCTTTTTCTTCTTCTTAAAACCCCTCAGTGTTCGGTTTTCCGTCGTTCGATTACTCGGCAGTCGATAAAGTGAGTATCGATGTTGAATTTTCGAAAGACGAAGAATCGGGTCCTGACAATGTGGTATCAGAGCTTATGGTTAAGCGACAACCATGGTTCTGTTGGGTGTTACTCATTAGAGATAGAGTCAGTAGTACTCTAGAATGAGTTGAGTGTAATAATAGATATGAGAGCGTATTTGTTAGTGAATATAAAATTATTTTATATTGTGATGGTTGGTTTATTGAGTGGCATATGAACTTTCGTCAGCGTGGTCCGCAAGACTATGCCGAGGGGTTTCTAAACACTTGAATAGAACAATTCGACACGATATTGTTTTAAAATTGGGTAAATGAAATAATTTTACTTGATTATATTTTTATATATAAAGAAATAATTTTTCAAAATTATTAAAGTGTATATAAGTTGATTGTTTAGTTGTTTGAATAATCTAAATTGAAGAATAATTGTATAAGCAAATGGAATTATAATTAAAGTGATTACAATTGTGAAATAAACTTATATATATATATATAAGAAATGAAACTAAATGAATATAATTATGAATATGAGTTGTAAATAAAAATGAATTTAAAGTTAAATGGAAATTTACTATAGAAATGGAATATAACTTAAGAGATGTTGAATGAAGTTGATTTTGATATCAAAGAAAATTAATAAAATTAAGTGATGGATATGAATTTGAGTTATATAAATAAAATTCAACTTTTGTAATAGAATTGAATGAATGGATTGAATATTAATCAATTAAATGTGAATTAAGTTGATATGAAATAATGAATATAAGTGTAATTCATTAAAATTTAATGTTATTGAATAATTGAATGAAAATCAATTTAATTAAACCAATTGAAAGCAAAGGGATTTGGTTGCAATTAATATACCTTGATTGTTATATGGTTGTTAGTTGATTTATTGTATGTAATTCATTAAGTATTAATGAAATTGAAAGCTAAAGTAACTGAAACCCAATTTGAAGGTTAAGTGAATCTTGAATAGAATTGAATTTGAATTGGAAGTGAACCAACTTGAATATGAATTAGTGAATATAAGCTAATTGAAAATGAATGTTAGTAAAAACATCCACTGTGAATGAATCAAATGTGATTAAATTGAAAACCTATTTCATTAAATATTAATGAGAATATAAATGAATATTGATTTGGTTATGGATGATAGTTGGTTGATGTTTGCATTTGTTGTTTTATTTCATTTGCTATGTTAACATATATAGTTATTATGTTGCTATATGTTGTATATCGATATTATTGTCTATATAAATGTTCTCATGTTGTTTGTTGAGTGATTAGTAGGTGCGGATCGTGTTTGCTTCGCATTTGGAGCTCGCTTTCGCGCTATATTAGCCGTATATGCTTGCTAATAAAATATAAGGTACATATCTCGGATTACATACCGTACTTTTACATTTTTTCCCTTCGGGATGCCTTATTACTTGATGAGATGTATATTTGTGATATATATACTGTCATTTTTTTTTCGGATCGAGCCGCGCAAAGGAGACTATGACGAATTTTTCCGGAAATTTAAGGCGTTAGAAAAAATTTGAGAAAATTGGAAAATTTTGAAAACTATAACTTTGATTTGCAATTGAAAGTTAAACAATAGTAGTTGTTTTTGAAAAGATAACTAAGTATGATTTGAAAACTTGGTAAGTTATTATAAGAAGTTTAACTATGGATTATGGAAAATTAATAAATTCTATAACTTTTCTTACTTGTTAATTTCGAGGACGAAATTCTTTTAAGGGGGGAAGATTGTAACGACCCAGAATTTTAATTTATTAAAATTTGAATATTTAATTAATTTTAAATATTAATAAGTGAAATTTATAAGTCAAATAAATTTTTATTTGAATTATTGGATTTAATTGGATAATTAAATCGATAATTTAATATGTTAAATTATAGAAATAATTGAAAATTGAGTTAAATATGATTGTAAATGATTTGCAAAATTTTATTTTATCATATTGGAGTTAGAACGATATTTTAGAACTTTTAAAATCGAATTAAAAGTTAATTTGTGAAAATTGAATATTTTAATATTAAAATCGACTAGTGAAAATAGTCAATTTTTGAACAGTCTCAGAATTGAACGAAACCAGTTCCATTGGATCCGTAATAGTTAGTTATTACCGGATTTTAATTTTCGTGTCAATCGGAGTTACCGTTTGATCGTAGCAGCTCGAAACGCATCGAATTGTTTTTAATTTAAATTTGGCGAGTTAAAATAGCCATTTTTCAAAAAGTCTCGGATTTCGACGAAACCAGTTTCATCGGATCCGTAATGTGATATTATTGTAAGGTTTCAAATTTTGTGTCAATTGGATTTACCGTTTGTCCGGTACAAATTAAAACGCCTAGAAAATCGATTAAATCGGTTTAATTTAAATTGAGCGTTTATTGCCATAACTCGCACAGATGTCCGAATTAGCTTTCGAAACCTATTCCATTGTGTCCGAAACGCGGGGTAAACCCTAGAAACGCTGGTTACGGCGCGTAAATCGGAGTTTGGAAATCCCGGATGAATAGTGTCGTTCAAATTCCTATAAATAGACCCACAACCCTCACAAATAAAAAAAAATAAACAAATCTAAACCCTAGCCGCCAGGAGCTTCAATCAATGGCCGAAAATTGCAGTTTTTTTTCTTCAATTATCTTTCAATCCACAAACCCATTCAAGAAATCTCCAACTACAAAGTTGTAGAGCTACGTGAGATCCTTATATTCAACGGTCATGATCAAATATGGAGCAGCGGATTGACGTGAATTCTCGTGCAAGGGATGACCGTTCGTTCTCGAACTGCGTGCAACATGGGCAGCCGAGTTTGGCCGCATTTGGGGCGTGGGTGGTGCCGGGGGGCGCGCGCGTGATGGTGTTGCCTGATCGAATAATCGTCGAGCTTGGAGGTCGAGAAATCTAACCCTAAATCTCGTGTGTTGGGTTGCTTTGCGTCGTGTGTTAACTGGAAGGTGATTTGCGTGAGGGAGAGGGAGAAAGGATGGAGGGCTGTGATGAAAAGGTGCTGGATCGTGCGGCTGTTAATAGGGTGGGGTTAAAAATTATTATAAATTTAAGTTTAAATTGTTTATATAAATCGTGTACAAACTTCAAAAATTCATAACTTTTTCATATGAGGTCGAAAACGCGCGAAACTAGTTGCGTTGGAATCGTATGGACGAGCACTACGCGATGGAGTTGGTTTGGAGTCGTTTGGAGTTAGTGAGAATTTTGGGTAAAATTAAACGTCCGTTTAATTTTATTCGAAATAAATCGCTAAAACGAAATTGAAATCAAGGTGAGAACTTCTCACTCAATCGAATTAGTTTCGATTTTATTTTAAATAGTTAGATTTAAAATATTTGAATGCATGTTTGAATGTTGATTGATATCTATTGATTGTTAAAATAGACATTATACGCCGTTAGTAAGCGGATGTTATTTATTAAAAACATATACCGCGAATATTTCATAAACAGTGAAATTGGTATTATATATAATAGCAATATATATATATTGGCATATGTATATATTGGAGTTATTGATTTCCCGCATTTTTTTGTTTAGCGGATGAGACCCTATTGCGCCGTCTATTAAGCGGATAATATTTAAATCCCATATACCGCGATAATTTCGTACTGGAGCGAAATTGGTATTGTGCTAATGTTTGTGGATGCAGGAAAACAGGTTGGAGGGATCCAACTGGATTCCTCAACAGTATTTATTTGATTTCAGATATTTTGATATTTGATGGATTATCATATCGATATATGATATCGTTGCTGTCGTGATTGACTATTTGGTGTGTAACATCATTGGACCCAGATTTTGGGATTTTAAAATGATTTTTAAAGTGATTTTTGAAGTATAAAATATTTTTGGAATTGATCCATTATAAATAAATAACGATATAATTTTTAATGTTATAAAAATTATGATTTTTGAGAAATATAGTTAAAAACTGATTTTTGAGAATATGATGCTGATGATTTTATAAAATAGTAAAATCGGAATTTCTGAATTTATTGTGAAAAGTTTAAATATGGGATTTATAAAAATTTGATTATTTTATGAATCAAAATGGTGAAATAATAAAGGAAATTAAAGGTGTTTTAAAGAATAATATAAATTGATTTATATTAAGAGATTTATAAATGGATATTTATAAATTGAAATATTGACATTATAAAACGAGTTTTTATAAGTGTTTGAATGAAGTGAAAATGAATTTTTGTAAATGAATGGAATTTATAAAATTATAAACGGTGAAATTATAAATGGAATTTTATAATCAGTAGGTTTATAAAATTTATAAAGTCATTAAAAGAATGGTTTTGGATAAATAATTGAATCTTATAAGTTATAAGATTTATAATTATGAAGATCAAAGGAACGATTTTTGTGAACGAATAAATTATAAGTATTTAACTTATAATATGAACCTTTAGTTTATAATTGAGTTATAAATCGAATAGGTCAATAAAGAAAATTTATAAAAGGAAGTTGTTATAAAATAAATAGAAATGGGATTTATAAACGTTGTTTTATAAATTCGCAAATGACTTATGTTGATAAATAAATTGTTATAACTTATTAATGGAGTTATAGTCACATTTTTGACAGTGAATAATCCTTTGAAATAAAATGAATAGAAGTGATGAAAGTTGTTAACATAGAATATTCACGTTTTTGAATAGTGAATAAGATGTTAAAGAAAATGTTTAGATGTGATGTTTTAAATAGAATTAAAACGACCTAACGATATTTTAAAATGTGTTGAGATTCGAAACCATAGATTTCAACATTTATTGTTGAAATAGACGTTTTCGAGAAATAGAAGGAAATGGTGGACTATAACACTGTTGTTATAGTAAATGATTTCCGAAAGGAAATGTTTTGTATAGTATTGGGATTTATATATCTATTTTAATTTCGAATCCCTATACTAGTGATTTTGGGTTGTCGTAACGATGTTTTACGTAACATTCGTTTTGGGCCCAAATAAATATGTTTAAGAGAATGATTTCCTTAAAGAATGAAATATATACTTAATTTCGATTGAAGTATATTGAATATTTTTCCAAGTGTTGAAAATAAATGGATTTGTGAATTACTTATTAAATAAGTATGGAAATGTTTTTCCCAATATAAAGTGAATATTAGAGAATTTATCTTTTTGAAGATAAATTGAAATGAATAATCGAAATTGAATATTCATAGATATTTTGGATTATAAATTCACTGTAGAATTTATGAATGAAAAGGAGAATTTGTTAAAAAAATAAATGTTGATTTATTTTTGAAGTATTGAAATTTAATATCTAGTGAAGATATTTTGGAAAATAAATAATTTGGAAAATTATTTGGAATCTGGTGATGTGTGCATATCCATTGATAGTTCAATAACCGACTATCAATATTTCCCTTTGAATGGGTAATTGATGTGATTTGTTTGAATGTGAATGCCACACTTATTTTTGAATAAGCGCTCACTATTTGGGTTAACCGGGAAAGGACCATGGGGTCGTATAACCCATTCCGAATATGTGATACGTCGTTGTGAATTGCATTGAAGATCGGTGTTGAAGACCCGGTATTTGCGAGAGCGATAGGATGACCTGTCGATTGACTCTGCACCGAGTAGCTACGGTATTGAGTTCTCCATATGTGATGGTGAATCCGATCAGGACTGTGAATATCCGGATTGCAAGGACTTCTTTGTAAGTGCCTTCGGTTTTGTTCGAGCCGAAACAGACTTCTATGGATTGTATGTCTGACATTACAAGTTGAGATATAAAGCCGATTTCTTTCAAATATATTTCTGTTGGTGGCGGAGAATTTATTCTTTTAGCTTAACACCCTTCTCTGAGACGTACGAGCTCGGAGGTTATATAGTTGAAGTTATCAGCGGTATATTCCCAAATTGGTAATGTGACATGCTGAGTGTTGCTGAAATGATCATTGTGTTGATTATTTGTGATAGGATCGTTTATTTGATCGTCTATCCTGGTGATCATTTCTATGATCATTTGTTGACCCAAAGCATGGCTTTTGTATAAAGTATGTTTTTGTGGACGTGACTTCGTCGAGCCTCACACCCCGTGAATGGTCAAAACAGGAAAGAAGCAGCAAGGTTATGAGGGGTAGCACCCTTTAGGATGTGTGCATTTCCTTCTGGAAAAGGGTGGTATCATGGTATGGAGCCCAGATACTTACTCATGTTGAAAAAACTTTGTTATGATTGTGTGAATTGATTACGAGCGCTCGGTGAAAAGGTCCCAAAGGACCGGGGGATGGTATATTCGGTCAGTTGTTACTCAGTTAGGGGTAACCCGGCCTTGTGTTGGTAGAGATCCGGTTTGGTTCTCGGGGATGTCCATCCAGAGGCATTCTCATGTGGCAATGGGAAGTTCCTTGGCCTGATCATTCGTTGGAAATCCAAAGAAACAATACGTGACTTGTACGGTTTTAGTTGTATAACCTGCTATGGAATGTGGCGGTAACCTGCTATTGAACATAGTTAGCTATAGTAGGCATAATATAATGGTACCTATGCTGGCTAAGATTTATATTCTACTTTCGAAAGAATTTGTTCTACACTATGCACTAATAATAATATCTAATGTTTTCTTTTAAATGCGTATCAAGCATCTTTGACTATCATAAGGAGAAATCTTCTCCAAGTCTGCGTTTGCATTGTGTGTGTGGCAGAAGGTCTTATGGTAGTCTCATTTTTAAAAAGCATTGCGAATTGACTTTAAAAATATTCATCTATTTTGTTTTCAAAGATAAATAAACTGTTTTGAGTTCTCACACCAGTCACATGACTGACTTGGAGTTTATTGTTTTCCTTCCTAAACTCTGGGTGCCCACCAATTTCCACACGGGCAGTCAAGAGTTAAGGTTTATCAGGATATTCTGGATATTCTGGAGTTGCTGGAGGCAAGATGGATGGCATGGCGTATTACTAGTATATAGTATTTCTTTTTCCGCTGCATTGTTTGTTGTTGTATGATGTTGTACACTCTAATGATATGATGTAATGAAATGTGATGTAATGTAATAACTGATATAGTTCTTTGTTTAAAGATTATTCATTTATTATTATATGTTGTTCCGCTGCGAATTGTGAAATTCTGATGTTGTTCTGTTGTTTTCTGTTCCGTTCTATGTTCTCTATTCTATTTTTCTTTCCCCTCCATTTTCTATTTTCTATATTTTCTTATTCTCTTTCCTCTCCATTTTCTATCTTTTCTGTCTTTTTCTTCTTCTTAAAACCCCTCAGTGTTCGGTTTTCCGTCGTTCGATTACTCGGCAGTCGATAAAGTGAGTATCGATGTTGAATTTTCGGAAGACGAAGAATCGGGTCCTGACAATTTCCCACCGTTGAGTTGAACCAGAAAATAAATATAGATCTTTTGGACATATGCAAAAAAATATCTAGCTTTCATGCATGATTTTGTCATATCACATAGAGCAAGATTTAAACTATGACATCCACACGAATATAAAATGCTTTTGGATTTTGATCGATAAGTCTCTTTTGTACACCTTGATATTGACCTAATATCAAATTTAAGTTATTTATGACATGATATAATATAATAACACTAAACTACAAAATTCATGTTATAAAATATAACATACCTTTCCTTTTGGATCCGTTATCATAACATTGGCCCCTCACATCATCAATGTTAAGTTTAAGATCAATTAGAATATTTTGAAGCTTTTTAAATAGATCAAGTCCCGATATATCATCAACCTCTATAAAACCAAGAAAAAATTCCTCCACCTTAATAGCATCATCAATGTCAACACATCTTATAATAATTGACATTTGTTCTTTGTGGCTCAAATCCGGAGTACAATCAAGAATGATTGAATAATACTTTGCCTTTAATATTTTTGAAAGCATCGTCTCTTTAATCTTTTTTGCCAACAAAAGTATTAATTCATTTTGAATGTTATGACCAAGATAATGATTATGTACTTCATTATTTACCAGTCTTCTAAGATGCTCCTCCATGATTGGATCAAATTCGGCTACAAATCACAAGTTGGCAAAAAAGTTCATTATTCTTTTCATAAATTCTTTCATTAGTACCACGAAATGGTAAATTATTTCGAGAAAGAGTTTTCACAATACCAATTATACGCACTAATACCTTTTTCCAACGTTGTCTCTCTTGATCGATTAAATATTCCATTTTTTCACCAATTGTTGCCTTTTCTTGAAGACCTTTGTACAAATCAACCCACTTTATAAGATTTGAGGTATGCTCTGGATTACTTTCATGCTCTCTTAGCTTGGTTGTAATGTTATGCCAATCATCCATTCCTTCTTCTCCTAATTTAAACCTTTTTTGTTGGGTTTTTAAATAGCTTGCAACAAAAACCAAAGACTCTATTTACTTCATTTGAGTAAATTAGCCATTTTCCTTCATGTTCTTCTTCTCGTTGATAACAACTAAAATAGTGTTTAGAAGAAAAATGTCTACCATCAATTTCATTTTTAGGAAAATCTTCATTTTCTTTCACAATGATAGGCCCCCGTTTAACTAGCATTATCCTTTTACTATCGGTTATTCTTCCCCATAATCCCGGATCATAATTGACATCAACATCCTTTTCAAGATCAAGCACAATAAAATCATCAACGCCTTCATTCAAATCATTCACTTTACCAACTACGTCTTCTTCAATTACATTTCCTTCTTCATTTTCAATAGCCTCTTCATTTACATCAACATCTCCACCCATTTCATGAACATCCGTCTCTTCAATTCTACTTGAAGTTGTAGATTGAGATTTTTGAATTTGTGCTTGAAATAAATTAGAGATCGAACCAACGAGAGATTTTGCAAATTCATCTTTCTTTTGCTTAACTTTTCTATTGTAAAATCCGGAGTTTTGTTTACGAAATCTAATTCGATTTTTATCATCTTCATTCTCCGTCATATTCCCTGTAGATTTCTAATTCGATGAAATAAGTGAAGTTTTAACATCGTATATATGATATGAAGCATTCAATCTGATGAGGAAAGGAAAGTGTTTGCGATGTGTTATTCATATGAACAATCGATCAAATTAATAGGAAAAAAAAGGTAGATTACTTATGCTATCATGAATAATTATATTCAAGCTTTCTTATTTTGTATTATAAAGGTAAAAAATGTTATGGATGATGATTAAGCATTTACTTTAAATGAGTTTGCTGGGTATCAAGAAACGAATTGATTTTTGTTCCTATACATATTGATATAGCAGCAATAATTTTGTACTTTTTATCCAACAAACAAATGAATGGCTAGTTGAAACTCGTAAAGCATATAGCTGTAGTGCAGTCAACATAAGTGATTTTGGTGCTTCGACTGAAGCAAGAAAAATTCTGATTAATTAATGTGAATTTTCGACAAGAACTAATCACTCTGAAACTACTAGTATAATCACACAACAATGAAAAGCAGTCATTCAGTTGTTTAGATTCCAAAAAGATCATGTCCATGTGTTCATTTTTCCATTTACCTTTATAAAATTGTTTCAGGAATCAAGCCAGTGATCAAATTAGAAGCTCTGCAGTTGTGGAGCGGTGGAGGCTGGAGCAGAATGTAGCTCGAGACTGGAGATTGCTGTCGGCTGTCGCCAAGTGCTGTGGCTGTCGCCTGGAGATTGCTGTCGCCAAGTACTGTGGCTCGAGAGTCGAGACGACGAGACTCGAGTCGTGGAGGAGAAAGCGCGCCGTGGAGGAGAACGCCTCATCGAGTGGCTCGCGTCGTGGAAGTGGAAGGCTACCGAAGTAGGCAATCGAATTCGTGATTTGAAATTTTGAGAAGATGGGGTTTTGATTTTTTTGGTCGTTGGTTGCCCCGTAAGGGGGGGTTGCCTTATTCAATGGCCTATTGGGCCTTGCCCAATAACCGGCCTTGGCTACAACGGTGCTGCTGCTGCCACTTTTCGATTAGGCTTTGTTGAATCCTAATACACCGGTTCTTAACACCTTCGGCTCCTTTGGCCAAATCGTACACCACCGCTGCACCTATGTAGTTAAAGCACCCTACTACTCCATAACGTTTGAGGTGCGAAAAGTTGTAGCGGAGATATATCAGGGATATAGCAAGATATAGCGGACGACTTTAAAACGAGGAATGATGAGAATTCTACATTAAAAAGAGGAATAAATATTACTTATGATTTCCCACCAAGTAAAACAAGTTATAAAAAAGTAAAGATAAACAAAGTGGACACCTAAAATGACAGAACTAGTTATAATAATTAACAACGTATATCATTGTTACATCAACTTTGAAGTTACGATAAAATTTAAAAGCAAGACATCAAGAAAAATTCTTATTTATAGGAAAAAGGGATATAGCGGGGCAACAAAATCGAGGTGTATTATTGCCACAATATCGACGGCAATAGCGGATCCGCTATATTGGACCGCTTTATAGGAATATCATTGCCCCAAAAGTCCGCTACGGGATATATTGGGGCAATATCGGAGAACTGATTACACAGTGCTGCACTCATCTCGACGAAACATCTATTGGAGCCAACCCTATTGTTTGTTGTCGTCCTAACCAAAAACCCACAATTAGACCTAGGGTTTCATTGATTTGATGTTTTGACCGTGATTGTCGTTATTATATAAATTTCAATTCAAAATTAAAAGCAATCTTTATACTAATTCAAATGTTAACTTAAATTTATATTTTATATTAGTAATAAAATAAAAGTTTTAGATATATGAAAAAAAGTTTTTACAAACTGAAACTAATTATACTATTCTTATAATTTTAGTTTAAATGAACTAAATTTAAATCTATATTAATCAAATATACTGATACACACACACACATATATATATATAATAGTTTGGTTAAGTTAAGCACATCATTAATTATTGTGGTTACAAATATATTTCATCTATTATATGTAGATGACTTAATTATTGTGGTTAAGTCAAGCACCAAGACAGCTCAATGTATTAAAAACATTTTCTATAATTTGGAGAAGTGCATTGGGCTTAAACTCAATAATCTGAAATCAAAGTGCTAATTCAGTAAGTTTTGTAAAGAGAGACAAAATATATTGAACATTCTGAAAGTGAAAGAAGACACGTTGCCAGTCAAATACCTAGGTGTTTTTTTATCTACAAATGTTATTAGAGATAAAAGAATGTGGTGAACTGGTTACAAATATCAGGGATAAACTTAATGGGTGGAGCTCAAAATTGCTCTCTTTTGCAGGGAGAATTGAATGATTTCCTATAATGATAACTACAAAGGTGAAATTCTAGATACAAACACACCAAATTCCAGATTGCCCAATTGAAAAGATTAATTTAGTTAGTGCAAACTTCATTTGGAAGGATGGTTTGCATAAGGTGAGTTATGTTATTCTATGCGGACCAAAATAGGAAGGGGGGTTCGTCTCATCAACCTGAAAGAAATGAAGAAAGTATTTATTCTCAAATTAGAATGGAAATTATTAGCTTAAAATCTATTTCGGCTACATGGATGAGGTCAAGATATATAAAAGACGACTTCTGGATTATGCATTGTGACAACATCTCATCTCTTATTAGGAAAAGTATACTTAACATTAGGGATGAACTGAAAAAACACATTAGAGGAGGATAGCAAATGCGAAAAATACCAGCTTATGGAAAGATCCATGGTTTAATGGGAAATATCTGATAACCAAATTGAGGTGGAATACTCTAGCCAGTGTAGGAGGATATGACAACAAAGTGGAGAAGATTATTGACCAAGGCAAATGGTGTCCAGAAAAATTAAGCTGCATGCAATCTATTAAACTTGAGCTAAAATACACACCCATCTATAGAAATAAAGACAGTGTTATAGAATTATGGAGCTTTACTCAGGATGTGAAATATATGGCTAAATCATCATAGGAAGTTATTAGATAGAAACATGAACTCAAAAACTGGATTGCAAACATATGAAGTAAGTCCATTAACCTTAAGATGACTTTCACTACTTATAAAGCTCTAAACTTTAGGCTACCGACTACCGACTAACTTGCAAAGTAGGGCATGAATAAAAATTTGACATGAAAGGTGTGTGGAAAAGAAGATGAGAATCATTAGCGTCTATTTCTTAAATGTGAGTAAAGTAACAAGCTAACACAGAAGACAAATCTAAACAATAAAAAAATTCATTAGGTCAAATGTCTCGAAGACGAAATCGAATAATTGAGTAGTAGTAAGGGTTCGAATCTGAGCCAGTAGATAAAATAGATAGCACTGACGGCTACAATGTACCATGTTTGAAAGGAAAGAAATCGACGAGTATTTCAGAATAATTCAAGAAACGAAGAGCGGCTAAGTAAAATTATAGAGACAAATGTAAAGACAATAAGTAAGAGAATTGGGCTGAACACCAATATTTTGAAGGAGGATGAGCAAACTCGTGTGTTTAATTTTCTACCACCGCGGATCTGAAATTATGACGCTCGGAAAGTAGAAAATGAAACGATGAAAGATGAAGTGAAAAGTGGTGAAAAGGAGGTATGTAATAGAATAATTATTCAAACTCCGAACTTGCCATTTTAGTCTTTCAGATATCGAGACGGGTGGGGTTTGTTTTGATGTCCTGTGGGTTGTCCATTGAGTTGTAATAATTTGTACTATAGATAGATATGGGACTTTGTTTCATCAACAGCTACTACAAGATGCATCATCATTTCCGACGGCTCAAATCCATCGGCGACCATCGGAAGCCAATGGTAGCCGTTTGAAAAAGTCGTCGAAAAGAAAGTAGTCACCAAACAGTGTTTCCAACGGCTTTCCGATGGCGTCGTCGAAAGCTTTCTTACGGCTCCTAACGGATTTTTCAACGGCTTTCTGACGCCCTCTATGTACATGTGGGAACTGTCAGAAGCCGTTGGTAGCTAGTCATTAGAAACCTTGATTAGTGTTTGATAATTAGCCATTGGAAGTCATTAGTAGCCGTTGGTTATTGTTTACCAATAAGCCGTCGGAAGCCATCAGAAAACTGGGCTATTTTTTATTTCTACAGACAATTCGAATCTCATGTAATACATACATATCAATATATATCGCAACTCAATTTCACACATATAAATCATATACATGAGCCAAATCACATATACAACAACAATAAAAATAAAACATCAATATTTACAACGAATCAAACTCAAGCAATCCAGTACACAATAAAAAAAAATCCAATAACATATACAAAATCAACCTCCAATATCTCAAAATGGATCAATCATGTCAAAACAACCTGACACATCATCCAACATATCCTCAAAATGTATCAAACATATCAAAATACATCATCCTCAACATCTCCAAGTGCATATATGTACAATTTCAATACAAACTAAAAAAGAAATTCATGCCTATCAAGTCTCATCATTGCCTCCGGAACCAGCTGACAAAGGAAACGTGTCATGTTGCTGCATATACGCAGCAATGCACTCGTCCAACTACGTCATCTCCATAGTGCGACGGCAGTCTCAATCCTCCAGCCTCAGGTCCTGAATCTCTGCTTGGTCCTATGTCTTTTTGTAGCCGCTCTGCTTGCGTTTAGCCTAGAATACTTATAAGATTTAATAAGTGATTTTTGTCTAATGGCTAGCAAAAAATGTGGGCTTAACAGCTGCTATAGCAATGTGTTATATAAGATCGTATAAAAAGTGATCTTATAAGCTACATCTAATTTAAATTATAAGTTCATAAATTATCAGATTTAGCAGTATTTTATACGAAATGGTGGAGGTGAGTAGTGCATTGTGGAGGAGGCGTGATATGGAATAACATTGGGTTTCGAAGACATTATTACCTTACTTGCTTTGATTAAATTGAGAATGGTTAGGGTGTCTTCTCAATCTAGTGTTTGTGCATGTATATATATTGAAGAGAAACCGAATTGATAAGAAGAAAAGTTACATAGATAGATTATCATGATTGTGTTTAGAACCAAAATTTTGCTTATGTTTGTTTTTAAAATTTCATCCTAATGATCTGACTATTCTATCATATTAATTATAAGATCTAATTTTAGTCTGATCTTAAAATTTTAACCTACATCTAATTTTTCCAAACTATAAATATGATCCAACTCAATTTGAAAATTTGTTGGTTGAGATGATCGAATATCAATTACCAGTTATTGCAACTTTTTTCTAAATTTTATACCTAGGGATAATTTATAACAAAATCACTAATTTGGTTGCATCTTATATTATAAACTATACTAATTAATATTTTTTAGAAATATTTTTTTTACAGTAGGTAGTCACATAATATTAATCTCATTATTTTGCGGTTAACTTTTATATAAGAAAGTGATTTTATAAGCTACATCTAATCTTAATTATAAGACCATATATTATTAGATTTAGTTTGATCATATATTACCTATAATGTTTTACCTATTACTAGGAAGACCAAAAGCCGGTAAACACATGTGACTTTCAGTTTTAATCCCAAAAGCAATATCCGACGAATAATCTAAACAATTCCAAGTTTGTTGCGGTTGAGAGATTAGTAAATATCAAACTAAACAAACAATTCATTACTTCCTGATTGCCAAAGCCATAGTGCCTATTCCACGTTGCATGATCCATGACAGCTTCAAAAATCGCATCCTCCTCATCAATAGTCAATTGTTCCCATCCTGTTCCCTTAAGTAGCTATTCTCGTTTTTGCATAAATTTTTCTTGCTTTTCAAAATAAAAATACAATTGAAATTAACACTACATTATTTTAATTCTTTAAAACTAATTAATTAAAGTGATTATTAATAATTTATAATTTAAAATATGCTTACATGGGACTGTTGTAATTTCGAGTCATGCCATGTGTATGGAGTATGTCATCTTCATTTTCATGCTCGATAACATGAGTACGAGCAAACACGTCCATGTAGGAGACGGGATCGAGATGCTCTTTTTCCTGAAAAAATTAATTATGTATTATTGTTGTATATATAAAATTATTCAAAGTGATAACTATTTATAATTGCAATTAATAAATTAACTAGATCTTGACGGTAATGCTAGAATGATTTAGAATCACCGCGATGTATGACTGGATCTATTCACAGAGTTCCTCTTTGACTCTGCCTGCAAATTTAAATTGAACATTATATTTTACATTTATAAATTATATATTATGTATGGAACAAGTTAAAGTGATATTTTGGCTTATTAAAATATACTTTATAAAATGTATGATGGATTATATATGAAACTTCAATTTAATATATTAATAAGAGATTAGTAAACTTACCTTCGCTTCATCACTATTCCAGTGAACAACCCATGCTTCCCACAGGCCTTTTCCCCACTTTTTTTATGGTTGACATTGTGTCGTGGTAGTTCTTCCTCATTTTCTTCATCCAGTAGTGTCTACAAAGGAGATAGTCAACTTCTTACAAGTCTACAGCCCCCTTGCACATTGAAAAAAAAATATAAGTTGTACATTTATAATTAGTCAACGAATTTCACAGTGGTTATATATAATGGTATACAAATTTATCTTACAAGGAAGTCCTGATAGATACACTCTAAAATGTGGGGTGGGATACTCTCCCACTTAGGTAACAAAGCACTCACCCTGCTCCTATAAGCAAGCTTGGAAACATCAAGAATAACTTCTAATGGATCTAGCTCGAATCCCCTGTGTTAAATATGAACAGACCTCTAATAAATCATGAATAATATATCATACACAAAATATTTATGCTGCTGAATAAATTTAATACTTACCCATTCACTTTGGGCAATAACGTCACTATGGGATGTTGTGCCTGCTATGATGGACAGCTGCAATCACTTCCCGCGGTGGTTTCTCTCTGAGTAGAAGAGGGGGAACCCAAATGGGAAGAACTCCGACATCGAAACAACATAATACATGTCACAGACATATCATTTTATTATGGAAGACCATAACATTTAATCATGAGAAAACATCTCGTTTTTTATAACAAAAATATAACATTAGTAATCACACAAATTACCTTCTATCAAAATGTACGTTATTAATCAATTCTCGTTATTTTCTAATTCAGACTTAGTCTCATACTCTATATTGTTTTCCTTTGTAGTCTCAAATGCTTCCACTAAAATATTTGATTCATCGTTTAGAGGTCCAAAATCAGTAAGATCGTTGGTTATTATTATTTTGCTATTTTGCTTAAGATCTGCCTGATTAGACTTTTCATCTGGAATATTCTTTCCATCAAATTTAAATCTTGCCTTTATTTTAAAAACTACCTATCAATCTACTTTATCATTTTTTAAAGATGGATACGTGGCGTAATATTCTTGTAGTGCTTGTTTGGCTAGTACAAAAGGATCATGCTTATGATAATACAAGGTATGCTTTATTTCAATAGGATTATAACCTTTGTGCATGTTGATTCCAGACCCTGCAACATTGCTAAACCAGTTGCATCTGAACAAAAATATCCTTCGTAGTTAGTGTAAAATATGTCAATTGCAAAACCTGGGTTAACACGCCGTAAGAATCATTTATATGGTTATCTGGGTCATTACTACCTTTAACAAATACGCTAGTATTGTTAGTTAATTTTTAGTATCATATTCTTTGGTGTTGAATTCATATCCATTGACGAAGAATATTGGATATGTCTTAACATTTCTTTTTGGTCCTAACGCAAGATGTTTCAATCTTTCATCGACCACGTAATTTCTTGGATCATAAACATAGTTCAAAAACCAACCAGTGAGTTCTTTATTGAGATCGCCGCTTGGACATTGTGATTCGTAAACACTACAGATATAGATAATATATTGCATTATAATCTACACGTTTATTATTGAGATAAATATATTGATAATTATTATTTAATATTACCTAACAAATAGTGCAACTTCAATATAATTAAGAAGAATGTAGGTGTATGCTGCATTGTAATCTCTATTGTCCAACCATAATTCCATACATTTTTCAATAGGTCGGTCATGTTGTCTAAAAACATATAACGTTGCTTGAGAAGAATCCTGCTCAACGACTTCATCATTACATGAAACACTTTTTAATGGTAAGTTCACATGGTAACTGAAATAATGAGAGAAAAAGAATGGACCTTCTTCTTCGATATATGATTTGCAAATCGAACCTTCAACTCGTGTTTTTTGTCTAATTGTTTTCTTTAGATGATTTAAATACCTACTGAAAAATTATTTCAAAATTAAATTTTACTTATATATGTGTTTAAGCTAATATTTAACATACTCAATATTAATAACTCTCAAATGGATACATCCATCCATATTGCACAGGATCTCGAAGACGTGCTTCAGATGGAAGAAGAACATGTAAATGCTCTATTACATAAAGAAACTTGGAGAAATAATTTCTCTTGTTTGTCGAGTAGTATAGGGGTCTGTACTTCAAGTTTACGTAGATGTTCAACTTTTAACGTAGTCGAACAAAGCTCTTTATAAAACAAATTAAGCTTTGTTATAGCCGTCCAAACTTTATGGGCAATAGTTCTTTGAATGCGACGAGTAATAAATTTTCCATCATTACGTGACAATTATGGATTTCTTTCCCACTCAATTTACTATTTTTAAAGTTGAGACATCTAAGAAGATTAGAAGAAATCTCATCAGAAAATCTTAATCCTTCCATCTATATTAATGGATATTAATTTGGTTATTATCTAACTCTTAGTATGCTTTGGGTTTTTTAGTGTCATTTGACTTGATATGAAGCTCATGTTGCTTACCAAATTCTTGTATATCACGTCTTGATATTAAATCACCCTTAATCCTCATCTTAACATTCAAAATTTGACTAAACATATTATCAAATACGTTTTTCTCATTATGCATCATGCCAATATTTTGACGAAGTTGGAGAACTTTCCGATAAAGCAACTCCTAAAATATACTTTATTTGCACCAATTATTAATCGTCGATTTACCTGTAATTTCAATTTGTACTCTAATTTCATGTATCTTTGGATAATTCTTTACAAGTTCATATATTCCTCCGCTTAACCAAATCATTGGTAGTTGCACAATCTCTGCTTGTTGTAAAGATTTTTCTATCTCTTCTAAAAGGATGATTAATACGGAGAAAACAATGATAATCAAACCATGAAATTTTTTTCTCATGCGGTAAAGAAAATGCTTAGTTTCTTCCATGCAATAAGAACAAGCTAGATGACCGGTTGTACTCCAACCTAAAAGCATTGCATACTCAAGGAAATCACTAATAGTCCATAACAAAGAGTCAATATAAATTCTTTTTTTCGAAATGTCATATGATTCAACTCCTTCATTCCACTGTGTTTTCAACTCTTCAATTAAATGTTGTAAATAAACATCAATTTCTTATGTCGGATCATTAAGGCTAGCAACGACAACAGTGGAAAATGTATATGGAGATTTCATACATATCCACGGAGATAATTGTAAGGTGTAACGATAATAGGCCATGAAGAATATTTAGAACCAACTTGAGAGAATGGTGAAAATCCATCCGTGTATAAACCAAGTCTAACATTACGACACTCCATTGAAAAAGCGGGATATGACTTATCAAAATGCTTCGATGCTTGTCCATTAGCTGGATATGTTAATATACATTCTTCTTGTTCTCTCACATTGTGCCAACTCATATGAGGCGCTCTTACAAAAGATGCATATAAACTTTGAACCCTAGGAGTGATGGATAAGTAAAGCATATGCTTGTATGGAACTTACTTTCCCTTTTTTTCTTGGTTCATATCTTTCCTCGTTACATATTCTACACTTTCTAAGATCCGTTCTCTTTCCAAAACAATATGCAACCATTTAAACATGTATCTATTTTTAGATACTGCAAATTGAAAGCAGACGTAAAAATTTTCACTTCATAATGAATTTCACACATTAAATCATCGGATGGCATATGTCATTTTGCAGCTTGTACAACAACTGTAAATCCGGCTTCTATGAAGTTGTATTTTGATTAACGGATGACATATGTCATTCTACGGTTACTGATAATTGGGTGTCACTTTTACAGCCAATCCCAAAGGGTTTCTTAACAGCATCCATAAATCATAAAAAAAAAATACTACAGTAATTGGTTCTTCTTCGACATTTATATCGTCATCATCAACTTCAACTGTAGGGAACATTGATCGTGCTACATCTTCAACCATATCTTCTATGGTATTTACCATAACAATGTCATTACCCACCTCCTCCTCTGACTGTATAGGATTAGGTGCTAAAAATTCATCATGACGATCACACACAAAATAATCCGGCATGAAACCGTTTTTTCACAAATGAACTTTAACCATATCCGGGACCAAATGTTTCGATGTTTGCACGTACTATATGGTTGACAAATTTCTTCATCATTTTCATTATTACTTAAAGCGAGTTTAATAAATATATGTATACCATTATAAAAAAAATTCTTTATTGAGCCTCTCAATCCCTTTCGTTGATATATCCAACTCTTCCGATCAATAAAACAATTAAACATTTTTCCTGTTTAAAAGATATGCTACAAATTCATAAATGTATTGATCATTTTATGGATTGACATTTTATTTTTCTATTTATTTACACATTTTAATGTTTTATTAATTATATATTATATTATTCTTTTTGATTTCTTTATAAAATCTTATATATTTCATTTTTAACACATTATTAATATAATATTAAATTTTTAGCTAATTGTTTTCTATTTTGATGGTCGATCATCCTATTTCCCATTTCAAACACAATAATAATTATATTTCGTAAATCATTTCATTAAATGATTCAATAAAATTTCGACCCCACTTCCTTTTATTCCCTGTATGCACGTGCAGTGGGAACAAAAAGAAAGTGCTATCGAAATTTTATGAACCATTTAAAATGAAATGATTTACCGAATGTAATTACTTTATTATGCATGTAACTTGTCTAATACAGAAACAGATCAAACAAATATTGTATCAAATAAGTATTGATGTCCGTTTTGTGATAAAAATGAATATCTATACAACGATCAAATACAATACTTGTTAGACGGGACCAAAAACTCTCTAAGAGAAAAATAAAGCACACTATGCATCAATTTGTTTAACTATTACCGTTATAAATTTTAATATTTTATTAATTATACAACATATATTAGCATAATTCGTTTATGCATTTTAATGTTTTATTACATATATAATATATTATTCCTTTTTAATTTTTTTTATAAAATCTTATATGTTTTCAATTATAACAAACTATGGATATAATATTATATTTCAAAAAAACAAACTTCATTATACATTAATTTATTTATTTTACTGCATGAGACATTCAAGTAAGCTAGATTTATTATATAAACTATTAAAGGATAATTTTTAATAATAATATTTTTATCGACATTTTAGTTAACACATACACTTAATACTAAATTATTACACTAATCAGCACATAAACTAATTAACCCAAATTATATTTTAATTATCGGATTTAGACAATTATAACCGTAATTATCATATCCTAATCAATCAATATACAATTGTAAACAATCAAGGGGCTAGTATCATCCAATACAACTGGAAATTAACACTAATTTAACATATGGGGAAATAATTTAAAGAAATTTTTTTTAATATATTTTTAGCATCAAGCACAAGACCTCAATATTTTAACCATAAGAACAAACATTCTCCTAAAAAAAATTATAAGGACAAACATTCTTCGAAAATTATTCATAAGGAGAAACATACTTTCAAAACTACTACCAAACTTAAAACTGATACCTAAAAACTACTACCGATAACTACAAATCGATACCTAAAAACTGCTATCAATAACTAAAAACTGATACCTAAAGAAAGTTGTCCTTCAGGCTAAAATATTGAAGGTATGTTCTTGAGCCTAAAACGCTGAGAAATTTTATCGTTGACAATAATTTCATTTTTAACATATTTGGATAGATTAGATTTAGATCGAAAATACTTGTTTTGGGTTGAAACTGACGCGTAGGCCACCGGAGAGTGGAAGTTGATGAAACTGCTGGTGGTTGTAGACTGAGTGTAGCGGCCTTGGACGAAAAGTGGCGATTATGGGGGAGAAAGCGAAGTTTTGGTGGAGGATGAGATGAATGAATCGTTCTTGGTAGAACATGTGGCATAACAGCGTTGTCCAACGGCTTCCGACGATCGTCAACGGCCTGTATTAGCAACGTCTTCCATAGGTTTTCGACGGCTACTATATATTTTTTTATTACAATTCCACGCTTTTTCAAATAATAAATTTAATATAAATTAGTTTGTTAGAAAATTTTAATTTGTAGAAAAAAGGAGGAACTAATTTAAAGAACAAAATTTTTATATATTGTTAGTCTCAAGGACGTGACCTTAATATTTTAAGCATAATGACAGACATTCTTCTAAAAATTATTCATAAAGACAAACATTCTTTCAATATTATTCATAAGGACAAACATTCTTTCAAAACTGTTACTGAATTAAAAACCGATACCTAAAAATTGCTACCGATAATTACAAATTGATACCTAAAAACTGCTATGAATAACCAAAAACTAATTCTTAAAGAAAGTTGTCCCCTGAAGATCTGTTTTGAGACTAAAATGTCGAGGAATTTTGTTCTTGACAATAATTTTCTCTCTTTCTTTCAAACTAATTAAAAAATTTCAACATACTCTCACACACTTTTCAGAGATCAGGAAAAATCATTTTCTCAGATTACAGTCGATAGAATATACAAATAAAAAAGAAAACGATTATGTCTCTACCAACAAGCTTAGTAGAAGGCCAAAGACAACTAAATAGAAAGATCTAGAGATCAGCAAAGAACTGATCGCATCTAGTCTAATTCCTCATTCACATCTGGGAAAGTAAATAACGTCATGACTACATACTAAAGCACTAGAGATTCAATAAAAAAGGAAAATTAGCAATAGAGATACTAGTACGACTAGCGCAATTCAGCAGTAAGCATGGATTAATGGGTGATATGTAGCAAAAGACAAAAAGAAAAGGTTGAGAGATGTAGATCTGAAGTGTAGGTAGCATCCAAAGTGAGGCATGCACAGCTTAATTATGCATAGCGAAGTATCCAAACATGCGTATGAAGTAACCTATGAATACGGTAGCTTACAGGCTGAAACACCAAGCAACAAGAGTGCTAAGCCTATAGCAAAATAGAGAAGGTTCGAGAAATAACCAAGTGAAACAAAGGATAACTTTGACTTATAAAATAGTGCATACCAACGACGATCATGGAGCTGTGTATCTGGATATAAACCACAAGCACCTTCAAAGAAAATTAGGTACCAAACTGCAAGGAAGAAGTGGGATGAGAATGGAAAGAAGGGGCAGGCTCGAAGAGAAATAAACATTCCAGGACAAGGCATGTGGTAAGATGATGGAGCTGCATAGATGAAAATCTGGTGCATACCAGCAAGAGAGTAAAGGTTCGACACCATGACAGAGCAGGTCAGCAGGAACTATGGTATGGGAAAAAGTGCAACTGAGGCGAACTGAAGCGAGGAGCGGTTGGCCAGACAACCCAATCATGAGTCGGCTATAGATGTGCATTCAGCGTGGAGCAGTAGAACATAACAATGAAACAAGGGTGATGTGAAATACTCTCAAATGCACTGATTCTAATCAATAAGGAGAAGCGGCTCCAACCTTGAGTCAAGAAGTTCTACTGAATGAACGAATGTTTTCATGTGAGTAAGACTTCTATATGATGGTAGAAGGTGCATCTAAAATTGAACTAAAATTGGTCCAATATTCATGTGAGATAGCAATCGATTGGGTCAGTTGAAGCACAAAGAGAATAGCTAATCTGGTAATGATATACTGGGCGTAGTGACATTAATAGTCCACGTGTTTAGTTGTTTCTGGTTGTAGCTTGCAAAAGAAGCACATATTACTGTTTGTTATTCGTTGTTTTATATTTAAGCAATTCAAACATGTTTAATTTGTCGCGTATCAAAATCCACTTGTGTAATTTGGCCTTAGTAGGCAGTGTTTTGATGACCAAAACCCAACCTCAGTCCTACCATGGTTAACCTTCGACTTTAAAGCGCTACGGTTTTGAAAATAAAATAACATTGCGTGAGCATGAATCCGCGGTTCAACTTCAAAATACTAAAGTAACCTTAGACCTTGATCCCACGGTTCTTCAAATTTGAGAAAAACTTATTGCTTCATTCTTCATTTTTTCACACAACTAATTTAACAAATAATTTTATTACCTTATCACAAAATTATTTGATTATACAGTGGCACGTCGCACTATAAAGCCGGCTAGCCTTTTTAGAATTTTTTTATTGGATTATCTTATCTATTTTGTATGACATAATACAATATTAGCGTATATTTTATGAATTATCGTCGAACTGAACCTTTTTCATCTTGAAAATAAGAAAATTTACAATTTTACGCTAAAAAAAGTGTTACAGAATTATTCCAATTAATATTTGTTATGAAATGCTTAAAAATAATTGTTTTAAAATTCAATATACTAATTATAATTGGTTAAATTTTAGAATCAATCGAAATAATTTACATTTCAATCGGTAAAATTAAATTAACGATCAACGTGGTTCTCACAGTCTAGCGGTTGAACAACTAGAAACTTTAACCTTGCACTAACATGGTTTGACTCACGGTTCGGCCTTCGAAACTATGTTAGTAGGTATGTGCGTCTTCCAAAGGTGTTTTAAATAAGTTAATTTAATTCTAGAAAAATTTATAAATTTTACATAGATTTTGATGTGCACTCATTCTTTTTGTTTCAACCAATTTCCAAAATATCGTGTTCTCCATCCATATTTTTATGTTGACTTCTTGTAATAAGTATTTGAATTTGCCTCGATGAAACACCTACAAAATCATTGTTAAAAGTAAGGTAACATTTGAAATCTTCATAGGGACTAAGGATGACAAAGATATGATCGTTTTTGTTACGAGAGATGAGAAAAGGCTCTTTTAGTTCCTGTTTCAAGGTAATTGAAGATAAAGAAGGGCAATGCTAGAAATAAGTCTTATCTCCCGAGTGCAATACAAAGTTAAGCCCTAATTTGAATAAGTTAAATAAATGGTGCCCTTCTAAAAAAAGAAGGAATAGTGGTTGTAGGGTTTGTATATATTATAGGTGGCATTGTAGTAAAATTTTGATTTTTTCCCCAAATTGCTTCATTTCCATGTTAGAGTTTGCAAATCTATTTACATGAGAAAGCAATATTTTTATAGATTAATAATTCCCAAGCCTCCTTGATTTTTATATTAACATATTTGATTCTAGCTAATCAAGAAACTTAGATTAAAGCAATCACTACCACCCTTTAATTGGAATATCATCTAATCCTATCAATTATGTCAATAACCCAAGAAGGGAATATACAACAAGAGAGTCAGTAAATAGGAATGAATGATAGAACCAACCTAATTAACAATGTTCTACCTTCTCTCGAGAGGCTATTGTCATTCCAATGTGTTATTTTTTGCCGACCTTATCAAATACCAATCTTCTTTTTGCAGTTTTCATGATTCAATAGGAATGTCTAAATAGTTTATAGGGAATTACTTAGAGTTGCAATTTAAGGTATGAACAACGTCGTCTATGGTGTTTCAATTATCATTCAATATTAATACTGAACTTTTATGAAAGTTGATATTATGTTCTGATAAAATTTAAAAAAATTATAAGATGAATTTTAATGAGGCAATATTGCATGGAATGTGATAGAAAAATAGGAGGGTATCATCCACATATTATGAGTAGATACTCAATCCATAGTGATGTCACCTCTAAATCTAGGTAAAATACTTTATCAATGCTATTTATATTATTTTATTAAAGACATCAACTATAATATATTAAATAGTAAGAGTGAAAAAGATCATCCTGATGAAGACTATGTTTTGATTGAATTTTACCATCTTTAACACCATTGACTAGAATGGAGGATATGTTAACTTTAAGAATAAACTAATTCAAGAAATCCATCTCTCTCTGAATTATGACACCCTTATTTGTAAGGCACATCACTGTGAAATTTTAACTAAATGGTAATTAAATAATAATGTGGAAAAATGGAATAAATATGAAGATTAGCCATAATAATCGATTTCAAATTTTAAATTGATAATGGAGTGATGACATTTTATATAGAGAAAGAAATTAACTATTTTAATTAATTTAGAGGAGAATAAGGAAGGGAGGGTAATGCCCATTATGATTCCCTAACTCCTCTCTCCCTTACCTTTATTTTCCATTCATTCCTCATACCAAAAAAGAAAAAAGAAATGAAACCTCCATCAAATTTTCTCCAACCGAAGAAAGAAGAAGATAAAGCTCGAAAAAGGAAGCTTAGGGCAAATCTCTCAATACTTAAACCAACAAAGCGGATTAATAATATCATCCCTATGTTTTTGTACTCTTGAATCCCAGTTTTGATTAAATCCTAGTTATTTTGTGGTGTTAAGACAGTGTTTTAGTTATGATATTCATTTAAATGGGTCATAAAATAATCTGTGAAATAATAAAGTTAAAATTGGGTTTTTGGATTTAAAACCATTGTAATGATATCCAAATAATTGAAAATTTTAATATGTTTTTTATAACATCACTACAACAAAAATACCTTATTATAACGCCTTTTCTACAACAGGCATTGGTTGTCCGTTGTAATAGAAGGCTATTACAACGGTTCATTCAGGCCCGTTGTAAAAGATGCCCTATACAATGCCCTTTTTACAACGGGCATTGGTTGCCTGTTATAATAGAAGGCTATTACAACTGTCCATTCAGGTCCGTTGTAATAGATGCTAACTTTACAACGGTCATAAAATGCCCGTTTTAAGAAGTACCAATTTTACAACTTATATTACGGCCGTTGTAATATATAAAACTAAAAGCGCAATTCATAATATTAAGGAGTTGGCCTAACTATGGATTTGTTCGTTCCTCTTTAATAAATTAAAAGCTTTGCTCTTCGTTCATTAGTTTTTACGATTATGTTTACGATTATGTTTCATTAGTTTCTACATATTCACCTATTTCTCTGGCTTATGTACTGTTTTTACCAATCCGTTATACTAATTTATTTTTGTATTTGACATTCTTACATCGATGAAATTCTACACAGCTCAATATATTTCAGTTTGCATCAACTAAGACAAAATGTCCTCAAGTATTGCTGATTCAAATTTGTCATTTCTACTGACCGTACACTACTAGAAAAATAGTATATTCCAACGCCCCTGTTCCAACGGCCGCCAACGGCTATTCCAACGGCCCGTTAATTTTTTACGTAGCCGTTGGAAGCCGTTTGAATCCATTGGAAATAAGCCGTTTGCGGCCGTTGGAAGCCGTTGGAAATTTTCCTGAGATATCAGCCCGAGAGCCATCTTCTCCCTCATTCTCATCTTCCCCAAATCAAATCCCCAAATCCCCCATCTCCTACCAAACTGCCGCCGCCCCGAAAACCATCCAAATCACCTCCTACGCCATCTACAAGGTACTCCGGTCCATCTCCATCCTTCTACGTCTCCAAATCAGGTATTTTTTTCTGTACCTAAATTTTTGGTTTTTTTGATTTAGGGTTCAATTTGACTTGTGCTTGTTTCCTACTTGTTATTGTATGCATATTACATCATGCTATCCCTTAATTTTAGTTATAATCCCATAATAAACAAGTTATTACCGATTGAAAATTTTGTAATTTAGGATATTTTAATAGTTTATATATGTTGATTTGGTTAGTATTGAACGTATGTGTGTGATAGAGTTTATTGCATTTGGAATCCGTTAGAACAAATATTGGATTTGTGCGAATACGATTTTTGTATTTGTAGGAACACGTGAATTTGTAAAAAATGAATTTTGTGTACAAATTTAGTGTATAAAATGAATTTAGTACTTATGTAATAAAACGGTAAAATATAAACCAATATTAATTAAATGAATTATATATTCAAATTTAATATAAACAAATATTTAAATCCTTAGATATTATTCGGCCCCGTCTGACAAGTGTTGTATATGATCGTTTTAGGGATATTTGTTTTTTCCACAAAACGGACAACTCTATTCATCTGATACATCATTTGTCGGATTTGTCCCAGTATTGGACAAGTTACAAACACTATAAAGTAATTATATTCCATCAATCATATCACTTTAAATGGTTCATAAAATTTCGACGGCATTTCCTTTACGTTCCTTGTGTACACGCATTTGTGTACGATACAAGGAACACGGGGGAAATGCTGTCGAAATTTTGTGAATCGTTTAAAATGATATGATTTACGGAATATAATTACTATTGTGTTTGTAATGGAAAGTAGGATGACCGACCATCAAAGAAAGACACATAAGTGGCAATGAAACAATAGTTTCTTATTTAAAATAAAGTTTGTGAAATTAGCAGTTTGCGGCCGTTGGAAAATTTCCTGCAAAATATAAAATGAATGATTTATAACATTTCTACTCTATCATAGGTTTTCTAGTAGGGAAACATGGTCAATTACTTTAATGATCGGAGCTGGATGTATCAAAGAAGGCAAATTAGTGGCGCAATAAGCGAACATTTTCTAAAAGGGGTACAAGTGTTCATCGAATTTGCTATAAGTAATATTGCAAACGATGAAGAAATTCGTTGTCCGTGTAGTAGATGCAAATTGTTGAACTATTTAGAACCGAATATGGCTAAGGTTCATTTGCGCCAATTCGGTTTCGTACCCAATTATTTGCTGTGGGATCGTCATGGAGAAATTGTAGCCCCTAATAATCAAGAACAGTCGGTGGAGGTCATCAGCGAAGAAGGTAGTGCGAATCTCATAGAACATATGGTCGAAGATGCAGCACGATCAATATTCCCTACCGTTGTAATTGATAACGACGATGTTAACATCGAAGAGGAACCAAATGTTGGAGCTAAAAAAATATATAATTTATTGGATCATGCTAAAAAACCCCTTTGGAATGGATGTTTAAGCGGCTCTCAATTATCGGTAACTGCAGAATACATTGCAATGAAATCAAAATACAACCTTACAGAAGCTGGATTTACGGCTGTTGTGCAAGCTGCTAAACGTCATAAGCCATCCGATAATTTAATGTGCGAAAATTATTATGAAGTGAAAAAACTTATGTCATCTTTCGGTTTGCCATATCAAAAAATAGATACATGTTTAAAGGGTTGCATGTTGTATTGGAAAGAAGACATCGATCTTGGAAATTGTAAAATATGTAATCCTGAAAGATACAAATCGAGGAAAAAGAAGGGAAAAGAAGTTCGGTACAAGCGTATGCATTATTTTCCCCTCAACCCTAGACTTCAACGATTATATGCATCATCTGTAACAACGCATCATATGAGATGGCACAGTGTGAGAACACCTCAAGAAGGTACGTTGACACACCCAGCCGATGGAGAAGCATGGAAATATTTTGACAAGAAATATCCCGATTTCGCAGTGGAGAGCCGAAATGTTAGACTAGGTTTATGTACAGACGGCTTCTCACCGTTTTCTCAGTTTGGTTCTAAATATTCATCTTGACCTATAATAATCACACCTTACAATCTACCTCCGTGGATGTGTATGAAAACTCCATATTTGTTTCTCACGATTGTAATCCCTGGTCCTGATGATTCGACACAGGGCATTGATGTTTACTTACAACCGTTAATCGAAGAGTTGAAAATATTATGGTATGAAAGAGTTGAAACATACGACATATCAAAAAAGAAATTTTTTTGGATGTTCGCTTCTTTGTTATGGACTATTAGCGATTTTCCTGCATATGCAATGCTTTCGGGTTGGAGTAAGGCCGGTCGTTTTGCTTGTCCTTATTGCATGAAAGAAACACGAGCATTTTCTTTGCCAAATGGAAAGAAAATTTCATGGTTTGATTGTCATCGATATTTTCTTCATATTAATCACCATTTTAGAAGAGACAAAAAAAACTTCATAGCTAATAGACATGAGACTCTATGACCACCAGCGGTTTGGTCAAGCGAGGATATATATGAACTTGTAAAAGATTATCCAAAGATACACGAGACCGGACAACAAGAAGAAATTCAAGGTAAATCGACGTTGCATAATTGGTGCAAACAAAGTATATTCTGGGAATTGCCTTATTGGAAAAATCTATTAATCCGTCATAACATTGACGTGATGCATAACGAAAAAACGTATTTGATAATGTGTTTTATACAGTTTTGAATGTGAAGGGCAAGACTAAGGAAGATTTGAAATCTAGACATGATATAAAGCAAATATGCAATCATCCTGAGCTTCATATGACTCCCGACAATAAAAAACCCAAAGCATGCTATGAACTAGACAGCAACCAAGTTAAAGTACTGTTACAATGGGTGGAAGGATTACGATTTTCCGATGGAATTTCCTCTAATCTTCGTAGATGTGTCGACTATAAAAATGGGAGACTGAGTGGAATGAAAAGCCATGATTGTCATGTAATGATGGAAAATTTGTTACCCATCGCTTTCAAAGAATTGTTACCGGTAAAAGTTTGGACGGTAATAACAGAACTTAGTTTATTTTACAAGGAGCTTTGTTCAACTACGTTAAAAGTTGACCGTCTACTTAAACTTGAAGAAGAAATTCTTATACTGCTCTGCAAACTGGAGAAAATATTTCCTCCGGGTTTCTTTAATGTAATGGAGCATATACCTGTTCATCTTCCATATGAAGCATGTCTTCGAGGTCCTGTGCAATATGGATGGATGTATCCATTCGAAAGGTATGTTACTATATTGAGTATGTAAATGTTGATTTAAGTATAAATTGAGTAGTTAATACTTAACCCAAATATTTTTTATTAGGTACTTAAATCATTTAAAGAAAAAAGTGAGACAAAAAGCTCGAGTTGAAGGCTCTATTTGCAAATCATATATCGAAGAAGAAGCTTCTTTCTTTTTCTCTCATTATTTTAAAGACCATGTGAACTTATCATTTGTAAGTGTTCCGCGTAATGACGATCAGGCCGTTGAACAAGATTCTTCTTCTGAATCAGTATTATCTATTTTTAAACAACATGGCCGACATGCTGGAAAATGTGAGGAAGCATGGCTAGATGATAAAGAATACCATGTAGCACACACATATATTCTTCTTAATTGTCCTGAAGTTGCACCATTTGTTAGGTAATTAGCACATTCCAAGTTTTGATAAATTTAATACTACACGTGTGAATAAATAATAATGTAATATATCATGTTTGTGTTTGCAGTATTTATGAATCACAAAATCCAGGCGGCGATTTAAGCAAAGATTTCATTACTTGGTTTTCGAAATACGTTTCTGATCCCACAAATAATGTGCTCGATAAAGGACTAAAACAATTGGCGTTTGGACCGAAAAGAAAAGTTAATACGTATCCAATATTTTTTGTTAATGGATATAAATTCAACACCAAAGAATACAGTGCTGAAAAATTAACAAACAATACTGGTGTATTTGTTAAAGGCAGTGATGACCCTAATAATCATATAAATGATTTTTATGGCGTGTTAACTCAGATATTGCAGTTGACATATTTTACAAGACCCGTGGAGGATGTTTATTTGTTTAGATGCAACTGGTTCAGTAATGTTCCAGGTTCTGGTATTAACGTGCATCCAAAATATAATCTTATAGAAATTAAACATACCTCGCGTTATCAAAAGTACGACCCATTTATACTAGCCAAACAAGCCCTACAAGCTTATTATGCCCCTTATCCATCTCTAAAAAGGGATAAAGCAGATTGGTCTGCGGTTTTTAAAACCAAAGCAAGAATTACGTTCGATGGACAAAATATTCTAGACGAACACGCCTATCAAGCAGATATGGAGGAAAATGCTGAAATAGCAATTACAGACAATCAAACTGATTTTGGACCTTTAAATGATGAGACAAATGTATTAGTCGAAGCATTTGAGAGTGTAGAGGAAAACGACATAGAGCACGAAACTGAGTCTGAATCAGAAAACGATGAGGACGACTGAGTATATCCGGTAATTTTTAAAAGTATTTACATTACATTGATCTCTGATTAATAATGCATTTATCCAATTTATACAATTTTAATGGCAATAAGTGTATATTCACATACTAAACACATACACAACATGACACATTTGTAGCATATTGTATTACATTTTTTAATGGTTCATCATATCATGATTATTATGAATTATATATGTATGTATATATGGCATGTATATATATTATGTCCGGTTCCGGTTCTGGTCCTGGTTCTGGGTCTCGGCGACGTGGCTCTTCACGTCATATTGGAGAGAGTAGTGGTGAGCCACCAGCTCGGCCACTTGTTTACTTGCAGCCTACGGCTGATGAGACGTAAGTATCATAATTAGCAAGCATAGCATTTTAATTTTTTAATTGTACATGATATATCTACAATTGTCTAAAGTTCAATTTTATATTTAACGCAGTGGATTTGAGTTGGAGCCATCCAAAGTGGTTCTGAACATTTCGAAGCAGGCGTACATGGCTAGGATGACCGATTGCTGGCCCAAGTGGGGCAAGATCCCCGACGACGTGAGAGAGACGATTTGGCAAGATTTTCTGGTAAGTTTATACCGCTTTACAAGATGATTAATTAAATACAAATAAATAATTAGTAATATTTTCTCATTGTACAGGGCACCATAGATTTGCAAGAGCCTATCGTCAATTTAGTTCAGCGACACTGGAACTCCAGGATCGCGAAGAACTATAGGGAGACTATGTCGGAGTCTAAAAAAGTAGAAAAGAAGCCCAAGTGGATGAGCGCGACTGTATGGGAGAAGTGGGTTGAGTGGTGGAACTCTGAGGAGTTCAAGGTAAATCTACAATAAATCTCAGTAATTTTTTACCGTTTAATAAATAATTAATCATTGTAAATTTGCAGGAGGAGTCAGCTAGGAACTCGGCAAACAGGAGCATGAATCATGTATCACACCGTGGAGGCTCCAAATCTTTCCAACATCACCGCGAAGATTTGGTAAATTTATCTATTATCATATTTGTATATTGATCACTTTAGTAATTAGTTATGTACAGTTAAATTATCCAAATTATCAATTGCAGGAACGAGCTCGTGGAGGCTCTGTTGGCTTAGTGGATGTGTTTGCTCACACCTACGCGTCTAGGCAAGTAGATGAGGCTGGCAATATCATATATCAGTGGAGTGATCAAGATAGGGCGACCGAGGCATATGTATGCATTTTTTAATTTCTAATACTTACACCGATAAGTTTATTAATTTCTAGCTATGCAAAATAATTACATGCTACTATTTTTCAACCGAAATTATTTTTTTTTTCATTATAGTCGAGGTTGCAGGAGGCACAGGCTTATGCGCTTCAGCAGTCTGGTCGTGATGCGCTGACATAGGAAGAGCAGGATAACATTTTTACCGTTGTTATGGATCCGGCGCAACGGAGTATACGTTTTGGCTTCGGGAACCTAACGGTAATTAATCCTTTTACATATGTACAAAAAATCAGCGTTTAGATATATAATGTTATAATATTTTATATGCTGAGACAACCCTTTTGCTATTATTTCTATTTGCAGGCTCGACAGGCTCAAAAAGACCAAGACAAAGAAGAAATCAAGGAGCTTAGAGCTATGGTTAAGCAGCTATGGGAGGAGAATCGTCTACGAGCCATCCAGGTGGAGCAGCTGGATCAAAAGCTTGCGCAGTATTTGCAGAATCATGGTACCCTTCCTTCGTCGTCTGGTGCTTCTGGAGGCGACGAGGATCCTTGAGGAGGTATGTTTTTGAGTATTTGTGTTTGAACAATGTATATATTGACTTGGAGATGTTTTGATGTTGATGGCGATGTTGTATATATTGGTACGAAGTGGGTGAGAAATATTTTGATGGTATGTACATGGTTTATTGACATTTGTTGATGGTATGTACGTTGATAGTATATTTTGTGATGTTTGATCGGTTTGGTTTGTTTATATTGGTTTTTTATTGATTTATGTGTGTTGTTTGTATTGATATTGATATATATGTGTGGAATTGATTGGAAATGGAATGGAAATTGAATGGATTGGAAATGGTGTGGGTGGAAGGTAAATAGGCTTGCTGTTCTACAACAAAATAAACCCAGTATTTCCAACGGCTTCCAACGGCTTATTGGCCATTTTATTGTAATGGTTTCTAACGGATTCCAACGGCTCCAAGCCGTTAGCGGCCGTTGGAAATGGTCCGTTGGATCCGTTGGAAAGCATTGGAAGGCATGGGATTTATTCCAACGGCTATTCCAACGGCTTCCAAGGGCCGCCAACGGCTAGGAGCCGTTGGAATAGCCGTATTGTCTTGTAGTGGTACTTGCAAATTCATATTATAATCAATTTTTTATTGTCATCTTTATTCCAATGATATTAATTTTGGTTTTTTGTTCCATAAGTTATGTTGTTATGAGTTTCTATTAGCTGTTGTGAATAACTGACAAAAATAGGGTAGCCATATTGTGTATTCTTCATTAAATTAAATCATTGGTACGTTGAACATCTTCTGAGTTATTAGTACATCCTTCCACCTAAACAGTGTATTATGTTCAGTATAGATAGTAGGCAACACTGTATTCTGTCCGTAAATTGCAATATGTAAACTATATGCATATGGCATGCATGGTTATGTTAGGGTAGCTTTTTCCACGAACTGAACTATGTTTTGTTGAACCATGTTTATATTTTTATTTTGTTCCATGTACTCCATTTTATGTCCAGTTGAAGAAAAATAGACGAATACTATTGAGTTAAACAATAAAATATGCCATATACTAAGAATTTTGGGAAAGTTTTTATTTACAGTTCTCAGTGCGACTCTTAATTTCATGCTTAAAACAATTACATGAAGGGTTCGTAAAAAATATATTATAACAAGAGCATGATTCACTGAACCTTATGCTATGATATAACAATATAGCAAGGTTTCTTAATCATGGTATAGTCAAAACTCTATGCTTCTAAACTTCCCCATTTTGTATGTTAGGGTGACATCTCTGTTTGTATATTGATCTCAAAACTTACTTTTGTATATTAAATATGTTGAAACCTCGTTTACGACGTTTTATACTTATTTTGACTATGACAGCTATATACATTGTTTTTGTCAATACTAACTTGTTTTTACAGGAATATCTACAAGACCGGATTCAATTGAACTTCATGCTGCATATATGTTGTATTGAGTCGTTATTTAGAATTGAAATAATGTTAAAATCTCTCCTATGGATATATATATATATATATATATATATATATATATTGACACATTCACATACACACATTCACAAAATGAAATTGAACTTTTTGGTCAAATTCAGACGTCTGAAATGACCAATTCAGACATCTGAATCTGTAACTAAAATTAATTTTTTTTACAATATTCAGACGTCTGAACTGGAAGTTTCAAACATATGAATCTGGTCTAAAATAGCCTATTTCTTTTCTGGTTTGCATGTTAATAATTTCAGAAGTTTGAATTCAAATTTTCAGATGGCTGAACCTTTACAATTGCTATATTTTTGAATGGATGTTTCTCTTCCATGAAGAGTTGCAACTATTTGTTAACAGAAATGTCCATACTCTTTCATGATATCTATTCACAAATGATTACACCTCTTTATACTATATATAAACATGTTAGAATCATTTGTTTTAAATCACCTAATCGATCTAACTCTTTCTATTCTTATACTACACTGATTCTAACACTTTGGAGCATACAAAATCATTCATTTACTTCCATATTCTTCACATACACATACACACACGCGCACACACACACAGATATATATATATATATATATATATATCACAAGGAGAAGATTATAGGAAGATTGTACTATCAAAAGACAAATTAGTGTTATTGAGAACACACTGTGTCAAATACCTTCTGTATAAGTTGAAGTACTATTCTGCGGTTCAGGCAAGTGAAGTCCTCTTCGGCTGTTAAGGCATCGAAATCCTGTTCTGTTGTTAGGTGTTGTAAACTTGTTCCTCTGGGTTAAGTGAGGATTGTTGTTAGTTGAAATTTCAGAAGAAGTCTGGGACTAGACGTAAAACTGGAAGTTCGAACCAGTATAAAAATTCCTTGTGTGCTTGTTTTATTTTTCTTATTTACTCTACTATAGTAACTTTGTTTATTTCCGCACCAATTTAATATAATTCCATATAGCACGATCCGCACAGTATTTTCAAAATATGCATACTAAGATAATATTGGTTTAACAAATTAATGTGTAGGTAGTTACTTAGGACATGGAACAACAATGCTACTGTTTCATGAAGAACCAAGAAAGCATGGATGAATTAAAACCTCCTTCAGGTTCATTCGTCATTTCAATTATATAAAAAAAGCTTCTTTTCAATCAACCTAATTATTCCTTACATTACTATTCAATATAAATATTCATGCTTTGGTGAAATCTTAATATTTAATATTTACATATGATACATACGAAAAATAAAACGTACAATTTTACTTACTATCTTATGCATTAAGATACACTTATGAAAACATCATTGCAGAACAAAATTTCCCAATTTCTTATCGTACCTACTGATGCAACTCATTTAAGACCAAATTGAGAGTGATTTCGTAACTTATTAATGTAGTAAAATTTTAATTAAAAATATCATTTTATTAGTCAAAATATTTTGTTGAAATTTCAGTGTAATGTGTATACTGGTTTTAAAACAAATGGATTGGCCGGTGGATACGATAAAATGATAGCTACTATTTGTGTTGTTTTACTTCTGACAAGATTGGTCTCCTGTTAATGATAATACTTCTATTTCTTTGGTGTATAAATCAATGATAATATTAGTAGCCACACTTGTAAGATTTAAGTTTATCAAACGAACAAATATTTTGGTCTACAGTGCAGTTTAGCAGGCTGGTCTTCCTCAAATTGAAATTCTTACAGGATTGTTGTTTGAGTATATAGTTCCAGATATGCAACGTACTAATGTGGTACCATGTTTGCACCATAAATGAACTACTAACATTATAGTACCTTATTTAACTATGTTTGAACTTACTGTTAAATTTCCCTTTAGGGTAGTTACTACTCATTATTTGGCAAAACCTACCCCTGCACCATCTGAACCACGTCCACAAACACCTGCTCTTCCAAGTTGCAACCACACTCTCTAAGTACTCAGACATAGATTAATCAAGCTTTGTGCAGACCCAAATTATTGAGATGAAAATGATTTAAAATGAAAATCAGTTAATGGAAAATATTCAAAGGATAAAATAGTTTGAAAATGAATATCAAGAATGAGTGAAATAAATAAGGAAGGGGATAGTTGTTTTTAGTAAATAATAATGAGAAGAAAATAACTAAGTGTGAATGAGTTTTTTTATTCACATATCTCATATATATATATATATATATATATTGTACATAAGTAGCCAGAGGAGTATAGAGTGATAAAATAAACTCTTATGATGATTTGAAATATATGAAACCAGTTTAGTATTATATATGTATAAATACATTTTTAAAACCAAAGGAAAACAAATGGTTTGAAATATTAGTAAGGAATTAATTGATAAAAAGATATATATGTGAACATCTCAGATTTGTCATAAGGAAATACATAATGTAGATAAGTCACATGAAAATAGTGTGTAGGTGAAACATGCAAATAGCATGTACACAGAAAAAGAAGAAAATCAACTATAATACCCGAAATAGGATCAAAAAGAAAATGGCATATTTAGCCATAAACACATATACATGATTATCTTATTTGCGTGGGGGATAAAATGGGTTTTTCTCTCCACTAAAACCCTAGCTAAATGTTTTAAAAAATGAAAGGATAAGAAGCAGTTTATTTTGGGAAAACAGAAAGATATTTAAAAAAACAAAATCACACTGTTTTCAAGTTAAAGCATTCTCGGGGAAGGGAAGAAGGAAGGTGAGTGATTAATCATCTTATGAGATTTAAGGCATTAAGACCCAAGTTAAGGGCAGCCATATTACTTTGATAAAACCATATGATGTTATTGTTTGATTTTTATTCTCTGAATAAATAAATGTTGATTATGGTTGGTATTTTGGCTGAGTCTTTGGTTGATGTTTTGATCTATTTTGATTGTATAGATTAATGCTTTGAAAAGATAAACACCCTGATCGCAGAAATGAATTCTGTAACTCATAATCCAGTTTTTATATGGGGATAAGTTAAATATTTTTACTGAGAAATAGGGTATTAATGAAGAATGAAGTAGGCAGTGTGAATAAAGGGATTCATGCTTATGTCTAGTTCATTTTAAAAATGATATGAACAATGCAATATTATATATATGTGCTGATTTGTTCAAATCACAAGCTAATATGTTTTTATGGGTTTTTCTCAAAAACCACACCCTATGTTCACGGTAAAATGAATGTAATGTCTTATGTGCTTTCACCAGGTTTATGTAGGAAATGGGAATATTTCTGGAAATAAATATATATGCAAGTTTTAGAAAATACGATTGAATAAAAATGACCTTAAAAGGGGATATGGTGTTTTGCATGAATGCTTGTATGTCTGGTTGAAATCCCTGAGGGAGTTTATATACTCTTTGATTTATGAAAGGAAGAAAAGAATATAAAGCATTTCAAGAATTAATAAAATTCTCCTGAAAGAAAATGAGAATCGTCTCCAGATTATAAAGCTAATTTATGATAAGTGCCTTAATCTATTCATCATCAGGTGGATGATGGGTATGTGCATGACTTGTTTAAGTCCTATAGGCCTCTATGTAAAGGGTTAACAGAATTGGGTCCCCTTTGCAATGCACACATGGTGTTCAATGGCAAGAGTTAAGACCAATTAAAATGATAAATGGGGATTGAAGAATTAAGTCATAGAATTAAGGGAGTTAATCCATAGGAGTATATGTATATATAACTGATGGTGTTGATGAATGAATGCTAGGGTGCATGTATGTTAAAAAGGGATTACACATATATAATCATACTCAGATTTTAGTGTGAACTTGAATAAGCATCAAATATATGAATTCTCTGCACAGTATTTAGCAAATAAAAGTTTTTTATAATCTATGATTTCACTCACACCAGAATGTATTTTCTGGCCCTATTTGTTGCCTTTGCAATCTTTGGGGTGTCTCATTTTCATTGAGGCAGTTCAAAGTGTTGCTGCAGGGAAAGATGCTTGAGTAGATTGCTTGAATGGATGTTTGAAGATCTTGTTGGTTTTAAAATGCTTTAGAGATGTAGCAGTTTAATTGTAATAAATAATCTAGGATAACTCTCTTATGTCTTGTGTATTTCCAGGATTGATACTTGCTTTGTTTTCTTGAAAAGAACATGTAAAAGAAGGAAAAAAAACTTAAGTATTATACGTGCTTGTGGGCTGTTGCTTTAAGTAACAGGTTTTGGAATTAATGGGTAGATTATGATAAAGGAGAATACGCCATATAATCTGATATGTGGATATATTCTCCTTGGCATGTTTGTCATACTTTAGTTATAAAGTTAAAATTGCTTTTGAATAAATATGTGCCAAAGTGTAAAGTAGATGGGTGGAACATGAACTTGGCTAACTAGTAAGGCTTAAACATGTCTTGTAATTGATATAAGTACATTCAAAAGCTAGAAGTCATAGCCTTTGATTGTATCTGGACATCTGATTTTCCTGCTGAAGCTTGTTTTGCATTATGTAGTGAGTTGATGTACATGCTTTGTACTTGTAGTTTTTGCTGTAACCATATTGAACAAAACCCTGTTGTCTACATGCTTGATTTGAAATCTGGTTGCATTTGGTTTTGGATGAGTCTATTGTAGTTCACAGTATCATGTGGTCTTGTTTATGTATTGAGCATATCCATTACCCCACTGCACATTGATCACTGTCACCTGCTCTTTGTTTGGAGTTCAGTAGCTTGTCTTCATTATGTGTTCATCTGGAAGTTTTACATTGTTCTTATTTTTGACATTGCCTGACTATATGAATACATTGATGTCACCTCTGACCTTGGTCCTTGTGCATAACATATTGAGTCGGTACCTTTATTAACCATTCATGTGTATAGTTGCCTTTCACTTAAATCAGTTGTAATTGCTGCCTTAATGTACATGCCCATTCTTCATTTGGTATGTTGGTCTGGGTTGCACTTAGTTCATTTGTATTGTTTTCATCTGCATGACCTTTAAATTAGTTTACAACCATATTACTCACATGATCGTTACATTCCCTATGAACCAAGATATGTGCATTTTGCTTGACATGAATTATTTGTGTTTGAATTCAGAATCTGGGCTAGACTAACATGTATGAATTGTTTTAATATATCTTATCATTCTAAAACAACATGTATGAATTCCTAAATCCCAAAGATCAAATACATGGGTTATAAATCCATGAATTAATTAACTAATCAAGGAAATAAAACAAGAAAATAATAAGTGGTAACACTTGAATCATGTATTAGTCAATCTTGAGTCACTAAAAAGATTAAAGTGTAGAAATAGCTATGTGACACAAAACCTCTCAATTATGGGAAATATTGTGTGATTAAATTTCTTTGCTACTTTATCACTCTGATAGGCAAAGAAACATTATATATCTTCACATATATAAATGATGTGACTTGATTTATATACTGATATTTTTATATTAGTAAATTCTGGATCTTGGGAAATCAATTAAAAGAGGTGATCTCTTGTTTTAAAAAAAAGCGCAACTAAATATATATATATATATATATAAAATCTAATTTTCTTATATGGATAAAATTCTAAGGAACAAACCACATAAAAATATTTTTCAGTAGGGGTAAATTACTGAAACAATTAAATTAAAAACAAGGCTAACTAGCTATGTAAATTGTATAGTGAATCATGGTAGGAAGGCCACCAAACTCCGGAGCAGGTCCCTTTAATGCAACACCATTGGTCAATTTGCAAGATTTGGTGAGGGCATTTAGGGAAGGAGCAGTGCAGAGGGAAGAAAATCCTCATGAGGAGTTATCTAAGCTACTGAAAACTTTCTCAAATTTAGGTGGCAAGGATTTTGAAGGCACTGAAGGGGTAATGGGTGTACAAACATGGCTAAGAACTGTGGAAAGGATATTTGCAGACCACAAATCAATGACCAGAGGAAGAGGCAAATAGCTTCTAGAAGGCTCAAAGGAGTAGCACTGGATTGGTGGGAGGCAATCATCACAGGAAGACCAGAAAATGAGATAACATGGGATCAATTCAAGGATATGCTTGAGGCTAGATTTGTCCCAACAACAGCTAAGGCAACATTGCTTGAAGAGTTCATAAAATTGAGGCAAGGATCAATGAGTGTGACTGAATACAGTCAAAAGTTTGAGAGCTTGTCTAAGTATGGAACCATGCTCATAGGGAATGAGGAATCAAAGAATTCAAGATTTATTCAAGGACTTAATGCTGGTTTAAGTAGAGAAATGCTACCATACAAAGACAAAACATTTGATCAAGTCATAGATCTCACTCTTTCTTTTGAACAACATGATAATGCAAGGGACAAATTCAGGAACATGAGAGCTAATAATCACAAGAAAGGGAAAAATAGAGCACGCCCTTATGACAAGAAGAATTCAGACAAGAAGGTTGAAGGAGCAACCAGTGGGGAAATTAAGAAGAAAATTATTTGCTACAAATGTGGCAAGGAAGGACACATGAGTAATAGGTGTCAAGCAGTTAAGAAGACCCCATTCAGTTGCTATAATTGTGGGAAAGAAGGTCATATCAAAAGGAATTGCCCAGAGTTCAAGAAAGGAGCAAAGGTAGGAGCATTGGAAGGCAAAGCAAAAGCAAATGCAGTGGGAAATTCTAGACAATTGGAAGGTATACTCCTAATTAAAGTTTATCCAATCTCAGTTATATATGACACCGGGGCTACACATTCTTTAATATCACAAGACATAGTGAATAAATTGGCTCTCACATGCAATTTAGTTGATAAACCTTTGTTTATTCAGAGTCCCCTAGGTAGTTCTTGCATGCTAGGAATTAGATGTTTGGGAGTAGAATTAAACATAGGTGGAAATATGTTTAAATCTGATTTGTTTGTGTTAAAATTTCCTGAAATAGGAATTATTCTAGGAGTAGATTGGTTGAGTAAATTCAAAGCAATTTTGAACTTGGAAAATTTTACTATTTCTTTGAAAACAGAAAATGGTAAAAATATTATAGTCATGAGTAAAATAGCCAAAACAAATTGCCTTAATCAAATATGGAGCGTGACTAAAAAAGAATTAATTCTGGAAGACATAAAAGTAGTAAATGAATCCCTAGATGTCTTTGAAGAGGTTATAGGAGTTCCATAAAATAGGCAAGTTGAATTTCAAATAAGATTAATCCCAAGGGTAAGTCTTATCATCAAGAAGCCTACCAGAATGAGTCCTAAAGAATTAGTGGAATTAAAACAACAATTGGAAGAATTGGAGCAGAAAGGCTTCATAAGGCCTAGTAGTTCAAACTGGGGTTCTCCAGTGGTATTTGTAAAGAAACATGATGGTACCATGAGGATGTGTATTGATTACAGGGAACTAAACAAAGTTACCATCAAGAATAAATATCCACTCCCCAGAATTGATGATTTATTTGATCAATTAAATGGAAAAGAATCTTTTCAAGGCTAGACTTAGCCTCTGGATTCCATCAAATGAAGGTTGAGGAGGAGAGTATTAAATACACTGCATTCAACACAAGGTATGGGCTATATGAATTTTTAGTAATTCCTTTTGGATTGACAAATGCACCATCCTATTTTGTAGATTTAATGAATAGGACATTCAGAGATTTTCTATATAAATTTGTAGTTGTTTTCATTGATGATATATTGGTGTATTCAAAATCAGAAGAGGAACATGCAAAGCACTTGCATCTGGTTTTGTCAAGATTAAGAGCACATAATTTAAAGGCAAAATTTACTAAGTGTACATTTTGGCAGAATGAAGTCAAATTTTTGGGACACGTTATATCTAAACAAGGGATTTGTGTAGACCCAAACAAAGTCATGGCAGTGCAATCATGGGGTAGACCCAAATCAATGACTGAGGTGAGGTCATTTTTAGGGATGGCAGGCTACTATAGAAGATTTATAAAAGACTTTGCAAGGATAGCCATTCCACTAACCAAGCTAACCAGAAAAGAGCAACCATATGTGTGGACAGAAAAATGTGAACAAGCTTGTGAATCATTGAAGAAGGCATTGATGGAAGCTCCAGTCTTGCAAGTTCCAGAGGGAAATGAAGGATTTGTGGTTTATACTGATGCTAGTGGGTTTGAGTTAGGGGCAGTACTCATGAAACATGGAAGAGTCATAGCATATGCATCAAGGAAACTCAAGCCAAATGAAACCAGATATGCCACTCATGATTTAGAGCTTACTTCCACTGTTTATGCATTGAAGCTATGGAGACACTACTTGCTAGGTACTAAATTTGAGTTGTTTACAAACCATAAATCACTTAAGTATTTGTTTTCTCAAAAAGACTTGAATATGAGACAACATAGGTGGGTAGAATTTTTAGCTGCCTATGATCTTCATATATTATATACTCCTTGAAAAGCTAACAAGGTAGCAGATGCTTTGAGTAGACATCAAGCAAGATTGGCGAGCTTAATGATGACTGAATTCAAGGATTTAACAATCCTTAGTGAAGTATAAATGAAGGAAGAAATTGGTGCATCAGACAATGTACATAGCGACATGATTGAATATGGAAAATTAAGTCTCATCTCCTTAAGATCAACCCTGGTTGATAAAATAGGAAAGATGCAGAATCAAGACACTAATTTAAAAGAAAAGAAGGACATGATATTACAAGGCATATCAGTGGAAAATTATGAAGTTGATGATAGAGGCTACTTAAGAAAGAAAGGGAAACTCTGCATGCCCAATGTAGAAGAACTGAAGCAAGAGGTTATGTATGAGCATCACAAGACAATGTACACTATACATCTAGGTGGTACAAAAATGTACCATGATCTTAAAAGAAACTATTGGTGGCCAGGAAGGAAAGGGGCAGTGGCAAGATATGTGGCAAAGTGTTTAATATGTCAACAAGTCAAGGCAGATTATCAAAGACCTTCAGGCCTACTACAACCTCTGGAAGTGCCTACCTGGAAATGGGAAAGCATTTCAATGGATTTTGTGGATGGTTTGCCAAGAACAAGAAGAGGCAATGATAGTATTTGGGTTGTGGTTGATAGGCTCACAAAAAAATCTCACTTTATTCCAGTGAATTCAAATAGAAATGCTCACAAATTAGCGCAATTATTTGTGAAGAAGATAGCGAGATTACATGGAATCCCTAAGACTATCATTAGTGATAGAGATACCTTGTTTACCTCAAGGTTCTGGAGTAGCTTTCAAGAGGCCACGGGGACAGAATTAAGCTTGAACACAGCTTACCACCCACAACAGATAGGCAAACTGAGATTGTTAACAAGATTTTGGAGGATTTGCTTAGAGCATGTATACTTGATTTTGGAGGCAACTGGGAAGATCATCTCTATTTAGTTGAATTTTCTTATAACAATAGCTATCAGTCCACTATAGGTATGGCTCCATTTGAGGCTTTGTATGGGAAGCCTTGTCTATCTCCTACATGCTGGATGGAGGCAGGTGAAAGAGTGTTGCTTGGACCAGAACATGTGAAAGAGACCTCTACAAGGATTGAACTTGTAAGGCAGAGAATGAGAACAGCACAAGAGAAACAAAAAGCCTATGCAGATAAAGGGAGAAGGCTAGTGGAATTTGAAGTGGGAAATTATGTATTTCTCAAAGTTTCACCAATGAGAAAAATACTGATGTTTGGCAAGGCAGGAAAATTATCACCAAGATATATAGGGCCATATGAATTATTCAAAGAGTAGGAACTTTGGCTTATAAGTTGAAATTGCCAGGGGAATTGAGTAATATACATGATGTATTTCATGTATCTCAATTAAGAAAATGGGTGCATGATAAAGAGACCATTCTGGAATCCCCTACACAAGTTGAAGTTCAAGAAAATCTGGTTTATAAGAAGGAACTAGTGGGTATTGTGGCTAGAGAAGAAAAGAAATTGAGAAATAAAATAATTAAATTGGTTAAAATCTAGTGGAGTTTAGATGAGAATGATTGTAAGTGGGAAACTGAAGATAAGATTAAGGATAAATATCCTAATCTATTTTCTGCTTAAAGGTATGCCTAAAATTATGATAAACTTAAACATTACTTATGTGTGTTTGATTGGTTTTGAATGCATAAGTTTCTGAAATTTTTGAAATGAAATTATGCTTTGTATACTGGTGGATGGAAATGTATGAAAAAAATAATAATTGTGGGACACAATTCCTTTTAGGAGGAGAGTATGTGAAGACCCAAATTATTGAGATGAAAATGATTTTAAAATGAAAATCAGTTAATGGAAAATATTCAAAGGATAAAATAGTTTGAAAATGAATGTCAAGAATGAGTGAAATAAATAAGGAAGAGGATAGTTGTTTTTAGTAAATAATAATGAGAAGAAAATAACTAAGTGTGAATGATTTTTTTTATTCACATATCTCATATATATATATATATATATATATATATATATATATATATATATATTGTACATAAGTAGCCAGAGGAGTATAGAGTGATAAAATAAACTCTTATGATGATTATAAATATATGAAACCAGTTTAGTATTATATATGTATAAATACATTTTTAAAACCAAAGGAAAACAAATGGTTTGAAATATTAGTAAGGAATTAATTGATAAAAAGATATATATGTGAACATCTCAGATTTGTCATAAGGAAATACATAATGTAGATAAGTCACATGAAAATAGTGTGTAGGTGAAACATGCAAATGGAATGTACACAGAAAAAGAAGAAAAGCAACTGTAATACCCGAAATAGAATCTAAAAGAAAATGGCATATTTAGCCATAAACACATACACATGATTATCTTATTTGCGTGGGGGATAAAATGGGTTTTTCTCTCCACTAAAACCCTAGATAAATGTTTTAAAAAGTGAAAGGATAAGCAGCAGTTTATTCTGGGAAAACAGAAAGATATTTTATAAAAAAAAACCCACACTGTTTTCAAGTTAAAGCATTCTCGGGGAAAAGTAGAAGGAAGGTGAGTGATTAATCATCTTATGAGATTTAAGGCATTAAGACCCAAGTTAAGGGCAGCCATATTACTTTGATAAAACCGTATGATGTTTTTGTTTGATTTTTATTCTCTGAATAAATAAATGTTGATTATGGTTGGTATTTTGGCTGAGTCTTTGGTTGATGTTTTGATCTATTTTGACTGTATAGATTAATGCTTTGAAAAGATAAACACCCTGATCACAGAAATGAATTCTCTAACTCATAATCCAGTTTTTATATGGGGATGAGTTAAATATTTTTACTGAGAAATAGGGTATTAATGAAGAATTAAGTAGGTAGTGTGAATAAAGGGATTCTTGCTTATGTCTAGTTCGTTTTAAAAATGATATGAACAATGCAATATTATATATATGTGCTGATTTGTTCAAATCACAAGCTAATATGTTTTTATGGGTTTTTCTCAAAAACCATACCTTATGTTCATAGTAAAACGAATGTAATGTCTTATGTGCTTTCACCAGGTTTATGTAAGAAATAAGAATATTTTTGGAAATAAATATATATTCAAGTTTTAGAAAATATGATTGAACAAAAATGACCTTAAAAGGGGATATGGTGTTTTGCATGAATGCTCGTATGTCTAGCTGAAATCCCTGAGTGAGTTTATATACTCTTTGATTTATGAAAGGAAGAAAAGAATATAAAGCATTTCAAGAATTAATAAAATTCTCCTGAAAGAAAATGAGAATGGTCTCTAGAATATAAAGCTAATTAGGAGAAGTGCCTCGATCTATTCATCATCAGGTGGATGATGGGTGTGTACATGACTTGTTTAAGTCCTGTAGGCCTCTGTGTAAAGGGTTAACAGAATTGGGTCCCCTTTGCAATGCACACATGGTGTTCAATGGCAAGAGTTAAGACCAATTAAAATGATAAATGGGGATTGAAGAATTAAGTCTTGGAATTAAGGGAGTTAATCCATAGGAGTATATGTATGTATAACTGAATGGTGTTGATGAATGAATGCTTGGGTGCATGTATGTTAAAAAGGGCTTACATAAACATACTCAGATTTTAGTGTAAACTTGAATAAGCATGAAATATATGAATTCTCTGCACAATATTTAGTAAATACAAGTTTTTTTATAATCTATGATTTCACTCACACCAGAATGTATTTTCTGACCCTATTTGTTGCCTTTGCAATCTTTGGGGTGTCTCATTTTCATTGAGGCAGTTCAAAGGGTTGCTGCAGGGAAAGATGCTTGAGTAGCTTGCTTGAATGGATGTTTGAAGATCTTGTTGGTTTTAAAATGCTTTAGAGAAGTAGCAGTTTAATTGTACTAAATAATCTAGGCAAACTCTGTTATGTCTTGTGTATTTCCAGGATTGATACTTGCTTTGTTTTCTTCAAAAGAACATGTAAAAGAAGGAAAAAAAACTTAAATATTATATGTGCTTGTGGGTTGTTGCTTTAAGTAACAGGTTCTGGTATTAATGGGTGGATTATGATAAAGGAGAATATGCCATATAATCTGATATGTGGATATATTCTCCTTGGCATGTTTGTCATACTTCAGCTATAAAGTTAAAATTGCTTTTGAATAAATATGTGCCAAAGTGTAAAGTAGTTGGGTGGAACATGAACTTGGCTAACCAGTAAGGCTTAAACATGTCTTGTAATTGATATAAGTACATGCAAAAGCTAGAAGTCATAGCCTTTGATTGTATCTGGACATCTGATTTTCCAGCTGAAGCTTGTTTTGCATTGTGTAGTGAGTTGATGTACATGCTTTGTACTTGTAGTTTTTGCTGTAACCATATTGAACAAAACCCTGTAGTCTACATGCTTGATTTGAAGTCTGGTTGCATTTGGTTTTAGATGAGTCTGTTGTAGTTCACAGTATCATGTGGTCTTGTTTATGTATTGAGCATATCCATTACCCCACTGCACATTGATCACTGTCACCTGCTCTTTGTTTGGAGTTCAGTAGCTTGTCTTCATTATGTGTTCATCTGGAAGTTTTACATTGTTCTTATTTTTGACATTGCCTAACTATATGAATACATTGATGTCACCTCTGACCTTGGTCCTTGTGCATAGCATATTGAGCTGGTACCTTTATTAACCATTCATGTGTATAGTTGCCTTTCACTTAAATCAGTTGTAATTGCTGCCTTCATGTACATGCCCAGTCTTCATTTGGTATGTTGGTCTGGGTTGCACTTTGTTCATTTGTATTGTTTTCATCTGCATGACCTTTAAATTAGTTTACAACCCTATTACTCACATGATCATTACATTCCCTATGAACCAAGATATGTGCATTTTGCTTGACATGAATTGTTTGTGTTTGAATTCAGAATCTGGGCTAGACTAACATGTATGAATTGTTTTAATATATCTTATCATTCTAAAACAACATGTATGAATTCCTAAATCCCAAAGATCAAATACATGGGTTATAAATCCATGAATTAATTAATTAATCTGGGAAATAAAACAAGAAAATAATAAGTGGTAACACTTGAATCATGTATTAGTCAATCTTGAGTCAATAAAAAGATTAAAGTGTAGAAATAGCTATGTGACACAAAACCTCTCAATTATGGGAAATATTGTGTGATTAAATTTCTTTGCAACTTTAACACTTCGATAGGCAAAGAAACATTTATATATCTTCACATATATAAATGATGTGACTTGATTTATATACTGATATTTTTATATTAGTAAATTATGGATCTTGGGAAATCAATTAAAAGAGGTGATCCCTTGTTTTAAAAAAAAAACTCAACTAAAAATGATTAAAATATGGGTGAAGAAAAGTGGGTCACTTCAAGCTTACCAACTAAATATTTATAGTAGTAAGGCAGCTGCGATATTCTTTTATTATTCAAGACATAACCGATCAAGCAATAAACCTGATAGGACTGTTTCATTTACTACTCTCGATATTGACAGCTATCATATAGAATTGTTGGTTTATATCAGCGCTGGAATTCAGTTTGTCATGACCAAATTTGTGTTTTAAACATCTAAGGCAAATGGTTATGCATAATTTGATCATTTTTAATTTGCTATTAGTCTATTTATAATTTGTAAATACAAACATACATCCATTATTTTAAATCTTTATATTTTCTAACTACATTCAGTATTTGTATATGCTTCTTTTATCCTTCCCAGTTATAATAATTTGCTATTCATTTGCATGTAGGAGCTAGCAAGAGTGCACATTTTACATCATTTTCTTATTTATTTTCTACCAGCAATAGCTAGCAGTGACAGTTTCGATGGGGGTAGGCAGTAAGGATGATGGAAGAAGGATGTGTAGTATGTATGTATGAATGGTGAAGTGGGATGTTGATATGGAAGTTGTTGTGTGCACAGTGTATTTGCAGTGTTGAAGTAATGCACAGTTTTGAAGTATTGTGCACAGTTTTGAAGTAATGCAGTGGTGTGCGCAGTGGTGTGCGCAGTGTTTATGTGATTGTAACTGTCCTTTTTTATTTTTTATAAAGAAATGTACAGTGCACAGTGAAAATGTAAATGAAATGCAAACACACTTGAAATGAAATGATTTTGGTTGTTTTATGATAATATTTATTACTCGTTAAATTATTCATTATTGATATGGATGTACTGCATGGATGCTGCTATAATTTTTTTTTTAAATTTGCATTTATTTTGCAACGGTCAGACACCGTTGCAATATCATGTATTACAACGGGCTATGCCAGTTGTATTATAGTCTTTTACAACGGACTTTAGTTGTTGTCACTGAGCCTATTGTAAGGGCCGATGACCGTTGTAAAAAGGTGTATTACAACGTTCATTGCCCGTTGTAAAATACGGTTGACCTATTACAACGTGGTCTAATATAACGGGCACATGCCCGTTGCGAAATCCATATTACAATGGGCATTGCCCGTTGTAAAATAACTGTTTTGTTGTAGTGCATTAAAGTGGAGATAGGCTTATAATGTCATAGTTTTCAAAGTAATTTGAATTTCTTATTAATTTTCTAATTCGATAAAGGGTTTAATTTCGAGTTTAATTATTTAAAATATGAAAATTAATTATTTTACCCTAAAATTTTTAAATATTGTAGAAGATAGAAAATTTGATTTATGATGATTTTTTGAGATTTTTCCCATGAAATTTTGATTTAATATGAATTAATTAATGAAGAGGAAAATGAGATTAAAATGACATTTGATTATTTAAAGAAATTAATCAATGTTTTAACTTAAGGAAAATCATTCTTGATATTTTCTGAAAAGAAATATGAAAAGATAAGAGTTAACAAATAAAAGACTTAACAATGGAAAGATTTGATGAAGTATTTACTTAAGGTTAATTAAAAATTGTCATTTTATATCTTTAATATATTGAGTGTAGACCGTCGATATCTATATATGTGGTAGCTTTCGCTAGGCATTCAATAACATAAATTTACGTCATAGTAAGATCCTAAACGTTTGCAAACTTGCATTTTCACTAGCTTTTTTTCTAAAGATTCGACAACCATCGTTTTTTATGTTCGATAGCTATTATTTTAGAGGTATGATAACTTATGTTTCAAAAAAGCAATAGCTTTAGACATGTAATAGCTTTAAACATGAAACGGCCACATGTTCGATAGCATTTTAGACATGCAATAGCCACATGTTTGATGGCAATTTAAACATGCGATAGCTTCATGTCTGTTGGCATTGTGTAATTGCGATAGCTACAAATTCGATAACATAATGTTAATAAACAGGCAGGGCTTTCCCTAGTATTAAAGTTGAGTTCTGATAACTATACATTTATATGTAAGAGGTATTATAAAGGGAAGAAATATCAACACTTTCCCCTCCTTTCCCTCCGTCCATACCTCATCCAGCTCACTTCCTCCACTTTCGCCTTCTCATATCAACACCCCACCGCCGGATCTTCACCCGCCTAAAAATGCTCTCCCTTAACTTGTCAGTAAAAATCACAAATTATCTACGCCTCCAAACGTCATGACTCGCCATCTTCCACCAGGCCCAACAGATCCCGACCCTTTTCCCCCTCTTGGCCTAGAACACCACTTAGTTCCTCAATGTTGGATTTTGATGTAATATTGCTTGTACTTATTTAGAAGAGAAAAGAAAGTAGAGATATGAAGATAAAAATATATCTCTTTTTCTTGTTTTATTACATAAACAGCAGCCTTATTTATACAGCTTGGTTAAATGCATAAATATAGTAACTAAATATGAACCACTTATATTAGTGGTGAATATATTTTTGCGGCCATTATACTTAATGGTTTTCATTCCATTAAATATCAATCTGCTATTTGTTTTGCTAACTTTAGAAGGTCTTCATTATTCAATACTCCTCCTTGAAGAACTTCTTCTGTATACCGAGCTTATTCCTCAGAGATTCAAACTTTGCTTTCGGAAGTGATTTTGTAAAAATATCAGCTAGGTTCTCTTCTGAACTGCAATGGACCAAGCTGATTTTACCTTTGCCTTCAACTTCTCGGACAAAATGATACTTTATTTTGATATGCTTTGTCTTTCTATGTTGAACTGGGTTCTTTGCAATAGCAATCGCTGATGTGCTATCACAGTATATCTTAGTTGCTGATTTTTGTTTTTCTCCGAATTCTGCTAAAATCCTTCTTAGCCATATTGCTTGATTTACTGCTGCACATGATGCTATATACTCAGCTTCAGCAGTTGACTGTGCAACCATATCCTGTTTCTGACTTAGCCAAGAAAATACACCATTTCCAAGTGAAAACACATATCCTGATGTACTCCTCATATCATCCATTGATCCTGCCCAATCACTGTCTGAATATCCAACCAGTTTAGGATCTTTAGTAGATCTGAACCAGATTCCATAATCTGTAGTACCTTTTACATAGCGGAGTACTCTTTTTACTGCTTTCATGTGTATTTCTGTTGGTTTTTGCATAAACCGAGATAATATACCGGTAGCATACATTAAATCTGGCCGGGGTAGCAGTTAAATATAATAAGCTGCCTATTATACTTCTGCAACGTTTAAAATCTGCTTCTCCTGAATCATCATCCTTGTTCAATTTTTCATTTTGAGCAAGCGGAGTTGAAATTGGTTTACATCCTTCCATATTAAACTTCTTCAAGATATTAGTTGCATATCTTTTCTGACAAATGAAGATTCCTTGTTTAGTTTGATCAATCTCCATTCCTAAGAAGTAGTTCATCAAGCCCAAGTCCGTCATTTCAAACATCTTCATCATCTCTTGTTTGAATTTAGAAATCATTGACATATTACTTCCTGTAATTATCAGATCGTCAACATAAAGGGAAAGAATTAACATGTCAAAGCCTTCCATTTTAATGTATAGAGTTGCTTCATTTGGACTCTTTTTGAATCCCTGTTGATAAAAATATTTATCAATCCGACTGTACCATGCTCTTGGAGCTTGCTTAAGTCCGTACAAAGCCTTTTTTAATCTTAAGACTTTGTCTTCCTTTCCTTTCACTACAAATCCTGGTGGCTTCTCAACATAGATTTCTTCTTCCAAGAATCCATTTAAAAAGGCAGATTTCACATCTAGCTGGAAAATACTCCATTTACGTTGTGCGGCAAGAGCAAGAATTGTTCTGATTGTATCCTGTCTTGAAACAGGCGCAAAAGTTTCATTATAATCAACTCCAAATTGTTGTGAGTAACCTTTTGCAACTAATCTTGCTTTGTATTTTTGAACTGAACCATCTGGATTTTGCTTGGTTTTGTACACCTACTTCACGCCAATAATGTCTCTGTGCGGTGGTTTATCAACCAATTCCCATGTCTGATTTTTTTTCAATCATGTGAATTTCTTCTTCCATGGCAACTCTCCATTCTTTGTGCCAGGCTACTTGCTCATAGTTATATGGTTCATCTGAAACAAGGTAACAGAACTGCACTTGTTCGGGATCAAAGTCAGATATTCTTTCAGTATTTTCATATAATTCTGACAATCTTCGTGTTTTCGTTAGTGGTTCATCTGAAAAACTGTCTTATTCATACCTTGGCGAGTCTGTGTTAGTTGAGCTACTGTCAGACTCCTCCTCGAAATATTGTCGTGATCCATCAACTTCTATTGAGGTTGGTTCAATATTGAATAGTTGAGTAACAACATATCTTTTTTCAATGTCATTATGCTCCCAATCCCAAGAAGCATTCTCATCAAATACAACATCTCTGCTGACTTGTACTTTGTTGCTTTGTGGGTTGTAAACCCGATATCCCTTGGACTGTGAACTATATCCAAGAAAAATTCCTTTTTCTGCTTTATCTTCTAATTTGTGCCGTTTTTCACTTGGTACATAGATGTAACATAAGCATCCAAATATCTTCAAGTGACTTACAGATGGTCTATGTCCCGACCATGCTTTAAGAGGTGTTCTTTTATAAACAGCCTTAGTAGGCAATCGATTTTGAAGATACACTGCTGTGTAGACGGCTTTTGCCCAGAATTTATTTGGCAAACCTTTGTCTTTCAGCATTGATCTTGCCATCTCCATCACTGTTCTGTTCTTTCTTTCACATACACCATTCTGTTGTGGTGTATACGGAACGGTGAGTTGGCGATGTATACCTTCTGCTTCACAAAATGCTTTAAATTCTGATGATGTATACTCTGTCCCATTATCACTCCTCAGATTCTTGATTTGACAGCCACTTTCCTTCTCAACATGGCTTTTGAACTTACTGAATATTTTAAATACCTCTGATTTTTCTTTCAGGAAATATACCCAAGTCATCCGAGAGTAATCATCAATAAATAATATGAAGTACTTACTATTATCAAGTGACGGAGTCCTCATAGGTCCGCATACATCCGTGTGCACTAATTCTAACTTCTTTGATGCTCTCCAAGCTTGTCCAGTAGGAAATGACTTTCTTGACATTTTTCCCAACTGACATCCTTCGCATACACCAATAGTTTCTGAAATTAAAGGAAGACCTTTGACCATATTTTTGTATGAAAGAAACTTCAAGCTTTGTAAATTACTATGTCCGAAGCGCTTGTGCCACAACCACGTCAGCTCGTTCACTTTGGCCTGCATAGACTTTTCTTCTATTCTATATTGCCAGTGAATGAGAAAACATTTCTGTTGCATTTTGACGCAAGCGATGCTGTTCCCTTTTGGATCATAGATATCACAAGAGTCCTTTTCGAAATGGATTGAATATCCATTTTGCATCATTTGAGGAACACTGAGTAAATTCTGATCCAAACTAGGAACATATAGGACGTCTTTAATTTGTCTTGTTCCTTTCTTTGTCTCAACGGTGACTGTACCTTTACCTTCAGATTTCACCATTGCTCCATTTCCCATTCTTACTGGAACTTTAATAGATGAGTCTATTTCAGTGAAGACATGAGAATGTTTGGTCATATGATTAGTACAACCGCTATCAATAAGCCAAGCATTCTCCTGATTAGTTGTGTTTTGACATGCATAAAATAATTTGTTCTCCTCCTCCATTATCTCTGATTTGCTTGCTTGCTGACTTTTAGCTCTACATTCCTCCTCAGTGTGGTTGAATTTTTTACAATAAGTGCATTGAGTTTTTTCCCTTGTACCAACAGTTTTTTTCAGCATGATTTGTTTTCTTGCAAATCGGACATGGAGAAAATTTGGCTTATCTCTCAAATTCTTTGGCATTGTTAGAAATGTACTTTCCAAGTGCTCCTCCTTTTTTATTCTGCTTGAATGATGAGGCTTTGTGCTTTGACCGGAAAGCTCATTCTCCTGATATTTCACTTCTTCGAGACATCCGATCTTCATGAATTTGCAGAGATGCAATTAGTTCTGATATGCTTAACCGTGTGAGATCTTTTGATTCTTCTATCACAGTCACCACAGTATCAAATTTTTCGGATAAAGTAACCAACATTTTCTCAACAACTCTTTGGTCGGTTATACTTTCACTGTTTGATTTTAGCTCATTCACCAGTTTAATCACCCGAGAAGAGTAATCTTTAATTGTTTCCCCATCTTTCATTTTGAGGTTTTCAAATTCACGTCTAAGAGATTGAAGCCTTATTTTTGTTGTCTTCTCATCTCCTTCAAATTCTGTTTTTAAGATATCCCACGCTTCTTTTGCTGAAGTTGCATTCATGATTCGAGGAAAGATTGTATCTGTTACAGCAACATGAATTTTTGATAATGCTTCTGCATCTTTTTATGGCCAGTCAACTGATGTGGTGGCAGTATCCCTATTCTGGGGTATACCGTTTTCTACAACGCTCCATAAGTGTTAGGTTGCTTGGAGAACGACCTTCATTTTATTACTCCAGAACTTATAATTTTCTCCATTGAAAATGGGAATAACTTGCTGCTGGTTTGAACCAGAAAATGCCATTGTTATGTATTATATTGCGGAAAATAGATTTAGGCCTTCTTGATCATTGAGGCTCTGATACGAGAATGTTGGATTTTGATGTAATATTGCTTGTACTTATTTAGAAGAGAAAAGAGAGTAGAGATATGAAGATAAAAATATATCTCTTTTTCTTGTTTTATTACATAAACAGCAGCCTTATTTATACAGCTTGGTTAAATGCATAAATATAGTAACTAAATATGAACCACTTATATTAGTGGTGAATATATTTTTGCGACCATTATACTTAATGGTTTTCATTCCATTAAATATCAACCTGCTATTTGTTTTGCTAACTTTAGAAGGTCTTCATTATTCAATACTCAAGACTGCCTTGTTCAACAAATAATAATTAGCAGGCCCAGTTTTCAACTTTGAAATTGTCCTTTCTCTTCAAGAACAAGCCACATAATGCAGGAGCGTATCAACCTCGATGCTTTGACATACTAAGGAATGGACTGCCCAAATCTCCCTTTATTGTAGTTAGAGGGGAGGTCATCAAATATTGGAGTGACTACGTAGTAGGTTTATTTCCTAATGGCACACTTTCTTACTTAACCTAGTTACCCACTTAAAGAAGCAAGGGAAACTCCTAGGAGAAGCGGATTTCAAGTCGAACAATATGAAATTCCACTTTAAATTCTTCAGTGACGAAGACAAGATATAGATACTCTAATCTGACTTTATTTTTACTAAGGGGAAATGTTTATTATCTCATTATGGAACCCATCATATGGAAATGCCCAAGCCCAAATTAGAAGTGTACCGATTTGGGTACATTTCTTTAAGGTTTCATTGATAACGTGGACACTTATGTGCATTAATTTGCTAGCTTGTCGCATAGGGAGACAATTTTTTATTGATGAGAGTATGGAAAGACTGAAAATATGTAAGTACTTCAAAACCCTCATAGAAATCACCCTGGAGCAACCTTTACCTGAATACATTGAAATTAAACATCATGGTGAAAACTGTCCCAGTGTTCAAGTGGTTTACGACTGGAAACCAAAAATTTGTTATTATTGCAATGTTTTTTGGCACATCCCCGAGGAATGTGATAAGTTTTATGATTACGATCAGGCACGTGATATAGTAGAAATGTAGTTTGAAAAGGATTTATACAAGAAAGAACCAGCAAAAAAATTTAATGCAGAAAAATGCAGATAAATCAATTACAACGCTAACAAGCATGGTAGAAAATGGGAACGGAAAAGAATTAATGTCACTTAATCATTGCATCATGGTTCCAACTGCAAAAAACAAGCAGGAAATGACATCATAAGTAGTGAATCAATACATTAGATAACCATGCCCTAACAGCTACATTATGCCAAAAACCTACAACCACTTGTCAATAAAACACAGGGACACGGACACATGGGAAAGTCCTTTTGGAATCTGTTTGCAATCAAATCCATGAATATTCTCTCTCCCACAAACATGATCTGACTTCACTACCCCCACAACGTCCCCTTACATTATCTTCATCCAATACTTCTCTGTCACATCACAAAGATTCATGCACCTTCACTTGCATCTACGTACTAAATAACACACACAATGGTACATTATCTTTGAACAAGTCCTTTGATGATTTATCGCATGTAACTGAAGAGGAAGCTAAGTTAATTGAGAACACAAATGTAACCGCTTCTACATCGACATATGCACACCACTAGGAAATCACCCAACCATCAAACAACATCTCCAGCATATTGAATTGAACCGTAGTCTGCAAATTCAAATCTCAATCCTTCCAAAAATCACCATGCCTATTTCAAGAGCTAGACATGATTAATGATGAGCGGGCCTCCCAGTTTGGAAAGGCAACTCCAATCATTCACAACAATGATTAACCACAATTCTCACTCCAACCTCTCCAATCCAAGGAACCAGCACTCTGAATAATGATCAACCACATCTCACTAAGTCAACACCTCTCTCAACTGAAAAAGGTAATACCTCCTTTCACTCTACTCCATAAATCTCATTATCATCTCCATACCTCAATCTTTCTCCCCCCAGACCATATTGAACTACCTCATCTTGACCAAAATCTAACAAATTAAACCTTCTTAGCTTATTATATATATATATATATATATATATATATATATATATATGTATGTATGTATGTATGTATGTATGTATGTATGTATGTATGTATGTATGTATGTATGTATGTATGTATGTATGTATGTATGTATGTATGTATGTATGTACGTATGTACGTATGCATTAAATATGTGTGTGTACGCATGTGTAATATGATAATCCATGAATGATATAATGTCTACGTATATAGATGTTGGGATTTACATTGCAATGGACACATTAGCTTATTTTATGTGTACTGTAATTTGTTCGAATATATGCTTCTACAATATGGCACAACAAGCTATTAATATATGTAAATGAATATACATACATACATATATATGTATATGTGTGTAAAAATAATATATATATATATATATACAATAGTGAATAAAACATTTTTTTCCATAATAAATTAATGTAAAATAATCATATTTAAAATTACAAGTTTTATAATTTTAGAAAATTTGGAAACACATTTTGGGCTTAAAAAATAATTTAGTAAATTTTCTCAATTAAAATAGTATTTATCATTAAATAATTGACAACAACTCAAAATCAAATTAATTCTTAAAAATTTAAAATCAGGTTGGAAAATTCTAAAACATTTTTATGAAGGTACCTAAGACATTTTTAAGGCTTAGGAAATTTTTCTGAAATTTCCCCAATTGAAATTATATCTAATTAAATAAGTGATTGTAGGAAGAAAACAATTAATTATAAAATTATAAAATTAAGTTATAAAAATATGAAAATATTTCTAAAGGTACTTGAGAGACATTTTACCGTTAATAAAAATTTATAGAATTTTCTCAATTGAAATTGTATTTTTATTTAAATAATTGATTGCAGCATGAAATTAAAACAATTTTAAAAATTATTATATTAACTTTTAAAAATATGAAAATTTTACATTAAGCCACATTTTTGGTTCAGAAAATTTAAAAAATATATAATTGAAAATTTGAACCAATAATTATTTTATATATAATAAACAACTCACAAAATCATTAAATAATAACAAATTATGTATATGCATATTTAATAAAATAATTTTATATTCTATGATTCATAATAAGTATAAATCATGATATGAAAACTTTAAGATCAAATATATATGATACATAATCATATATATATAATTATACATATTGACAATTTGTAGATCACTATACATTTAGTCTAGATCAACACACACACACATATACACATATACGTACATAAATCGAAATCGAAAATTTCTTTCTTTTTCGAAAAGTTAATTCAATAATAAATCAATAAAAAATTATTACAACAAGCACATAACAATATAATCGTAACAAACATTTGTACCCAAAAAAATCTCACATAATCTATACAATAAAGAGAACTAAATACAAATAGATGATTTGGATGTAAATCAACTTTTTTTTAATAAACTTGATATCAAAACTGTAATAATAAATGAAAATTCACCTCTTAATGAAGCTTTTTAGTCCACGTTGAATAATGATTTCGCTTCTTAGAACAATTTCCAATCCATCAGGTTGCTAATCCGGAATCGGACACCTTCTACTACAAATTAGTATTTTTAATTCGAATAGGATTTGAGAATTTTTGGGATTGGTTTTAGAGGATAGTTGCTGCCATTAAATGAGGAGGAAGAAGAAGAAAGTGGCGGCTTAAAAAAATGAATTAGCTTTAGACTAGGATTTTGAGATTAGTATTTATAGCGTCAGATTAGAGAGAAAACTATATAAGTTTCTCACTAGATCTTAGCCACACATCTCCAAACCCTAATACCATGTTATAGCCTCCTCCAACCTCTCTCAAACTGACGTCTATCCTCTCCAAATCTCATGGGTTTTAAGCCCATTTAACCCAAAATAAATATGTAAAATCATATTTAACCTATTTTGTTATCAATGTCTCATATCGATCAATATATTCATAACTTTTGTAAATATATGCAATAATTTTATTTCTTAAATCACACTCAAATTTCATGATTAATATTTCATAAATATTAATTTTCTAATTAATAATAGATATAGAATAATTAGATTGTTTTATCTAAAGAGAATCATCGTGTCTGTTGTGTGACTCTTACATATAAATTCAGTCAGCGATTAATGTCTATTGGAACGTTAACGTTCACACTTCACTTAACATGTGGTGTGATATATGACCAAATTTATCGCTTACTAATTTTCGAAAAAAATCTCATTTTAATTTAATAAGTGTAATATTCGGTTGTGACAATTATTTACACCAATCTCTTCGTCAAAATTATATCATTTTGGACTTATTAAATTTAGTAATGGTCAAAATTCCAACATTATCCACATTCAAATATATGTTCAACATAAAGTCCTTGATTCATTAATAACAATTATTATTTACCGAACAACTTTGGCCAGAGATTTTGACTTTGTGTTGACTTGAGTTGACTGTGATACCAACCTTATATAACCGAGAAAACAAATCCTCTCTTGAGTAGTGTTTTACCTCCAATACTCCCGCTTGCCCCAACTATAGCCACTCGATGGACACTTTGCAATGATTTGGCTATAATCAAACTGGAGTTTTCATATTGAAGATTCACGGTATTTTCAAGTTGAAAGAATTGTGTAAATTATTCACATCGATATTTTCTGTTTGACCTTAGTTATACTAACCAATAGAAAACTGTCGAATGAGTCGTTCCATAGTTATCCAATAACTATTAGTACATAACCAGTAGGTTCCCCCTATAGTCATGAGTAATACATTGCCCATATTTGTAGAGCGTTACGTACTCTTGTTTCAACGGGTACATCGATATCCAGTCTCGATGCATCTTGACTAAGAACATTTAAAATGTTATATATTTAATTTTTTGTGATAAATTACTCACGGTTACAATACTTCGTAACTACTATCATAGAACATACCATTTATGGAATTTCTATTGAATATATTTTTAATTGCATTAATTAATTAATATAAGCACATTATATCAAGTATATAATAGAAATAAAACACTTTTATTTCGAACAAGATTGGACAACGAATTAGATATATGTAAAAAAATACACTATTGCCCCTAGGGCATACCCTAACTCTATCAATCTCCCACTTCCACTTGGGGTCAATTATGGAATCTTATTCCAACTTCTTCAATCGATTTTCTCAAAACCAAATTGGTATGTCCCAATGTAAATGTGTAACACCCCTAATTTCAAAGAACATTATTTAGAAGATTTAATTAGATAATTTAAATAGAATAATGTAAAGATTAGAATGATAAGGAGATTGAGATTTGAAAATTTATTAGAGGCCATGTTTAACTACATAAAATTTTAAAAGAATGAGTTTATGAAAATGGTTTTATAGGAGAATTGATAAGAGAATAAGGAAAGGGTATTGTGGGGAATAGCCGTCCACCATAACCCTTAACCCCTAAACCCTTATTCCCATTTTTATTTCCCAAGTTCATAATTTAAAACGTAAACCAAGATGCTTAAGCCGGCCATAACCTAGGGGATAAGATGATTAAAAATCAAGTAAAAGCTAAGGAATCAAGCAAGGAGAATTAAGCAACATAAAATCTTAAGTTCCTTATCCAAAGCAATGTGAATAATAATCAAAACCATCTCATTTTCATTTTTAAAGAACATTTGATTTCAGGATTTAAGTTTAAAACCTTTATGATAATTTTAACGATGATATGCTTGGATTACATGATATGTTAGGTTTAAAAAGTATTTTTGATAAATGTTTTATTCGATTTTAAGGCCAAAATTGTATATATTGGGTTTCGAACGCCATAAGGAATTAATATGTATAACATTATTTTCGAGATGGGTTTAAATTTTCGTGATTATCCAAGCTATTGATAATTTATCATGAATTTTTGAAGGAAGAAATAAATAGTTGGGTTTAAAATTTTATTTCGATTATTATATAAAGGATTTTAGATCTGAAATTTACATATGTTAGGTAACATATTAAAAGTGAATTTTGATGATTTTTGAGGATTTTTCCTAAGTGATTTTTTGTGGAAATTAAACAAATTAATTTGGAGGACTTAAATGTTTTAATTATTTTGTTAAAGGGAATGGCTTCTTTGTTAATTATTTTAAATTAATTCTGGATGAAAGAATTTATTTTGGTAAAGTGTATGGCAACCAATTGTATTTTTACTAATAGGCAAGTTAGTTGAAAAACAATTACTTAAAAAGGTAGCAAAATAATTTTGTACATATTTAATGTTTCGCTACTTTCGTTTTCCACCTTTCGTCCCCATACTTTTGCCCCTAACTATGTCAAAACCAATACGCAAGGTATCAATGCTTTGGTACGTAGTAGATTGGAGAAAGTGGAAGGTATAAAGACGAAACCATGCTTTCGAAGGGGTCGAGGCTATTTTAAATAGCTTTTGAAGGTCTTTGTTTTGCTTTCAAAAGAGATGCCACTTGCCGGGTTTTTAATGGATGCTTTCGAAAGGGTTGAATTAATTTGAAATAGCTTTCGAAAGGGCTACCTCCGTTCTTTTTAAAGGATGGCTTTCGAATGAGTTGTCATATATTATGTTTTAAAAAGAAGCTTTCGAAAAGGTAGTTTTGAACCAAGTTGAAGCCTTGTTGTCGTCTTCATACCTTTTGAATAGGTTGAAAGTTTTCAATGAGTAAGAAATGCAAGCTTTTGTTTTATAAATATAAAAGTCGCTTCCATATGCATTCGAAAGGGCTCCAGTAGCCATTTGAACTAAAGTTTTCAAAGGCAATGGCTTCGAAAGTTGTTTCGAAGCTATCCTTCTAATTATTTTGCTTAAAAGATTAAAGCTTTCGAAAGGATGGTTCTAAAGCCTTCTACCCCAAACTCTTTTACTTGAAGATTAATGGTTTCCAAAGGGGTACTTTCGTTTATATTCACTTTGATCCAAAAGTTATTTTAAGGATAAACCCAATGGTTTTAAAAAAGGTACATTCAAATGATTTCGAAGCTATGCTTCTATGAGTTGGAAAAATACGCTTTAATATTTTCGAAAGGAATATTTTGATGGTTTCGAAAGGAAGGCTTTGACGCTTTCAAAAGAGATATTTTATGTGTTTCGAAAGATATATGTTTAAGTGTGTTAAAAAGAAGGTTTGAATGCTTTCTAAAGATATATTCTACTGGTTTCGAAAGTAAAGGTTTAAGGTTTCTAAAGCCTTAGTTTTCAAAACAAAGAACTCAATCTCATTTTTAAAGGAAAACCATGGCAATGTAAAAGAACTTTGAAATGGCATTTAACTTTGGAGTTTTTGAAGAAGCTTTCCTTGATAAAATAATAGGTTAAAGGGATTAACCATGTTTCATGTGAGAATGATTTTCAATGACATTTAACCATAAAGGTTGGTATTGTTATGTTATAGTATTTTCTTCTTCTATAAACATATTCACTGTATAATGGACCAATAACTCTATTTTGGGGAGAAAAGGCAGAATAACCAGCTAGGTTGACCCAGTAGTAAATATAAATTTAGTTAACTCATGTATGAGTAGAATTGCATTCCGGAGGTCAGGTAGATAAAAATATAGGATGCCCATAGACTGATCAAGAAGTTTTTAGTTTATACAGGTTCATAGTAAACCCATGAAAACTATGTTTGTAAAGAGTTATTAGAAGGGTTCAATAGGTTCATAGTGATCCCATGAAAACTATATCTGGATAAAGTAATTGACAGAAGTCAATGGGTTCGTAGTCAACTCATGAAATCGATGATATAAGAGAAGTTATTGGAGTTACCAATAGGTTAAGGGAAAACCATGAAATAATTTGTAACGACCCGTATTTTACGTGTCGATGATATCGTAGAATTATTAGGTCGTTGGTATTGTTTATGTCGTCCAAAGCTTAAGTCGTCCGGAGTTAGCTCGTGAGCGATTTAGTGGGGTAGAACGACCTAGGAGTTAGGTCGTGTAAAAGTTATGTCGTGTGAAAGATAGGTCGGGTGGAGCGACCTATAGAGGTAACGACCTAAGTATATTGAGCGACCTATAGGATTGGGCCGACCTAGGCGAGTTAACGACCTAAGAGCTATCGGGTTAGGGGTCCCAACGACCTAGTAGTGAGCGACCTAAAGCAGAGTGTTGCGTAGAGTTAGGTCAAGTGTAGCGACCTAAGAAGGGTAGCGACCTAAGGAGGCTAGTTACGATTGGTTACGTCGTAAACGACCTAAGTTAGAATGCTGTGTTTGTTAGGTCGCAGGAATGATAGGTCGCGTGAGTGATAGATCGTGGGGTTGCTTAACCCAGTTAGGTCGATCGGTCGCATGGATCGTTAGGTCGCGTGAGTACACCAGTTAGGTCGGGGAAGTGGCTAGGTTGTTAGGTCGTGATGTTTTAGGTCGTGGATGACCTAATAGTGAGCGACCTAAAACCGAGCGACCTAAAAACTGCCTATAAATACACGGCCATTTCCTCACTTTTTGGCACCGGATTTTGAAGCGACGAAGTGCTGCCATTTTGAGAGCTCGACTACAACATTTCTTCACTTCTTTTCTCTACTCTAATCCTGTGCTAACATCCATCCAAGATCGAAGATCAAGATCGAAGATCCAAGAGCCAAAGTTGAAGATCTTCATCCAACAAAGTGAGATTTCATCGTTTCAAGCGGGATTTCGACAAATCAAGCTTGAATCCTTGCTGTCCAGATCTGAAGTTGATAGTTTTTGAAGTGTTTGGGTGATTCGGTGAGTGGTGGTTATCTCTCACGCGGACCCAAAGGAGTATATTGGATTGGTGGTTTGTTGAAGTGTTGTAGATAGTGATTTTATGCATATTTCTTTAGATGCAAGTGTAGATCCATTACTTATGAAGATGTTTACTTATGCAAGTTCATTCACCAAGTTGTAGAGATAAAAACCCATGATTTATATTTGTTAGATCTATGCTAAAAACCCATGATTCATGTATGTTAGACTTATGCTCACTTATTTACGAAATTGCCATTTTAGTTACAAATGCCTATTTAGATCTTGATTGACTACTTATTTGTTTGGATTAATGTTTGCCTTGTTTGATTGTTGTGAATGAGTTATCTAGTTGATAGATTTGGACAAGTATGGTCAAAGACGATTCAAAAGCTACGAAAGAGGCTCTTGAATGGTGAAAGTTGCTTAAGGCATATGTAGTGGATGTTGACGCTCATATGTATGGATTGGATGATGTTGAGATGGAATTTTGCCATGATGTGATGAGGCAAACCATGATGTTAAGATAAGCCTTTGCTATGATGAAGATGAGACGAGGCATGAGGTGATGTAACCTTGGTATAATCAAAAAGGATTGCTCCAAGCATGTTGATAACTTGAAGGGTAGTTCAAGTTGATTGATAATGGATGGCTCAAGAGGTAGTTTAGGCTAGGATGAGAATAGTCGTCAAGGAGGATGACTAGAAGGCTTGGATTTCATCGTTGTTGAAGGTTCTAGCAGACTCAAAGCAAGAGTACAAGGGTTGCCCTAAAGACTACAGGTAGGTGGTCTGGACACCCTAAAGACTACAGGTAGGTGGTCGAGTACTCTGGGTAGTTGCGAAAATTCCTAGGCACGGGTCATGATGACGTGTGGAGTTATGTCTAGAATCGGGGTTACCATTAGCCCTTGATAGATGGCTCAGGAAGGAGTCGGTCATTCAATTAACGGTGATTTCGAAGCAACGTTAACAGTGATAGCCAGAGTCATGGATGTTTGGACGTTTGGTTGTATCATCATTCGGTCTCAAGAGCGGTGTTTTCTGGGTGCTTATCTGATCTTGGTTTAGGCCTTGGGGGTTTGTATTTGGAAAACATTGACCTTGACTCGAGTGATTATTGCTTTACTTTAATTGCCTGCTATGTTATGCTTGCTTCTCCTTAATGTGTGTCTGGGAGCTATCACTGTAGAAAGAGGTGGAGTGGGATGGGTTGGTTCCTATTCCTTTTATCCCTTATACTCTTTTGGTATGTTTGATAGTTGATTTACTGCTCACTAAGACTTTGTCTGACTCAAGGTTTTATGTCTCCTCTTATTACCTTGGGCTGTTCATCCATGTTGGGATGGGCAGACTAGGTAGCAGGTGACAGGTGCTGTTCATGGAAGTTTACGCTGATGACAACGAAGACGAGCAGGAGGCTTTTGCATATTATTTCTTATTATATGTACTGGATATTCCGCTGATTGTTGATTACTCTGAGTGTTATGTAGTGAGGCTTCTTGTATTCATGATTCAGACCTTGTATAAAGCTATTATGATTAGATGATGATATTCTGTTCTATGGGAGCTTCACTATATTATATTTCTCTATTGTATTTTATCCATGCGCTGTGAGTTTTACGATAGAGTCTGCGATGTTTTTACCTTACCCTGACAATCGTCCATGGCTGCCTGGCACACTTTCAGCGCACTATTTCCTTATTCGGTGCAGGAGTCATGGGCGGTCGTCACATTTGGTATCAGAGCTTTGGTTAATCGATTTTAGCCAACGCTCGCTGACGTAACTACGTATGAGAGACGTAATTGTATTTTGATGGATGATTACTATATATATAATATAGTAGCTTAGAGGGATTTGAACTCCTTATGCAGTTGTTTCTTAAGGTGTTCTAATCATTCTTTTTACAGATATTAAGGATGAGTCGAAGTGAGAGACAAACTGCGAGGCAAAGCCGTGCTGCTAGGGAAGCTGTTGATTATACTCCTATGTTTGAGGCCATGATGACTTCGATCATGAGGAGAATACCAGCTTTAGGATCATTAGTGGATGTGGGAGTTCAAGTTCAAGCTCCAAGACCAGTGGATTTTGCTAAGCTTTGCAAGGACTATACTTCTCTTGGAGGGAAGGTTTTCTTGGGAACGGAATCGACCATTGAGGTGCAGAGATGGATTGATGCTTGTCAAAGGATTTTTGGTGACTTGGGAATTGAGGATGCAACTAAGAGAAAGCTCGCATCAAGGCAACTTCAAGGGAGAGCTTCGGATTGGTGGAATTCTATCACCATTGATACTCCGGAGGAGGAGATTACTTGGGAGCAATTCCAAGCTAGATTTGAAGCTAAGTTCATCTCTACAGCTCAGAAATCTGTTTTGTTCAAGAAGTTTGTAGAGCTCAAGCAAGGTGGGAGATCGGTCCTTGAGTATGTTTCTGAGTTTGAGGCTTTGTCCAAGTATGCCAGATCGTATATTGATTCTCCCTATCAGAAGAATGAGAAGTTTGTGACAGGCTTGGACACTTATCTTGGGAGACAGTTGGTGGATCATTTGGACGATCCGTTTGAGAAGCTTGTGGAGAAAGCTCTCAAGCATGAGAGTTTGTTTCCTAAGGAAGGATCTGTTGATGCTGTAACCAAGGAAGGGTCTAGGCCACAGCAGGATGGAAACAAGAAGAGGAAGCAGCAGCAACAGAAGGGTAAGGATGGCCAGAAGAAGCCGAAGGGTGAAGTGACCTGCTACAACTGTCAGCAGAAGGGTCATCTCTTCAGAGATTGCAAGAATCCCAAGGTGCCGGGAAAGTGTTATAACTGTGATAAGCTGGGACATATCAAGAAGAATTGTCCAGAGCCGAGGAAGGACTGGCAGATTGTGCAAGCTTATGCTTTGGGAGCTGTGCCGTCGTCTTCAAAAGCTCCTACTGCTGAAGAGAAGGGGAAGAGTGTGGTGGTTCAAGGTACTCTTTCCATTTGTGGTATTCCAGTTAGAGTGTTGTTTGATACTGGAGCGTCGCATTCTTTTGTTTGTGATGATCTTGTAGGCCGGTTAGGTTTGAAACCGGATATTGTTGATAGGCCATTGGTTGTGACTAATCCAGTTGGGGGTTCGTCATGTTTGTGTATGATATGCCGTGGTCTAGTTGTGTCGAGTCATGATTGCTCTTTTGCTTGTGATTGCTTTGTTCTGAACTTTGCGGGGTTCGGAATTATTTTGGGTATGGACTGGCTTAGGAAGTATGTGGCAAGGATTGATTGTGAGAGGCTGGAGGTGACAGTCGAGAATGTGAAAGGGCGAAAGGTTGTGATACGATGTAAGCATGAAGAATGCGTCTTCATGAGCTTCATGTATTCGCTGGTTGTTCCACGGGATGGACTGTCATCGGTGCCTATTGTGAATGGATTTGAGGATGTCTTTGACGAAGTCAAAGGGTTACCGCCGCATAGGGAGATCGAGTTTCGTATGGATCTAGTTGAGGGAGCCAGACCTCTTGTGATGCCTCTTAGGCGGATGGCGCCTAGGGAACAGCAAGAGCTGAAGGTGCAGGTTGATGACCTTTTGCAGAAAGGATTCATTCGGCGTAGTGTGTCCGAATGGGGTGCACCAGTTGTGTTCGCAACCAAAGCGGATGGATCGTTAAGGTTGTGTGTGGATTATCGTGAGCTGAATAAAGTGACTAAGAAGAACAAGTATCCATTGCCGAGAATAGATGACTTGTTTGATCAGCTTCACGAGGCTAAGGTGTTTTCTCAGATGGATTTGGCGACGGGATTTCACCAGTTGAGAGTGGCGAAAGATAGTGTGCCGAAGACTGCTTTTAGGACACCATCCGGATTTTATGAGTGGCTGGTAATGCCGTTTGGATTGACTAACGCACCAGCATATTTTGTGGATCTTATGAATAGAGTGTTCAGAGATCAGTTGAACAAGTTTGTACTTGTGTTCGTGGATGATATTATGATTTATTCCAGAACTGAGGAAGAGCACAAGACGCACTTGCGTATTGCTTTGGAAATCTTACGGAAACATCAGCTGAAGGCTAAGTTTTCGAAGTGTCACTTCTGGAAGAGTGAAGTGAGATTCTTAGGACATGTTATCTCTGGAAATGGAATAGCGGTTGATCCCGCTAAGGTGGCAGCGATCCAGGATTGGATTAGACCTAAGAATGCATCTGATGTGAGAAGTTTTCTTGGATTAGCAGGATATTATCGTCGGTTTATCAAAGATTTTTCCAAGATAGCTGCACCGTTAACAGGATTGACGAAGAAGAACCAAGTGTTCAGATGGGATGATAAGTGTGAGCAAGCTTTCGTAATCCTAAAAGAGCGACTAATAAGTGCTCCTGTTTTGACTATTCCAAGTGGGAATGATGAGATGGTGGTTTACACCGATGCATGTGGTACTGGACTTGGAGCAGTGCTGATGCAGAAGGATAAAGTTGTTGCGTATGCTAGTCGACAACTGAAGCCGCATGAAAGGAATTATCCGACACATGATTTGGAGTTAGCAGCGATTGTATTTGCTTTGAAGATGTGGAGACATTATCTTTTGGGAGTTCGATTCGAGTTGTTTACGGATCATAAGTCGTTGAAGTATCTGTTTTCCCAAAAGGATTTGAATCTTCGACAGCAACGATGGCTAGAGTTTTTAGCATCGTATGATTTTGGTATAGCTTATACTCTGGGAAAAGGTAACGCAGTAGCTGATGCGTTGAGTCGAAGACATGCAGGATTGGGAGCCATGTTTTCGGAATGGAAGAGTCTCGAGTATTTAGCTGGATTTGACTTCAGGCCTAGATGTGAATTGGAACCTGAAATGTTGGCAAACTTATCGATAAGACCTACTCTTGTGGAAAGGATTGGCGAGAGCCAAAAACGAGACGATAAGCTTGTCAAGATTATCCGTGATTTGGAATCTGGATTGGAACTAGAGAAGGATAAAGGATTCGAGGTCGATCGAGAAGGTTGGCTTCGAAAGCAAGGACGACTAGTTGTTCCCGATGTGGATGGATTGAGAAATGAAGTCCTTAGGGAAAGTCATCACTCGAAGTTGACGATTCATCCGGGTGGAAATAAGATGTATCGGGATATGAAGAGAACCTATTATTGGGAAGGTATGAAGAAGGATGTTGGAAATTTTATTTCCAAGTGTATAAATTGCCAGTTGGTTAAGGCAGAGCAGAAGAAGCCAAGTGGATTGCTTCATCCATTAGAAGTTCCTATATGGAAGTGGGAACAAATATCGATGGATTTTATCGATGGTCTACCTAGAACAAGAGCAGGAAATGAAGCGATTTGGGTCATAGTAGATCAGTTGACCAAGAGTGCAAGATTCATTCCTGTTCGATCGACTAGGACTGCATCGAAGTTGGCTGAGTTGTATGTTAAGTGGATAGTTCGATTCCATGGTATTCCGAAGAGTATAGTGAGCGATCGAGACCCATTGTTCACTAGTGGATTTTGGAAGAGCTTCCAGGAAGTTTTGGGAACCGAGTTGTGTTTGAGTACAGCTTATTATCCCCAAACAGATGGTCAGACTGAGAGGGTCAACCGAGTTTTGGAAGATCTTCTCAGAGCTTGTGTTTTGGACTTCGGAGGATCATGGGAAGATCACCTTCATTTGGTGGAATTTGCATATAATAACAGTTATCAGTCAAGTATTGGCATGGCACCATATGAAGCACTGTATGGAAGACCGTGTAACTCTCCGACATGTTGGTTGGAAACTGGAGAAAAACTGATACTTGGGCCAGAGATGATTCGACAGACTACGGATTGCATAGAGATCATTCGGCGACGAATGAAGGCAGCCCAAGATCGTCAGAAAAGTTATGCTGATAAGCGTCGTAAGGATTTGGAATTCGACGTAGGAGATGTGGTTTTTGTGAAGATTTCTCCTCTGAAGAATGTTATTAGATTCGGGAAGAAAGGGAAGTTGACTCCGAGATTTGTTGGACCATTTCCGATCATCGAGCGAATTGGAAAGCTCGCTTATAGATTGGAGTTACCGGAAAAGATGGCGGGTGTGCATAATGTTTTTCATGTATCTTATCTACGGAAGTATGTGCACGACTCGAATACAGTGGTTTCTGCTGATAGCTGTGAAGATTTGGAGGTTGATCCAGTTGTTAGAAGACCTCGTAAGCCGCTTCGTATTGTAGAAACCGACATGAAACAGCTTAGGAGGAAGACGATTACGTTGCTCAAGGTACAATGGAGTGATGATGTTAACGACTGTACATGGGAGGAGGAAGAGAGGATGAAGGCAGCTCATCCTGAACTCTTCGAGGTATGGCCCTAAGGTGTCGTGACATCTCATGAATTTGTAACTTGTTCTAATCTTAGAATTCTGCATGCTAGGCTAGAATTTGGATGCATGGTTTGTTGATTGCTATGGATAGTAGGCATGCAGAATAGTTTTGGTTGCTCTTGTTTGCTTGGAATTTCGGGGGCGAAATTCCTAAGGGGGAGAGAATGTAACAACCCGTATTTTACGTGTCGATGATATCGTAGAATTATTAGGTCGTTGGTATTGTTTATGTCGTCCAAAGCTTAAGTCGTCCGGAGTTAGCTCGTGAGCGATTTAGTAGGGTAGAACGACCTAGGAGTTAGGTCGTGTAAAAGTTATGTCGTGTGAAAGATAGGTCGGGTGGAGCGACCTATAGAGGTAACGACCTAAGTATATTGAGCGACCTATAGGATTGGGCCGACCTAGGCGAGTTAACGACCTAAGAGCTATCGGGTTAGGGGTCCCAACGACCTAGTAGTGAGCGACCTAAAGCAGAGTGTTGCGTAGAGTTAGGTCAAGTGTAGCGACCTAAGAAGGGTAGCGACCTAAGGAGGCTAGTTACGATTGGTTAGGTCGTAAACGACCTAAGTTAGAATGCTGTGTTTGTTAGGTCGCAGGAATGATAGGTCGCGTGAGTGATAGATCGTGGGGTTGCTTAACCCAGTTAGGTCGATCGGTCGCATGGATCGTTAGGTCGCGTGAGTACACCAGTTAGGTCGGGGAAGTGGCTAGGTTGTTAGGTCGTGATGTTTTAGGTCGTGGATGACCTAATAGTGAGCGACCTAAAACCGAGCGACCTAAAAACTGCCTATAAATACACGGCCATTTCCTCACTTTTTGGCACCGGATTTTGAAGCGACGAAGTGCTGCCATTTTGAGAGCTCGACTACAACATTTCTTCACTTCTTTTCTCTACTCTAATCTTGTGCTAACATCCATCCAAGATCGAAGATCAAGATCGAAGATCCAAGAGCCAAAGTTGAAGATCTTCATCCAACAAAGTGAGATTTCATCGTTTCAAGCGGGATTTCGACAAATCAAGCTTGAATCCTTGCTGTCCAGATCTGAAGTTGATAGTCTTTGAAGTGTTTGGGTGATTCGGTGAGTGGTGGTTATCTCTCACGCGGACCCAAAGGAGTATATTGGATTGGTGGTTTGTTGAAGTGTTGTAGATAGTGATTTTATGCATATTTCTTTAGATCCAAGTGTAGATCCATTACTTATGAAGATGTTTACTTATGCAAGTTCATTCACCAAGTTGTAGAGATAAAAACCCATGATTTATATTTGTTAGATCTATGCTAAAAACCCATGATTCATGTATGTTAGACTTATGCTCACTTATTTACGAAATTGCCATTTTCGTTACAAATGCCTATTTAGATCTTGATTGACTACTTATTTGTTTGGATTAATGTTTGCCTTATTTGATTGTTGTGAATGAGTTATCTAGTTGATAGATTTGGACAAGTATGGTCAAAGATGATTCAAAAGCTACGAAAGAGGCTCTTGAATGGTGAAAGTTGCTTAAGGCATATGTAGTGGATGTTGACGCTCATATGTATGGATTGGATGATGTTGAGATGGAATTTTGCCATGATGTGATGAGGCAAACCATGATGTTAAGATAAGCCTTTGCTATGATGAAGATGAGACGAGGCATGAGGTGATGTAACCTTGGTATAATCAAGAAGGATTGCTCCAAGCATGTTGATAACTTGAAGGGTAGTTCAAGTTGATTGATAATGGATGGCTCAAGAGGTAGTTTGGGCTAGGATGAGAATAGTCGTCAAGGAGGATGACTAGAAGGCTTGGATTTCATCGTTGTTGAAGGTTCTAGCAGACTCAAAGCAAGAGTACAAGGGTTGCCCTAAAGACTACAGGTAGGTGGTCTGGACACCCTAAAGACTACAGGTCGGTGGTCGAGTACTCTGGGTAGTTGCGAAAATTCCTAGGCACGGGTCATGATGACGTGTGGAGTTATGTCTAGAACCGGGGTTACCATTAGCCCTTGATAGATGGCTCAGGAAGGAGTCGGTCATTCAATTAACGGTGATTTCGAAGCAACGTTAACAGTGATAGCCAGAGTCATGGATGTTTGGACGTTTGGTTTTATCATCATTCGGTCTCAAGAGCGGTGTTTTCTGGGTGCTTATCTGATCTTGGTTTAGGCCTTGAGGGTTTGTATTTGGAAAACATTTACCTTGACTCGAGTGATTATTGCTTTACTTTAATTGCCTGCTATGTTATGCTTGCTTCTCCTTAATGTGTGTCTGGGAGCTATCACTGTAGAAAGAGGTGGAGTGGGATGGGTTGGTTCCTATTCCTTTTATCCCTTATACTCTTTTGGTATGTTTGATAGTTGATTTACTGCTCACTAAGACTTTGTCTGACTCAAGGTTTTATGTCTCCTCTTATTACCTTGGGCTGTTCATCCATGTTGGGATGGGCAGACTAGGTAGCAGGTGACAGGTGCTGTTCATGGAAGTTTACGCTGATGACAACGAAGACGAGCAGGAGGCTTTTGCATATTATTTCTTATTATATGTACTGGATATTCCGCTGATTGTTGATTACTCTGAGTGCTATGTAGTGAGGCTTCTTGTATTCATGATTCAGACCTTGTATAAAGCTATTATGATTAGATGATGATATTCTGTTCTATGGGAGCTTCACTATATTATATTTCTCTATTGTATTTTATCCATGCGCTGTGAGTTTTACGATAGAGTCTGCGATGTTTTTACCTTACCCTGACAATCGTCCATGGCTGCCTGGCACACTTTCAGCGCACTATTTCCTTATTCGGTGCAGGAGTCATGGGCGGTCGTCACATAATTGAATGAAGTTATAAACATGGGCCAATAGGTTCTTAGTGATCCCATGGAAATTATGAGACCGGACAGATAGTCCATAGGCTTTGAACAAGTTATTAATCAACCCATGAAAACTAATAGGTTAATAGTGACAATAGGAACTATAACTGAGAAAGGTAGTCAAATGAATGGGGATGGGAAATCCAGGATATTTTGTTTGTTTGCATATCATCAGGATATTTTAATTTGCTATGTTTTTAACCATTGTGGATGCAGGAGCACAATATATGGTTAATATGAACTTTTAGGTAAGATATTAGTAAGGGAAAAATCCATTTCACTAAGCGATGTGGTCTCACTAGATATTTAAATGGTTCAAGATGGTAGGTTATTATTCCTACTAGGCTTTATGTCTGACTTAAAGTTTATGTTTTTCTCTTAAACTCTCGGGTGCTCAATTGATTTTAGGTAGTTTGAGAGTTGAGGTTTCCAAGTTCTCCTTTAGACGAATAAGCTTCTAGAGACGTACAAGTGGCAAGCTAGCTAAAATGACTTCTTTTATATTTGATTCCACTGTGTTTTGATGTAAAGGCAATGTTGTTTAGTTGCCTATGTTTAGACACTGATCATCCAAGGAGGCATCTTCATATGTCGCTCTTAGAGTAGTTTGTAATTATTATATTTTCTCTGGGCTTGGTTCTTGAATTTGGGATTATGTAATGAATTTGAAGTATGATTGAAATATAATGAGAAATCCGATTAATGGTTTTAATTTGTTTTCATATCCATGTGTTTCTATTATATCAATGTATCTAACATTACTGCATTTGGTCACATAGAATTAATAACTATGGATGACTGCAGTATCCGTAGCCGCTAGTCTTGGGCCTCCAGGTGGGGGATGATACATGTTGGTATCAGAGCATTGCTTTATGAAAAATTAAAAGAAATTTCAAACTTAAAATGATTTTTTCGAAACATAATCCAACGAATTAGAAAATAAGATCGAAGTTTGGGTTAACTCTATAATAACATACTTAATATATAAGTATATGTGTATATATATATATATATATATATATATATATAAGTGCATACTTTCCTCTCTCTTTGACCGTTTTTCTGTATCTTACTAAGGCTTGTATGCAGATTTATCAGAAAGGAAGATATGGAGGTGGGAAGTGGAAGAGGATATCTTGGTGGAGGAAGCACCACAAAAATGGAAATGCTCAACCTAATAGGAGAAATCAAGATCGATAGGAAAATGCTAATCAAAATGAAGATGCCAACGTAGGTGCTAGAAATCCTTCAGAAGACATGGGGATGATGTATTAGTTCTTCGTCAATCTAGTGCAAGTAGGAGCTGCCGTGGGAGTAGCTGGACGTAATGCTGGGGATGTTGGAGGAGCTAATCCCGTGGACCCAGTTGGCAACAACTATGATAAGTTGAGCAAAGATTATTCCATTCTTGGTGGGAAGCCGTTTTTGGGAATGGAGGATGCTATGGAAGTGGAGAATGGCTTTTTTCTTTGTGAAGGAATCTTCATTGACTTGGGGTTGAATGATGAATAGAAAAGGAGACTTGCTTCTAGATAGTTGCAGGGAGCAGTGCTTCATGAGTGGAACAATTTTACTAGTGGAGTTCCCGAGGAAGAGTTGACTTGGATGGAATTTTGGAGGATATTTCAGTAGAAGTTTTTGTCTGAAGTTGCTAAGTCAGCATTGTTGAGGAAATTCATGGATTTGGTGCAAGGTAAGATGTTGGTTATTGAGTATGCCATGAAGTTGGATGAGTTATCCAGATATGGACATGCTACCATTGACACCGTCATCAAGAGGAACGAGAAGTTTATTCGAGGATTGAGACCCAAAATTGCTAGGGAGACGCTACCACATCTTCGTGATCCTTATAATGTTGTTGTGGAAATGGAAATCCGACATGAGGAGATGCTTGCTACTTATGGGAAGGAGAAACAGGTTGAAACCCAGAGTTCTCTTGGCAAGAAGAGGAATTTCTTCAAGAAGAAGGGAACCCAGAAGGGAGAAACTGCCAAGAAGGTAAAGGCTAATCTAGTTTGCTTTAAGTGCAATAAGAAGGGTCATTATGCTTTTGAATGCCGAACTAGAAACAGGAATAAGGCCATAGACAAGAAGGGTGTGAAGTGCTTTAACTACGACCAGTTTGGGCATTATAATAATCAGTGTCCAGAACCAGTCGGGGCAAATAGGGGAAAATCTTAGCTGTTGGACCATCGTCTGCTAGGCACTCTGTTTCTGAGATAGGAGAGACCATGATGGAAGGTACACTTTTGATTCGAAGTTCACCAATTAGGATACTATTTGATACCAGTGCATCACATTCATTTATATCTAAGTATTTGGTTGGTAGGTTATGTTTAGAACCCACATACCTTGTACTTCCTTTAGGGTTGCCAATCCAAGTGGAGGGTATGCAACTCTGGGAATGAGATGTGACCAGTTATAACTTGATTTATTAGTCATAAGTCTACATGCAGTCTATATGTTTTCGATTTCATAGATTTCGGAATCATTTTGGATACAGATTGGTTAGGTAAATATAAGTCTATGACATTTTGCCAGGATAGGGAAATATCGCTGAAACACCCAGATAGTCATAACCGAGTTATATTCTCTATGACAATTCTGACCGAAGTGCTTGTGCTTTGTTGAGTGCAATGGAAGTAGAAGAAGTGCTAAGTCAGGTTCAAGTAGCAAGAGAATTTGCAGATATTTTTGAGCCGGTATAGGATTACCACCAAAACGAGCCTTTGATTTTCAGATGGGTCTTGTGCCAGGAGCTGAACTTTTAAGTAGACAACCTAGCAAGATGACTTAGACTGAAATGAAGGAATTGAAGGTGCAGCTAGTGGATCTAGAAGGGATAAATTTTATTAGACTAATCAATTAGCGTTGGGGTACGGCCGCGATATTCGTGAAGAAATCGGATGGGTGTTAAGGCTGTGCATCGACTATCGCAAGTTGAATGAGAAGACGATTAAGAATAAGTTATCCTTTGTCGAGAATCGATGATCTATTTTTTCAGTTGTATGGAGCTAGAATATTTTACCAATTGGATTTGGCGAATGGGTTCCATCGCTAAGAGTGGCAAATGATGGTATTCCGTTGACAGCATTTCGGACTAGTTATGGATCGTACGTGGTTTGTAATGGCTCGATGTACAGCAGGTCACTCGTTGAAGAGTGAGGAACGAACAAATATTGAGTCATCAATTTATTTTCAACCATTCTACAGGCCATTCGAGTTTACGAATGCACCATCTTTCTTCGTGGATTTGATGAACCGAGTTTTCCAAGAGTATTTTGATAGGTTCGTATTGGTTTATGTATATGACATTTTAGTATACTCTAAAAATGAAAGAAAGCATGAAGGTCATCTTAGAGTAGTGTTTGAAACGCTAAGGCAACATCAGTTGAAAGTGAAGTTTTCCAAGTGTCAATTCTAAAAAAAAGAGGTTAAGTTTCTTGGTCACGTGGTTTCAGAGAAGGGTTTATCAATCGATCCAGATAAGATCGAAGCTATTCATAATTGAAAGAGGCAGAAGACAGTGACTGAGATTAGAAGTTTTCTTGGACTTGCTGGCTATTCCGGAGATTCCTTAAGGATTTCTCGCAAATAGCAGCGGCTTTGAATAAGTTAACTAGGAAAGACATGAAGTTTACTTGGTCTGAAAAATGTGAGGAAGCATTTCTTAAGTTAAAGCATTTGTTGAGCAACGCGCCTATGTTAGTGGTTCCAGACGGAAACCAAGGGTTGATGGTGTATACCGATGCATGCGGAATTGGATTAAGAGCTGTGTTGATGCAGAAGGGTAAAGTCATTGCCTATGCTTCACGATAGCTTAGACAGCATAAGGTGAGATATCCTACTCATGATTTGGAGTTGGCTACGCTGATCTTTGCATTAAAGATATAGAGATATTATCTCTTAGGGGAGAGATTTGAGTTGTACACAGATCATAAGTCCTTAAGATATTTATTCTCTCAGAAGGATTTGAATATGAGACAATAGAGGTGGCTGGACTTTTTAGCAACTTAAGATTTTAGTATAGAGTATACACCTGGAAAAGGGAATAAAGTAGCAGATGCTCTTAACAGAAAATATCAGAATGTGGTGTTAGAGATGTTGGAAGAATGGAAAGGTTTGGAAGCTTTGACTACTTGTATTGTGTAGTTAAGATTGACTGCTAGTTCTTGTCAGAGCACCACCATGTTATCCTGATTAGAAGTTCGACGAGTACTGATTGAAATAATTGCTTCTAAGTAGAAATAGGATCCATTATTAGCCGAGAAGATTAGAGGCTTGAGGTTGGGTCAGAGATCGATGATCTAAAGGATTTTAGTCTTGACCAAAGGGGATGGTTAAGAAAGAAGGTACGATTATGTGTTACGGATGTTGGGGACTTAAGGAAAGAAGTTCTTAGGGAATGTCAATGACCTAAATTCACAATTCATCCTAGAGGGACCAAGATGTATCAGACATGAAGATGAGCTTCTATTGGGATGGTATGAAAAGGAGTTGGCTTATGAGTTAGGAAGTGTGTGAACTATCAACAAGTGAAGGCCGAACATCAGAAGCCGAATGGATTGCTTCAACCTTTGGAGATACCAGTTTTCAAATGGGATTCGATATCCATGGATTTTATAGACAAGTTACCAAGGTCGAATAGAGGAAATAAAAGTATGTGGGTCATAATGGACAGGTGGACCAAGAGTGCCCATTTCATTCCAGTTAAGTCAATCAGGATGGCACCTGTTTTAGCTAAGTTGTTCATGAAGAACATAGTTATATTGCATGGAATTCCTAGTAGTATAGTCGGTGGTAGAGACGCTTTGTTTACTAGTGAATTCTGAAAAAGTCTAAAGGAGGTGTTTGGTACCAAGCTCAAGATGAGTACAATGTATCACCCTTAGATGGATGAGCAGGTAGAGAGAGTCAATAAGGTACTCGAAGATTTGTTAAGTGCTTATGTGTTAGACTTTGTTGGATCTTGGGAAGATCACCTACACTTAGTTGAATTTTCCTATAATGACAGTTATTAGACTAGTATATGGATGGCGCCTTTTGAGGCTTTGTATGGAAGTCCATGCAAATCACCAGCATCTTGGTTGGAGGCTAGAGGCAGATTAGTCTTAGGTCCAGATCTGGTGAGGAGGCGACAAAAAAGATTGAGTTAATCCGAGAAAGGATGAAAGAAGCTCAGTCTAGATAGAAGAGTTACGTAGATAAGAGGTGTAAAGATTTAGAATTCTCGGTTGGAGATAGAGTTTTTGTTAAGTTATCACTGATGAAGGGTGTGGTACGATTCGAAAAGTCAAGGAAACTGGAACCAAGATATGTTGGTTTGTTCCTAATTATAGAAAGGATCGAAAAGCTTGCATACAGAGTTGAGTTGCCGAGAAGTATGGTAGGTTTCCATAATGTGTTTCATGTGTCTCATCTTCACAAGTATGTGCATGATCCAGAGACTACTATTCCACCAATAGGGTTGGAAGATTTGATAGTAGAACCGAATTTGACTTTTGTTAGACAACCAATTCGGGTTGTAGTGAGAGATGAGAAAAGGTTAAGAAATAAGACAGTCAAGTTGATGAAAGTTCAGTGGAGCGACAACGAGAAGGACTGTACATGGGAGATAGAAGTTAGGATTAGAGATACTTATCTTGATCTACTATGAGGCTATGTTCTATATTTGCATTGTATAGATTGTTGCTAGTAAGATAGGCTAGTATGGTAGATAGGAGTTGTTATAGATGATTGTTATGTTTAGTATTTAGTCCTTACTGAATTTCAAGAATGAAATTCTTTAATAAGGGGACCTATAACACCCCTAATTTTGAATAACATTATTCAAAAGATTTATTAGATAAATTAAATATAATAATGCAAAAATTAGAGTGATAAGGGGATTGAGATTTGAAATTTTGTTAGAGGATGTGCTTAACTAAATAAAATTTTAAAAGAACGAGTTTATGGGAATGGTTTTATAAGAGAACTAATAAGAGAATAAGGCAAGGGTATTGTGGGGAATAGCCGTCCACCATAACCCTTAACCCCTAAAGCCTTATTCCCATTTTCATTTCATAAGTTCATAACTTTAAAACGTAACCCAAGGAGCTCAAGCCGGCCATAACCTAGGGGATAAAAGGATTAAAAATTAAGTAAAAGCTACGGAATTAAGCAAGGAGAATTAAGCAAGATCAAATCTAAAGTTCATTATCCAAAGCAAGGTGAATAATAATAATCAAAACCATCTCATTTTCGTTTTTAAAGAACATTTGATTTCCGGTTTTAAGTTCAAAATCTTTATGATGATTTAATCATGATATGCTTGGATTACATGATATGTTAGATTCAAACAAGTATGTTTGATAAATGTTTTATTCGATTTTAAGGCCAAAATTGTATACATTGGGTTTCGAATGCCATAAGGAATCAATATGTTATGTAAAACATTATTGTCGAGATGGGTTTAAATTTTCATAATTATCCAAGCTATGGAAAATTTATTATGAATTTTTGAAGGAAGAAATAAATAATTGGGTTTAAAAATTTATTTCAGTTATTATATAAAGGATTTTGGATCTGAAATTTACATATGTTAGGTAACATACTAAAAGTGTATTTGATAATTTTTTGGGATTGTTCCTAAGTGATTTACTATGGAAACTAAATTAATTAAGTTGGAGGACTTAAATGTTTTAATTATTTTGTTAAAGGGAAGGGCTTCTTTGTAAATTATTTTAAATTAATTTTGGATGAATTCGGTAGTGTTTTAGAAAATATTTTGGTAAAATGTATGGAAACCAATTGTATTTTTACAAATAGGCAAGTTAGTTGAAAAAGATTACTTAAAAGTGTAGCAAAAAGTTTTGTACGGATTTAATGTTTCGCCACTTTCATTTCCCACCGTTCGACCCCATATTTTTGCCCTGACCAAGTCAAAACCAATACATAAGGTATCAATGTTTTGTACGTAGTGGATTGGAGAAAGGTAGAAGGTAAAGAGTCGAAACCATGCTTTCGAAGGGGTCGAGGCCATTTTAAATTGCTTTCGAATGTCTTTGTTCTGCTTTCAAAAGAGATGCCACTTGCCTAGCTTTTAATGGATGCTTTCGAAAGGGCTGAATTACTTTTGTATAACTTTTGAAGAAGTTGCCACCTTTTTGTTTAAAGGGTGGCTTTCAAATGAGTTGTCGTATATTATGTTTGAAAGAGAAGCTTTCGAAAGGGTAACTTTGAACCAAGTTGAAGCCTTACTGCGGTCTTCATACCTTTCAAATAGGTTGAAAGTTTTCAATGAGTTAGAAAGGCAAGCTTTTGTTTTATAAATATAAAAGCCGCTCCCCAATGTTTTCGTAAGGCTCCAATAGCCATTTAAACTAAAGGTTACAAAGGCAATGGCTTCGAAAGGTGTTTCGAAGCTATCCTTCCATTTGTTTTACTTAAAAGGTAAGCTTTTGAAAGGATGGTTCTGAAGCCATCTGTTTTCCTCAAACACTTTTACTTGAAGATGAATGGTTTTGAAAGGGGTACTTTCGTTTATATTCACTTTGACCCAAGAGTTATGTTTAAGGTGAACCCAATGGTTTTGAAAGAGGTACTTTCAAATGGTTTTGAAGCTATGCTTCTATGAGTTGGAAAAATATGCTTTATTACTTTTGAAATGAATATTTTGATGGTTTCGAAAGGAAGGATTTGATGCTTTCGAAAGAGATATTTTAAGTGTTTCGTAAGGCATACGTTTAAGTGTTTTGAAAAGAAGGTTTGAATTCTTTTGAAAGATATATTCGAATGGTTTTGAAAGTAAAGGTCTAAGGTTTTGAAAGCCTTAGTTTTCAAAACGAAGAACCCAATCTCATTTTTAAAGGAAAACCCATGGCAATGTAAAAGAGCTTTGAAATGGCGTTTGACTTTGGAGTTTTTGAAGAAGCTTTCCTCGATAAAATAATAGAATAAATGGATTAACCATGTTTCATGTGAAAATGATTTCAAGGATATTAAACCATAAATGTTGGTATTGTTATATTATAGTATTTGCTTCTTCTATAAACATATTCATTGTATAATGGACCCATAACTATTTTTGGAGAGAAAGGACCGAATAACCAGCTAGGTTGACCCAGTAGTGAATATAAATTGAGTTAACTCCTATATGAGTAGAATTGCATCTAGGAGGTCAGGTAGACCAGAACATAGGATGCTCAAAGACTGATAAAGAAGTTGTTAGTTTAGACAGGTTCATAGTAAAACCAAGAAAATTATGTTTGTAAAGAGTTATTTGCAGGGGCCAATAGGTTCATAGTGATCTCATGAAAACTATATCTGGATAAAGTTATTGATAGAAGTCAATAAGTTCATAGTCAACCCATGAAAACTATGATATAAGAGAAATTATTGGAGATACCAATAGGTTCAGGGAGAATCCATGAAATAATTGATGAAGTTATTGGTAAAGGCCAATAGGTCCTTAGTGATCCTAAAGAAACTATGAGACCGGACAAATAGTCCATAAGCTTTGAACAGGTTATTAGTCAGCCCATGAAAACTAATAGGTTAATAACGACCCAAGAAACTATAATTGAGAAAGATAGTCAAGTGAATGGGAATGGGAAATCCAGAATATTTTGTTTGTTTTCCTATAATCGTGATATTTTAAATTGCTACGTTTTTAACCATTTTGGATGCAGGAATATAGTATATGGTTATTATTAATTTTTGGAAACGATATTAGTGGGGGGAAAACCCATTCGGCTAAGCGTCGTGATCTCACTAGATATCTAAATGGTTCGAGATGGAATATTATTATTCGTACCAGGCTTTATGTCTGACTCGAAGTTTATGTTTTCCCTTTAAACTCTCGGGTGCTTAGTTGATTATGAGTAGTTTGAGAGTTACGGTTTTTAGGTTCTCCTTTAGACGAATAAGCTTCGGAAGACGTGCAGGAGGCAAGATAGCTAATAGGAGTTCTTTTATATTTGATTCCTCTATCTTTTAATGTAAAGGCAAAGTTGTTTAATTGCCTAGCTTTAGACTCTAATCATCCAAGAGGGCATCTTCATATGTCGCCCTTGGAGTAGTTTGTATTAATTATATTTTCTCTGAACGTGGTTTTCGAATTTAGGATTATATAATGAATTGGAAATATGATTGAAATGGAATGAGAAATTAGTTTAATGGTTTTATAGTTTTTTCATATCCATGTGTTTTCGTTATATCAATGTATTTAACATTACCGCATCTGGTCATCAAATATTAATCACTATGGATGATTGCAGCATCCGTAGCCATTAGTTTTAGGCCTTCAGGCGGGGGATTTTACAGAATGGGTATGCTATTATGTTTCAATTATTTACTCCGTCAATCAGCTTTCTTCGATGGTGATAAAATGTTTTGTCGTGTGAAACAATTCGGAGTATGTCTCTCAACTTCTAGTGAGCTCTAAGTTCTGTTATGAACTATATCACAACATTGTTATCACATAACAATGTTTTGAGATTCTTAACATTTGGAATCAGCTCATCTATAAATTTGTGCACTTATAAATTTATGTACATTGCCTTTATTGCGGAGCCATTCTAGGTGAGGTAATTAGCCCTTTTCATTGAATTGGCTATGGTCTTTTGTTTGGAAAATTTCCAAGTAAAAGATTCATAACTTGAATTTATTGCCAACATATTATACTCAATATCACTTATGAAGTTTAAGTCCGAACACTCCATCATAAGGAATTTGTTGTTTATGTAAACAATTCTCGGGTATTTCTTAAATGCACGAGAACATTTCAAACTATCATTTAGTGATATTAATTTGGATTTGATATTTTCTTCATGTATCAAATACATAAACAAAACATGATATTGTAGACAATGTAACATGTATGATAATTCTTATTGCTAATGCGTAAGGAATCCGTCGTACACGTTCCTTATTAAACATTTTAGTAACATGTCCTTGCATACCATTTTGGGGCATTCCCTATATCTTTTATACTTACTATAGACATACATTTACAATCCAACGTTGAGTATAAAAACAACTAAGGCTGATTTTAACACAAATACATCGTTAAAATTAATAATGTGTTGTTTACTTATATAGTTTAGAAATACCAATGTACCTTTTGACCTTCTTACTTATGAGCACACGCTTTCTCTACATTTTGATTCATAATTAAACTATTTGATATTTTCATCAAAATGTTTGTTCAATTTTAACGCTTATAAAATGATACTTTCTATCACTCCTTGAATCATATCCAAAATCCCACAAACTCAATATCACTACCACTGACTTCAATACTCTGATTGTTATATGAAAACAGTCTAGTTTAAATCTATTTAGAACTTTATATTTCAACATATATATACCAAAACCTAAAGTCATACAATAATTTTGTGAGTAAATCCGAATTATCTTGAGTATGTTGAATAATGATTCTATTACGTTAATTTCAATAACTGAAATTTACGAGGTTATTCTTATCAACGTTGCTCATTAAATTCCAACTGCATTTGTTTCTTAAAGACACAATCGCGGTAGATGGATCACATCCCTTCAATTACGACTGCCAAAATCATATTTTGATAACGTACTTGGAATCCCTTTGGATTTGTGCATCACACCATATCATGAAGTCAATATTTTTAATGGTTTAACCGACAACTGGGGATTAACTATTCTCGACACTGATAAGAAACTCATAGTTTCTTTTTATTATGCAAGAATACTTATTAGACATTCTAATGCGATGTATTCATTTAGGTTGGGTTAATTTCATTTCGTCCCAGATAATTACTTATAGCTTTTGATAATATCCAATTCCATTTTACCACCAATTTCTCAAAGAAATTCCTTCATATTGAAGTTGGTATTTCTTGAAACAATAATTATTTCTCAGTGCAACAAAATAGGTATTCATAAACACTTAATGAACTACCTTTTATATAAAAGTGATTTAGTTTTTAGACTACAAAACCTATGTTCAAAACATAAATATTTCATCTAATGATAGTCTTTTCCAAACTCCTTTTGGGGAGATTCATACAAGATCCCTTACAAATAGTTATTATGTGTAGACTTTCAACTCACACATCCTACCTACTCCTTGACCTCGGATATGTTGGGGTTTCTTATAAACTCATATCTTGTATGTTTTATAAATAATTATTTAGATGAAATAATATTAACCTAGTGTACTACTCTTAAGTACATAACCTTATAGAAAGAAATTAATTCAAATTCACTCATAAATAGTCGTACTTTGTCCAACAAAGATCGATTACTCCTTATCGATACATCTTATGTACTACAGGGATGAGTAACTTTGGAGATTGAATCTTTCTTCATTTTTAGAAACGTTCGAAACCTTTTTGTAACGATTCGCTAATTTATCAATTTGATAAATTATATTTATTTTTAAAATATTCTAATATAAGGTTTTATAACACGAGCTATGACTTATTTGGAGGAAAACATATCATCTTCTTTCAATCTTGTAAATAGAGAGTAGGGGCAACCTTTTGCCCTACCTCAATCGACTAAACTTCTAGTTCAGGTTCAGGAGCCCCCATAATTGGCTCCAACTCAAGATCTTCAACCAAAATAACATATGGCTAAAATGGTGTATCTAGGACACCAGATGGAAGAAATGAAAGATCTTTTGAACAAAGTGTTATCTCACTAATCGCCAATGAAAGCTACCACTGCAGGGGAAGAAGTTGAGTCTCCAAAAAGAAATGTAAAAACAAATGCAGGTGTTGTCAAAGGTAAAGCTCACATTTCTCTATCAAGACAAAAGGAGGGCCTTCCACCGAAGGAAAATTATCAGGGAAGATTTCATGCGAAAGACAAAGTCTGTTCCACGAGTTCAACTTTAAACGGCTACCAGCCTAGTCAATGAGACTGCGTGAATAATGAAGCCTATCTTAAGGATGTGGCGGAAAAGGCTGTGAAAGACCTGCTAAATGCTAAGTCCGAAAGAACTGAAGACGAAAGAGTGAACAAGAATGAAAGTGTTGCACCCTTTGTCGTTGAAATTATGTCAGCTCTAATACTATCTCATGTGAAGGTGCCCCCCATGAAATATCATAGGACAACCGACCCAGATAACCATCTGATGAAGTTTGATAGCCAGGTGGATTTATATAACACTTTTGGCACTGTGAGGTGTCGACTTTTTCCGGTCACGTTACAAGGGGCCGCAGCTAAATGGTACCGAAAATATCATGATAATACGATATATTCTTGGAAGTAGTTCTCATACAAATTCTCTGCTCAATTCTACATATGTAAAGATCCTTCTATTGATTATACCATGCTTGCTAACATCAGGAAAAATCACGGAGAGTCCTTAGGGGATTATCTAAAGAGATTCAATATAGAAGCATTAAAGGCCAAAGGCATGCATGACAGATTTAAACTTATCGCTATCTACTCAGGATTCATAGTTAGTTCTCCTTTCTGGAAGGAGTCGTTCATTCATGGATGTCGGGATCTTCAAGATTTCTATTTTCAAGCCGACAACGTATGAATGGACGAATTATATTTCTGAATAAAGAAATTTGGTTATAAGAAGGGCAGTGGTAGATTTGTCCTAGAGAGAATTACCAAGATAGCTAGGTGGGAGGATACTAATACAAACGTGGTGGAATTAAATCGACCAATCTCCTACATCTATGAATGACCCAGGATAAGGTCAACTTCCCCACTTCATTTAAGGCCTAAAATTATCCGGAGCAGAAAAAAGGAGGCAAATACGATGCCTACCACAAAGCTAATGGCCACAAAACTAATGAGTGCAAGGTTCTGGCTGGGATAATTCAAAAGTTGATTTGAGAGGGGTAGTTGAAAGAATTCATGAAGAACCCACAACAAACTCTCCCGACAAACACTGATGCAAAGAAGCCTGTAGGAAATGCCGTAAATGTAATCGAGGAAGATGTCCCGCTAAGCTTAAGTCCACCCCAAAATAGGATTGATGTCATATATGGAGGACTACATCCAGATGGTAGAAGTCAAAGTGCCTAAAGCAAATACATTCGAGAAGCTAAAAAGGGTATATTCTCTATGCAGGAAGAGTCGCCATTTAAAAGTCCAAAACACAACATCAATATGCATACACTGGTGATTAACCCATAGATGCTAAGAAGGGGGATTCATCATTCCCATAATGATCCTTTAATGATCACGGCCCAAATAGGATCTTCGATGGTCGTGAAAATCCTGGTTGACACGGGAAGCACTGTAAATGTGATATTTCGCCATGCATTTGATTAAATGAGGATTTCGAAAGATAGACTTGAACCTAGTCCTGAGCAAATCTTTGGCTTTAATAATAAGGGGACAAATCCACTTGGGCAAGTGAAGCTTTTCGTCCAACTGGGACTTTCCCCATACTCCCGAGTCTTTGAAACGACCTTCGTAATCATATATCAACCATCAATGACGCCTTCTTTGGACGACCGATGGTAGATGAGGTGGATGCATTTCTCTCACCGAATATCTAATGCTTAAATTCCTCACTAAAAGCGGCTGGGAAACTATCAGAGGCAAATAATTCGCATCTCGAGAAATGTACTTTGCAATCCTAAAACAATACAACATGGAGTTTACTTGTTACTTTGATTCTTCTATTACTCTACAGCCTTCGAAAGATAGGTTTCTACATCCATCATTTGAAGCGAAGAATAAATATGATAAAACTAATAAACGTATTACTACAAGGTGTTTTACAGTTTATGAAAAAAGAAAAGTGGCAGATTCCAACTCAATCGAAGAACGTGAAATCGTAACAGAATTAGCTTGTCAAGGAGAGGTGAAAGAGTTAAGCCAGTTGAAGAAACTGAAGAGGTTCTACTAAATTCTGCCGATTCCACCAAAATAGTCAGAGTGGGAAAGGGTCTTGAGGAACCTCTAAAGTCGAGATTGACAGGATTCTTAAAAGACAATAAGGATGTTTTGCTTGGACCCACCCTGACATGGTTGGAATTATTCTCACGGTTATGAACCATGCCCTAAATGTCAATCGAGACATTCCCCCAGTTCAGCAAAAGAAAAGGCGGTTCGATAAGGTTAGGATCGACGCCCTGAAGGAAGAAGTCAAAACGTTGCTACAAAATGGGTTTATCTGGGAAGTCCGATATCCCAAATGGTGGGAAAATCCGGTTTTGGTAAGGAAATCCAATGGAAAGTGGCAGAATTTTATGGACTATACAGATTTTGATAAAGCTTGTCCAAAATATTGTTACCCGTTGCCAAGGATAGACTAGTTGGTCGACTCTACCAGTGGACATAAGCTGCTCTCCCTAATGGATGCATATTTTGGGTACAATCAGATTCCTATGTTTAAACCTGATGAGGAATATACTAGTTTCATTACAGACGAAGTAACCTATTGTCATAAGGTAATGCCATTCAGATTGAAGAATGCAGGAGAAACTTATCAACGGTTGGTTAACCGAATGTTCAAAGAACAAATTGGGAGGAATAAGGAAGTTTATATCGACGACATATTGGTGAAATCTCAAGAGGTGGAATATCACCTTCAAGACCTGAATTAAAAGTTAAAGTGCTCTGCAAGTATCTAATGAAGCTCAACCCCCAAAAATGCAACTTTGGAGTCCACTTCGAGAAATTTCTTGGATATATCATGAGTGCACAAGCGATTGACGCTAGCCTAGAATAGATTGAAGCCATTAAGAATATGGCAGAATCGAGGACAAATAAAGATGTTGTGTGTTGAATGGAAAAGTGGCGGCATTAGGTAGGTTAATATCAAAAGCCACTGGTAAGTGCATACCGTTCTTTGAAGTGATCATGAAAAAGAAGAACTTAGAATGGGACGAAGATTGTAAAAAGGCATTTCAAGTACTAAACTTCACTTGGAAAAGCCACCTATCTTATCTAGCCTCGAAGAGGGAGAAGATCTATTCTTATATATGACAATTTCTGAATGCAATGAGCTCGGTATTGATTAGAAATAGCAAGGGATTGTAACTACCAGTTTACTACGTAAGCAGAAGATTAAAGGATGTTGAGATTCGATACCCAGTTATCGAAAAGCTAGCATACTATTTAATTCTAACAGCTTGAAAATTAAGGCCCTATTTTCAAGCACATCAAGTAAAAATGTTGACCAACTTCCCATTGAAGCAAGTCTTTGGTAAGCCGAAACTTATGAAAGGTTAATTAAGTGGGGAATTGAACTAAGTCAGTAAGAAATAGCATATCAACTTATAATGGCAATAAAAGGTCAAGCATTAGCCAATTTCATCAATGAATGTACACGGTTCATTTCATAGCACTTCGAAAAGGAAAAAGATACAAAACCCAAGTGGCAACTATTTTTGGATGGTGCAGCAAATGAGTAAGAAGTGGAGGCAGGATATGTGATAATTACCCTAGACGGGCACAAGTTACACTATGCTATGAAGTTGGGATTCTCAACAACTAACAATGTAGCAGAGTACGAATCTATGGTTGCTGGATCAACCCTTGCTTTGCAAATTAAAATCTTGAGAATCCAGGTATTCAGCGATTCTCAATTAATGGTTAACCAGATCAAGCAGGTATATCAAACCAAGGATCCTAAACTAGGCCAGTATGTGAAGAAAGTTTTGAAGATGCTTGCACTTTTTGAAGATTTCTCCTTACCTCAAATACCAAGAGGAGAAAACTCTCAAGCAAATTCACTGGCTAAGTTGGCATGCTCAAGAGGAGCTCCTTAAACTCGAACTGTACCGGTAGGATTTCAAGCCAATCCTAACATTGAGGAAAACAGAAAAGAGAAAGATGCGGGAATACTAGTATTAACCCGATCACAGGCATTGGCATCAAAATTGGAAGAAATGGACCTAGAAATATCGAATCAAGAATCTGTAGCTCCAATAGCAGAAGAAAGTTATGAAAACACTTGGATGGCACCAATCTTAGAATATATAATCAATGGAAAATTGCCCATAGATAAAGTAGAAGCACGAAGGCTAAAATGGCAAGCTCGGAGCTTTACCGTTATGGATGGAATCCTTTACAAGAAAGGGTATGCCCTTCCCTATTTACGATGTGTAAAACCTGAAAACGGATTGAAAATAATAAGGGAAGCACATAAAGGATTTTGTGGGGATTACTCTAATGGAATAAAACTAGCCAAGAAGATAATGAGACAAGGGTTTTATTGTCACATCTAACTAACCAAGCTATGAAGTATGGCAAAAGGTGTGTGAAATGTTAGTGTTATTCCAAGATACCACGTCTCCCATCAAGTTAACTAACCCCTATTACTACCCCATGGCCATTTGACATTTGGGGTATCGAATTAATTGGACAGCTTCCAATCTCTAAAGGAGGAGCAAAATATGCTATGGTGGCAATAGATTCTTTCACAAAATGGGTTGAAGCAGAACCACTCCCGAAGATTACCTCGGGGAAAGTGTTGAAATTTGTCTTCAAAAACACCGTCATAAGATTTGGGATACCTTACAAGATAATATCCGACAATGGGACTCAATTTGAGAGTGAAGAGTTTTCACGGTTTTGCCATAAGAATGGGATAATAAAAAGCTTCTCGTCGATTGCTCATCCGAAGGCCAATAGAGTCGTCGAAGCAGCTAACAAATCAATCAAAACCATCTTGAAAAAGAGGCTAAATAAGGCAAAAGAAAATTGGGTAGAAGAGTTGCCATTAGTTCTATGGGCTTATAGAACTTCAAATAGAACTGCAACGGGTCATACCTCATACTCTCTAACATATGGATGTGAAGCAATGCTACCTGTAGAGATTGAGGTACCTTCTCATAGAAGAATTGCCTACGGCTTTAAACCGAACCAGGAATTGAGAAAGGAATCACTCGACCTGATTCATGGATTAAGAGATGAAGCAGCCTTGAGAACGATTGATTATCAAAGGAGGCACCTTCTCATAGAAGAATTGCCTATGGCTTTAAACCAAACCAGGAATGGAGAAAGGAATCACTCGACCTGATTCATGGATTAAGAGATGAAGCAGCCTTGAGAACGGTTGATTATCAAAGGAGGATATCAAGATATTACAACTCAAAGGTAAAAGCCAGGTCATTCAGTCAAAGAGATTTAGTACTTCAAAGGGTAATGGCCAATGCTAAAAATCTATCGGATGGACCACTGGGACCTGATTGTGAAGGTCCGTTGGTAATCTTCAAAGAAATTCCTTCAAGAGCCTACAAGCTATGCTACCCTAATGGGAATATGGTGCCAAGAACATGGAACGTGGAACATTTGAGACTATATTTTCCAACTATGAATGAATAAAGTGTTTCCAAGAACACCTCTACTACGATCAAGTAAAGAAAATGTAACGACCCGCCGCCCTGACCGCCTCTAGTCGGTAATTAAACCAACTAGAAACGTTCAAAATGACGGATTGTTATTTAGTTTATAACATTTAAACAGAATCAGCTACAGAATCACAGAATAGTAATCATATTTTATAAACAAACTTTCCTTTTATACACAAATATCAGAGTTATACAATAAATTACATTTGAATTTATACAGCGGAAACAATTTATATTTTTAAAGTACAAGAAAAATTTGCTGAAAACTTAAATGAAGTGCTTTCCCCTCTCTCTCTAACTTCGCTGCGAGAAAACTCCAAGCTGCAAAAATACTCGGTCTGACCCGAGCGTTAATTGCAAAACACAAAAACACTCGAGTCAGGATTAATCTTTATTCAAGTAAATAAATTTGAAATGAACTGAAATAAATGGTTACAGAGATGGTGAAACAAATGAATCGGTCTAATCTATTATGGACTTTACATTAACAATTTCAATTTTTTAAATTCTGTCAAACGTGTGTGGCTGTAGTACACACGTATGTTTACACACATGTGCACTGCCTTGCCGACACGTATGCAAGTGCAATCACAAAGACCACAAAGATACAATAACAAGCCAGAACAGAAACAACACAGCAGGTCAAAGGCAGAGAGCACAAGTACAGGCCGCAATGCACAACAATTTCAGCAGCCCCAAATACAACTACAAGCACAAGGCATACCAACAACCATAGAATCAACATGTATGCACAACAACCCAGCTACACAAGTAGTGCAGACCACAAGGCTGAGGTAATAGAACCCAAATACAAACCCAAGTGCTCAGTGCAGACTACACAATCAGTGCCACAACTCAATGCCAACAATATGGACTGGACAGTGCCAATTTGAACAAGTATACATGTATCAGAGGGAACTGGGAACTGTGTGCACAGGGAAAACACTACACAGTTCAAATGGAATGCAAACATGTATCAGAGGATATGTACAGTAATAGGCAGTGACCAACACAAGTGACGGTGTCAATTTGAACGAGTATACATGTATCTGAGGGAACTGGCTACAAAATTTTAAGTAAGACCAACAACAAGTTGGACTGCAACAGTCAATATGCAGACCATACCAGCAAAGAACCATAAATACAAGTAGAGAGCAAGCTACAAAATACATATGCAACATCACTACAGACTGCAACATGCACAGAGAAGTGAATGGACATGCAAACTGCCACAAACCAAAGTGCATGAACACAGGGAAGACTTAAATGAAGACTGAATACATCAGGCATGCAAAATGGAATGGATATGAAGACTGAACATATCAAAGCTTTGGAAATACAAGGTGTTCAAAATGAACACAGCAAGCTTCAGTTACAAAACTTAAGTGAAACAAGTAATGCAACAGTAGCAAGTACAACATGACAGTATAAAAGTATCACAAGTTCAAGTGCAGATGGAACAAACAAGTTTCATTTGAAACCTAAGTTTTAAACAGAGGCTAGATTAAGTGGTTTTGAGTTTAAATCAAAACTTTAGAGAAACTGAAGTTATAGACATAGAGTATTCTGGAAATAACAACACAAAAGAACCTGGAAAAGCATACAGTGATTTCCAAAGCAAAGAAAAAAAAAAAAATACAAATCAAACAGAGCTTCAGTTTTCAACTCAGTTCAAAGCAAAATGTTAATCTGGAAATCAATTCAAGTAGTAATGCACTCTCAGGAAAACAGTTTTCAAAAGAAGAAAATGGAGTGCAAGGCAAAAATGAATTTTGTTTCAAACAGCAGTTCATCCTGGAGACAAAATCCAGTAAGAATTCTTTTCAAATCATTAGTTATAAACAGAAGATTTAATCAGAGGATTTCCTACATTTGTTTTGCTTGAATAAGATTTTTTTTAAACTTAAATTAATGTTTAAACAAGCATATCATGTTCAAACCTTAAATCCTAACAAGGAACTGATCAGAAGATTTGAATTCTTCTTCTATTCTTACTCTCTGTAGTTTAAAACAGAGAAGAGCAATCCAAGTAAATACAGGCACAAGTCATTTAATTCATACACACAGATCATATACTTATATATACTCATGCAAGCATCAATTATATCAGAAATTTGTCAAGCAAAATATAACTAACCACTTAAGTTATAATTAAAATGTTCATTCACCTAGCAGTTTAAAACAGAGAAGCTACTTGATGCTTACTAACATTTTAATAAATTATTTTACACCATCACAACCTACTTCCATTTGAGCATCCCATGCTAAAGATAATCAGATAAATGGATTTACTTTTTCCCCTTTTTAACATATTATTCATATGTGCACATTTTCAAACAGAGAGACATTTTGATATTTCATTCACATGCAAACAAATTTTAAACATGTATACTTAGTTCAATCACATGCAAAAATGGGAATGCAGACAGGAACAACATGGATGAAGTACTAACAGTACATACAAAATGGAGATGAAGACTTGAATACCCAGGAAAACAATGACCAGACCAAATTGCAACAGCATGGATACAACTTGACATGGAAACTGAAACATATCAGATAATGCAAATTGAAACAGAAGTTTCGAGTCAAATATGAAGACCACAAGTGAAGTGAATCAACTGTAATGCAACACATACCAGGATGCAAACAATAATGACATGAAGAGTAGAACAATCAGGAGAGCAGAGACCAGACCCAAGTGCAACAGACAAGCATGCAGCTGTAAGCATGCAACTCAGATCATGTACAAGGGCAGTGAGGCACAATGTAATAAATAAATGAAACTGAACAGTGGACAAAAGAACATAAACATCATCAAGCATAGCTTATCTTAACTACAACAGCAGTATACACAAAGCAATTACAAATGGTCCAGTTTAAACATGAATTCATAGGAAATGCATCAAATTTTAAAGTGGTTTATAATTATAGATTTTAAACAGAGGCTTGTAAAATAGGAACAGATATTAATTTGTTTGGGTTGAATTAAATCTGTGACTTAAGAACAGACTCAATGTTTTCATATATGCAAACATACATATCAATGTATGCATATACATTCAAAACTGCAGGCATAATAAAGAACCATATTCATAACACACCTCAAGTACCAGTCCAAAACCAAAGTATATAAATAGATTCAAGTGTATTTGTCCACATTTAAGGGTTTGAGGCAGAGACAAAGATCAGAGAATTGTTGATGCTTATCTAAAGTTTAAGGCTGTTATGAATATAACTAGAACAAGTGTGTCTACAGGCATGCATTCATATGACTACACCTAAATACAGGCATGCAGCAATATTCATCAACAAATCAACCAAATTTTCTTTCCATCACACATCAATAACAACTCAAAGCAAGTCAAGTTTTCCGATAGCATCTGTGCTCATCAGTTTAAAACAAAGTATCAAGTAGCATCTGTTCTTATCAATAAAAAAAAAATTAATTTTAAAAAAAAGCATCAGTTGTTATCAGTTTAAAACAAATCACAAATATAACATCTGTTATTATTAGTTTAAAAGCAAATATCAATTAGCATTTGTTCTTATCAATTTAATCACAATTTCAAATAGCACCTGTTCTTATCAGTTTTTAAAAAAATAAAATTAGGTAGAATCTGTTCTTACAGTAAAAAAAAACGGGGTAGCATCTGTTCTTTTCAGTTTTAAATTTCAAAAGCATCTGTTCTCAACAGTTTTAAAATTCAAGCAAATCGAGCAAATGACAGCAACTAGCAACCAAAAATCCAACATGCAGTCACAAATCTGAGCATATCAGCTTTAAAATTAAATTAGCCGAGCCAAAGATAACAAAATCACCCCACAAACATAGCATGCAACCAAGAAATTCACTTCAAACAAATTCAAAAACTTGCATGAAGATTATCGTGAGTTAGAAAAACTCACCTAAAAAAACGAAGCAGCCGTGGCGAGCACGAAGAAAGCGTCGATCGATTTGCAACAGAAGCTGTCGCCTTTGAATTTCCCCGAGCCCTAATTTTTCAGATCGAAGGACGAAGAAACGCAGCCACCATTTTTTTTCGTTTGTGAGCTAGGTTTTTTTTTTCGACTGAATGAAAATGAAATGGGGGCGGGTTGAAGAATAAGGGTAGCGGGTTTCTTTTTTCTAACTTATGTTTTTTTTTTTTCCTCTTCACTTTATTTATCTTTCATTTTTAAAATTCAATAAATTTTAAATTTACAAACTCCAAGCTCAAATTTTAAATTCAAATATGCTCCTCATATTAAACATGAAAAATTCAAATAACTTTGCAGTTTTCAAGTCAAAATTTAAATTCAATCATTAATTTATATAAGTAAAAATCCTTAAACCCAAATTATTTTTCTTAAGTCATCAGTTTGAATTTAAATACAAATTCGATATTCAATTCCCGAATTTCAAAGCCAAATTCAAAAATTTTGTTCCACTTTAATAGATTAAATTCTAAAATTTAATCGCCAATTTATTCTGATAATTTAAAATTCAAGTCAATTATCATTCAAATATTTAAAATTAATCAAATATTTACAATTTGAAATTATTCAAAATTCAGGGCCGTTACAATCTCCCCTCCTTAAAAGAATTTCGTCCCGAAATTACAAGTAAGGAGAAATGATTGTTAAAATTTCACCGCTATTTATATTTTACACAATTCAATCAAGTTCAACACTTATTTAAAATAAATAAGTATAAGATTCATTCTATTTGTTTTATCTCATTAGCTTTGTTTATTAACTCATTTGTTCATCATTTTCTACAATCAAGACACAAAAATCTTTACTAAAATTTTCAACTTACAAAACCCAAATTTTAAATTTGAAAACACTTTATATTAGAGATTTACATATTATAACTTTTCCAAAGCTGTGGACTTTCAAAATCTTTCAAAAATTCTCTTCTTTAATTCATTAGGTTGGAATTATGCGAATTCTAATTCTAGATAATTGATTTTCTATTAAAGTTCGAAAATACTTGCTAACTCGAAATTTGACAAGTCCATTGTCGTTCTCAAAGACGTTAGGCATACGCTGGCCAGGCGCAAGTCTAACAATCTCAAAGTACTAAATGTACTTGCTTCAATTCCCAGTGAAAATACTTAAAAATTCTTTTAAAAATGGATATGGAAAGCACATTCCCCCATGGATCACAGTTTACTCGGCGGTTCCGCTACTATCCCAGTAGAGTCGCTTGTAACTGTGGATATCTCATCCCTTGAATTTCGCCATGGTTGTTGCCAAAGATCGCGGTTCACACGGCGGTTACGCTACTATCCCAATAGAATCGCTCGTGACCGTAGGCATCTCGCCCCTCGAATTACGCTTTGGTTTGTAGATTGCAGTTTACACAGCGGTTACGCCACTATCCCAGTGGAATCGCTTGTAACTGTAGGCATCACGCCCCTCAAATTACGCTACCACCCGAGTGTAACTAGATCGCGGTATACTCGACGGTTACGCCACTATCCCAGTGGAATCGCTTGTAACCATAGGCATCTCGCCCCTCGAATTACGCTAGCACACTATACCAGTCCAAAAGGACATTCCAACTAATGGAAATACAAAAGGTCATCCAACTAATGGAAATATAAATGGTCATCCAACTAATGGAAATATAAATGGTCATCCAACTAATGGAAATACTACGTAGCTACGATTTTTAAATGGATACTCATCTCGAGTTCCATCACCATCACACAGTCACACAGTATAAATGGAAGGTACCTTTCCATATCCTCAATTTTGGAAAACATAATATTATACATACATACATAATATTTCACTTCACACTTAGTACAACCCATGTACTTAAATAAGTTTTCCACAACAATTACTTTTCCAAACTAATTGGTTTTCGAATTTATCGTATTCACACATATACGTTATGAAAACCACAACATTTCATACCCATAACAAATAGAGGATTCACAATTTTCCATTTCACTAACCATTTAAAATTTTCCTCTAAGTCGATTTGGAATTTTAAGGTTATATCAAACCTAATACACATTCACAATCCAATTTATTATCGACTTCACACACTCGATTTGGATTTCACGTTACATCGTCAATCCTCAACACATAATTGATGTCTATCGATATATAACCTCTGAGCTCGTACGTCTCAGAGAAGGGTGTTAAGCTAAGAGAATAAATTCTCCGCCACCGCAGATATATATTTAATAGAGATCAATTGATATGTCGTCAATTCACAATGTTAGACATACAATCCAAATCATCCATTTAAAATTCAAAGTTCAACTTACATTGTTTTTGTGTGTCAAAGTTAAACTCAATTTAACTCAAAATTCAATCACTTTGAAAATTTCCAAATTGAACTAATTGTTCAAATTTCCCAAAAATAATATCTTTACAAGATATAAAAATTTTCACACTTAGCCATTTGAAACAAATTCAAATCATTTTGCACCTTTTAATCTTTGAAAACAAATTTCAAAGCAATTTCCTTAAATGGAAACATTTCCAAATATTTATCCATTTTAAACTTCAAATGGTTCACTTAAATTAATCAAATAAATCCTTACCGATTTATTTTAAACTTACGTTCCAAATCCGTAAATTTATTTCCACATTTCAAAAATAAATCAATATTTATTTTTAACAAATTCCCCTTTTTTTTTATAAATTCCATAGTGAATTTACATTTCCAAAGTATCTATGAATATACGATTTTCAAATCGATTTCACAAATTCATTTTCAATTTATTTTCAAAAGATAAAATTTCAAACATTCACTTCTCACTTTATCTCTAAAAGATATAATTTCAAACCTTTCATTTCATATTGGAAAATATTTCCATACTTATTCAATAATAAGTAATTTACAAATCAATTTATTTTCAATACTTAGAAAATATTCAATATACTTAAACCAAAATCAAGTATATATTTCATTCTTAAAAGAAATCATTCTTTTAAACACATTTAAAAAAACTTAAAATGGATTTACTTCATTTCATAATATTATTTTCCCAAAAATATTCTCATTTAACTTTTCCAACTTCGACTTAACTCATAGTTTTAAGCTGATTTCAAACTTTCCAATATTAAGTTTTCCACTTAACTTAATTCTCTGCCCGTTCAAATTCAAATTCATTATTGAATCTATTAAACCTATTATGTATTTACATGTTGACAAACATCAGATTTGAAATCTAAATCTCATTTGATCTTTGCATTTTCTTTCTATTTCAAAAATAATCAACTAATTCTTTAGTAAACCACTCATCGACTTGATTCCATTAGATTTATATCTCCATATTAACTATTTTAGACATTAGTTTAAACTTGGAATATAAGCTTTCACATCAAAACTGGTTTTATTCATACAGTTAAGTTGACAAATAGATTTCCTTCCCAAAATGCTACTTTACTAGAATACTTCTTTTCCATACAAAACCATCCATAGCTTAATACTTTTATACTACATACATAGAAGATTTTGGATTACAAAAGATAGTATTACAAAATACATTGATTCCTTCAAATACATTAATTGGTTTAAGATTCAGAATTATTAAGGCTATCGATTTCCGGTCTGGTAGTCCGCATCCATGCTAAACTTCCCTCTTCGGTTTGCACTATTTCGGGTTGAATTGAAGGAGTATTAACACATTCAAAGTCAACATGTCCCCAATTCTTACAGTTTCCGCAAAGATATGAGATGTCCCCATCCTTATCTATCATCCTTACACTTTTTGCTGTAGCTGATCGGGCTATAGCTTGCTTTCCATGCTGCCTTTCAGTACAGCATCTAGCTATATGTCCAGTCTGGTGACAATGATAGCAGATTGTCGATCTATCGACTGGTAAACCGAGTGCACTCTTCTTCTTTTTCACTTCAGGGCAATGACTAAGAAAATGCCCTTCCCCCTTACACTTAAAACACACAATCTCAGGACGAGCGAACCGGTCATCCACATTCCTTTTCTTTCGCTTCTCTCTGCACGTAACGGCATAATGTCCTTTCTTATGACATCGATAACAGATAACATCATCATAGGGACCAGGTCCTTGCCTTTCATTGATTTTCCTTTCGATTTCCGCATGTGATACTTCTGCTTCTCTACGGGCAATTGCTCTTTGTTCACGGCGTGCTGCCTTTTGCGCTTCGGTTTTCGCCATTATAATCAACAAGATGTTTTCGAAGTTTCCTATCAATATTTGCAATCCTTATTAGCGGAGGTTGGATTATTCAATCATTCTCCCTAAAACATATCTGTTTTATTCAATAATATATTCATTGTCTAAAATCGTGAATATGCTTTGTCAACCAATTTTATCATTTCTACAACTTATTATTTATTTTTAAAGGATTACCCACTGTCCAAAATCGTGGATATATCTCCCTTAATAAGTTACAACAATTTACTTATCAAAATAAGTCATTTGCAGATTTTATAAACATCTTTAGAAATTACATTTCTATTTATAAACTTTGTTTTATAATCTCCTTTACTAATTTGATTCAATTCAATTCATATAACTTAGTTATATACCCAAAATCCATATTATAAGTTAAATACTTATAATCCATTTATTTACTAAATCGTTCTTCACCACATTTGAAATCAATTTTCAAAAGAATTCAAAATTAAATTTCCAAGTTATAGTTCAATAATCCATTTGATTATAATCAAATTGACATATCATTTTATTTTCCAATTACTACTTTGAAGATATTCAAAATATTTGATTTAAACCAATTTAAACCAATTCATTAATTCAATTAACTCATATTTTCAGTTTCCATAAATCTCAACAATTTGATAATGAGTTTCCGAACGATCGAAACTCAAGTCTAACGAGACCTCACCGAATATAAACTATCGCAAACCTAAATTTAGAGAGGGGAATCTTCAAAAATAATTCTAATTTTCAAAATACCTTTTATTTTAAAGAAAACAATCTTAAACTTCTTTAGATTTGAAAACACTTTCTTTAAAGTGATTCTAGTAACTATTCATATTAAACGCCATAAACTAAGCTTTGTGTAAACCAAAGCTCCGATACCACTTTTGTAACGACCCGCCGCCCTGACCGCCTCTAGTCGGTAATTAAACCAACTAGAAACGTTCAAAATGACGGATTGTTATTTAGTTTATAACATTTAAACAGAATCAGCTACAGAATCACAGAATAGTAATCATATTTTATAAACAAACTTTCCTTTTATACACAAATATCAGAGTTATACAATAAATTACATTTGAATTTATACAGCGGAAACAATTTATATTTTTAAAGTACAAGAAAAATTTGCTGAAAACTTAAATGAAGTGCTTTCCCCTCTCTCTCTAACTTCGCTGCGAGAAAACTCCAAGCTGCAAAAATACTCGGTCTGACCCGAGCGTTAATTGCAAAACACAAAAACACTCGAGTCAGGATTAATCTTTATTCAAGTAAATAAATTTGAAATGAACTGAAATAAATGGTTACAGAGATGGTGAAACAAATGAATCGGTCTAATCTATTATGGACTTTACATTAACAATTTCAATTTTTTAAATTCTGTCAAACGTGTGTGGCTGTAGTACACACGTATGTTTACACACATGTGCACTGCCTTGCCGACACGTATGCAAGTGCAATCACAAAGACCACAAAGATACAATAACAAGCCAGAACAGAAACAACATAGCAGGTCAAAGGCAGAGAGCACAAGTACAGGCCGCAATGCACAACAATTTCAGCAGCCCCAAATACAACTACAAGCACAAGGCATACCAACAACCATAGAATCAACATGTATGCACAACAACCCAGCTACACAAGTAGTGCAGACCACAAGGCTGAGGTAATAGAACCCAAATACAAACCCAAGTGCTCAGTGCAGACTACACAATCAGTGCCACAACTCAATGCCAACAATATGGACTGGACAGTGCCAATTTGAACAAGTATACATGTATCAGAGGGAACTGGGAACTGTGTGCACAGGGAAAACACTACACAGTTCAAATGGAATGCAAACATGTATCAGAGGATATGTACAGTAATAGGCAGTGACCAACACAAGTGACGGTGTCAATTTGAACGAGTATACATGTATCTGAGGGAACTGGCTACAAAATTTTAAGTAAGACCAACAACAAGTTGGACTGCAACAGTCAATATGCAGACCATACCAGCAAAGAACCATAAATACAAGTAGAGAGCAAGCTACAAAATACATATGCAACATCACTACAGACTGCAACATGCACAGAGAAGTGAATGGACATGCAAACTGCCACAAACCAAAGTGCATGAACACAGGGAAGACTTAAATGAAGACTGAATACATCAGGCATGCAAAATGGAATGGATATGAAGACTGAACATATCAAAGCTTTGGAAATACAAGGTGTTCAAAATGAACACATCAAGCTTCAGTTACAAAACTTAAGTGAAACAAGTAATGCAACAGTAGCAAGTACAACATGACAGTATAAAAGTATCACAAGTTCAAGTGCAGATGGAACAAACAAGTTTCATTTGAAACCTAAGTTTTAAACAGAGGCTAGATTAAGTGGTTTTGAGTTTAAATCAAAACTTTAGAGAAACTGAAGTTATAGACATAGAGTATTCTGGAAATAACAACACAAAAGAACCTGGAAAAGCATACAGTGATTTCCAAAGCAAAGAAAAAAAAAAAATATATACAAATCAAACAGAGCTTCAGTTTTCAACTCAGTTCAAAGCAAAATGTTAATCTGGAAATCAATTCAAGTAGTAATGCACTCTCAGGAAAACAGTTTTCAAAAGAAGAAAATGGAGTGCAAGGCAAAAATGAATTTTGTTTCAAACAGCAGTTCATCCTGGAGACAAAATCCAGTAAGAATTCTTTTCAAATCATTAGTTATAAACAGAAGATTTAATCAGAGGATTTCCTACATTTGTTTTGCTTGAATAAGATTTTTTTTGAACTTAAATTAATGTTTAAACAAGCATATCATGTTCAAACCTTAAATCCTAACAAGGAACTGCTCAGAAGATTTGAATTCTTCTTCTATTCTTACTCTCTGTAGTTTAAAACAGAGAAGAGCAATCCAAGTAAATACAGGCACAAGTCATTTAATTCATACACACAGATCATATACTTATATATACTCATGCAAGCATCAATTATATCAGAAATTTGTCAAGCAAAATATAACTAACCACTTAAGTTATAATTAAAATGTTCATTCACCTAGCAGTTTAAAACAGAGAAGCTACTTGATGCTTACTAACATTTTAATAAATTGTTTTACACCATCACAACCTACTTCCATTTGAGCATCCCATGCTAAAGATAATCAGATAAATGGATTTACTTTTTCCCCTTTTTAACATATTATTCATATGTGCACATTTTCAAACAGAGAGACATTTTGATATTTCATTCACATGCAAACAAATTTTAAACATGTATACTTAGTTCAATCACATGCAAAAATGGGAATGCAGACAGGAACAACATGGATGAAGTACTAACAGTACATACAAAATGGAGATGAAGACTTGAATACCCAGGAAAACAATGACCAGACCAAAGTGCAACAGCATGGATACAACTTGACATGGAAACTGAAACATATCAGATAATGCAAATTGAAACAGAAGTTTCGAGTCAAATATGAAGACCACAAGTGAAGTGAATCAACTGTAATGCAACACATACCAGGATGCAAACAATAATGACATGAAGAGTAGAACAATCAGGAGAGCAGAGACCAGACCCAAGTGCAACAGACAAGCATGCAGCTGTAAGCATGCAACTCAGATCATGTACAAGGGCAGTGAGGCACAATGTAATAAATAAATGAAACTGAACAGTGGACAAAAGAACATAAACATCATCAAGCATAGCTTATCTTAACTACAACAGCAGTATACACAAAGCAATTACAAATGGTCCAGTTTAAACATGAATTCATAGGAAATGCATCAAATTTTAAAGTGGTTTATAATTATAGATTTTAAACAGAGGCTTGTAAAATAGGAACAGATATTAATTTGTTTGGGTTGAATTAAATCTGTGACTTAAGAACAGACTCAATGTTTTCATATATGCAAACATACATATCAATGTATGCATATACATTCAAAACTGCAGGCATAATAAAGAACCATATTCATAACACACCTCAAGTACCAGTCCAAAACCAAAGTATATAAATAGATTCAAGTGTATTTGTCCACATTTAAGGGTTTGAGGCAGAGACAAAGATCAGAGAATTGTTGATGCTTATCTAAAGTTTAAGGCTGTTATGAATATAACTAGAACAAGTGTGTCTACAGGCATGCATTCATATGACTACACCTAAATACAGGCATGCAGCAATATTCATCAACAAATCAACCAAATTTTCTTTCCATCACACATCAATAACAACTCAAAGCAAGTCAAGTTTTCCGATAGCATCTGTGCTCATCAGTTTAAAACAAAGTATCAAGTAGCATCTGTTCTTATCAATAAAAAAAAAAATTAATTTTAAAAAAAAGCATCAGTTGTTATCAGTTTAAAACAAATCACAAATATAACATCTGTTATTATTAGTTTAAAAGCAAATATCAATTAGCATTTGTTCTTATCAATTTAATCACAATTTCAAATAGCACCTGTTCTTATCAGTTTTTAAAAAAATAAAATTAGGTAGAATCTGTTCTTACAGTAAAAAAAAACGGGGTAGCATCTGTTCTTTTCAGTTTTAAATTTCAAAAGCATCTGTTCTCAACAGTTTTAAAATTCAAGCAAATCGAGCAAATGACAGCAACTAGCAACCAAAAATCCAACATGCAGTCACAAATCTGAGCATATCAGCTTTAAAATTAAATTAGCCGAGCCAAAGATAACAAAATCACCCCACAAACATAGCATGCAACCAAGAAATTCACTTCAAACAAATTCAAAAACTTGCATGAAGATTATCGTGAGTTAGAAAAACTCACCTAAAAAAACGAAGCAGCCGTGGCGAGCACGAAGAAAGCGTCGATCGATTTGCAACAGAAGCTGTCGCCTTTGAATTTCCCCGAGCCCTAATTTTTCAGATCGAAGGACGAAGAAACGCAGCCACCATTTTTTTTCGTTTGTGAGCTAGGTTTTTTTTTTCGACTGAATGAAAATGAAATGGGGGCGGGTTGAAGAATAAGGGTAGCGGGTTTCTTTTTTCTAACTTATGTTTTTTTTTTCCTCTTCACTTTATTTATCTTTCATTTTTAAAATTCAATAAATTTTAAATTTACAAACTCCAAGCTCAAATTTTAAATTCAAATATGCTCCTCATATTAAACATGAAAAATTCAAATAACTTTGCAGTTTTCAAGTCAAAATTTAAATTCAATCATTAATTTATATAAGTAAAAATCCTTAAACCCAAATTATTTTTCTTAAGTCATCAGTTTGAATTTAAATACAAATTCGATATTCAATTCCCGAATTTCAAAGCCAAATTCAAAAATTTTGTTCCACTTTAATAGATTAAATTCTAAAATTTAATCGCCAATTTATTCTGATAATTTAAAATTCAAGTCAATTATCATTCAAATATTTAAAATTAATCAAATATTTACAATTTGAAATTATTCAAAATTCAGGGCCGTTACAGAAAATCTACATGGTCGGGAGTAAAATTCTCCTTAAAAATTGGACTATCTAAGATGGTAGGCTACCAATAATGGTAGAAAGCCATTGGCCATGCCAAGAAGGCCAGGTCAAGGCACCTCCAAGAGGGAGGGAGAAAGCCTTTATCCATGCCAAAACCAGAAATGGCTAGGTTAAAGCAGCACAAGACCTTATCCACGTCACGCTATGCCAGGATAAAGAACCTCCTGTAGGGAAGACGGGTAATCCCTTGGTCTCGAAATGCTATGGCCTGGACAAGGTTCCAAACAAGCCCTTAACTGCGTCACGCTATGACCAAGCTAAGGCTCCTCCTGAAGGGAGGTCGGGTAAGTCCTCGGCACCTGCTTCAGAAAAAGCTAGCCGAGCACAACAGAAACCCAGAAGAAATGTCCGAGGACTAAGAAAAGTCCATGCGTGAAACAAGCACTGTCAGAAATTAGCTTAGCTTGAAATAGCAACCACCAAAAAAAGTCGATACTGTCAAATATGATAAATAGCCTGAAATAGGCTCTGCTTAAATAAGCACAAAATCAAACAAAAGAGTCCCTGCCGAAATAGGCTAAAACAAATGATAAATAGACAAAAAAAACTTAGGCCCGAGAAAGCAATATCATGCAAAGCATAAACACAGCCGAAGGATGGCATATTCGACAAGAAAATCAAAGGGAAGTCACTGACTTCTTCTCGTGAACATTTGCCAAACGGGAGTTCTGGGATCTTATTGCAAGAGATAATATCCCAATCTTCTATTACTTGACACTGGAATGGGTATTCTGGTCTTTAATTATTAATTACCAGCAATGGTATTCTGGTCTTCGATCAATTATTACCAACAATGGTATTCTGGTCTTCAATTATCAATCGCCGGCGATGGCGTTCTGGTCCTCAATTATTAGTTACCAGTGATGGTATTTTGGTCTTCAATTATTAATGACCAAAATTGGTACTTTTGTCAACTATTATTATTTCTCAAAATTGGTATTCTGGACTTCTATCATTAACTATTGGAAGAGATCTTTCGGCCTTCAATTATCAATTATCGGAAATGACATTCTGGAATTCATGTTTGAAGTTGTCAGAAAATGGTGTCCCAAAAGTGGCATCCTGGACTTCAAGGGCTCCTGTTATCAACGTTAAATCGGATCTTCTTCTCATTTCATCTAATAAACAATTTATATTGCCACCGCTCAACACACTGTAATCATAATTTTGAAATCAAATTGGGGGCAATCTTCTTAAATTTTGTATCAGAATCCATTAGGGGGAAATAAAGAGAATTTTGGCTTGCGATTAACTTGGAATTTGGGGATAATCGTGATTAGACGTTAATTTACATTAACAACTGATCTCAAATGATTTATTTCTTATGTTCTATGTCCAAATCGAGAATATGCTCTGAAATTTTCAATAGATAACCCTATAAGTTTCCTTCTCCTCAATTTAAATATCGATCAAAAGAAGGGGCAATGAAACATGTGGGACAGTCCCGAATATAAGTTTCATGACATATTGACTCAGCTCTTGTTATTGCCATAAAATATTTGAATCATGCATTCCTTTTGAATGGTTTTCATAAGTGAAGTGCTAACCTAGAAGGCCCATAGTATCAAAAGAAGGGCAAACAAAGCAATCTCATCATCTGATGTCCTCGAATGGTTTCTTAACCTTCCGATGGGTTTAATGGTTAACTAAACATTCCGATCTTTTAAAAGGTTTAATATAAATGTCAAGATATGAGGATTACTTTTGGTTTCTTAAGGAAATCTAACGAAATGACAAGGATGAAGATCATTTGAACTAAATGAGCTGACCGAAGGGTTTAACTGGTTTCCTAAACCTTTGGATCATCGGAACGTTTAATAAAGCTATCAATCTTGTCACATCGCGAGGTTCAAAATGCATTGAAATCATCTGAGAGGGGCTAAGTGACTTCTTGAGCTTCTAAGTAACCTTCCGGATTATCGAAAGGTTTAGCAACATTATGGAACCCATCCATTTGAAATGCTTAAATCATCCTTAAACCTTTCTATAAGGCCGAAAGTAAGATGATTCTTTCCCCAACGAGATAAACACTTACTTAAAACCTTCCGGTATCAATCCCCTCTTGTTAGGGTTAGAATGGTGATCACAAAACCTTTTGAATTAGTCATTTCACTCAAGTAATGAAAAATCCACTCAGTTGAAAGGTTGAATTCATATGAAACAGTCCTATGAAATTCATCGGGGATGTTGACAAGAAATCTTGTTAACATTTTTGAGATTGAAGTTCACTAACCTAAAACCTTACGAAAGGTCGAAAGGTTCCGCCTCCAGTATCCAAGGAATTCAAAGGAGAAGAAAGAGTTAATGCAAGTAAAAGCCACTATTTAATGACCTTTTCGAAAGCACACCAAACCTTCCCAACAGGTTGAGAAATATACAAGACATCTTTCAACAATGCCGAAAGGTTTGTAAGGGAGATGGTGATAATGAATCGACAACAAGCAAAGAAGCAACCTCCGACAAGACCGGAAGGTTCATTGCAGCATAAGTAATGAAAAACCTTCGGCTACATCGAAAGGTTTGCACTGTGCATAAAGGGTTACCTTCCAGGTCAACCAAAGGCAGAAAGCCAAAAGGAGGGCCGCCTGCATCTATAAATAGGACCCACAGGCCCTGGTTTTAGGACCAACTTTTTTTCTCTCCCACCTCATTCTTAGAATATGAAAGGAAATGTGTTGTAACCCTAATCAAGAATGGATTTGGGGATTTGTAAAAGCTAATATTGAATAATAAAAGTGGAAGTTTCACATTTCATTAAATCTCTTATTATCTAGTTTAATTCTTCATTATATTTATTCATATTTTCAGGATTAACTCAATTAAGAGATTCAGGATGATAGAGTCAGAAGTTTAATTGATCAAGTTGTAACTTCCACCCTTAGAAGTCATCAAATTTTCTACTCCAACCTTTCGATGGAGACTACAGCTCATCTAAATTAGTAAGAGTTGTAACCCTTCGGAGTCATTGGTTTTCCGGGATCCATTCTTCAACTAAGTTGTAGGACCTTCTATATTTACAATACCAAAACCTTCCGCTACCGTTACCTGAGTGATCAGACCTTTCGGTGAAGTCTGAATTCAGGAGAATAAAGTTTAACCTGACAGTAGACATTCACATACCTTTCGAAAAATTCCAACCGATCTTCGAATAGGAAGTTAAACCTTTTGGTAAGGGTGAAAGCCCTTATATGTCATCTAAGGACTTATTGTTTATACTAGCACTAATAAGATTAATCATCCCAAACCTTTCGGAAGCACTAAAGATCAACTTGAAAGGAATAAGACCGGTAAGTAATCATATGTAACACAAAGGAAAGCTTTATATGACACCTTGAAAGATCTCTCGAAGTTAAAAGTTCTTTATCCAGAAGACAGTTTTACCAACCACACCAAAAGGTTTAGGTCGAAAATCAGCAATCATTAAATTGAAGTACCTTTCAAGGTGTTAACCATAAATTTGACATTTTTAGCGCTAGAAGGATGGCTCGAACCCCCAACCTTGTGGTTAACTGCCACATTTCCTACCTAGGCACTCCCTTAGGACTCATTAACTTCATTTTTTGAAGCAGAAAGGTTTTACTTTGGATATAAGACTAACATTCCATTTGAATACAATTAAAAGATAAGGTATGATTCAATACTCGAAGCATATGAAAGCTTTTGTAGGAAAAGATCAATTCAAGGATCACAGAACCTCTAGATGTAAGTCCTAATTATCGAATAAATTATAGCCAGCCCTTCCTTGAAGAGTAAACCCTTTGCTTTCGAGCTTTACAAGACATTAAGAGGGAAAACTGGATTTATCCTTTAGCTCATGGAAATGGAATATCAATCAGGTCAGTTCGAAACTAGCCCCAATCTTTGCTCCAGAAAAAGAAAGTTCAAGGAAGAGGATATATTTTGACAAATGAGAAGGATCATCCAGTCGTATTCCTTTGGAATTGACTTTGGAAAAGAAATGATAAAGGATTATGACAATCCTGCACATAAATGGAATAAGAATATAAGTGAAGTCAACCAATCAAGGAAAAACCATAGACGCATAGAAGAGTACATAATTAAACGACTAAGGGTAGTAGATGAGTCACCAGATGAGAATATAAAGATTACTAAGAAAATTTCCAGCTGAAATTTTAAGAGTAAGGGAAAACCCCTTGGAAGAGAATCGATTAATCATGAGAAGAAAACTCGCCTTCCAAGAGGAAGTACATAAACCATGCCAAAAAAATCAGATGTCAAAAAAATTACATTACCACTTTTTCCTACTAATGGACATGAAATAAATCAATGGTCCTGCACCTCCTAGAACAAGAAAAACTCAAGCAGTTTGTGAAGGATTGAACGTACCGAAGAATAAAGACTCTATTATCAAAATAAGAAAAGTCTACATGGTCGGGAGTGAAATTCTCCTTAAACTTTGGACTACCTAAAATGGTATGCTACCAATAATGGCAGAAAGTCTTTGGTCGCGCCAAGATGGCTAGGTCAAGGCGCCTCCTGGAGGCAGGGCATAAGCCTTTAGCCGTGCCAAAGTTAGAAATGGCCAGGTTAAAGCAGCATAAGTACATATCTGCGTCATGCTATGGCTAGGATAAGGCACCCCTTGGAGGGAGAATGGGTAATCCCTATGTTCCGCCACGCTATGGCCGGGCCAAGGTACCGACAAGCCCTTAATTGTGTCACGCTATGGCCAGGTTAAGGCGCCTCCTGGATAAAGGTCGGGAAGTCCTCGAGCCCTGCTTCAAAATATGCTAGCCGAGCGCACCAGAAACTCGGATGAAATATCTGGTGGAGTAAGAAAAGCCCATGCCTGAAATAGGCACCGTCGAAAATCGGCATCGCTTAAAATAGCAACCACCAAAAGGTCGATAATGTCTAAAATAACTAATGGTTTGGAATAGGATCTGCTTAAATAAGCACAAAAATTGGAAATTTGAGTCCCCGCCTGAAATAGGCCAAAACAAATGACAAATGGACAAAGAAAACTCGGGCCCGAGAAAGCAAAAACATGCAAGACATCATCAAAGCCTGGAGATGGCGCATCCAACAAGATAATCAGGAAGAAGTCATTGACTTCTTCCCAAAAACATCTGTCAAATTTGTTTTGCCGGTCTTTTATTACTTATTATCAAAAATGATATTTTGGTTTTCTGCTAGTTATTACCAGATTGATTCTCTGGTCTTTTATTACTTATTTCCAGAATGGTTCTTTGGTTTTCTAATACTTATTACTGAAAACGGTCTTAGGTTCTTTCATTATTAATACTAGATTAGCAAATATGGATTTTAAACCTTACATAATCTATTACCGAAGATGGTGCTCTGAGCCACTATTGCTTATTATCGAGAAGGGTATTCTGATATTTTGATGTTCTTCTACTGAAACTGGCATTCTAATCATCCCTCATTTATTATCATAGGATACCAAAAGGGAAGTCATAATGGCATGTAATAGCAAAGGATTCAGCAAGCATAAAAGTTGCGGAATGAATAATTCAAAAGTATATCAAAGGTTATATCACAGAAAAGGATCACACATCAGGTGATATTTACAAAATTTCCATAATTTATGCGAGTTATGAAGTCATTTACAAACAACAAAGTTAGGCACTAGATATATTTGCATAGCCTAAATGCATAAACGAATTACAAATCTTAAGACGCTTTAGTAAGGGTCTCTGCCACGAAAGGATTAACTACAGGGTTAATTGCTGCATGGAGAACTTCTTTAAGTTTTTTCTACTTTCTTCTAATTGTATTGTCATCATCAGTTTCCTTGATGTTTGTTTTTAAAGCACGGTTAAAGGCCCTATTTGCAGCTCTAAGGGTCTTGTTTTCCCTTTCTAACTCAGCATCATGCTTTTGAAGGAAACAAATATTATGCTCAAGCTTTTGATTCTTGGCAGCATGATCTTTAGTAGTCTGAGAATACTTGAATTTTTGTTGCTCATTAAAATACTGAGTGATTTCAAATATCACTGTCTAACATCAGTTCCCCACCACATTGTCATCCAAACCTAGGGGAGGACTAAGCATGGTGGGAAAATTTTAAGCTGCAAGATGCTTCGAATTAGTTATCTTCACAGTCGAAGAGGTTGCTTATGGAACTAGAAGTTTAATCTTTGAAATTTTATCGCCGAAAATGAATTCTAGAGAAGCACATTGTGCCTGACTATCTTTTAGTTTTAACTCCAATTTACTTATTCGTTGGATTAGCTTAGACATCTTCTCATCAAAGTCAATTATGGGATTTGACTTTACTTGTCTCTTAAGCAATGTAATCGCCTCATCTTTCTTTTTAATCTTAGCCTCAAGATATTCAATGTGATCCTTATGATTGGTGGTTATGGTCTTTTGGATAAGGTATCTTTTATGCCACTTCACGGCTTCGAGGTTGCCACCGAAACACTCGAGAAGGACTTCATCATGAATTACAATCTCACCACTCCTTGACAATTGCCTATCGCAAATGGCATTAGCACGAGAAATTAAACTTTGAGGAAGATGAGACAGAGATGGCTGAATCTCCTATTTTACATACATAGATAAAAATTAAGATAACATGACTTTATTGTTATATCGATGAATTACAACTCATGTAGCCACAAAGTTAAGAGGAACAACAAATGCTTTCATTACACCTAAAGTTGAGAGACTGCATTTCTAACTTTGCCTAAAGTATTAGCCAAAAGCATAACAGTCGAGTCAATAGGTATTGAAACCCCTTCAGGGGTAATAACTGGCGAACAATTACTATAATCCCATTTTCCGACAGGTGGACTGTCACGACAACAAATTAGCTTTGAATGAATTGTCATGATTTCTTTTAAGAGAGTTTCTTTCTCTTCATGAAGAAAGTCAAAGTGGAGATGAAGGTATTCCAAATATAATTTTTGCAATCCCGAAGAAAGCAATATCTCACTAACTTCAAAGTCTTTAAGAGTGGTGCATTTTTAGAGTAAAACTTTCTCAGGTTAACATATTGACTTAAATAGTCTCTTGGGACAACTCGACCTAACGAAATGATACACTGAAATAGCACAGCAAAAGGAAGCTAAGTATAGGGAGCATTGTAAAAATATATGTTCATAAAACGATTATCTATAACATATTAACAACTACTCATCGGCTTTATACAAAATGGACTTAAAGAAAAATTCTGAAACAAATTTATCCTTATAATACTTAAGCTTTTCGGGAGGATATCTTGTGGATTCAACCTGACTCGCGGTAAATTCCAGCAGGCTCCGAGATGCGGGTCAGAACCAAATTCATCTAAGAATCTCTTACGGAAACATCTGAGTAGACCCCGCTGAATTCGTCTAAATACGAAAAATCTATGATTGAGTGTCTATAATATATTTTATGCAAAAAATTAATTAAAATATCTCTCTTTTCCATCAGCATCCAGAGTAGATTGTTAACTCTCTATTTTCCTTCAAGAGGGCGTCGTATCGGGTATGCACTTTCTTTAGTAAAGGAGCCGCTCTCTTATATTTAAAAGATGCTAAAGCGAAAGTACTCCTGTCCAGACTATGATATTTCTGAGATAGAGGATTGTGCTCTGCTATTAATTTTTCTAACTCTCTATATAACTTGTTAATCTTCGCATGTTTTGTCTCAAGTTTTGTGCTATATGGAAACCTTGACTTCTTCTTTATCTAAGATAGATAATTTGTCAGTAATTATTATCTTCAAAGTGTAAGGTACTTAAACAAGGTAGCCCATACTTGAGAAACGAGGATAGAAACTTGAGAAACTTGTTCTTTCCACAAAGGACCATCGAAATGGATAGGAACAATTTCCTCCTTCAAAGGAGCATTTGGTCCAGGAGATTATGGAGGTATGTCTTTATGGGGCGATGGCTCCTTTTCAGGGGATTTGGTTAAGCCGCCACCATCCTCTTGAGCATCAGAATGACCTCCCTTGTCTCCATCATAGCCCTGAACTCCAGGAGGATTGTTGTGGTTACCGTCATTATCATCATTATCCCAGTTCATATGGTCGCCATCCTCTTTCTTATTGGGATATTTATTTTGGTCGTCCTCCTCCTCAAAATCAAACTCAATGTCAAATAAAGGGACATCATGATAGAGTGCTTTCTTAAAGTCAGTCTTCCCCTCTTCACTCTCCTACTCAGAGCTCTTTTCAAGTTGCTCAATTATGTATGTGACTCTCTTGTCTATAGTCGGATGAAGTGAAGGAAAACCGAGGTCAGGACATTTGTTGCGATTATCGATATAAGCAAGCAAAAGGGCATCCACATAGTAGTTCAACATCATGGGTCCCAAGCAAGAATTGACAAAATTAGAAATTTGCTTTTGGAAGTTATTAAGAGTTTGAACAGCAAGTTTAAGAGAAGCGATAGACTTTTGTAATTTATCTTCCAACAATGTGTTCTTGGAAATCAAACGAGCCTTTTCGTCCTCCAAGTCTTTTAGAGCAAGCTCCCTTGCAAATTTATCATCATGGGTGAGTCGATGAGCTTGCCTCTCTGCTTCAAGGTCAGCTTCAACCTTGGATAGGGAAACCTGAGATCGCTTGAAAGTAAGCTGATGAGCTTGTCTCTCTGCTTTAGGGTCATCTTCAGCCTTGGAAAGGGAGGCCTGGACTCGTTTTAGCTTGAAGGAAGATTCATCTCGAGAAGCTAAAAGTGAAGAAATTTGGCTTTTTAATTCAGCATTTTCCTTTTGAAGTTTGGAGGATCCAAAAGGAAGTTTGGAGGCGTACTCGATAAGAGAAACCTAGTTCCTAGAAATCAGTAACAGGAAAGAGATATGGGTTAACAATTAGAAAGATATAGTGATAATAAAATTAATTAGTTAAAAAAAACTTGCCATAAGCTGTTGCTCCACGAGAGTGTTGGTTTTCCACCAAGTTTGGATTAAAATGTGGTGGAGAAGAGGAAGTGAAGGGTTCTGACTGAAGGATAGACTTAACAACATCACCAAAATCAGATGGCAAAGAAGTAGAAGACGATGATCCTAGAAGAGTGTGAGACTTAGAAGGTCCTAAAAAGAGCAACATGCATCTGTGCCAATATAGTTGGTGAATCAAAAATTGAGATAGGCGAAATGGGAGCAGAAGAAAGAGGAACTGACCCCACATTATTTTCTGGAGCCTTAATAACCGGGCTTACTGGAGCTTTCTTTTGAGAACTGTCTTCTTCTCCCTCATCATGGTCGATAATCTTTGTCATCTTGGTTGAAGGGGCCTCACTAGGAGGCATTGTTTGCCTTCTTTTCAAGGATTTTTGGAGCTAGTAAAACACTCCATAACTTCTGAGATATCTGTTGATGAGGAAGGAGAAGAAACTTCCCTTAAAGGCACCACAACCTTGGGAGGAACTATAACGATTACCAAAAAAATGAATTAGATAAAATAAATTTGGGAATTATATGGAAAGAGGAAACCAAAATGATGAGATACCTGAAGCATTAGAACCAACTGGTGGCAATGAGGTAAAGTGATTAGCGTTACCCAGAGAATAGAAACGGCTACCCCAGGTGGTAAGCATGATGGTAGGTGGAGCACCAAGAATCTTTTGGCCAGTTGCCAATAAAGAATGCTTCCTTAAATTTGGAAGGGTCAAAAGCGACAACCTTCTCCTAAGACGTTTTGGAGATGCAGCCAATGAATTGATAATTTTCTGATCTTCATCGCTGAGTGTTTTAAAATGATCATCTGAAAAGGATTGAAGGTTAGTAAGCAAGAAACATAGGGGAAAGCAAAGATGATATTAGAATAAACTTACGAGGAGAAGCGAAGGCCCCATGGACATCAGAAAAGCACTTAACAAAAAACAATTGGTTTTCCCAATCCTTAAACTTGTTAATACCATCTAATATCAATTTCTTGTACATGTTCACCCTGTAAATATGCTTGTTGGACCTGCTTAACCTTGCCAATTTGGCCAAAGAAGTTAAAATTTTAGGACCAAGCGACGGAAGTCCAAAGTCAAGTGTTTGTATTTCAAGTGACGGGAGATAGGTATACACGTTAGGTGAAAATTGTATCGGAGCAACTCTAATGTAAGACAAGAAGGAATGCAAAAATATAGGGAATGGGATGAAACCGCCATGCCATATATGGAAGGTAGTAAATGCAAAGTACCCCGTCGGAGGGTTGTCGATAGTGTCGGTGGGGCTAGGAGAAATGGCTTCAATCCCAGTGATGGCAAACTCTTTTAAGACGGCGTCAACGTCACTTTGAGGTTCGATAAGAGAATATGCCAGGTGAAAACATTCTAATTAAAACTTTTAACCCATTATAGATTTAAGTATCTATTAAGAGAATGGAAGTAGACAAATCTCTTTAGATCAAGTAAAAATGAAAACATATGCAAGGCTAGGATAAGCTTTTGGTAATGCCGAAAGGTCTATAATATTAATGGTTGTCACTAATATCATAGAAAGAACCGATCCAAAACGTGAAACACAATTTTGAAATTTAAGGACTTCAACCCTATCAGAGGCATGTAACTGAAAGGTTTAAAACCATTAGTATTGCTGAAAGCTCTAGCTCAGAAGATCTAACCATGATGTTGCCTAACCTTCTGATCATAATGGTAAGGTAATGCCGAAACATCTTTCGGGGTCATCGAAAGATATAGAAGAAGTAAAGCTTATCTTTACATCCCCTAAACTCTATTGGAGGGACAAAGGAGTCATTTTGCATCACCCAATTATCTGCTAGTGGAGCCAGATCGTAATATCAGATTTGAGAAAATCCGTACCCGATAATAAATGCTATTTCAAATTTTTATCTAGAAACAAGGAATACGAACCTACTAGCAAAATCGTCCTCATCTAAAATTAAATTAACTTGATTTCAAAGCATAACATAACACTGCTGATTGATAAAATCTATCTCGAAAGTTAAAGATTGAATTCAAGTAATTTAGGCGTAAAATTTAAACTCTACAAAAAGGGGAGTTTTTCCGCAGCAAACACCACCAATTTGGGATCCGAAACAATGGATAAAGTTTATCCAAAACCAATTTAAGAGGAAAAAGAATTTCCAGGAAAAACCTAATTCAATTTTGAACTCGGGAAATTGAAAATCTGATTAGAAACTAGTAACGGAGAGAATGCAACTAAAACTTATAAAGTAAATTCGAAGAGTACTTTGCTGTTGTGAGTTGAGATCTGGAAAATTTTTAGGAATACCTTTACTTGTTTGCGGTGATTTTTATTTCAAGTAAGAATGGAAGAAAAAGAGGAAGCGGATTATATAGAGGAAAGTCGTCCAGATTCTTAACCATCGGATCAGACTTAAGTGGACGTCCTGGATCAACATGGGAAAATCAAGTGGTGGAGAATTTTGAAGCTTTCGGAAAAGATGACTTGGAAAGTCAAGAACATCTCTTCGAATGGGGGGCAAATGTTACACTAAAAATTAACCTTCCAGCTAGGACTAAGGACCCTAGGACAAGCATAAAAAGAAGAGCGCAGTTCAAACCTCTTAGAACTTCCAAAGGGATGCAACCTTTGAAGTTCACTAACCTAAAACCTTACGAAAGGTTAAAAGGTTCCTCCTCTAGTATCCAAGGAATTCAAAGGAGAAGAAAGAGTCAAAGCAAGTAAAAGCCACTATTTAATGACCTTTTCGAAAGCACACCAAACCTTCCAAACAGGTTGAGATATATATATATATATATATATATATATATATATATATATATATATATAAAATCTTTCAACAATGCCGAAAGGTTGTAAAGGGGACAGTGATCATGAATCGGCACTAAGCAAAGAAGCAGCTTTAAATAAGACCGAAAGGTTCATAGCAGCGTAAATAAGGAAAACCCTTCGGTTACGTCGAAAGGTTTGCACTAGGCATAAAGGGTTACCTTCTGGCACAACCGAAGGCATAAACCAAAAGGAGGGCCGCCTGCATCTATAAATAAGACCCAAAGGTCCCAGTTTTGTGATCGATTTTTTTATCTCTCACCTCATTCTTAGAATATGAAAGGAAATGTGCTACAACCTAATCGAGAATGGATTTGGGGATTTGTAAAAGCTAATATTGAATAATAAGAGGGGAAGTTTCACATTTTGTTAAAACTCTTATTATCTAGTTTAATTCTTCATTATATTTATTCATATTTTTAGGACTAACTAAATTAAGAGATTCAGGCTGATAGGGTCAGAAGTTTAATTGATCAAGTTGTGACTTCGACCTTCAGAGGTCATTAATTTTTCTACACCAACCTTCCAATGGAGACAACAGCTGATCTAAATTAATAAAAGTGGTAACCGTTCGGAGTCATTGGTTTTTGGGGCTGGATTCTTCAACAAAGTTAGTAGGTCCTTCTATATTTACACTACCAAAACCTTCTGCTTCTGTTACCTAAGTGATCAAACCTTTCGGTGAAGTTCGAATTCAAGAGAATAAAGTTTAATCTGACAGTATACATTCACATAGCTTTTGGAAAATCCCAATCAGTCTTGGAATAGGAAGTTAAACCTTTCGGTAAGGGTGAAAGCCTTTATACATCATCTAAGGACTTACTATTTAGACTACCGCTAATAGGATCAATTATCCCCAAACCTTTCGAAAGCACTAAAGATCAACTTGAATGGAATAAGACCGGTAAGTAATCATATGTAACACAAAGGAAAGCTTTATATGACACCTTGAAAGATCTTTCGAAGTCAAAAGTTCTTTATCTAGAAGACCGGTTTTACCAACCACATCGAAAGGTTTAGGTTGAAAATCTGCAATCATTGAATTGAAGTATCTTTCGGGGTGTTAACCATAATTTTGGTTAACATGTAGACTTTCAACCCGCACATCCTGCCAACTCCTTGACCTTGGATATGTTGGAGTTTCTTATAAACTTATATCTTGTATGTTTTATAAAGTACTATTTAGATGAAATAATATTAACCTAACATACTACTCTTAAGTACATAACCTTATAGAAAGAAACTGACTCAACTTCACTCACAAATTAGTCGTACTTTGTCCAACGAAATCGATTATTCCTTATCAATACATCATATGTACTACATGGAGGAGTGACTTTTGAGATTGAATCTTTATTCATTTTTGTAACGACCCACTGATTTATCAATTTGATAAATTATATTTATTTTTAAAATATTCTAATATAAGGTTTTATAACAAAAGCTATGATGTTTTGAACAATAAATAATAATGGTAATAAGTATTTACAAAAAAAATATTTCCTTTGGAAATATATCGATAAAATGGCCAAAAAACATTTTATCGATAAGCAGCACTATAATCATAAAACATCGCTCACGAAGTTGGATACATACACTTATATTTAATATATTGACTTATGATTTTAAATTAAGATTTAATGATCTAATAATTATTATAATTATTTAAATAATTGTTTTTAAATGATAATAAATAATTTATAATAGTTTTATAAAGAGATATATGATCATTTTGAAATATAAGAAAATTGATATCGCTTTATCGGTGTAATATCAATTTTTATAAATAATTGTTAATATTGATTTATATAGTTTTATAATTCAAATGTGATCATTTTAATTAATTCAAAATGATAATAAATTTATTTTCAAATTTTATTTACAAATATATATAATTTAAATTATATGTGAAAATGTGGCCGGAATCGGTTCTCGGATTGGCAACAGTTTATCGAACGAAAGTTGTTCGAAATCAATGCAACATTCTTTATATGCATGTACACATATATAACAATAATTTCTTACCGTAACATAAACATATACATGTATGCATTTACATTTAAATAATTAAATAAATATATTATAAAATATATAAGATATTCTCGCTAGCTTTACCCAAAAATATATAAGATATTTTAAGCAAGTTTCTTCCTTAAGCTTACATATGTCAACATACGCATACATGAAGTGGATGAAGTGATGGAGCACATGGTTGGGGGAGGGAAATTAACATGTATTTTGATGTGATCGGAGGGGAGTGGGCTAAGAGTAGATTGATCCATGCACATTTAGATATTTTTTCACAAATTTTTCCTATAAATACCCACCCATATACTCCGTTATTCTTCACAAATTCATTCTTTTTGGCCATTCTTGAGCTTCTTAATCCTCTCTAATGGCTTCTCCTCTTTAAGAGAGGTAGAAGGGTTAAAAATAGCGGAGTGCTTAAGCACCGGTCCGCTAATTACTCTCTTACCTATTCTTAATCTACTTCTTTATCTTCTCTTCTTTAATGGCACTTGACTGCGAGTGATGGTGCTTGGGTGGTAGAGGCCGAGAGTTTGGAGATGATGGGAGCATGGGCCATGAGCGAGGAGGTAGAATGGGTGGCCGCGCACTTTGAAAGCATGATTAAGTTGTTTAGTGATGTGTTGGTGAAGTTTAGGAATGATTTAGATGAAGTGTTGTGGTGATTTGAATGTTGGTAGAAAGTTTGGTTTGATTATGGTGAGTACTCAATATTTATTAAATAATAAATAATCTCTATAACTATTTTTAAGTATTATAATATGGCCATTTAATATCTTAATGATTTGTGTGAATGGTTGATAACTTGACTGCTTATATGATTGATTTTATGGATGTTGACATGGTTGAAAATTTGGTTATGATAAATTATGAGAAATCACAATAAAATGGTTAATTAATAGAACTGAATGCATATTATATGTGTATGGATTTTATTAAGCCTCTTAATGCTTTTGAAAATATAAAAATGGTTGAAAATGAATATTATAATAATATAATATTATGAAATGATTTAAAAGTGAAAAAGAGATTTATTATGAAAAAATATTGGTATAAATGTTTGAAATAATTTATAGATGTTTTATAAAAATATGAAACTGTTTTGGTAAAGTTTGAAAGGTAAATGAAAATTTAGTCAAAAAAAGGTGTGTCGCGTAACGACAGTTCGCGATTTCACACCATATAAGTCAAACGATTGTGTAGAAAGGAATTTAGCTCGGAATTCTTTAAGATAAGAATTTTCCAACTATTATATCCATAGTTTTCCAAAAAAGAAAGAAAATTGAGATTCTAATAATTAGATTTTGAAATATGAGCAAAACAAGTTTTTAAAAAATCCTGAATATGCAGTTCGGTATCCAAAACTGGATTTCTTCGAAAATGATGTTTTAAAATGTTTAAAATACGGTATAAATCTTATAAATCTATTAAAATATTTTGAAAGTGATTTGAGTTATAAAAATAAATTTTCAAATTATAAAAAGTCGATTTGATCAATATAGCTAAAATGAACTTTCTATAGCACTTTTCTGCAGCACTTTTCTACAGCACTTTTCCGCGGCACTTTTGAAATATACTTTTAATCTTAATAATTCTTTTTCGAATATTTTGAAAATGTTCAAATGATTAATAAAGTATTTTAAAGATAATTTTATGGATTTATGAAATGATTAAAGGTTTAATGATTTAGAGTCGATCAAATAACTTGACCGCCTTATGGTTGTCAGAGAGATAGTTTCTAGGCTTGGGTTTGGAAAACCAGTTTCCTGCTCTACCTGGCTATCCGGACTGGCCCAACTGATGGGATAGTAAATTTGATTTACTCGGATCAAAATTTCCCAAAGTATAAAGATATAATTTTTCAAACTTAAATAACTTTGTTTGAATAGAAATGATTTGGAAATGTTTCTCTAAATAAAAGGTGGAAGGATTTGGAATTATTTCAAGATTAGAAAAAGATTTTCTTAACCAAATGATTTGATAAATGAGGCTTAATGATTCCATATACTTTGAAAAAAAGAAATAAATAATTTAATGAATATATCTCTAAGAGATGTCTATGAATGAATAAAAAGATGAACTAAATTGATTGATGATTGATGATCACATATGAACTCAACATTTTTTTTAATCGATGATTGGTTTGGTGGAACCAAGGTCGGATTTGGATAACTCCTATCCAAAACCACTCCAAACCAGTGTATACGTTCGGAAGTGAAGACATGATGATGATGATTTTTGAAGATGAGGATCTTCATGATAAGGGGCTGCTTACCCCCGGTCCCTCGAGGTGAAATTTACCATCTCATATATTTATAGTGGCAGTAGTGCTCTGTTACAAAAATCTTCGATTGTAAGGACTAATCACTACTAATCATAGGGATAATTCTCGAAAAGATGTGGTAAGAGAATGCCATCGGTTTCGTTTAGTCCCAAAACGAACTTGTATGGATAAATGTCTAATATTGCATTTTTGAGATCACAAGCGTTGACTTTTACAAACATAAATCTGCTTGGTAGCGGAGAACGCAACTTCTATTAGCCTAACACCATTCTCTAAGATGTAGGAGCTCAGATTGAACGCAACTTCTATCTGCTTGGTGGTGGAGAATGTAACTTCTATTAGCTTAACACCTTCCTTAAGACGTAGGAGATAGTGTAAAGCCACTGGAGTGAACTAAGACCATTAGACATGGATTTTTCGGGTCTGAATGGTCACTATTTCCCTATCATGTTGGAAATCCAATTCTAATATGTTGCCTTTACGGTTTTTATTGTAGAATCTAACTTTAAAAAGTAGCTAGTAAGCCATCAAATTTAATCAATGTAACAATTTCGGCTTTTTTCATATATTATTTGAAAAGTGTTTTCAAAGAAATGTCATTAGAAATAATATCAAATTATTTTGGTATAAAAGTGATTTGGTTATCATGAGGTAAAAACCCGTCGGTATTTTTGTATGGACGTGGTCTTATGAGATACCCTTCTTTTCAATGGTTTTAAACTGGCATCAATTTATAATCTACTATCTCACACTGGTTTATCAAGCCTGATCCGAGTATTCTAAATACTCGGGTCAGATCCGAGTAGTTTTAGGTTTAGTTGAAGATACTTGGAGTTTCCAGAGGAAAGCTGAAGATCTTCATCTATGTATGGATGTATTCTATTATCCGCTGCATATACTGCATTTTTTTTTGTTTAGTTGTCAGCATTTGTAACAGCAAGGGTTTATAATTATCTAGCCTGAATTCAGGTTAGACTCTGATATTGTATTCAAAATTTTATACTGTGAAGATTACATATTGAAATAATATATGTTATTCCATTCATGTGAGATTCTATTCCGTCTTTTTTTCTTTTTCCAATAACAATCGGGCTTTTCGACACTTGGATTTGCGGCATGAGGATGTATCCGTGTCGATTTTCTAGGGTCGAAAATTCATGTTCGTTATACTTTTCCAATATACTCACCAATTCGATCAAAACGAATAATTTATATTGCATGTTACATTATTTACTTCCATTGTATATTCCATGAGTTTACATGGACATATTACATAAGTATCAAATACATATGTCCCTATTGGTGATAACTCATCGGTGATTATGACGAAGTACGTGAAACCATTTTGGTATTAATAGACTTTCGATTGCATACATCTATATGTATCAATCCGAAGAGGTCATAAACTCTTATGATGCTCCCACTGAATGGGTGCATAGCCCTTAGCTGTTTGAGATATAATTAACCAGTATTATATAATTCATAATCATATAATAAATTTATTTCTCAAAACTACGGCTTAGTCTATAATTCCAAAATAACTGTAAATAATATTAAATACTTCTGTATTTTCCAATGCATCACTTTTGTTATGAAAATAAATAACGCATAATAGTTTTATTTCATAGTGAATATTCATAATACTCATATTGAAATATAGCTATGTCTATTTTTCATTCGATACCGAAAAATAGTCATTATTTCATAAATAATGTTTGGTACGTTTTAAGAAAACAATTTTCGTAATTTGATGCAATCAATAAGTGCTATATAGCATGCTCCCATTACTATAATAACGTACTAAATTTAGAGGTCATCATTCACTTAATATAGATTTGTTTATTTCATATACTACAATTAGTTTACTGTCGAGAGTTCTTTGATCAAATATCTTGAACTCAAAAAAACAATTCTCGTAGAAAACAATTTTCTATATGAAAATAGATTTTTAAATGCAAATCATATTTCTTATTCCAATGTTAAATATCAATCATTTTTATTACAATCCTCGTTTCCTTTGTTTCTTTTTGAAGCATAAATGACTATTCACTCTCTTCATCATAACTATAACTTAAGTCACATCTTCTCTTGTACATTCGTTATTCTTTTTAAATGGTCAAACCAATTAAAAGAAAACCTTTACTAAAATATCATAACGAACTCTTTACAAAAGCACACACGATCGTCCTTAATATTTAAGGACATCAAATATGTTTCCCTTTGCGTAAACTAATCAAATTGACATTTCAGCGATCGAGTTCTTAGATCTATCTCGTAGTTTTGCTCTATCGCTACGATTAATACAATATGATCCTTTTGTAATCAATCAAATTGAATACTTGATCTTACATTAAGGTTTATTTGGTTTTTCGGATGAAGAAATTTCATTGAAATATTGTGCATTACAAACTTTGACCATTCACCATATAACATTTATATGTGATTGTGTATGGATCAAATATCCATAATCTTGTATTGCTTTTAGAGTTCGAAACTCATAGAATGCAATACATGGTCCCGACCAAATAAATGCATGATAGCCCAAATACGAGTGTATTTAGTAATTGTAATATTAGGCACTTGCATGGGTGTTGAAACGTTAACATGCAATAATCTTTTATTTGTATGTATATGTTATATTTCTATTTGACAATCTTCAGTTCATTTATATATCTTAATTGATAAACATTTATTAATCTTATCAAATGCACAAATTTATCAATGTAGATTATTGTAACATTATATAGCATATGTTCTTATAATATTAAAAAGGGTAAATATTATCATTTCATTTTTTAGTAAGACTCTCACTAGTCTTTTAAGTTTCACCAAACCCTAAGCAAAGCATGAAAGTCTTTCGACTTCACTAGTGGATGTTAGGACTTGTGCATCTTGGAATTCTGATTTTGAGTTTGCTCAACAAGTCATAGCTCTATGGACGATGGATAACTCCTTATCGGTTGTATCACATACAACACCTAACCTATGGTTTTTTGTCCTAATCTCATTTAGACCTTGAGTTTGCTCAACAAACCGAAAGATATTATTCACTCGTACCTACCATATCGTGACGGCCTAAGTATAGTATATATACCTTGAGTTTTCTTAACAAATACATATAGTTATCTTACCTCGTCTATTCAATATATCAATAATACTACACATAACATCCCTAGCTTGAGTTTCTCAATAACTAAGGAGTATGCAAGTAATTTGTTGATATATGTATGGTAAAGGCGACAAAATATTAAAGATTCATAATCTTCAATATATTATATTGAGTGATATCGACTTATGGAATAATGTTTTACTTATGAAATACCCTCATGATACATGTGTCAAGCACATCTAATCATGGTATACGTACAATACGTAAGTATTTATCCATTTAGTCTATTTAGAGTTTCTTTAATGTTCCACATTTAGTTTATAAATTCATTGCTAGCGCCAACATCGGTCACTAACACCCAAATCCAGATGAAAGCACCAAATCACAGTCACACATCACATATAGAATGTATGTAGAGAGTATGAATGTGAAGAACAGTGAAAATTAAAAAGAAAGCAGTAATAACACATGATTTATAGTGGTTTGGCTAACACGGGCCTACGTCAAATCTAGAAATTTCCTTTCTTTTGATATGAGAATCAATTACAATTACAACCCGGAGTTTTTAAAACAACAATGGAAGAGTAGCCTTGGTGGAGAAGAGGAAGAGGAATAGAATCAGATCCCTTTTCTGAATCCCCACATGCTGTATTTATAGGCAGAACCTGAGTTACTGGGCTTTCTGAATGATCCGGGTCCATCAACACCAATACGGATCCAGAATTGACGACCTAGAAATGACGACCCAGAAATGACAATCCAGAAATGAAGATCGAGAAATGATGACCTAGAAATGACGATCCAGAAATGACGATCCAGAAATGACAACCTAGAAATGACGACCCGAAATGACGACCCAGTAATGAAGATCCAGAAATGATGATCCAGAAATGATGATCCAGAAATGTCGATCTAGATCACCGTCGAGAGACATCTACTGACCCACTCAGGCCGAGCCACTCGTGACTTTCCACCCTTGACCGAGCCATACTAGCCTTCATACCTCCAATCCTTTCCTAACTCGATACTCATTCGAGCCCGATCATATCTTCTATATCTATCATCTTGCAGCCGGGTAACACTGTTGATTTTAGTTAAATCCGTCTGTCCACGGCCTTGCCAAAAGGCGGGTTAACATTCATATTTTTTTATTATATAACTTTTATACTTTTTATAACTTATATAATGGTCTTATGTATAACATCATATAAATTAAATCTTATTTTATTAATTAATTTTATATCAATATAACATTTATATTAATATTTATTATATACTATAACCTTTATAGTTCAACATATATATCATATAAATGTGTATATTATTTAATTAATTAATCTTAATTAATTTATTTAATTAAACAATTTTAATTAAATTATTTAATTTCAATACTCACGTTATGTTAAATACTTTTAGAATAACATAACACATATCAACATTTATGATACAAGCATATAAGTACAAATTAATTGACTCATTTAACTAATTTATTTTATTAATCTTATTAATAAATTTTAAAATTTGAAATTAATATTCAAATAATTTGAAATTTTCATTACCTTTTCAAACATTTTGTAAATTTATATTATAACCTTTTATAATTAACATGTTTTTATTTTATATTTAACTTCAAAATTTAAAAAAAATTCTTAATTTTCAAAAATATTTTGAAAATTAGTCCAAGGCCCAATTCAAATTGGGTCTTTTCTATTAGAAGTAACCTTTGAGCGCACTTCACCTTTTTGACTAGGTGTGACGACCCGGAATTTCTAACAATTTAAATTTGAATAGTTAATCGATTTTAAAGTATTTAAAAGTTAATTTTAACTTTAATTCAAGATATCAATATTTACTGGATAATTAAATCATTGGATTATATGGTTTAAGAATTTAATTTAATAATTGAAATTGGGTAAATTGTTGAATCTGAAATTTCTAAGCCTGTTTAAAATAATTTAAAGGACTATGAAATCTATAATGATGATACTGAAGATAATAGAATGGTTGAAATTCAATTTAAAGGTGATTTGTTCAATTTTAATAATATATCGTTTAAATCGATATTTAAAAATAGCCTTTCGAGGCACAGTCTCGGAATTCGACGAAACTAGTTCCATTGGATCCGTAATAGCTAGTTATTATCGGATTCCAATTTTAGTAGCAATCGGATTTGTCGTTTGACCCTGGCAGCTCAAAACGCTTCGAATTTATTTGAATCGATTTAATTTAGAATTGATCGTTTACTTCTGTAACTCGCGCATACGATCAAATTAGTCTCCAAAACACGTTTCATTGTGTTCGGGACACGGGTAAAACCTTATAACCGCTTAGCGGCACTCCTCGATGGTGGTTCAAAGTTTTGAGCTGGGTAAAGTGAGATATTTTTAATTAAATAATATTTTAACCTGTTAAATCAAGGCCTTGCCTGCTCTGATACGCTTGCTTTTTCCTTTAACCACGCGGCTTCCTTTTTCCTTCTTGCCTCGGCTAATATCATATGAAATCGAGCTCTCTTGTAAAAAAAAAAATTAAACCATGGCCGAAGCTCTCGATTTAAAAAAAAAATTAAATCATGGCCACAGCCTCATGGTCCTGCGCGAGATCGAATCGACGAAGAATATGCCTCCTGAGGGGGGCAATTTGTTGTTGAGCTGCAGTAGTGAGATGGAGTATGGGCATCGGTGTCGTCATCGCGTGAAGTTTTAGGGAGGCGCGCGTGCGCGTGGCTAGGGTAGACCGATTAGGGTTGCGATGGGGAAGAAATTAGGGACGACATGCTCGAGGTCCGGGAGCGCGCGTACGTGAATGACGATCTGATTGGTTCGTGACCAACATGGGATGCGGCAGGAGGCATTGGGTAGTGTTCGACTATAGTTTGTGGTGGTCGTGCAGAGGGTTTCGAACGAGGGCTTAGCATCTCGACATCACCGAAGCAGTGGCGCATGGTTTCGTTTTTGCAGCATTTTTTTAGGTGAGTAACCCTCACACGAATCTATAGATTTGGTATATTTGCATTGTTTAAATAGTAATACAGTTTGGATAAATTTTGAAGGGTGTAGAGATTTAGAATTAGTACTGATTGAAGCAAGGAGTGAAATTAAGTTATTTATGAACGTTTTCGTAACAGAAACAAATTGATTTTGTAAAGCTAAAATTAAGTTATGAACTGTTTAGGTTTAAAAAAATTGAATTAACCGATCTCAATTTATTAAGAAAAGTGAAGTTTGATTCACTTATCAAGTGAAGCCGTAAATACGATTCTATTGTTTCGTTCGTCTTATTTATTTTTCAATTTGGCTTTAGCAAATTTTGAGATTAAAATATTTAAGTTTGAAAAATAATATTATTTAATGTTTTAAATAGTATTATAATATTTAAATGAGTAAATAGTTGAATATTGAATTAACTATTTGAAATATGGTTTTCAAATAATGTTATATATTTTACAAAAGATTTTTTAAAAGGGAAATCAGTTTAAAAACTTAATTACTTATTCAAATTAAATCATTAGTAGTTAATTAAATTTATCAAAAAGGGAATTAACTATTCAAGTTGTTCGAATATTAATAAAATTATCTAACATTTCTTTAAGGTCAACATCCGAAAGCAAACAAGTCGAGAGTGGATCGGTTTTGATAAATAAAGCAAAGGTGAGTAAATCTCACTCTGTTGGATTTCTAGCTAAACTTAAATGGTTAAATTAAAATATTTGATTGAATGATTTAATTAATTTGATATGCACTGCGAATTGATGTTCTGGTGATTTTGGTATTGGATGGTTCTTGAGTTAATGGTTGCTTAACTCGAAGTATTGGGAATTTTAAGTGGTTTTGAACTTAAAACAATAAATAAGAAAATGTTTCCGTTTAAAAGTTACTAAAGGTTTAATGATTTGTGATACATTAAATTAGTAGGGTAAATTGAAATGGATAATTAATTAATTTAATTAATCAATGATTTGGGTTATTTAATTCAGTAATTAAAGGTATTTAAATAAATATAAATTAAGTTGTAAGTTAATTAACTAAGTATAAGTAATTCAGAACAATCATTTGATGGTGTGATAAATAATTACTTAATGTAATTAATTAAATAAAATTGCTTAGTGAAATTGGTCAAGAGAATTAATTAAGAAAATTAATTAAGGATTAATTAATTTATTAATGAAGTAAATAAAAGAATAGTTAATCACATATTGAGATTAATCAAGAATGATAAATATTGGGGTTGAATTAAAGTAATTAATTTAGATTAGAACAAAACAAAACATAATTGGAAATCATTAATTTATATAATCAACGGTGTAATTAAAGATCGATTAATTAAGATGAATTAATCATAAGACTCATGAGAAATTAATTAATGTAAGTAATTAAGAATTAATGTAATTGATTATAGTTGATTAATTTGTGAAGTAATTAAAGATTACTCATTGATTTGGTTAAAATAATTAATGTCGTGAAATAAATTAAAGATAACTACTTGAATGGAATTGGAAGATAACTAATCCAGGGTGATTAATTAAGATGAATCAGGAAGGGTTGATTAATTAATTTGGAATTAATTAATGAAAGAATCTAAGTGATTACGGCTTGAAATTCAATTTGAATCAATAGAAATGATTTGTGTGTGATTAAGCTTGGCTTTTGAATGATTGAATGGTATTGGATGATTTGAAGGAGTTGATAACTCTGATATGAAATGTTGAGTATTTCTTTTGGATAACTTGGAATAGAATGACATGAGATTCGAAGAGACCGGGGTTAGGTATAGGAGAAATACCCGAAACCACTTCGAATGTTTGTAGATTGATATATAAAGTCTATATGCTGAATTGAAGTGATTTGGAGGTATCAGACTATTTTAAAATCTAAATCTTTGGTATTTAGAAATTTAAATATGGACTAAGTGTTGTCTGTAATAATTTGTAGCTTGTGAATTGATATATGTTACCCGGGTTTATAAAAGTTGATTTCTTTGGTATTCCACGTTAGTTGGGTTTACTCACGCTGGTTTTCAGCCTGACCCGGGTGTTACTTTGGTGTAATGCTCGGGTCAAACCGAGTATTACAGATTTTCAGGTAGGTACGTTCTGGAGCTCAGAGGTGAGTTGGATGGCAGGAGCGTATAGAGTATTTCTGTTGTAATTATATTATTGTTAATTCGAGATATTATAATTGTAAATATTCAGTAACTGTATATAATGTGAAACTCTGATGTATATTAAATGTAATCGACAGATATAGTATTCTTTTGTAAACTGTTATTATTTATTATTATATTTTATCCGCTGCGAATGTGAGTTGTTGTTGCTTTTGTTCTTCTTCTTCTATCTCTTTCTTCTTTTCCATAACTATCTGGAATTTTCGGGTTCCAAAATTTCGGGTCGTTACAGTTGGTATCAGAGCTGAAAGGTTAAGCGAGAACCTTGGTTCTGGTGGGGATTACTTATTTAATAGAGTCTGTAGTACTCTAGAATGAATTGAGAATATATATATATATATATAGCGCGTATTTGTTATTTTCTTCTATAAAGATTTTAAATGATTTTATATAAAATATATATATTTTGATATATAAAGCAATATTTTCTTCTGATAAATATTAAGGTGATTGGTTGTTAAATTATTAGAATTAAATTAAGAAGTAATATAATACAACCAAACTGAAATTAAATAAAGATAAGTTTGAAATGGATTCAAACTGAAATTGAAGTCTTGAATTGGAATTAAATTAAGTAGAAATAGAAATACAACCGAATTAAATTTAATGGATTGAAAATGAAATTCTAAATCTGGTCCCAGAATTTGAAAATTTTGTTTCAAAGTAATGAAAAATAATAAATAAGTATTATTTCGATAACTGGGACTTGTTGCAAACAATGGGTTGTTTGAAAATTGATTTGAATTTAAAACCCAAGGTGGTTTAAAATTTTAAAACATGGCTGGGAGGGCCAAGAAATAAATATGTATGTATGTATGGATATACATGATAGCAAAGATAATTTGAAATAAACATTAAGAGATTGAGTTTTGATTTTTTTTTCCCTGAAGTGTGATGTAAAAACCCAAAGTGATATAAGTTTTTAAGTGGGAAGATTATTATTGTGAAGTTTAAGGATTGAATGAGGTTGATTGGATTAAGTAAAATTGGAATTTAACTTTGGGAAAGTTAAATAAATGTAGAACAAGCAACCTGAATTGGAAATTTCAAGATGAAATTGGAACTTAACTTGAAAAGTTAAACGGTTGATTTGAATTGGGAATTTGTGTGATCTCAAAACGGGTTTGAGATTTAAAATTGAAAATGGATGGACGTTTTAAAATAAATTGGATGATATCATCCTATTGTTAATGAAAATCTTTAAATTGTGAATTGGTTTGGTTTAAATGAAATAGAAATGAAGTGTGGTGATATATCCATTATTGAGAAAAAGGGAAGTTAAACTTTCATTTGGAATTAAGGGTATGGAATTACTTTGAATTAAAAATTTGAATAATTGAATTTGTAAAATATACTTGTTTAAGAACTGGCTTCAAACTGGAAGATAAAATTTAATAATAAATTAAAATTGTGAAATAAATTTGTATTGAACCTTTAAATACATAAATAAAAATAATTTAAATTGGAATTTTGAGAATTGGACTCAGAAATTAAATAGATTATAAACCTTAAAATAAAAGTTAATTTGGATTAAAGAGTTAAACCAACCTTTGAGGATTTAACTCGAATTTATATAATTCGAGATGGGTTAAAGTTGAAATTTAAATTCCATTAGTACAAATTGAATTTAGTTTGAATTAATTAGAATTAAAGTTGCCTTGGGACTAAATAAATTTCATTGGAAATTGGAGTTATTCAAATTGGAATTGGATCAATTTAAATGGAAGTGTACATTGAATTGTTGGGATAGTGAACAGTTTGACTCTTGACTATTTTAAATAAATTGTTTTAATACAAACTTATTTTTCAAAGCTATTTAATATATACAACTTTTCTTTCTTAAAGTTTACGTATTTTATATTTGTTTTACCATTATTTTGGAGCTATTTAACCATCTTTCAATTGTTTTCTAAACTAATTACTATTTTTCAACTATTTTATAAATAAATTATTAATTTCCAGCTATTTTGCAAACTAATATTTATTTTTCAACTACTTATCTATTTTTTTAAAATTTTCAAGCTATTTTCTAAATATAAACTGGTCGGAGTTCAAACTGTTATGGATTTAATACCCAACCGAGATAAGAATTGAAGTGATAATCCAAATGGGGATTAAGGCAATTGTAAATAAGTAAAGGGAATTTAAGGAAATGTGAATAGAAAGGGAAATTGATTTGGCTAATAATCAATGGAAATAAATATGTAGGATGTACGTATATTATTCTATTCGCATAGTGATTTGATCCAGATTCGAGCATAGAATTTCGAGGTAGTTTATCGATCCGAGTTGGGATTTTTCACTCGATTTTCGACGGCGAACCTGGACATGGATTGTTGATTGGTGCTGGATATTCTCTATCATAGTTATGGCTATGCAAGGAGAATGACGGTTTCTAATCAAGAAATCAGATCTGTGTCCGCACTAGGAAGTCGGGTGGACGATACTAGTACGAAAATGAAATTGTGTGATCGAGTGAGCGCTCAGATTGGTATAGCGTGCGGATGATATGTGTACATCGTACGGATTTGAATGAAATTGATATTGGAAAGAGTAATCAAATTTGAATATTTAATTTTGAATAAAAAAAGTTATATATCTTTGTTATATAAGATAAACCTTTCCTTGTTAAATCTATTGCCGGAAGAAAAAGAATTTTGAAGGTGTTTGAAGTATAAAAGGGAGTTTTATACAAGTTTGAAAAGATCCAAAGTTTTTAAATTTTATATATCTGAATATATATATAAAGGATCTTATGAGGAATTTGGAAAAAGATTTTGGGAACCTTTGGATTGGAAAGGCTTTTGATTTTTGGGTAAAATCAATATTGAATTTAGAAAGCCTAGTTTGAGAATTATCGATTTTGGGATAATCGATTATGTGTAAAGGAGCTTTGTATGATATCATACTAGGTGTATGATTTGAAAGATACTATACATGTATAGTATAAAGTGTTTTGATGATGGCTCTGGGGAAAAAGGCGCTCCCTTGAAATGAACTTCTCAGGAGTGCCACCGGGTAGTACAGCCTTGAGCCCCAAGGGGGGTTCTAAAGTTGATCCTATGAGGAGTCCGGACAAAACTAGTTTCTGAGGATTATGAGTAGTGTGTACCATAGCATAAGTCGTGTGTGCCGCTGAGAGCCAACAGTCTGCGTTTGATTTTATATCGACAGACTGCGACCTATGGTATAACATAGCGAAAGTCGTGTGTGCCGCTGAGAGCCAACAGTCTGCGTTTGATTTTATATCGGCAGACTGCGACCTATGTAGGAGTGGAGAGGTTTCATTTCGACAGCGAAAATCAGAGGCCGTGGAGAGCCTGCACTTACATGGACTTTTGCTGTGACGGCAACGTAACCCTGGATGTAACTGTGATCTGTTTTGTGGGATCCATGGCGTAATCGAGAGGCCGCGGAGAGCCTGTAGTTACATGGACTTTGCTGCGACGGCAACGTAACCTTGGATGTAACTGTGACCATGGATGGGGGTGATGATTTCCAGAGCATTCTCACCAAAGATATTTCCTCTATTTTCAAAAACTGTTTTTTATATTTTCAATAAAATTATTTTTCAAATATTTTCACTGGATGTTGAAAACGGGTTTACCAAGTACTTATAGACTTTCAGTCCTACGCCTGATCAACATATGAATAAATTTCTGTGAGAACAAGGATGGAATGGTTGAGACATCAGGTCATAAAAAAAGTACTTTTATAAAGAGCTTTTTTATTAAGTATGATGTGAATTTAAAAGCATTTCTAAATTTTTTTTAATAATGATGTTGAAATTTTGGGGAAATAAAAAGGAAATCCAAACTGAAGTTTTAATGAAGTGAATTTGTAATTAAAATCGAACATTGATTTAGAAGTCGAAAGTAAACTAATTGGCTAAATAATTATTTGGTTGAGTATATTAATAAAATTTAACTTGGGTAAATAAATGGGTTGTAAGTGATAATGCGTTTGAAAATGAATTCGAATTTTAAATAGAATTCGACTTGGATTTGATAATGAATTAAATAAGAAGAGATGTTGTAAAATAAAAATAAAATATAGTTGGATTGAAAATGTGATGGTTTGAATTACAAATAAAATTCAAGGGTGATTTGAATAACGTTTAATGAAATTCGCAAGTAAAATTGGATATAAGAAAAGTGATTATAATAGCAATGTTTTGAGTTGCAAAAAAAAACCAAGTGAATAGAAATGAATTGAGAATGGCCTTGTATTAATAAAATAAATTCGATAACGAATTAAGTAAGCAAATTAAATATTTAAAATGGATTAATTGAGTTAAATGATAAATGGATGAAGTCTGATTGAATAAAAACTAAATCAAAGCCGTGATTGGAATTGGATTATCAGACTGAACTTAAGTTCGATGGCATATTAATTTGAAGTATAAATGAGATAAGTATGTGGTTGGATATTATTTTGATAAATTGAGAAGGTGAATTTAAAATTAAAATTTAAAATTGATGGGCTAACTAAATTTAATGGAAGTTGATTAAATGAGAATCAAATAGAAGTAAACTTAAGTTTGATGTTGGAATAAATTAAATTAAATTAACTTAAGTTTAAAATTTATGGAAGCTTGGCTTCGAATAAGGGTGAAAACCTATTAAATAAAGCTTGGGTTGAATTAATTTGGTAATGGCTAGTAGTATACAAGAATGAAATGTGTCGAGCTAATGAATGGTGGGTGAATAAGTTAGAAATGAAATGGAATTAAATATAAAATGAGTTGAAAATTAATTTAAAGTAGTTATAAACTAAAATAGATATTCTATTAAACGAAAGTCGTCGAAATTGCATAAAAATGGTTGTCGTTCGGCGTAAACGAAAGTAATTAAAATGCTATGAGTCAATAGAGATTAAATAAAATTGGTTCTGAATCATTTGAAGTGAATATGAGCTTGTTTGGGTTAAAAATCAATGAAATGTAAGAAATTGAGTTCCAAACCATTGAAATTGAATGAAATGGTATATAAATTGGTTGAAAGCAATTGAATTAGTTTTGGAAACATATAAATTGCTTGTGGAAGTTATTTTGAATGCATTTCTTTTAGAATTGAAGTGTTACAGTTGTTTAAGTAAAAGAAATGTTATAAACTTCATATATATAGTGCTTATATGTTTAAGTTCAGTAAGTACAGGTGCCTGAAGGCCGTTTGGCTGGATTTGGATTGCACTAATTGCTAAAATTAATAAGCTGCTTGCTTAAAATGCTAAATAAGGTACGCCTACGCAATTAAAATAGGAAATATGAACTGTTTTTGCTTTTTCCGACCGGGTGGGTCGATGTATACATATTTATATCTCTTGTCAAATTGCAAAGGCTCCTCCTTACAAAGGGGACTCTGCCTAAATTTTCTGAAAATTTTGGGTGTTAGAAAAATTTTGGAAAATTTTGAATTGGAAAAAAAAAATTGGTTAACGACAAAACGGTTTCAAATTGGAAATTAAAGTAAATTAGTAAATAAAACTAATATGAATCAGATATACTTGAAAGATAAAATTTAATATTCAAAATTTAAAGTAAATTGAATTCGTATAACAATGGGTATGAAACTTATGTAGGAAAATGCATACAATGATTTGGAAGGGTTACGATTGGATATTATTGTCAAGTAAGATATGCAGGTATTAAAAAGGGGAAAAGAAAATTGGATTTGATTCCAAAAGATAAATGGGAATTGCCCGACAAAAATGTATGTATTTAAATTTCCATATGAAATTGGATTGGGTTTTTGATCTAGCCACTTGGCTTTCTGTTTTCTTTTTGGAATTTGGGAGCCCATAGAGGCCTTTTGTAGTTGTACCGAGCCACCCGCGCGAAGAAGACGCTGGCAAAAAATTTCGGAAATTTGTAGAGTTAGAAAATTTTTGAGAAAATTTGATAATTTAAAATTTTGATTTTTAAATTGAAATTTGAATGTTTGAGAAAAGGGATATTGTTTGGAAACTATAGAGGTTTTGGGAAGTTGGTTGTGATGATAGTGGGTCCTTAATAAGAGATAGTTGGTAGGATGTTGAATTGTGGGGTTTGGGAAAAGGTAAACGGGTATTGGACCATTCTTCCTAATTAGTAATTTCGTGGACGAAATTCTTTTAAGGGGGGAGGAATGTGACGACCCGGAATTTCTAACAATTTAAATTTGAATAGTTAATTGATTTTAAAATATTTAAAAGTTAATTTTAACTTGAATTCAAGATACCAATATTTACTGGATAATTAAATCATTGGATTATATGGTTTAAGAATGGAATTTAATAATTGAAATTGGGTAAATTGCTGAATCTGAAATTTCTAAGCCTGTTTAAAATTATTTGAAGGCTTATGAAATCTATAATGATGATACTGAAGTTAATAGAATGGTTGAAATTCAATTTAAAGGTGATTTGTTCAATTTTAATAATATATCGTTCAAATCGATATTTAAAAATAGTCTTTCGAGGAACAGTCTCGGAATTCGACGAAACTAGTTCCATTGGATCCGTAATAGCTAGTTATTATCAGATTCTAGTTTTAGTAGCAATCGAAGTTGTCATTTGACCCTGGCAGCTCAAAACGCTTCGAATTTATTTGAATCGATTTAATTTAGAATTGATCGTTTACTTCTGTAACTCGCGCATACGATAAATTAGTCTCCGAAACACGTTCCATTGTGTTCGAGACACGGGTAAAACCTTATAACCGCTTAGCGGAACGCCTCGATGGTGGTTTGAAGTTTTGAGCTGGGTAAAGTGAAATATTTTTAATTAAATAATATGTTAACCTGTTAAATCAAGGCCTTGCCTTCTCTGGTACGCTTGCTTTTTCCTTTAATCACGCGACTTCCTTTTTCCTTCTTGCCTCGGCTAATATCATATGAAATCGAGTTCTATTGTAAAAAAATAAAATTAAATCATGGCCGAAGCTCTTGATAAAAAAAAATTAAATCATGGCCGAAGCTCTCGATTTAAAAAAAAAAATTAAATCATGGCCGCAGCCTCATGGTCCTGCGCGAGATCGACTCGGCGAAGAAGAGGCCTCCTGAGGGGGGGAATTCGTTGTTGAGCTGCAGTAGTGAGATGGAGTATGGGCATCGGTGTCGTCATCGCATGAAGTTTTCGGGAGACGCGCGTGCGCGTGGCTAGGGTAGACCGATTAGGGTTGCGATAGGGAAGAAATTAGGGGACGAGATGCTCGAGGTCAGGGAGCGCGCGTGCGTGAATGGCAATCTGATTGGTTCGTGACCAACATGGGATGCGGCAGGAGGCAGTGGGTAGTGTTCGACTATAGTTTGTGGTGGCCGTGCAGAGGGTTTCGAACGAGGGCTTCGACGTCTCGACATCGCCGAAGCAGTGGAGCATGGTTTCTTTTTTGCAGCATTTGTTTAGGTGAGTAACCCTCACACGAATCTATAGATTTGGTATATTTGCATTGTTTAAATAGTAATACAGTTTGGATAAATTTTGAAGGGTGTAGAGATTTAGAATTCGTACTGATTGAAGCCAGGAGTGAAATTAAGTTATTTACGAAAGTTTTCGTAACAGAAACAAATTGATTTTGTAAAGCTAAAATTAAGCTATGAACTGTTTAGGTTTAAAAATTTTGAATTAACCGATCTCAATTTATTAAGAAAAGTGAAGTTTGATTCACTTATCAAGTGAAGCCGTAAATACGATTCTATTATTTCGTTGGTCTTATTTATTTTTCAATTTGGCTTTAGCAAATTTTGAGATTAAAATATTTAAGTTTGAAAAATAATATTATTTAATGTTTTAAATAGTATTATAATATTTAAATGAGTAAATAGTTGAATATTGAATTAAATATTTGAAATATGGTTTTCAAATAATGTTATATATTTTATAAAAGATTTTTAAAAAGGGAAATCAGTTTAAAAACTTAATTACTTATTCAAATTAAATCATTAGTAGTTAATTAAATTTATCAAAATGGGAATTAACTATTCAAGTTGTTCGAATATTAATAAAATTATCTAACATTTCTTTAAGGTCAACATCCGAAAGCAAACAAGTCGAGAGTGGATCGGTTTTGCTAAATAAAGCAAAGGTGAGTAAATCTCACTCTGTTGGATTTCTATCTAAATTTAAATGGTTAAATTAAAATATTTGATTGAATGATTTAATTGATTTGATATGCACTTTGAATTGATGTTCTGGTGATTTTGGTATTGGATGGTTCTTGAGTTAATGGTTGCTTAACTCGAAGTATTGGGAATTTTAAGTTGTTTTAAACTTAAAACAATAAATAAGAAAATGTTTCCGTTTAAAAGTTACTAAAGGTTTAATGATTTGTGGTACATTAAATTAGTAGGGTAAATTGAAATGGATAATTAATTAATTTAATTAATTAATGATTTGGGTTATTCAATTCAGTAATTAAAGGTATTTAAATAAATATAAATTAAGTTGTAAGTTAATTAACTAAGTATAAGTAATTCAGAACAACCATTTGATGGTGTGATAAATAATTACTTAATGTAATTAAATAAATAAAATTGCTTAGTGAAATTGGTCAAGATAATTAATTAAGATAATTAATTAAGGAGTAATTAATTTATTAATGAAGTAAATAAAAGAATAGTTAATTACATATTGAGATTAATCGAGAATGATAAATATTTGGGTTGAATTAAAGTAATTAATTTAGATTAGAACAAATCAAAACATAATTGGAAATCATTAATTTATATAATCAACGGTGTAATTAAAGATTGATTAATTAAGATGAATTAATCATAAGACTCATGAGAAATAAATTAATGTAAGTAATTAAGAATTAGTGTAATTGATTATAGTTGATTAATTTGTGAAGTAATTAAAGATTACTCATTGATTTGGTTAAAATAATTAATGTCGTGAAATTAATTAAAGATAATTAATTGAATGGAATTGGAAGATAATTAATCCAGGGTGATTAATTAAGATGAATCAGGAAGGGTTGATTAATTAATTTGGAATTAATTAATGAAAGAATCTAAGTGATTACGGCTTGAAATTCAATTTGAATCAATAGAAATGATTTATGTGTGATTAAGCTTGGATTTTGAATGATTGAATGGTATTGGATGATTTGAAGGAGTTGATAACTCTGATATGAAATGTTGAGTATTTATTTTGGATAACTTGGAATAGAATGACATGAGATTCGAAGAGACCGGGGTCGGGTATAGGAGAAATACCCGAAACCACTTCGAATGTTTGTAGATTGATATATAAAATCTATATGCTGAATTGAAGTGATTTGGAGGTATTGGACTGTTTTAAAATCTAAATCTTTGGTATTTAGAAATTTAAATGTGGACTAAGTGTTGTCTGTAATAATTTGTAGCTTGTGAATTGATATATGTTACCCGGGTTTATAAAAGTTGATTTCTTTGGTATTCCATGTTAGTTGGGTTTACTCACGCTGGTTTCCAGCCTGACCCGGGTGTTACTTTGGTGTAATGCTCGGGTTAGACCGAGTATTACAGATTTTTCAGGTAGGTACGTTCTTGAGCTCAGGGGCGAGTTGGATGGCACGAGCGTATAGAGTATTTCCGCTGTAATTATATTATTGTTAATTCGAGATATGATAATTGTAAATATTCAGTAACTGTATATAATGTGAAACTCTGATGTATATTAAATGTAATCGACAGATATAGTATTCTTTTGTAAACTGTTATTATTTATTATTATATCTTATCCGCTGCGAATGTGAGTTGTTTTTGCTTCTGTTCTTCTTCTTCTATCTCTTTCTTCTTTTTCATAACTATCTGGAATTTTCGGGTTCCAAAATTTCGGGTCGTTACACTAGGCTAGTAGCCAGGTAGGACAGGATACTTGATTACCTAATTCCAATCGTAGACATTATCTTTTTAGACACCGTACTTAGTGGGAAAGTTTAATTGGTTATCTCTAACATGACTATTTTAGGCCGCATAGGCTATTAGACTATAATACGATTAAAAGGTGAAGTGCGCTCAAAGGTTACTTCTCTAATACCATTAAAGGAACCAGTCCAACCCGCAGTGGAAGAATGGGAGAATTTCAAATATTTTTATGCTATTCGATCATAGTTGAGCCTACGAAACCTAATTTAATTAGTACATTTCTAAATTTATTTTAAATCAAATCATTTATTTTATTTAAATTAGTTAAAATGAAGTTTAAATAAATTTAATTTTAAGTGTATAAAGTATCAAATACACCTAACATTTTTAATAAGGGTTAATATACATAGGGAACGAACCTTCAATTTCTTTCCCTAAAACAAGTAATTAAAATGAGAGCATTAATAAGGTTTAATGTATATATGGAAGGAAACCTTTCATTTCTTTTCCTAAAATAAATAATTAACTGAGAGCATTAATAAGATTTAATGTATACAGGGAAGAAAAAACTTTCATTTCTTTCCCTCACACACGAAATTAATTGAGAGCATTAATTACATTAAATCGAGAGATGAAACTTTCATTTCTCTCTTTAATTTGAATTGATTGATTAGATTATACATATACAAACATACATACGAATATATATATATATATATATATATTGTACCTACGTAGAATTTCAATCATTCGAATTTGAAATACTTTACTGATTTTAAATATTGAAAAATTAATTTAATAAGTTAAATAGCTTGAATTTAAAATATAGCGATCTATTTGATAATTAAAGTGATAAATTTAACATTTGGAAATGTTTAAATAATTAAATCTTACATTTAATTTTGATAAATGGATTTCATAAGGCTTGTTTAAATTCAATTTTAAATGATAAATGATTAGTGTAAACTTTAATTTATACTTAAATTGATTATAATGATTTTAATAATAATTCATTTTAATTGACATGTGAAAATAGCCTTTTGGCTGTCTCAGATTTCGATGAAACTAGTTTCACTGGGTTCATAATAGTACATTAGTATGTGCTAATGAATTCTATGGCGATCGGACGTATCGTTGGGTCATGGAAGTTCGAAACATGTAGAAATTAATTAAAGGAATTTATATTAACATAATTCCATTTTGGAAAGCTAACTTATGTATACTTTGGACTTAGGTCTCGATACTACTTCTATTGTGTTTGGAATAGGGTGTAACATTATAGAACGCCAAGTAGCACGCCTCGATTTGGAGTTCGGAATTTCAAAACGTGAATAGTGACGTAAAATTTTCTATGTAAGGCTATCAAAATTTATTTGCAAACAAAACCCTAATGACACTCACCAGCCTCCATTGAAAGCTCCACCATCCAACGACCATAATTACTCCAACCGATCCACACACTTTTAGACTTCGACTTCTACATGAAAGTTGTCGAGATCCTCACCACTAATGCATCCATGTAAGCCGATCAACAATCGGCTCACCATGGCGACTAGATCTGGAAAAGAGGGCGCAGCGTTTTTGGGCGGAAATAGAAGCGGCGGAGGTGAGTTTGGCAATGACACTGGCGCTAGAAGGCGGGCTTGTGGTCGAGGCATGCTAGGATGTCAGAACGGCGAGATGAATGACTGCACAAGGCGATGGGGTCAATGATGAAACAAGGTTGCATTTTATACCGTGGGTTTCTTTTACGAACGAAAGGAGGGAGGGATAGTAATTAAAGGTTTTAATTTTTTGATTTAATTTTTTATAATTTGAATAATTCCGAACATTCATCAATTCATATCTAATTCATGCGAGGTCCAAATTGAACGCGATAAGTTACGTTGCAATCGTAAAAAAAAAATCTACGATATGGAGTTGTATTGGATGGATTCAAGGCTAGTAGAAATTTAGGTTAAAATTGAACGTCGCTTCAATTTTAATTCAAACCAGAGTGCTTTGGTGATTATTGGAATTTCAGTGAGTAAACTCACATCTCTGACCCACTTATATTTTTATATATGTGGATAAATTCTATTGTTGACTGTTTGTTTATTGTTTGGATGATTTACTACTTTATTAGTAGGGGTGGATATATTCCTGCCCCTGGAGTGGATGAGACATCATATCTTCCCATGTACGAGCGGATGACCCTTTTATATGATCCTACCTCAAAGAGGTTGAATTATATTGTTTAATTATATACTGTATGTGATACAATGGGATAGGTTGGAGGGATCTTGCAGGATTCCTCACATTGTTGATTTTACTTTTCATATATTTTGATATATGATTTGTTGGATGCCATATTTGATGATATGGATTTGTTTTTTCTTATTTAGTGCTATAGTAGCACTGGGTCAAAATTTTAGCAATTTTGAAATACTATAAAATAATGATTTTGAATTGAAATGATTTTCAAAGTGATTTTGGAAGTATATATGTTTTAATAATTTTTAAATTATTAAAAGAATGAATTTATTTAAAAAAACAAATAAAAATATGATTCTTGATGTTATAAAAGTATGTTTTTGCGAAATACTTTTAGATAGAGATTTTTGAACAAGTATATATAAAGGATTTATAAAAGTGATATTTTATAAATAAAGAAATAGATTTATAATCAAAAATTTTAAATGTTTTGTAGTTGGATTTGAAATTTATTTGGTAAATGGATTTTATAAAGGAATGGATTTATAAGTGGATTTTAATAGTAAAATGAGTTTTTATATAAGAATGATTTATCAATAGAATTTTATAAATAAAGAGATTTTATAAAACAGAAGTTTTATAAAACAGAAGTTTTATAAAACAGGTTGGATATTTATAAGCATAGTTTCATAAATATGTAAATTATTTATGTTGAGATTTAAATATGGATTTTTTATAATGGAAATACATTCAAGTTTTTAAGAGTTAAATAATCTTTTAAAGGAATGTTTTGAAAGGAATATTTTTGATGAACTTAATGGTTTTTAAAATGATGATCTTTAAAAGTATAGTATTGAAAGTAATAATTTCAAATGGAGTTTAAATGGTTTTTAAAGGTGATTTAAAATGTGTTAAGTATTGAAAACATGGACTTCAACATTTATTTTTGTAATAAACGTTTTCGAGGAAGTAAGGAAGGCATGGACTATAACACATTTTAAGAAATGTTTTGAAAGGAATATTTTTAGAGGAATGTTATGAAAGGAATATTTTTGATGGAGTTAATGGTATTTAAAGTGATAAACTTTAAAAATAAAGTTATTAAAAGTAATAATTTCAAATGGAGTTTAAATGGTTTTGAAAGGTGATTTAAAATGTGTTAAGTATCGAAAACATGAATTTCAACATTTATTGTTGTAAAACGTTTTCGTGGAAGTAAGAAAGGCATGGACTATAACACTGTTGTTAAAGTAAATGATTTCCAAAAAAATGTTTAATATGGTATACGGGATTTATATACAAATATACAATTAATCGAATCCCTATAATAGTGTTTTTGAGTTGTCGTATCGATGTTTTACGCAACATTCATTTTGACCAAATAAATTTTGTTTTGACATCACAATGTGAAATATACAAATTGATTCTTATGATCGTACTAAAGGCTTGGTGGCATAGGAAGCATTGCTTCTTATACTTAACACCCATTTTGAGGCGTGTGAACTTGAGAGTTGTACGACTATATAAATCTATTTGGCGTGTCTCCAAAATGGCAGTGTTACTAAATATACTTACACCATTGATCTAAGTATAAGTAATGTTTTCCAATATTAAAATATTGAAATGGTTTTAAGAATATATCTTTTTAAAGATAATTTGAAGTAAATATATAGAAATTGATTTAATTAAAAGATTAATTAAATAGGCCTAGTGACTACTTATGTGCTAGATTTTATGTGTTGCTTTGATAGTTAAATAACCGACTATCAAATTTGGCCATTTTTGGTTCCGTGACTTTATATGGGAACTGATTAGTCGTGCACTTAGCACGAAGCCAACTGAGTGGGCTTGATTATTATTTGGATTAATAATGTGGATTCGAGTGGTGCGGAGTATCTATGGTACTCCAATCTACCGGGCTTCCTTCTTGGCCAAAGGATAGCAAGTTGAGAGTTGGAAACATGGTAAGTCTACAAGACTAGGTTTCCATATGAGGTTGAGGGCCTCTCTATCATTGTTGGTCCGGAGTATTCTAATGCATTGGGTACACGCATCCATAATATAACTTAACAAAAATATTAAGAACTAAACAACGGGTTTCATTACAAATCATTTTGAAATAATATATACTTATATATTTTGTATATAAAATCATCTGTAGAAATTTAAATCAAAATCTTAGCAAAGCTACTATTGTAGCATCCCCCATTTTAAAACTCGAAAATAAATGTCGATTATGCTGCAGTCATCATCGAAGTTATTTTGCAATGGCAGAAGTGAGTTCAATACTTTCTATTTTTTTAAATCCTTTTGAAAACATTTTTGTTTGTAAATACTTCCAAATAATACTAATATTATTTTCCAAATCTTACAAAGCAATTTGAAAAACATCGGAATTCGGGTTCTCAATTTCCTAGTTTAAATTTATTTCTATTTATAAATCATTTTTGTATTACCCACTTCCTTAAATAAAATCATTTCACAATTGTATATCTTTGTTTAGATATAAACAACTTTTACAAAAATTAAATTTTAACCCAATATTATCACCGAACTCCCAGTCAAACCGTGAAACTTAATTCGCAAGGTGTTCGATTCAATGTTCCTATAGATTAATATCTACCCACCCATGTTGAAAAGAAAATTTACTTATAAACAGGTCAATATTTATGTTTATTTAGTTAAACATAATTCAAAAATCAATAAACAATCGTCAATGCTCATAATATGACCAAGCACAATTGATCAATCAATAAATGATAATAAGTAAATATTATCACTTCTTAACAACAACAAATCATAATAACTATATCAATTTATAAATATCATTCTTTTCTATATAAAATATAATCGTAGGTAAAATTATTTCATTTACCAATTTTGAAAACAATATTGTGTTGGTTTTCCCTGTTTAAGTCGTTAAAAATCGCTATCAATACTACGGCACCCCATGTACCGACCAAAATTCATAAACACTTAACATATCAAATAAACACAGTATAAACATTCTTATATCACTAACAAATATGCACCCTCGTATACACATACACACACACTTAGACTCATTCAAAGGTATTACTAACATAAGGTGTTACTAACTCCATCTCTAATGAGTTATACTCCACCAAAGCAGAGGTTCTCGCTTAACCTTTAGCTCTCATACCAACTGTGATGACCCACCTATTTGAACGATTAAAGTTGATAATAAACCACACATGTCCAACTCAAAATTGTTCAAAAGATGGATTCTCGATGGGTTTTATTTAATACATAAGACACAAGAGAATAAAAATAAAGAATCCCGCAGTGGAATAACAAAATATAATAATTTCATAAATAGTTCATGAAGCTGTTTTACAATATATTTGATTTAATTTTACAATCATCAGAGTTGTATATTTAACAAACATGCAAATTTAACGCAATGTAATAATACTAATAAATATGGTCTTCCAACTCCGTCTTCATTATAAGAACAAGGTCATCGAAACATTGCAATACTCTGGCTGATCCGAGCGTAAAGGAAAACAATACACTGTGAAATTTGGTTACAAATGACTTAGAAGATGTTACGGGATTTCCCATCTCCTATTGAGTGTAAAATGTGAGTGCAAATAACTTAAAGATGTTATGAGATTATCTCCTAAGGATCCATTAAACTATCTATATGTAGTAAGATATACTATATATGTAGTGTCTATCAGTAAAGTAAATATTTTTCCTAGCGTTAAGGCTTTACATTGATCCCCTTAACGCGTTTTAAAGCATGTGGTATGCAGGTCCTGTAACACAACCAATAACGTCGGTAGACAATGAGTCCGTTATAGGCACATGCTAAACCAAAATCGTGGTGGTCCAGTATAAGAATAATTGTATGACAAGACACGCAAGCAATGCCCAATGTAGGATACTACCATTTCGCCCACCCAGACTGGTCATAAACCCATAATGGCCAACCGCGAACATCTGTCCGATAATTAAATCAAGGGGACATCAATCCTATAATCAAATCAAGGTGCACCCAACGAGTCCAAAAAATAAGATAGTAATACGAAAAACATATGTCCGCTAGTGGTAGCTAGCCTCAATGGCCTGGGGCAGGCTTCTATTTTAGTCATTTCAAACTGACACAAGTGTCGGGGTCATCCATCATCGTTCGGTTTCTTTAATCCAGCAATTGTTCGCTAATCTTGCCACTTTATTTTGGAACATCCTTCGCATACACAATTGTTAAAGTGGTTTCAATATTGACGGGGAGTGTGCCAATATCCGACCTCGATCCCTTTAACAACCAATTATCGAAAATATAAAACTACCATTTGCCAATTTCACATTTTTACCGTAAAATCCGTATAGAGTTTCAAAAGGTTTTCAACATAAAAAAGTTCGTCATTTTACTTTAGCGATTCACAGAAAAGTTTCAGAAATTTCCAAAAATGTTTATTATTTTCCATAGTAAAATACACCATATTTTGCAATAATTAATTCATAAAAGTCTTATAAATGTAAAGAAAAAATCCAAATTAAATTTTTAAGTTTTTAAAAAATCATTTTAGAATTTCCAGTAAAGTTTCATATTTTCCCGAATCGATTTAATAATTTTCACAAATTTCTAACAGCTAACTTCAAAATTTAAATTTTTAAAATTATTAAATGACCAAAAGAAAAATAAGTTCTTTTATTAAATATCCATCAAGTAAATTATTGAGGCTTCAGAATAGGTTTCAAGTTAATATAACATTTTCCAAAATTCTAATAATTCCATTTAAAGAATAATTACCAAAATTATTATATAATCAAATTTAAATACAGCTTTCTTCACACAAAAATTTCTTTTCCTGTAATAAAGTTACTAAAAGAATTTACAAAACATTTTAATATACTCTTCCGAAAATATAGTTTTCTATTTGAATTCAAAATTCAAAATGATTATTCAAAATCCGATTTATCTCATATTTCCAAAATCTCCTTTCTTTATAACATATAATTTTTCAAAGTTTAAAATTTGATTTATGAAAAATTTCCAAAGTTTCAAATTTCAATTCATGAGAACTTATGAATGTTTTAAAAATCCAGTTTATGAAAACTTCTCAAATAAGACAAAACGACAACTTAATTTTTCAAATATCACTTTTTGGCCAAAGTAGTAAATCTAACACCCTAATAATACATGTCAAAATAAGGCATCCAAGGGATTTATATCATATTTCAATATCCAGATGGTCAATATGAAAATTATATAATGTCCAGATAGCCTTATATATCAACATTCAAAACAACGTCTATCACAACAGTCATTCGTTATCAAATGTCGGGGTGTTCAATTAGCAACGGTTTTTAATTTCAATATCAATTCAATTTTGATATCAATTCAAATTCAATGTCAATTCAAATGTCAATTTAAATTTCCAAACAGCAATCAATAAAATTTATCACTTCATTAGTTTGATTTAACTTACATCAGAAATTTTAGTATTGTTTGAGTGGCGCCTTTTTACATGACCTGAAAATCGACTGAAGCGAACAACAATCTAACTCCACAGCGAAGATAAATTTGATACTAGTCTAACGTATAAAAACGCATCCAAATCTGACCTTGTACTCAAATGACGTGGATTAATTAACATTTAGAGATCAATTGAATATTAATTAACTTAATTTAATAAGATTCGTTAATTACCTTACTAATAATGTTTTAGCCGCTAGTCTTCCCGCATAAACGCGCTTAGCCCTTATCGTCGCCCATCAACCCAAATCGCGATTTCATCATTCTCGTCGCCTCGTTTCTTCGATCACTACAGCCTCCACGGACCTCCAGCCACCGCCGCATGACCTCCACCGAAAGCCCCGACCAAGACAACACCGCCGGTCTCGACTGAAATCGTGCAGCCATCATCAAGGATTAAAGCCAAACAACGACACTGTTCAACTTGTGATTGTCGTCGCCACGGTCGACCTTTGACCAACAAACTTCGCTAGTTAGTAGTGTAAACCATCTTTACATTTTTCCTTCTTCCGCCGCCGGCCAACGATCAACGTCGGAGCCACAATCTCCAACCCCAGTCGTTCCAATCGCTCGCGATATGCTGCCGCCTCACCTCGATCCAACCAGACATCTCCTACATCTCACCATGTCAAATAATTTTCATGTTGGACACTTTGCCTGAAAATGCCACTGGAGGCTACGAGCAATGTGGGACATTGGATGAGGGTAATGGTTTCGTTTGGATTGCATGAATGGGAAGGAGAGGGTCGATTTATAGAGTTAACTTGTTTACAATTCGTCCCTTAAAATCACGGACTCCAATAGAGACGGGCTCAAAGGCATTCCTAGCCAAATACCCCTATTCCAAACTCAATGGTGCTAGTTTCGGAACCTAATTTTAATTTATACAAAAGTTAGCCTTTTGATTGCTCAAATTTACGAACTGAACTCGACACTCTAACTAAAAATCCGATGATCAAAATATATCAGTGCTTATACTCATTCTTGATCGCTTGAACCATTCAGACTCGATGATAGTGGTCTCAAGTTCTAGAAAGTCCGTATGCGAAATTCAAGGTTTCAGCTTTAATAAAATCAACCAATTAAAAATTTATATATTTCCCAATTTAAAATTTATGGACAAATCATATATTCATTTTAAAAATACATCAGTACAAACCAAGTCATTTCATTAATAATTGTTTTTCTTATTATTACATTTGAATCAAATTTGAATATCTACATTTCGAGAATATTATTTCCCATTAATTATTAACTGGTTTCCAAACTAAATTTGAAACGGAATAAATTTTCAAAATTACGCAAACTAAATTCATTTCTTTTCATATTAAATTTATTAAGACACGTTTTAATCATATAACTTAATTTATTTTAAATGTTAAGTTTAGCGTTAAAATCATTTCTGTATCGCCTATTACTCTATTTAATAGCTGTAAAGGTTTTTTTTAGAACGTAAATTTTCTCTTTTTATAAAATTATACTTATATTTAAAATGAAAAAGTTTATTTGATTTTTCTCAAAACATTGTTTTATCATTATTAAAATGCTCATTCTATTTTAACACATTACATTTATTGCTTACATTAAAATTATTAATTTCAATTCACTTCTTTTCTTTTTAATTAAAAGATTCCAATAAATTTAATTCTAGTTAAATTCAATATTAAATTTAAAAACGAATTGTAATAATAAAATATTTGTTTTCTTTTTATAGTAATTCAATCACAATACAAAATTATTGCATACAACAAGAATTGTACATTACTCACTAATAATTGGTTTCTTATTTGAAATCAAACTTATCTAACATACATTTTAAATAAATAAACCTTATGCATTTTCTTTTAATTAAACATTCCTTCTATTCTTTATTGAAATTAATATTTACTAACCCAGTTCCTGTTATTAATTGAAAATGGACCAATATTATTAATTTATAATCTAATTTGAGTTTCATCCTTTATCTTAGTGAAATTTATCATTTAAGAATTCAATTTAAGATCATAACTTACATTCTAATCTATTTTACTTCAGTAAAATCATAATATTTTTTCTAACCATTTTTATTTAAAAGTTTTTATAAATTTAATGTTTGTACTTGGTTAAGAATATGGGTTGTTATAGGACCAAGAAGAACAAGTGCGTCTTTGGTATAGGCAGCAATCCTTCTACTGAGATATATTGTAGAATCCACATGAAGATTTTGAAAGATATTGTGCTGGAAAATTGGACAGAAATGAGGCAAATGATGTAATTTCTTTTCTTCTCTTTTTAGCCTAACTTTTAAGCCTTTTACTATTTGGCTTTGTAAATGTTAAATAGTTTTATATAGAATTGGATAGGCTGGGCTCCCTTAGTTAACTACCTTTCAAAAAAGGAAAGGAATTGTGAAAACAACTATAATTACTCAAGGTCAAAGGTAATTAATGCTACATTTAATCATATGTGAAATATGTACAAATGGCTCTCATAAGAAAATATTGATATCACTGTTGATAACTTTATATGGTCAATTATACACTTTATTCAGTTATGTTATTTCCTATGTACATTGATTATGTGCTCACTTGTATGAAATCACCAAATATTATTAATATTGGGGATTAGGAACTGATAACCAAGTAGGGTTATTCCATTAGTGCGTACGGTCACAAAAACTCATGTGTGAGTAGAATTGCATCAAAGGGATTAGGAGCATCAATTTCTATTAGGATGCCCAAAACTGACCAAAGTAATAACTTGTTTGATGACTAGAAAAAATTAAGATGTGTGGACTGTTGTCGGGGTAGCACCTCACACTATAGTCGATTAAGCTCCTCGGCTATCAAGGTCAATGATTCAAATGCATAGAGCTTTGCCAACACTGAGGCTTAATTTTGGTGTACGAATCTGGGAATCCAGTAGGCGCGCTCACTATTATTTTCTTCAATCATGGGTGTATCTTGGTATCCTTTGGGAACGGAAGTCGTTATTACTTTTCTTCCGTCAATGGGGATATCCTGGTATCCTTATGGGAATGAATAGCTTATCTGGTTCTTGACTTGAGTCGGCCTGATAGATTTTTAGCTTGCTTGTGAAAACTAATAGGTTAATTGTGACCCTACAAAAACTATATCAATATATTGGCACTCAACGGGATGGTATATATAGGGAATGTTCACCCTTAAAACCTATTAGATATTGACCTCTTTACCACCTATTTTGTATGATGTTTATGCTATGTTCTAACCATTTTGGTTGTCGGTGGATGCATGGAGCATAGTGCATTAGGCATGTCTTGTCCTATCTAATGGATTTTATGTTTGACATTGGATTGTTAAGATAATAGCAAAGAGAAAACCCTATCCACTCGGTGGCCTGGCCTCACTATGTATCTATTTTGATTTGGGATAGACTATTATTATTCATACCAAACTTTTGTCTGATCCAATGTTTGGGTTTCTCACTAAACTTTCGAGGACTTATTCGAGTAGGTCGAGAGTAAGGTTTTCAGGTTTAGACAAATAGAGCTTTCTGAAGATGTGCAGGAGGCAAGCTAATATTAGTTTTGTTTATTCTATTGTGCAATATAACTACTTATGATTGTATGTGATGATGGGTTTTATAACAATGAATAATTATAAATCTGATCACCTAAAAGGGCATCATCGTATGTCGCTCTTGAAATTATAATTTATATCTATTATATTTCATTGAAACAACGTAACTGTTGGATTACGATAAAAGAGTGATAGTATTTATGAATTTTTTTTGAATTCTTGTTTTCTTAATGTTAATGATACAATAACTAATCTAATTTTATCATTAGAAAATAACAGTAACGATGACTGCAACATCATTAGTGTCTATTTCTAGGTCGTAAAATTGGGAATGTTACATGAATCCCTTAACTCTTGAATGTCTAATAAAAAACTATAATCTATAAAATATAAAGCTTTGGCAAACTCTAATTTAAGAAGGGCGCAAATGATATTTTTTGTGATAGTAATTAATGAATTCTTGTGTAGTGACAACACTATCCATAATAATTCTACCTTGTATAAATGTAATTTGTGAAATATCAATTACTTTTTCATTTTATTTTTCAACTTATTAGCTAGAATTTTAGTTATTATTTTAAAGGAGCGAATAATGAAAAGATATAGGCCTAAAGTCTGCTAATTCCTTATATTTATTTTTCTTAGGAATTAGAATCACATTGGAGAAATTAAATCCTCCAAATTGAATATTGAAAACATAGAATACAACGAATATACTCGAATGCTTAATTATGGGCCAAATTCTTTAAAAGAAAATCACTAAACCGCCGTCAGGTCCAAGGAAAAATTCAGTGGACAACCCTTTTATCGCTGACCAAACTTCCTCCTTGGTGAAGTGATGATCTAGTTTCCATAAGGAAGTATCATTTTCCAAGTATAATTTACTCCAGTAACTAATATTCCATGATTACATTTGTTGCCACAAATATCTATGAAGTATTTAGTAAAGATGTAATTAAGATCGTGATGTTCTTCAAATTCTATTTCGTTAACCTTAATAGATTTAGTTGTGTTATGTCCTTATTTTGGCAAAGCTAGCCGGCTTTATAGCGGATCGTGCCGCTGTATAAATAATGGGAAGATATGTGTTCTGCACATACACAGAATAGCTGAATGGGAGTGAACAATCCAAACCACAATGAAAAATAAAGCACAAGAGCTAGGAAAAAAGGGCCTAAACTACTAAAAAAACTAAGGCTCTGCGCCCTTCGAAGAGGAAATGCCACTACCAACATCGGCCGATGGGCCAATGACATGAACATAGCCAGAGAAAAGAGCAGCCAAATTCGAATCATAATCTTCAGAACAAGGAGAGTAAATAAATTTCCTATCCCAATTAATGTCGTAAAACTTACTTTTATTTTCCTCTCCAATCTCATCAAGCCTAGTAAGTGACAGATCCTCACCCTCAATGTGATATAAAAACAAACTACTCTCACCCTCAACATTACTGATAAAGGAATAAAAATACTAGTCTCTGGCAAGTATCGCATTTCAAATGGAACATGAATCCAGCCCCGCTCATCAAAATTCTAAGAAAAAGAATCGGCCAATAGAGAAGAAGCAAGCTCATTCTGGGCCACACCTATAGGAGCATCAACAATAGGAGCAACACCAGCAGGAACGACAATAGAAGGAAATAGAAGGTAGAGGAACAGCCTTCGGAACCCACTTCCTGACAGGAGGACGGGGAAGTGGAATCCGACCAGAAAGAGGAATAATGCCAGTAGAGGCCGAACGAGAACATGCATCCGAAAGATGCCCAAAGGACTGACAAATGATACAGATATTTGATATCCAACTGTAGTGAACTCTAACCTCAACAAGATGGCACTCATCGATTCTGACTTTTAACACTGAAGGCAAAGGTTTGGCAAGGGTTATTTCAATCAAAGCTTTGGTGTAAACTAATATCTTTCAGGCTACAGTGTTAGCGTCATAACAAATCACCTTACCAACAAGGCCTGCTAGCCAATCAATCTCGATCAAAGGCTGAAAAACGGGTGGGATATGAGAAAAGTGAGCCCAGACAGAAATAGATAAAACCTAAAAATTAGCCCTATCAATAGAAGGACTCCAGGTTGTAATGATGGATGCTTTCCCTTCAATGAGAATAGTATCGGCCTCAACAATACGTTGTCTTTCATCACTATGCGAGAATTTAAAAAAGAACATTGCATTATCGAAGTGAACACTTAATCCCCCTTAGGCTTACATACCCGGTTGCATCGTGCCTTAACAAGCTGATAGGCCGGATTGGAGTCCAGGAAAAAACCAACCAAATAATCCTTCCAGTAATCTACACCGGCCTCAATCACTTAGACATGAGGAATTATAACTCCCTCGATCTCTACTGTATCAAAACAACGGAGTGAATGCGCACCCACATTTTTCGAAAAATTGGAGAACAACGTTGACCACCGTGGGATTGACCAAGGAGGAGATGGTTCATCTAGAACTAGATCTTTACCACATGGATTAAAACTGGGGTCATTGTGCTCGGCATTTGCATGAGCACGTGGTAAGCAATTTCGAACCAGGCTAATGTCAGAAGAAATGTTAACAACAGCCTCAACTGCACATGCTATTTCTACTCAGGCAACTACAGCCAAAGCACAAGGACTGTTTTCAACTTGCTCGGATACCACATTACCCAAATCAGATGCGACAGGTAACCCAGCAACAGTTTTCGACCATGGATTTTTAAAAGAAGATGCTAAGAAAGGAGACAGAGGGTGCTCACCCGAGATCAATGGACTGCCAAGCATAGGTGGCATGGACAATAACGGGGACTTAACTGTTAAAAATGAATAAGTGAGGGAAACAATATCCCACAACGGGGAATACACTTCCCAATCCCACCTTATATACTAAGGCTTGGTAAGTGATATCAAAAGAAAATGAGGAGAAGGAATGGATCATGCATGAAGGCTTGAAGGCATGAAGGCTTTCATATATATATATATATATATATATATATATATATATATATATATATTAAAAGGTCAAAGATAAGGGCCTTGGGCCTTGGGGCTCTTGGGGTCTTGTGATTGAATGGGCCTCCAGGCTGCACTCTGGCTCGCTGCGCTGAACCGTTTATTTTTGAACTTGAAATACGGGCGCGCGTGGGTCTGTTGGTTTAAAGGGTCGCAACCTTTCCAACAGTCACACCCGTTTGAACAGCCAAAAGACACTTCTCCCCAGTATATATATAGAGGCACACAGAAAATGAAAATTACAACAGTTTTTTCTTTTTCTGCTCTTCTTCTTCTTCCTCTGTTCTGAAGTATTCACAGTCTTCTCGAGTTCGTCGTTCTCTGTGATTGCTGCACTGCATCGCAGAGAGGTCCGTTTCAGGTTTGGGAAGCGATTGCTCTACAACCGAAAGCGCCATAGCGGGAGCAATTTCGTTTCAAGCCAACAGTTCTATGCTGGACTCGGACATTCTAATCGGTACATCTGATTTATTCTCACCGTCTTTCTGTTATTCCACTGCGTACGTTTCACAACACTTTGCTGCTGTTGCAATTGTGTATAGAACAGCATCAACGTTTCTATTTATACTTCTGCAACACTGTTTGAAACAGTTTGCTGCCGTTTCTACTGGACATTTGCTAACAATCTTGAAACGAAATTTAAGTCATATCGATGTTCCCTTACAACAGATTTGTGTTTTGTTTCATTCTGTTCTGTGTATTAATTGAAGTCATATCCTTTCAGACGATGGCTCAAGACAGTAACACTTCGACAACAAAGCAGCCATTGCCCTCCGCTCCGACAGGACCACTTGTCACACAGCCTGTGCCATTCTCACATGGAGAGAGGCCGGAAAAATTCAATGGCCAGGATTTTAAGCGCTGGCAACAAAAGATGCTCTTCTACTTGACTACGTTAGGTCTGGCCAAATACCTAACAGAGGACCCTCCACAAGTAGATGAACTCGAGCCCGACGCCACCAAGGTCGAGACCCTCAGAGCCTGGAAGGGTTCTGACTTCATTTGCAAGAATTATATTCTCAACGGTTTGGAGAATAGTTTGTACAATGTGTACTGCACTATCCAAACTGCTAAGACTCTTTGGTTGTCCCTCGAGAAAAAGTACAAAACAGAAGACGCCGGGATGAAGAAATTCATAGTCGGCAAATTCCTAGACTTTAAGATGGTCGACAACAAAACAGTAGTCAGCCAGATTCAGGAACTTCAGGTTATCATCCATGAGATTCATGATGAGAAGATGGAGTTAAGCGAATCATTTCAAGTTGCTGCTACTATCGAGAAGTTGCCTCCATCATGGAAGGACTTCAAGAACTATCTGAAGCACAAACGGAAAGAAATGACTATGGAAGATCTTGTTGTTCGACTCAGAATTAAAGAGGATAACGGAAAATCTGAAAAGAAGTCAACCAACACCATGGTGGCAAAAGCAAATGTTGTTGAGACCGATAGGAACAACAAAAGAAAGAGAGAAAATAATCCAAATGCAAAGAAGGCTAAGAAGTTCAAAGGGAACTGCCATAATTGCGGAAAGAAAGGTCATAAGGCAAGTGAGTGCCGAGGACCAAAGAAGCAGAAAGACCAAGCCAATGTTACGGAGTATGATAGGCCTTCGGATGGAGTTTCAGAAATGAACTTGTTAGCTGTGATCTCAGAATGCAGCTTAGTTGGCAACACGAAGGAATGGTTTGTGGACACTGGTGCCACAAAACATATTTGCGCCAACAAGTGGATGTTTTCCAACTACAAGCCTGCGACACAAGAAGAGCAACTCTTCATGGGAAACTCCTCCACGTCGAAGGTTGAAGGAAAAGGAAAAGTGGTTCTCAAAATGACTTCTGGAAAAGAACTCACTTTGAATGATGTTCTGCATGTACCAGACATTCGTAAGAACTTAGTTTCGGGATCATTGTTGAGCAAGAATGGTTTCAAGTTGGTCTTTGTTTCTGATAATTTTGTATTGTCTAAAAATGGAGTGTATGTGGGTAAAGGGTATGTGAGTGATAGTCTATTCAAGATGAATGTAATGACTGTTGTACCAAAAGATATGAATAAAATGGATTCTTATGTTTATATCGCTGAGTCATTTAATATATGGCATGCTAGACTAGGCCATGTGAATTTTGGTACTTTGCGAAAAATGGTTAACTTAGATTTTATACCTAAGTTTACCATAGATCATAACTATAAATGTGAAACATGTGCTGAAGCAAAGTTAACTAGAACTTCCTTTCATCATGTTGAAAGGAATACCGAGCCATTAGATTTAATACATACTGATGTATGTGATCTAAAGATGTGTCCAACCAGAGCAGGTAAAAGGTATTTTATTACCTTTATCGATGATTGCACTAGGTACTGTTATGTGTACCTACTAAGAAGCAAGGATGAGGCCTTTGAAACGTATAAACAATATAAGGCATAAGTTGAAAATCAACTAAAAAAAAGATAAAAGCCTTGCGAAGTGATAGAGGTGGAGAATACGAATTTCCATTTGAGGAATTTTGCGCTCAAAATGGTATAATCCATCAAACAACAGCACCGTATTCTCCTTAATCCAATGGAATAGCAGAACGTAAGAATCGTACCCCGAAGGAAATGATGAATGCTCTGCTTATTAGTTCTGGATTACCAGACAATTTCTGGGGTGAAGCGATACTTTCAGCTAATCATATACTGAACAAAGTACCTCGCAAAAGGACCTTTAAGTCACCACATGAACTGTGGAAAAACAGACCTCCATCTTACAAATACTTAAAAGTGTGGGGGTGCTTAGCAAAGGTAGAAATACCTAAGCCTAAAAAGGTCAAAATTGGACCCAAAACTATAGATTGCATATTTATTGGATATGCTCATAATAGCAGTGCATATCGATTTTTGGTGTACAAATCTGAAATTGATGACATTCATGAAAACACCATTATCGAGTCTCGAAATGCCAGATTTTTTGAACATGTTTTTCCTCTTAAAAAATCGATTGAAACTATTGTTCAAAAGAGACCAAGAGATACTGATACTCCTGAGGATAATATTGATCAAACCACGTTTGAAAGGAATGTTGAATCAGAGATAGAGGAACCAAGAATGAGCAAACGACAAAGGACCTCTAAAACCTTTGGACCGGATTTCTATCATATATGATAGAAAATGAACCTCTAACTTATCAGCGAGCAATGTCATCTCCCGATGCTCCTTACTGGAAGGAGGCCGTCAACAGTGAAATAGAATCTATTTTACAAAACCATACATGGGAACTAGTGAATCTACCCAAAGGATCAAAACCACTAGGATATAAATGGATATTCAGGAAAAAACTAAAGGCTGACGGCTCAATCGACAAGTATAAAGCAAGACTTGTAATAAAAGGATTTAGACAAAAGGAAGATCTAGATTACTTTGATACATACTCACCAGTAACTAGAATCACATCAATTAGGATGGTTATAGAAATAGCATCCATACTGAATTTGAAAATAGACCAAATGGATGTGAAAACTGCATTTTTAAATGGTGAACTGGAAGAAGAAATATATATGCGGAAACCTGAAGGGCTTCTAAGCCCAAGAAATGAAAATAAGGTGTGTAACTTAGTAAAATCACTTTATGGCCTTAAACAAGCACCAAAACAATGGCATGAGAAATTTGATGAAACTATGTTATCAAATGGATTCAAAATAAATGAATCAGATAAGTGTGTTTATATAAAACACACAGATATTGGATATGTCATTGTTTTCTTTATGTTGATGATTTGTTAATCCTAGGAAATAATAAGGCCATAATAAAATCTACAAAGGATATGTTATCCTCTAGATTTGACATGAAAGACCTAGGAGTGGCTGATGTAGTCTTGGGTGTAAAAATTATAAAAACATCACAAGGATATGCGTTATCTCAGTCACATTACATTACCAAAATACTTGAAAGATTCAAGCAGCATAATATAACTATTGCAAAATCACCAGTAGATATGAACCAAAATTGGGTAAAGAACACTGGTGATGGTATATATCAGCTTGAATACTCCCGTATACTTGGAAGTATTATGTATGTCATGAACTGCACTAGGCCAGATATTGCATACGCTATAAGCAAACTTAGCAGATATACCAGAAATCCTGGTAAACATCACTGGAAAGCAATAATCAGAGTTCTAGGATATCTAAAGTATACACAAAACTATATGCTGCATTATGAAAAATATCCTTCTGTAATAGAAGGATATAGTGATGCAAATTGGATAACTGGGTCAAAAGACACAAAATCCATAAGTGGATATGTGTTTACATTAGGAAATGGAGCAATTTCATGGAAATCATCCAAACAAACTTGCATAGCAAGGTCAACAATGGAATCCGAGTTTATTGCTCTGGATAAAGCCGCAGAAGAAGCAGATTGGCTTCGATGTTTTTTGGAAGATATTCCAAATTGGGAAAAACCAGTACCTCCAATATGTATACATTGTGATAGTCAATCTGCTATTGGAAGAGCTAATAGTAAACTATATAATGGTAAATCTAGGCATATTCGTCGTAGACATAAAACCATAAGGAAACTTCTCTCTAATGGAGTTATCACTATAGACTATGTAAGGTCAAAAGATAACATCGCGAATCCACTAACTAAAGGCTTGCCTAGAGAGAAAGTTCAAACCTTATCGATGGGAATGGGTTTAAGACCTATAAACTGAAAAGTTTCTCTTCAATAGAAACCCTACCTAGCTGACTAGAGATCCTAAGATCTAGGTTCAAAGGGACAACTAAATTGATGATATAACTTAGTAGCACTGCAAGAAACATTAACCATTCCTAAGATAAGTCAGTGCACAACCCGTCGGAGAGTAGGATAAGCTTAGCTTTTAATGATGTTTATACTATGGTGTTATAAAGAACCAAGTGGAGTATTACGGGATACTCTTTATGGAATCACCTACGTGAGTGCGAAGGCGCCGCTTCAGGAAGAATTGTAAGGTCAAATTCTTCAAGCACTCATGAGACCAAGCCGGTGTTCATGGCAAAAACGAACACAAACAGAGAACCAAGGAGTAATAACAAACACTTATCATGTGTTATCTTTATACAGCTTACACAAAAGGCTTACAGTTCAAAGACAATCTAGTCCACTGATTCGCCAGTAAGTTATAACGATAAAACACTAGGAAAAGTTCAAGGCCATTGTGCTACTTTCACCGATATGATCAGTGTTTTGCAATATTTCAGAACAAATTAAATAACCACTCATTCATGTGGGGGATTGTTAAAAATGAATAAGTGAGGGAAACAATATCCCACATCGGGGAATACACTTCCCAATCCCACCTTATATACTAAGGCTTGGTAAGTGATATCAAAAGAAAATGAGGAGAAGGAATGGATCATGCATGAAGGCTTGAAGGCATGAAGGCTTATATATATATATATATATATATATATATTAAAAGGTCAAAGATAAGGGCCTTGGGCCTTGGGGCTCTTGTGATTGAATGGGCCTCCAGGCTGCACTCTGGCTCGCTGCGCTGAACCGTTTATTTTTGAACTTGAAATACGGGCGCGCGTGGGTCTGTTGGTTTAAAGGGTCGCAACCTTTCCAACAGTCACACCCGTTTGAACAGCCAACAGACACTTCTCCCCAGTATATATAGAGGCACACAGAAAACGAAAATTACAACAGTTTTTTCTTTTTCTGCTCTTCTTCTTCCTCCTCTGTTCTGAAGTACTCACAGTCTTCTTGAGTTCGTCGTTCTCTGTGATTGCTGCGCTGCATCGCAGAGAGGTCCGTTTCAGGTTTGGGAAGCGATTACTCTACAACCAAAAGCGCCGTAGCGGGAGCAATTTAGTTTCAAGCCAACAGTTCTACGCTGGACTTGGACATTCTAATCGGTACATCTGATTTATTCTCACCGTCTTTCTGTTATTCCACTGCATACGTTTCGCAACACTTTGCTGCTGTTGCAATTGTGTATAGAACAGCATCAACGTTTCTGTTTATACTTCTGCAACACTGTTTGAAACAGTTTGCTGTCGTTTCTACTGGATATTTGCTAACATTAACATCCTTCAACAACCCAGAAAGAGGATTAACGCAATCCGTCACTGGCAAGGAAGGCTCACACTAGCCTTAAGAGGAAACAGAACAAGCATCACCCCTAATAGGAACCCTGACTCTCTAATAGACGACGAAGCGGCAAACAGCATGCTAGGGCGCGATAGAGGCTCTAGATCTAGCAAACTAGCGATGATCGGCGAGTGCTTCTTCTTGGGCATTGGTGGAAGATAAGGCAAAGTGATAAAGGGAGAGTCGAGACAACAAACGAAGGAGGGAAAAGATCAGTTGAAGGAAGCAACGAAACAACAAATCGCTAGATATTTCAACAGAGAAGTCGCCAATATAATTTCTTTCAATAATGCAGTTTTTACGTGCGTGAAAAATAAAATAGAAAAAATGAGTTGTGTTATGTCTTAGTTTATCGTTAGCTATTTGATGCCAAAATTTAGTTTAGTTGTCTCTCTCTTTGAGCCGTCAAATACAAGATTGTCGTTTCTACATAATTTCCTTTGCATCCATAATCTTATATGTATATATAAATAATAGTTGGTTTGGAAGTGCAAACTTTCGATCCGACCGTAAACTTTCAAAATTGCTCTTTTATATCTTTATATATTTGATGTCACACTTTTTGTTATTACCATGAAATAAAGAAAATGTCTCTCTATAAATATTATTAAAATTTAGTATCGCTTAAAATTAGGATCTGATAATTAAAGTTTCTTTTACAAACTCAAAATTTCCTTTACAAATATTTACTAAGTCTTTATACTAGTACAATCGCACAACGGTGGAGAAACCGGCCGTTCGATTGTATAACTTTGATAAGAAATATACATTTAAATTTTTTGTTAATATTACTTAAACATTAAGTGATAATATGTTGGAAAAGAATAAAATGAGATTTGAATCTGAAAATATGAACTTCAAATTTAAATATTAATCAAAGCATTCAAAATTGTCGATTTGAAATTGAAATTTTATAATTTTAAAATCATAATAAATTTGAATTTAATCAAAGCATTCAAAATTGTCGATTTGAAATTGAAATTTTAGAATTTGAAAATCATAATAGATTTGAATTTGGAATCTTTGATGCGCGAAGTAAAAGGAGGAAGTTTTGGGAAACCGTGATGAGACAAGATCCACGTTTTTAGGGAAATCACGATGAGACAAGATCCCCTTTTTTGGCTTTAGAAAAATTGATTTTGGCCAGTGACAGTAAGCAAACCTCCCTAACGGTCGGTTTGATCACTTAAAATTAGCATTTAGCAAATAAACTACTTTACAACTTTGATTTTTATTAATTAATAATATAAATAAAATTTTAACCCACAAAAAATTAGATATTGCAACCTAAAAATAAAATTTTAAATTAACTACCTATGATTCAACACAAAAATATGACTAAAATACGTAGATAACATTTCCTTTTGAACGTATTAAATAAATACAATTTGCAAAAAAAAATTCAGCATTTTTCATCACGCGCGAAGCGCGTGCTGTAACGCTCGTAGTTATAATAACTTTGGTATTACAGTTTTTTCCTATCAACTTGAACTACCAAAAATGCCCATCTATATATTATTAAATCTTAATTACTTAAAAATATAAAAAAATATTAAACTTCTTTTACAAATTCAAACGCCTCTAAAGTAGTATCTAACAATTAAACATGCTTTACAAATTTAAAAAACTTCTAAAAATAGTATCTAAAATTAAACTTCATTTACAAATTCAAAATACTTCTTTACAAATATACAAATCTTAATGTAACTTGAAAAATAAAAAATCGTCTTTTTGACTGATTTAAACATGTACAATTTATAAGAAAAATAATTCATGCGCGAAGCACGTGCCGTAACGCTCGTCTTATATAAGCCTTCTTGCAACTTAGTCAAGTCTGCCAATTGAGGGGTCTGCTATCACTTAATTTATTCAGATCCAAAATTTCGTTTAGAATCTTATCTTTTTTAATCATAATATAACCGAAAACATTACTATTCCAATTCATTAATTCTTTCTTGAGTTCTCAAATTTTAGAAACCAATATTTTTGCCACATTATCAAAATTGTAAACATCCATAGAGTTCCACTTAGTTATAACGAAATCCTCAAAGTTCTCCTCTTTAAGCCTTGTTTTTTCAATTGTCCAATTGATTATAAGGGTTAACAGAATGGGAAATAATATAAGAAATTCAATGCATTTTATTTATGGGATATTTGTGCTCCCATTGCTCTCTAATAAATCATCTATCTAAGAGAATAATAAGTATGTATGTATATTTATATATATTCATCTATAATTAGAATTAGTATGTAATCTAAAATTAAATCAAAATACTACTTTGTCCAGAAAATATAGTTTACGCCAAAATAAGAAAATGATTTTTATATTGTCGGATTTAAAGAATATATATATTTATTAATTGAATAAATATATATATATATATATATATGTAATTAAACCTTTTTAAGATTTTTTTTTGAAATTCTATATATGATATTATAATATAGCACAGTGAAAAATAAAAAAATCATCGGATTCTTTCCGTTCGGTTACACATTAAGTTGCAAGCAATTTCCTCTTAGGAGAGCATCTTCTCCTTCTTTCTAGCTGGACTTCCAAGATGTAACTCCTAACATTAGCTCTCAAACGAAGGTTTTACATCAAAAATTGTGATTGTGTACAGAATGAGAGAAAGCCTTTTATTTATAAGGTCATTTAGGCTAAAGTGTTTAAAATGTCTAACCCTTCTTCTTCACAAGTTATTACTAAGTGGACAATTTACAAGATAGTAATTAAACATTTATATTGATTATCTTAAGAGAAAAATTAGGGTTTTCCCCTCTTTGTTTACAAAAATGAATTGGACCATATTTATCCTTATTAGTATATGTTTAATATTATTTTTAGCTTATTTAATTGATCTAAAATATACATAACACTTAATATACCAACTATATTAATTTCCTCCTTTCTAATTTATAACAATAATAAATTAATTCACTTAAGCTAAAATCAAAAATACATCGACATCTATAGTTTTGTGAACCCATTCCCAGTAATGTTACACCTATTTTTGGATCAATATTTACGAGCTAAAAAATTGAGTAGAAGGAAAGGAGCACAGTCCAAGTAGCTTGATCAATGACCAAATTATATCTAGTAAGCTGGATAGAAACAATAAGAAGAATATGGGAAATAAACAAAAACGATATAAAGAATACGGATAAATGACAGGAAATAAACTAGACCAACTACTAGGGATAATTCTATATGTTAATCACCTATCAATCTGCACAAAATTCAAAGTTCTTTTTATTCCAAAATTTAATAATCCCACCGATGTCAACTATAATCCCACCTAAAAAATGGATAGTCCAACCAAATAGTTGGTAATTCATGTAACAAACCAATGTTGAGAAGTAATTACTTAAAATTAATATTAATAATTCAGTTAACTAAATGGGTTTTAAATACTAAAGTGTGAAAATTTTGGGATTGATTATAAATATTTAGAATTTTAGATGATTTAGAGACATATAAATTTATTTTGGATTTAATTGGTGAAGTTTTTTTTATAGTAAAAATAGAGATTTTAATAATAAAATATTAACTGTTTAGACTTGATCGAATTGGTTATTAAGTAAATTATTTTGGAGGTAATTATTTTTGAACCGATAAATATAAATAAAGGTGATTCTTGATATTTTGTATTAAATTTTATATTTTTATACCAGAAATGATTCATCTATATGAATTAAAAGTGGTTAAATAATTTTACAACGTTAGTTAATAGTAGAGACCCGAAATTTTTCTACTTTGATTTATAAATATTCAATTAATTTTAAATATTCAATTATTGGCTTTTAATGATTAGAAAACCATCTCCTAACTAATAAGTAATGATAGTAAACTAAGTTTGAAATTTTGTTTACAATAATAAATAACATAATTCGATGAAAAATTGAAAATGTGATTGAAATCGTTTTTTGGATTTTCTACTTTTTCTTGAATGAAAGTTGTCGCAATGTTGTTGTACGCATATGCACACACATTTACACATATAATAACATATCAAATTTGTGCAAAAAAGATTAGTAAAAGTAAGTGCAATTAAAGTGTTTGAAATGTAATAAATAAATAATAAAATAAAGAAAACCGTTCTCCTTATTTTAAAAATAATGAAGTACATAAATTTATGTTCATTAGTACATGTTATCATGATGTAAGTACATAGGCATGTGCTTTCACTGGAAAGTGGCAAAGGTGTATGGAAAGGGAAGGGTAGTTTTGTACTTTGGTTAAGGGGTGAGTGGTGTAATTTGCCACTTTTTGAAATTCTTTTAAAGAACAACTTTACTTCGTTCTTTATCACTTTTTCACATCCAAACTTTTGCTCTCTTCTTCCCTCTCTTCTCTCTTCTAAAAATTTCTTAGCAAATCTAATTCAAACCTTCTCCAAATTCAATCAAACTCAAGTATGTTCTTCAATACATCATAAAAAACCATTTAGCAAGTCAAAGTTGGAAGCTGTGGAGCCAAAACCCTACTTTGGCATTTAGCCATCGGCATCTAAGGGTGGTGGAGCATTGGTCCATGTGCTTTTAAGGAGAACAGGGAGCTTTTGACACATGGAGAAGGAGGAAAAGCAGAAGCTTTGGCTTCAGGGTGATGGTAGGAGGAAGTTGTAGCTTTTGGTTTGGTCTAAGCTTGGTTAAAGTGAGTTGTCTTACTCTAAAATGGTTTTAAAATTGATAAATAATTCAAAAGTATAAATTGTTGTTTATGCTTGTGTATAAAGTGTTTGGTATTGTTTGATTTTCGATTGGAAGTGGATTACATATGTAACTTTGTCTGTAGGGGACAAAAGCAAAGGAAATTGGAAGTTGAAGTGTCTTCGTAGTGAACAGGTCGCTATGGTTGTAGAGGAATCCTAAAGTGTTCCTTACATTGTTGATTTTCCTTTACATATATTTTTGTTTATGTAAATGTTTTTATATATGGAAAGCGAATGTTACTTAGTTATAGTCAACCTTCTTGTTATTGGTTCTGCGACTTTGAAATCTTGTGCTCTCTTTTGAGGTGGTTTATTACCTTGTTTCTAACGTGTTTTGAAAAGGATTCTGAACTTGACTTTTGTCTTTCAAAACTTTTTGGAAAAGAATTAAAGTGGTTTAAATTATAGAAGAAAATGATGTTTAATAGCTACTTGATTTACTAAAGCACGTTTTAGAAGTTAGGGTCCATAAAGCAATAGTCGCTATGGATACACTTTGAAAATCTATATATTCTGTAAAGTAAAAGAGTTATTTACTTTAGATATTTTGTAAATTCCTTTCAAATATGGTTTACAAAAGTTATATAAGTATTTTTAAAGGTGCTTTGGATTTAATTATATTTCTAAAAGGATTGTTTGAAATATTTAAGTAAGGTTTTATTTTATATAAAGGAAACTCCTTTATTTTCCACAAACAAATTCTTTTCCAAAAAGTGGTGACTTTTAAGTGATGTTTGAATGAAGGTTTTAAATGGTGTTTGAAGTGTTTTAGATATGATTATAAGTAAGAAGAAAGCATGGATTACAAACTATTGTTGCAATAAATGTTTCCGAGGAAAGGGAAATAGATTATGGACTATAATATTCTTGTTATAGTAAATGGTTTCGGGAATGGAAAGCAAGTTTGATTTATAACACTTTGTTATTATTAAATAAGTTGTTTACTTTATATAAAGAATGGATCTTATCTTTTGAAATCAAGCTTAGGTTTACATAAATGATTTTGGAAATGTTTCCAATAATAAGTTTGAAACCGAAGACTAGTGATAAGTTTATGGAGTTAGTTTTCAGATTGTTTTAAAAAGACTTTGTTTTATGCAAGGGATTTCTTTATCGGTGCATTAAGTAACATAAAGCAAATATGATAAGTAGTTCTAAAATATTGACACATTTATGGAAAGTAAGTCATCTTATATTTAGTAGTAAAAGTTGATGAGTAGACATTCCTTTATCTGTGAGATCTAGAATAAGAGTGCTTTAACTAGCGCAAGGATAGGTGCAAACAGTGCCCTGACTTACCTGGCTTCGATTCTAGATAAGGGATAGAAAATTAGAAATATCGGAAATGTGATAAGTATAAGAGGGTTAATTTCTATTAATAGATCATGATTGATTAAGTAAATGGAAGGTACTTCATCTTGTACTTCACATTAAATTTAGAGGTATGGAAGCCCATTTCTACCTTTGAGAGTTTTAGAATGTATGTCGAGGCAAGAATAGTAAGCTAACTTGTCCGACTTCATTGTTAAGCGAGGGATGGTATGGGGTTGAAAACAAAAGGTGGTGATAACTATATGATGTATAATTTTCCATACGCAGACTATATACTTACCAGATACTGGTTCGTCCACTATCGATAATGCTATCTGGGTTTTTATCCCAGCAAAAACCGATAGAAAACAGAACAACCATGTGTAGACAGGATGGTTCAGGACTCAACAAGGAAAGCTAAGACAAGGGATCGGCAAGGGCCAAGCTATACGACTAGGACAACAACTGAAATCAACGAAGCTGAGAGATGATCAGCATTCCTTTAGTCCAATCAGCAGTAGAATGAAAGCAGCTAGTGACTTGCCATCAACACGTAACAACAACGATAAAAGGCTATGGAATATCTTCAATTCCAGACTCCATAAAAATCTTAAGGGTCAGATCATCCATGAACCATGCTTCTCTTCAAGCCTTCAAAAAACCAGCTATGAACACTACCAAAAGTGGCAAGATGTTGGCCCACAAACGAACCAAGTCTATAGGTCTCCGGTGACCCATTGGCCATGGGTCGCTAGCGACCTATGGTTCTGACTCGTTTTGTGAGCCAAAGTCCCCCTAGGTCGCCTATTACGTACCTACGAGTTGGTGAAGATAGGCTTGGCCGAAAAGCTCTTTGATCTCTATAAATACCATTCTACCTGCAACATAAATGAGATCTTCTCTAGACGGGTTGCTGAAGCTCTACCGAAATTACTTTGCACTCTCTACCTCCCTCACAACAATCTCCAAAGGAATACACTATGATTCTCCAATGGATTTCGACTCAGGAGATTTAATCTAGCTAGAAAATAATCAAAGCCTTGTAATCAAACATCTTTTGTAACATCAATCCGTCTATAATAAAACAATAAAGTGGACGTAGGATTCATTAATAGCCAAACTACTATAAAAATTCTCTTTCTACTTTCTTTTACTCTTCTTTCTATATATCTAAGATATGTGATATTGCTCTGTGAGAATAGGGCTGGCGCTCTCAAACTCTAGCCAGGGTGTTAGTCCATTTTTTGGGTCAACATTTTGGTGCTTTCACTGAGAACCCAACTCAAGATCCAAATCAAACTATCTACTTTGGAACTCATAGGTCTAGAAGTTAGATTCCCAATCTTTACTTGAAGTACATACTGCTTTAGGACCCATGGCTCCTGGAAGAAGAAGAACTGTTCCTGAAAGATCCATAAAGGCAATAGTAGCTGGAGAAGGGGCTAGTCTCGAACAAGCTGAAGTAAATGGTGATATCTTAGGAAACCAGGCATCAGCATCCTCCAGTCAGCATAAAGTCATCACCAGAGACAAGTTGAACAAGATGGCTGAGAGTTCAATTAGAAAATGAAAAATAGTCAAAAGGCTTAATGGAGAAGCTCAACGCTCTGTTGACCCTAAAATCAAACCCTACTCCAAAGGCTGTGCCTGAACCAATAACTGCTGTAGAATAAGAGAATTCCTCCATTTCCGGCCTGCATAGAAGGAACGGAAAGTAGCCACAAAGAAGGGTAATAATAGGATGTGGTGTGGAGGAGAATGCGAATACTCCACCAATAGGAAAGACTTCAATCGTAAAGAAAGCCAATACTTAAGATTGGAGGAAGCATAGGAGCTGGAAAGAAAGTCTGCCTATACACAACAGATGAACATCAAACAAAATGACGTAGCGGCCAATCAAAACACACACGGTCCTAGAAGTACTCAATGAGTTGTAGAAAAGAACAGGAATCAGAGGAGAACAAACCAGAACTCTGATAAAAGAAATAATGGTGGCAACAACAAAAGATTTAGAGTTTAGACAGGAGGACTATACCCCCCTGAATGACACTCCGGAAAATATTTATCTCGCAACACAAGAAACTGAAGAGTATGAGAAACCTCTTAGAAAGGAGGCAACGGAACAAAAAAAGTGCTCAGGAAAATTCTGCTGCTTCCATGAGACACACGGGCACAATACAAATGAATGCCACCACCTTAAGGACCTCATCGAAGGGTTAATCCGAGACAAAAACAATTCAACAATATGTGAAGAAGCCATAAAAACCCAATCAATCTATGGTCCCTTAACGTCCTAGAGGGCAAAGAACTCGAGCTGGAACCAGCAAAGAAGGTTTGAAATGAACTAACCGGAGGCTTATTATCAGGACAATATATGGGGACCACATCCCATGCAAAGAAGTTGGAGAGAGATGGAGCGATATGTGAGTTCATTAAAGCATGCTCTAAAGGAAACATATTTAGCAGTAGACGATGAAACTTTGGCCAAGCAACAAATTGTTCTGAGCAATGATGTAGTGTTCCGCAATACAAAAACCGAAGGGATTGAAGCTCCAACTCACGATCCAATGGTTGTGACAGTAGAAATCGATCCCCCTGTAGTCCTATGAGTGCTGGTTGATAGTGGTATACTCTTCAAACGAACTTTTGACCAAATTAAGATTGGCATGAAAAGTGTATCTGCATGCCAGATTAAGATTCAGGGGTTTACTGAAGAACCCAAACGACCGATGGAAACAATCGACCTATCGGTGGAGCTTGGAGAGGGTGAGCGACGAGTCACCCTCATTCAGACTTTTGTGATCGTGGATAAAATGTCAGCATACAATGCATTCTTGGGACGTCCTGCATTAGCTGACTTCAAAATAACATTGGCCAATGGTGCCTTACAACGAAGTTCCCTACCGAGCACGGAGTTGGAATTATGAAAGGAGACCAAAGCTTTGCCTGGGAATTCTACATCATAGAGTTGCGCGAGTTAAGAAGAAAAGAAAAATGAAAGGATGTGGGGAAGACATTCCACATCCGTAAACCCTCCGAATAGCAACTACAGAACTTCCCCTGGCTTGGAGACCATTGCCTATTCGATAAGGCTTTGGACCCTAGGAAGAAGAGCTCAGGGGAGGATCGGACAGCAACGGCAAAATTGACGGTGTCTGCCCCAGTATGTATGAATGTACCCAACATGGGTCCTTAAGATCGGGTCACACCTTGGAAACAAGGGCGGTCAGAATTAACCAAATTCCTCCATGCCAATCTAGACGTATTTGCTTGGACACACTCCAATATGTGTGGGGTATGCCCGAATTTATCCACGATGCAATCAATATTGACCCCAAATTCACACTAGTGAAGCAAAAAGGGTGTAACTTGGGCCCTGGGCGGTCCAAGGCATTAAGAGAGGAAGTAGATAAAATGATGGCTAACGGCTTCATCCAAGATGCAACCTACCTTGAGTGGGTATCGAACCCACTCCTAGTTAGGAAGTCCAATGGAAAATAGCGAACCTATATTAATTTCTCAGACCTTAACAAAGCCTATCCGAAGGATAGCTTCCCTCTCCCTAGAATTGATCAACTGGTGGATAGGACAGTGGGACATGAGCTGCTGTCGTTTATGGATGCGTGCTTGGGCTATAACCAGATCCTGATGCATGAACCAGACCAAGAGAACACCAGCTTCATCACCAATTTGGGACTGTATTGTTATAGAGTAATGTTGTTCGGTTTGAAAAATGCAGGGGCAACATACCAAAGGCTAGTGACACTATGTTCAAACGCCAGATTAGGAAGACTATGGAAGTTTACGTCGACGATATGTTAGTTAAATTCTGAGTAGCTGCTAACCATCTAGACAATCTCGTGGAAATGTTCGAAATACTCCACAAATACGGAATGAAGCTCAACCCGCTTAAATGTCACTTCGAAGTAGCCTCTAGGAAATTATTGGGATTCATACTAAGTGTCAGAGATATCGAAGCAAATCCAGAGCAAATAATAGCGTTACAGGGAGTCCAAGCCCTTAAAAATAAGTGAGAACTTCAAAGCTTGAATGGAAAAGTCACAACACTAAGTTGATTCATCTCAAAAGCTAAAGACAAGTGTATAACATTCTTCAATGCGCTAAAGAAGGGGAAAATTTTTTTTGAATGGAGTGAAGCTTGTCGAACAGCTTTCTTGGAATTGCTATGACACATGGAAATTCCTTCGATCTTATCGAAACCAATCGATGGAGAAGACTTGTTCGTTTATCCAGCAATTTCCCCGCACGCACTGAGTACCGCTCTTATGCGAGAAGAAGCAAGAATCCAGCTACCCATGTACTACATTAGCAGACGATTCACCGGAGTTGAGAAGATGTATCCAAAGTTGGAAAAGATAGCTATTTGCATTTGAGTGCATCCTAGAAATTACGACCGTGCTTCCAGGCTCATCCGATAAAGTATTGACTGATTAGCCCCTGAAGAAAGTTTTATACCAGCCAGAAACTTCTGGACGACTACTCAAGTGGAATATAGAGTTGAGCCAATATGATGTCACGTATCATCCAAGGAAAGCAATCAACGGGCAAGCATTAGCCGACTTCATTATCCAATTTACCGTAAGGGACGACGAGGAGGAAGTTCAGTTGAAAGCAGGCACGCAATGGAAGCTCTTCGTCGACGGTGCATCAAACATTTTCTGTTCAGGACCAGGGGTAGTGCTTGAAAGCCCCTATGGGCAAGCCATTAGCTATGCTTTACGCTTGGAACTCCCAACAACAAATAATGAAACAGAGTACGAAGCCTTGATCATTGGACTAAAGGTTGTGAAGGAACTCAGGATAAAAGCAATTCACATATACAGCGACCCTCAACTAGTCGTATATCAAGTAAAAGGGGAGTACCAAGCACGTGGAGAAAATCTCGCCCGTACCTATCCAAAGTATAAGAGTTGTTAAGTGATATCGAGCACTACACCATAACTCACATCCCACAAGAGCAAAACACCAAGGCAGACTATTTGGCCAAGCTGGCAAGCTCCGAAGAAGCCCAGTCATTGGGGTTGGTTCCGGTTGAAATGTTATCCAACCCGATCATAGATGAAATGGACGTGGACTAGATTCTAGAGACCACCGCCAAGCCAAATACATGGACTATGCCAATAAAGGACTATCTTCTTATAGGAACCCTACCAACTGACCAAAATCAATGAAATAAGCTCCTCCGCAAGGCGCCATGGTTCATGATATAGGATGGGATATTCTATCGAAGGGGATTCTCGACCCTACTTCTTAGGTGTGTGACCAAAGCACAACCAATCCTGAAGGAATTCCATGAAGGCAAATGCGAAGACCACACTGGGGGGCAGACGCTGGCAAAGAAAGTCCTTTGATATAGATACTTTTGGCCAACAATAATTCACGAGGCCACAGATCAAGCCAGAGGATGCGATCGCTGTCAAAGATTCCACAAAATTAAGAGAACTCCTTCAACAGAACTGACACAAATGGTCAGCCCATGGCCATTTGCGATATGGGAATCGATCTGACTGGTGTCCTTCCAATAGCTAAAGGAGGAGCCAAATATGCTATAGCTGTAGGAGATTATTTCATGAAATGGGCAGAGCAGAACCGCTGGCCACCAAAACCACAAAGAAAGATATTAACTTCGTCACTAAAAATATCATTTGCAAGTTTAGTGTCCCGCAAAAAATCATCACTGACAATGGAACCCAATTCGAAAGTGCCGAGTTCAAAGACTTCTACAGGCGCTTCCAAATCGAAAAAAGCTTTTCTCACAATGGCTCATCCACAAGCAAACGGACAAGTGAAAGCAATAAACAATATCATCAAACCCACCATCAAAAAGCAGCTAGCGAAAGCAAAGGAAACTGGGTTGACGAACTTCCACTCGCACTATGGGCTTACAGAACTACACACAAAGCTGCAACTGGCCACACTCCATTCGCATTGGCATATGGTTCGGAAGCAATGATTCCTGTTGAATTAGAAATCCCTTCACACCGAAGGTAGAATTTTAATTAAGTACAACACGAGCAACTTCTACTTAAATCACTAGACATGGTCGATGAAAAAAGAGAAGAAGCAGAGTTGAGAACTGTTGCCTACCAAAAAAGGAATGCACGGTACTTCAACTCCAAAGTTCATGGTCATACCTTCGAAGTTGGAGATCTTATGCTCAAGCGATTTTACCCTGTTCCAAGGCGTTCGAACCAAATTGGGAAGGGCCATATGTCGTTAATCAAAAGCTCAACGATGGGACTTTCAAGCAAACAATCATCGACAAGGTCGTAATTCTTAGAGCTTGGACTAGCGAAGCGCTCCATCTTAATTTCATCTAAAAACCTATTATATGTATATTCTGTTTTTCAGCAAATAAGCCATCCATGAAATGTCGGTGGCATTGTAAATAGACAAAGAATCTGGCATGTTTTCTTAATAAAGTTTGCTTCTTGAGCCAACCAAACTATATTCATAACAAGTACCCATCGAGTCGACGAAATCAAATCGACTCAAACTGTTGGATCAGTGGAACTCGATCCTTGCCTCTCGAAAAAGAAAAAGTGTTCTTGCCTCGGTAACCCCGGGACGTTAAAAAACTAACGTTTCCCAGAGATAGGAAACGCCAGGGACCACTTAAAAAACTAATTCCTCTGTGTTGCTCGAAGATAGGCCATGTCGAGGAGCACCAAACTGAAACTCCTCGCATTGTCCGAAGATAGTAAACGCCGAGGAGCATTCCTCCGTGTTGCCTGGAGATAGGAAGTGCTGGGGAGAAACATAAAAAAACTAACTCCTCGCGTTGCCTGGAGATGGACGACACCGAGGAACATCCAAAGCCATGCATTTCGTAAGCCACACGCCCAATTTTAAACTCTTTGCACTGCCCGGAGATAGGCAATGCCAAGGAGCATTGAAAGCTGCGCATCTCATAAGCCACGCACTCAAATTGAAACTCCTCGCGTTGCCCGAAGATAGGCAACGTCGAGAAACATCCAAAGTCGAGATATCGAAGCCGAGCATCCAAATTTAAACTCCTAGCGCTACTCAAAGATAGGAAGTGCCAAGTAGTATCGAAAGCCGTGCATCTAGTAAGCCGCATACCAAAATTTAAACTCCTTACGCTGCCTGGAGGTAGGCAACGCTAAGGAGCATTAAAAGCCCCATATCTCATAAGCTGCACATTTAAATTGAAACTCCTCGCTTTTCTCAAAGATAGGTGACGCCGAGGAACATCCAAAGCCACATATTTCATAAGCCATGCATCGAAATTTAAACTCCTTGCACTGTCTAGAGATAGGCAACACCAAGGTGCATCGAAAGCTGTGCACCCCATAAGCCGTGCACTCAAGCTGAAACTCCTCGCATTACATGGAGATAGGAAATTATGAGAAACATCAAAAATGAACTCCTCGCATTTCCTAGAGATTGGCAACGCCGAAGAAGCTCAAGGTAAACCTCTTGCGTTGCCCGAAGATGGGCAACGCTGAAAAGTGTCCAAACATACGCTTCGTATGTCACTTATAGATGGGCGATGTCAAGGAGCACCGCATGCCGCGTACCATATAGGCGGTGCGCTAAATACCAAAATAATATCCCCTCGCATGATCGAAAGATGAGCAACGCTGAGGAATGTGAGAAATACCACACATATAGCCAGGAATAGTTGGTGCTAGAAGGAAGGCACTTGATGATTGACAATACATACCCATGCGTAGATTGCATACTTACCCATTATCCAAACTGAGATTACATGCTAATGTCGCAAAACATCCGAAGAAAGGAAAATCAAGTCATGACCTAGCCAGATTTTCAATAAAGATTATCTAAACCCCAAGTTACCGGATACTTGAAAATTGTTTGATGTAAACAGCCTTGTGAACTGGGGAGCATATACCTGTACTGAGACAGATACACGCGAACACAATAAGTTTACAAGTTCTATCACTTCAAACAACAATAAATTCATAATCCACAGTTTTAGAGTCTATACCTATTTTAAGATTCTAAACAAAAATTTCAAAGTTTTAGAATTTTTATAAGTTTTATGAATTTCTAAAAACAAAAATTCTCTAAGTTCTGTTAAATTCTAAAGTTCTATTAACCTCCTAAGTGCTCGTAATTTCTAAGTTCTGTCACTTCAAATGAAGGGTTTTGACTATAGTCACAAAACTAGAAAAGTATGATATGAAACAAGCACAAGTACACAGAAAATATATGAATAAATAAACAAAGTACAGTCAAAATATCAATGTATTGCTTGTAATTTTATGTACACAGAAGCAAAATGTGGGGGTCGTGCCTACACAACAACGGCCAGTAGAAGGAAAATACAGACTTTACAATAAGGGCGCAAAGTGCAGACTCTACGCTTGAGCAAAATGACTCAAAAAGAAACAAAAACAAGTTAAAAACAAGTCAGCCCTCTTGCAAGCTGTTGGCCAAAATCAAGTCCATCCTCACGCCAGCCGCTCAATGCTTCTTGCCACCGCTTCCCTTTCCACCTCTGGTTGATAGTTTCTGCTTCACTGCTACTAATGTCAACATGCACATCGGTGGAAATGTCCTGCTCCTCCAAATGTTTTTCATAAGAGCTTCCCTTTCCTTTGCATTTTATTGACTTTAGGAGCCTTTCGAAGCTTTGACTGCCTCCACTTTTTTCTTCCTAACGGAAACCAAGTCGTGCTGCGTCTTCTGTGGCTGATCCATCTGCATTTCCTGCTCCTCGGCCTCTACTTCAGATATATCACCTTCCAAATATGCCGAAGGGTCATTTAGGCTGTGAAGCGCAGCTATCTTCTCGGCTTCTGGTCTCGGCTGCGAACTAGACGCGGATGTGGGAATCAGAGCAGGAATAGACACAATCGTAAAAGATGTGAAAATGCCAGCAGGAACGAATGCTAAAGTAGCTGGCGCGTCAATGGAAAAGTGGATGGACCTATAAGATCAAAAAGGAAAGCATTAGACTCCTCTTGCTCTTGTAGCGTAAGACGGAGGCTCCCGAACTCGAAAAAGCATGGACGTTACCTGCATTAGAGGAACGGTTATGTACGACGACCTCAAACTCACCACCATCGCCTTCTTTTGAAGGCTCCACCACCCGAGGAATAATATCAACTCCTGAGCTCATCGGCTGGTCATGGAGCTGCTCCGACGGGTCCGCTAATACCAAAGGTAGAAGGTTTGGTAAGTGCGTCGATGGTGGTCATCAAGGCAGTATCGACGGCCGCCATCTCTCATTCGACTCGAAGGATCTCCTGGCCCTCAAGTAGTGTTGTCTTGGATTCATCATTGAGACAGGCATCTCGCAGCTCTTGATCAGAGTAAACATTGCCACTGTCAGCAAAATAAGATATGATTTCCTCCCAAACGAGGGTAGCGAAACGACCCTGACTCGACCTTCGAAAATCGGCACCCGTACTTCACTTGTACTCGAATGCCGCAGATTCAAGCGCGAACATGGCTCGCCAGAGCTTATAACACATTAAGTACAGCAATACAGCGGAAGAAATGAATAACATCACTGATATACAATATCTAATACAAAAATGAATACAATAGAATGATGCAATAGATATCAATACTATCAGAGATACAAGACACAACGGAAAGAATATCTTCAATAGAATACACCTCCAAAAGAATCCAACTCTATAATGCAACTGCAACTTCATCTCCAAACTAAAGATAGCTCGAACCATCATCACGATGCAATAAACAAACTAAATAACTCCAAAATAAAGCAAATGTGATCGCCAAGATCCAAAGGCTTCAAAGATATCGAATCTACTCCTACTGTTTGACAATCTGAAAAACCCAACTCTAGACTGCCCGTGTGGAAAGTTGTGGGCACCCAGAGTTTAGGAAGGGAACAATAAACTCCAGGTCATTTCCAGGACTGGTATGAGCAAACAAAACAGTTTAATTTAAAACAACAACAAAAGATTTTAAAACATTGAAAACCGTAATGCTTTTTGAAAAATGAAACTGCCATAAGGCCTCCTGCCACACACACAATGCAAACGCACAATTAAAGGAGATTTCTCCTTATGACAGTCAAAAATGTTTGATACGCGAAAACCATTTGATATTACTATTAGTACACAGTGCAGAAAATATTTCGAAAGTATAATATCAATCTTAGTCAGCATACCACATTTCGTCATATGCCTACTATAGCTACCATTTAAGAATGGCAGGTTATACAATTGAAATCGTAAAGGGCGCGTATTGGAGATTGGACTTCCAACAAATGGTCAGGCTAAGGAACTTCCTTACCGAAATGGGAACGCCTCTTGAAGGATGCCCCGGGAACCTAACCGGATCTCCGCTAACAAGGCCGACGTTACCTCACGCTTTAACCAAGCTATAACATAGGTAACTAACACACAAGTATGCCATCCCCGGTCGTTACCGACCTTTATCCGAGGCCTAGATACAAACAACCACAAAGTAATAAATTTGCAGTAACCACATAGGTTAAATATCTCGGCTCCATACCATGATATCACCTTTCACCCAGAAGTAAATGGACATACCCTAGGGGCGCGACCCCTAAAAACCTTGCAGCAACGTTCCTTTTTCGACCATTTTTGGGATGTGAGGTCCTGATGCAGTCTCGTCCATAAAGCTACGCTTTTACACAAATCCATGCTTTGGTCAACAAATGATCAGCAGCACTTCGTATGCCACATTACCAAATTGGGAATGTATCACTAGTATCCATCAACTACATAACCTCTGAGCTCGTACGTATCAGAGAAAGGTGTTAAACTGATAAAATAAATCCCCGCCACCAAACAGAAATGTATTTGATAGAAACCAGCTTTACATCTCGAAGTGTAATGTCAGACATACATCCATACAAGTCTGTTCCGGGTTCGAACAGAACCGAAGGCACTTCCAAAGAAGCCTTTGCAATCCGGGTATTCACAATCCCGATCGGACTCCCCATCACATATGGAGATCTCTACACCGGTGCGACTCAGTGCAGAGACAATCGACGGGTAATCCTTTCGTTCTCGAAAATACCCGGTCTTTACCATCGGTCTTCAAATGCTGCCATAACGTCGTATCATTATTCAGAATGGGTTATATGACACAAGTTCCTCTTCCGGCTAAATCGAATAATGAGAAAAATATTTAAAAACATATGGATATGGGATCTCAGTTAAGTCACAACTTAAAATCCAAAACCTTTCTGCAAATGGTTTAAACCAATTATCAGTTCCAATCTTTTAAACAAAAAGATTCATTTCACAAAGTTCACCAATCTTTCACAAAAATTCATTAATATCTTTCCAATTCAAACCTTTTATACAAAAGATACACTTTTAAGATCCCTTTTCAATTTGAAAACAAATTCACCAATCTTTAACAAAGATTCATTCATAGTTTTCAACACTATTTCAATTCCATTTCAAACTTGAAATCTTTCAACACAAATTGAAAATTCTTTCATTATATGAAAGCTATTATTATTTGAAAACAAATAGTTTTCGTTTTAAAAAAAATCTGATTTCATTTATACAAGTTAAAATCTTTCAAACTTGGGTTAAATTCAAATTCCCAAAACAGTACTTTTTAAAATAGTTTAAAAACCCATATAAATACATTATATAACTTGTATAACCTTTTTAAGCCATAATTTCCAAACATATATTAAATTTCAAAACTTTAATTCCAATTCAAATCAAAACATTTAAATTTCAAAACTTTATCAAGTTATTCAAAAAAGATTTTCATCTTCAAAACTCCGTTTCATTTAAAATTCAACCCAATTCCATTTCCAAAATCATTTGGATTTAAAACTCGAATTTTAAAACTATTTTGAATTAAATTTAAATATCTGTGACTTAACCGATTTCCGCGTGAAATCCATATTTGTGTGTGTATAGTGTGGTCCAGGGATTTTACACAATAGTGCCACAACATCAATCATTACAGAGTCAAACACAGCAATATCGATAAGCGGTATAATTTATAACGCTTATCTTCATTTACATATCATAGATGAATAATATAAGTACATCGCAGATAAACAAATTACATTCATCACAGATAATAAGTTACATTGCACGGCTTAATCATAATACAAAACATTATACATCGGCGGTATCACATAATTCACAGCATTCCATACCATCCATACATTCATAAGTATAATTATCAAGTCATCTGATTAATCAAAACTAGATCATTTACCTATGAATAAATTTCAAATCATGGTTAATCAATAATTAATTAATTACAAAACATTTAATTAATTATCCTTTACTTAATCATTAATTACCCTTAATTAATAATTAATCCTTTGATTAATTATCCTTAATTAATTAATTAATCTTTAATTAAAAATCATTCCTTAATCACTTCCATTAATTAATTAACCTTTAATTAATTAATTATTCTCAAATTAATTACCTTAATTAAGTAATTACATTAATTAATTATTCTTTAATTTAACTAACCTTTAAGTACTTGATTAATCAATCTTTAATCATTAGTTATCCATTCTTCACTACTTCCACCAAGTAATCATTTTTAATTAACTTTTCATAAATTACTTGATTAAATAAATTTGAAATATTTAATTGATTCTATCTTAATTACTTTTATTAAGTAATTAACTTCAAGTAACTAATTTCCTTTAACAACGAAATTTAACTTAACATTTAAAAGTTAATTAACAATTTTTAAAACATCTTTATATTAATTAACTAACCTTTAATTATTATGAAGTTAAATTAAACTTTTCAAAATAAAGGTTATATTTATTTTAAACCATTTTAAAACTTGGCAACTTTAAAACAATTTATTTAAAACCCTTCTTAACTAATTTTAAAACTTAGATAACATTTAATATTGAAAGAAAATTGATTTAACAGAATTTATTTCCAAAAACTTGATTTTTCTTTAAAACTTAAAACTGTTTTGGCCAAACATCAACAAACCCGAGAAAATCCCTTATCTACTCGAGTTTGAACCCGAGAAAAACCACGTTACAACTGCTTCGAGGAAACCCATTGATTTCACGAGCTTCGACCCGTGTTTCCACCCTTCTTCCCCAAACACCACAAATCTCTAATAAAACCAGATGCACGTATACGTGCACAAGCACGTTGACCACCTCCAATCGACGTCGAGGCCACTAGAACATCACCCACGATCATCAGAGTCGAATCGAACAACCCAAAACACGAAATCGTTGTTGAATCAAAATCGAGCCCATTTTCGAACTTCCTGGAACCATACTCATCTGAACAACCTTCCGCCTCGCCGCTATACATCACCAGAACCCACGCCATTTTGGCCGAAGGTACTTCGATCCACCACGAACTCAACCCCCCCAGGTGCGATCGCCTGAATCACGATGTCAACGACGAAATTGCCTCGCGACTACCACTTACCAAATGTAGGTTTTAAATCCTAACTTGATCCAAATCTCCATCCATAATGATTCTAAAATTTTGCTTGCATTTTTCTTATGATCTACGATCATACTAGCACCTCCATGCCAAGTTTCAATCTTCAAAAGTTAGCCAATCACCAAAAAATCGCGAAAACCCATCCTCCATTCATCCCACCAATACAACCTCAATTCGCCACTAAAAATTCTAGTTTTCATTTTGAAAATCATCATTTTCGAAAGGGTTTTAGATGATGTAATCCAATCTGGAAGAAATGCAAATCGAAATTTGGGTAAATCTTGAAGTTCAATGTATATTCTTCATTTAGACAAAACCATTTCTTTTTGTCTTTAAAATATATTTTTAAAATTTAGTTCTGATGATTTGAACATATTTTGTTTTTTCATTATTGTCTAAAAATGATCAGAGCAAATGGAATTGCATTTTGAATTGAATTGAAACTTGTAATTCTGTTTTTAACAGAGGCCTTATTCTCTATTACCAGATATATCTACACAAGATATTCATGCATACAGGCACATTACACAACCTACAAGTATACTTTATCCATAAATTCCCAGATCAAACGCAAACCAACAAAATTCAAACAGATCCAAGGTCAAATAAGTGAGTTTACTCACCTGAGATGAGTTTGAACAGAAAAGAATAGGCTTTGAAATAGATTTGTATACTGAGAATTTGTTGATCTTTGAACCATTGGAGTTTGTGATTTTGATTGTGAATCCAGTTGAGTTGCTTTTGTTTTTGATTCGAATTTTCCTGGCTTGAACTGTCTGTTTTGGTTTCAAATTTCCAGGCTTTGAAAACTTGACCACAGGTTTTTTTTTTTTGGTTTTAAACTTTGTTTCAGGAATTTAGAGTTGAAGATGATTTGGTTTCTCGTTTCAGTTTTCTAGATTTGAAAAGAATTTCGAATTCTTATTTTCTCAGGTCTGAGAAAATTTTGAGAAAGATGAAAGCAGCCTGACCTATTTTTTTCTTCTTTTGCATGTTTCCAAAGATTTAATTCAAAAGAAATAAATTTTCTTGCCACTTGTCCACTTTTGTTACACTTGTAATTTACATTTGGTTATCTTCTTGCAAATGTTCATATGTAGCATTTTTATGTTTATACCCTTAATTCAAATTATTTTGTAAATTTGTTTTTAACCCTCATTTCATTTTAACTTATGAACATGTTTTACATTAATATGTTTATTACAAAAAGGTATATTCATAACAAGGCCTTTATATTTATTCTAAATATATTTTAAACACTACAAATAATATTTTAAATATAACTTTATATCATATTTCTTATCTAAATAAATTCATTTATTTTATTAATCATTTATATAATCTTTTAAAGCAAAAGATGGTTTTACAATTTAATTACACATGAACAAATAATTTAATTCTTAATTAGCCTTTGAAAAAAAATTATTATATTAAATTCAAAACATCATTTTCAAATTATAATTCATATTTAAACCATTAGAAACAAATTCTTATTAACTTAAAAATAAAATTTCAAATTTAATTTATTTCCAATATATTTATTTTTAAATCCAACTTTTATTGATAAAGTACTTACCTATAAATTTCAAACCAAAATTCTACTTATAATCTAAAATTATTTATTTATTATGGAAACTTTCTAATTAGTTTACAAATAAATTCACAATTAAATTCCAAAATTAAATTAAATTATCAAATTAAACTTGACTAAAATTGAGAATGTTACAGATTCCCCCCTTAAGAAATTTCGTCCTTGAACTTTGAAAGAGAGAGAAAGAGAAACAAAGAATATAAGATCATAGAAAAAGATAGAGAAATGGCTTATCAAATGAAGCCGGAATATCCACAAATATGAGAATACACTCACTTGACATTCTATGAAATATTTGGGTCATCTGATCTACGAAATATGCAGGGACATTTGGGCATTGGTTAGTCCGAAGGAATAACTAACCATTCGTAGAAAATATCGAGACCGAAAAGAACAGACTATGGATACCCAATTCAGATTGGAATATCCCAAAGTATATATTAACTTGTCCCTCTTTAGACTTTGATACTCACTAAAAATTACAATAGAATTTCAAATTTGGTTTTAACCGAAATCATTTTATTGATAAAATCCTCATATTTAATTTACCAATTTATTTTAAATAGAATTTTAAATTCATTCAAGTTTAAAACGAAAAGCTGATAGGTAACTGATGAAGAGAATACGAGATAGGAACTTATCTATACGATTCGCAGTGCCACCACACCAAAGCTTCTCCCTCGAGCTGCCATGAAGCAATCAAAGAATTGAAACTGAATCAAAGGAGATTGATAGAGAAAGATTGTTTCCGTTGTCGCAGGATATCGACCATATGAAGTGGTACTTCCCTGTCCCCTATCTCGTCCTCTTCTTGCACTCATACTCACTATCAGTGGATAGTAAGAGGATTTACTGAGGCATTCGAACAAATATCTTAGGGATATACTCATTCTAGGGTATACTTCACCCTATCTCTAATGAGTTACCAAATGTGTTATACTCCTGAGCTAAGGTTCAACCTTCAGCTCTGATACCAAATGTGACGACCTAAATTTCAACGTTCGAATCTGGCTCGCCGGAGCTTATAACACATTAAGTAAAACAACACAGCGGTAGAAATGAATAATATCATTGATATACAATATCTGATACAACAATGAATATAGTAGAATGATGCAATAGATATCAATACTATCAGAGATACAAGATACAGCGGAAAGAATATCTTCAATAGAATACATCACCAAAAGAATCCAATCCATAATGCAACTGTAACTCCGTCTCCAAACTAAAGATAGCTCAAACCATCATCACGATGCAATAAACAAACTAGATAACTCCAACTATCTGACTATCTGAAAAACCCAACTCTAGACTGCCCGTATGGAAAATTATGGGCACCCAGAGTTTAGGAAGGGAACAATAAACTCCAGGTCAGTCGTGGGACTGGTATGAGCAAACAAAAATAGTTTATCTTTAAAACAACAACAAAATATTTTAAAACATTGAAAACTGCAATGTTTTTTGGAAATTGAAACTGTCATAAGGCCTCCTACCACACACACAATGCAAGCGCACACTTGGAGGAGATTTCTCTTTATGACAGTCAAAAATGCTTGATACGCGAAAACCATTTGATATTATTATTAGTGCATAGCAGAAAACATTTCGAAAGTATAATATCAATCTTAGCCAGCATACCCCATTTCGTCATATGCCTACTATAGCTACCATTTAAGAATGGCAGGTTATACAATTGAAATCGTAAAGGGCGCGTATTCGAGATTGGACTTCCAACAAATGGTCAGGCTAAGGAACTTCCTTACCGAAATGGGAACACCTCTAGAAGGACGCCCCCGAGAACCTAACCAGATCTCTGTTAACAAGGCCGACGTTACCTCATGCTTTAACCAAGTTATAACATAGGTAACCAACACACAAGTATGTCATCCCCGGTCGTTACCAACCTTTATCCGAGGCCACAATACCAACAAAAGTAATAAATTTGCAGTAACCACATTGGTTAAATATCTGGGCTCCATACCATGATATCACCTTTTATCCAGAAGGAAATGGACATACCCTAGGGGCGCGACCCCTAAAAACCTTGCTGCAACATTCCCGTTTCGATCATTTTCGGGGTGTGAGGTCCTGATGCAGTCTCGTCCACAGAGCTACACTTTTACACAAAGCCATGCTTTGAGCAACAAATGATCAACAGTACTTCGTATGCCACATTACCAAATTGGGAATGTATCACTAGTATCCATCAACTACATAACCTATGAGCTCGTATGTCTCAGAGAAGGGTGTTAAGCTAAGAGAATAAATCTCCGCCACCAAACAGAAATGTATTTGATAGACACCAGCTTTACATCTCAAAGTGTAATGTCAGACATACATCCATACAAGTCTGTTCCGGGTTCAAACAGAACCGAAGGCACTTTCAAATAAGCCCATGCAATCCGGGTATTCACAATCCCGATCGGACTCCCCATCACATATAGATATCTCTATACCGGCGCGACTCAGTGTAGAGACAATCGACGGGTAATCCTTTCGTTCTCGAAAATAACCGGTCTTCACCACCGGTCTTCAAATGCTATCCATAATGTCGTATCATTATTCAGAATGGGTTATATGACACAAGGTCCTCTCCCGGCTAAACCGAATAATGAGAAAAATATATAAAAACATATGGATATGGGATCTCAGTTAAGTCACAACTTAAAATCCAAAACCTTTCTGCAAATGGTTTAAACAAATTATCAGTTCCAATCTTTTAAATAAAAAGATTCATTTCACAAAGTTCACCAATCTTTCACAAAGATTCATTAATATCTTTCCAATTCAAACCTTTTATACAAAAGATACACTTTTAAGATCCCTTTTCAATTTGAAAACAAATTCACCAATCTTTAACAAAGATTCATTCATAGTTTTCAACACTATTTCAATTCCATTTCACACTTGAAATCTTTCAACACAAATTGAAAATTCTTTCATTATATAAAAGCTATTATTATTTGAAAACAAATAGTTTTCGTTTCAAAAAAATCTGATTTCATTTATACAAGTTAAAGTCTTTCAAACTTGGGTAAATTCAAATTCCCAAAACAGTACTTTTTAAAATAGTTTAAAAACCCATATAAATACATTATATAACTTGTATAACCTTTTTAAGCCATAATTTCCAAACATATATTAAATTTCAAAACTTTAATTCCAATTCAAATCAAAACATTTAAATTTCAAAACTTTATCAAGTTATTCAAAAAAGATTTTCATCTTCAAAACTCCGTTTCAAAAGCTTTTAAAATTAAACCCAATTCCATTTCCAAAATCATTTGGATTGAAAACTCGAATTTTAAAACCATTTTGAATTAAATTTAAATATCTGTGACTTAACCGATTTCCGCGTGAAATCCATATTTGTGTGTGTATAGTGTGGTCCAGGGGTTTTATACAATAGTGCCACAACATCAATCATTACAGAGTCAAACACAGCAATATCGATAAGCGGTATAATTTATAACGCTTATCTTCATTTACATATCATAGATGAATAATATAAGTACATCGCAGATAAACAAATTACATTCATCACAGATAATAAGTTATATTTCACGGCTTAATCATAACACAGAACATTATACATCGGGGGTATCACATAATTCACAGCATTCCATACCATCCATACATTCATAAGTATAATTATCAAGTTCTCTGATTAATCTAAACCAGATCATTTACCTATGAATAAATTTCAAATCATGGTTAATTAATAATTAATTAATTACAAAACATTTAATTAATTATCCTTTACTTAATCATTAATTACCCTTAATTAATAATTAATCCTCTGATTAGTTATCCTTAATTAATTACAATAATTAATTAATTAATCTTTAATTAAAAATCATTCCTTAATCACTTCCATTAATTAATTAACCTTTAATTAATTAATTATTCTCAAATTAATTATCTTAATTAAGTAATTACATTAACTAATTATTCTTTAAATTAACTAACCTTTAAGTACTTGATTAATCAATCTTTAATCATTAGTTATCCATTCTTCACTACTTTCACTAAGTAATTATATTTAATTAACTTTTCATAAATTACTCGATTAATTAAATTTGAAGTATTTAATTAATTCTATCTTAATTACTTTCATTAAGTAATTAACTTAAAGTAACTAATTTCCTTTAACAAATAAATTTAACTTAACCTTTAAAGGTTAATTAGCAATTTTTAAAACATCTTTTATATTAATTAACTAACCTTTGATTATTATTAAGTTAAATTAAACTTTTCAAAATAAAGGTTATATTTATTTTATACCATTTTAAAACTTGGTAAATTTAAAACAATTTATTTAAAACCCTTCTTAACTAATTTTAAAACTTAGATAACATTAATATTGAAAGAAATTTGATTTAACAGAATTTATTTCCAAAAACTTGATTTTTCTTTAAAACTTAAAACTGTTTTGGCCAAACATCAACAAGCCTTAGAAAATCCCTTATCTACTCGAGTTTGAACCCGGACAAAACCACGTTACAACTGCTTCAAGGAAACCCATTGATTTCATGAGCTTGGACCCGAGTTTCCACCCTTCTTCCCCAAACACCTCAAATCGCTGATACCACCAGATGCACGTATACGTGCACAAGCACGTTTACCACCTCCGATCGACGTCGAGGCCATTAGAACATCACCCACGATATTCAGAGACGAATCGAACAGCCCAAAACACGAAATCGCTGTTGAGTCAAAATCGAGCCTATTTTTGAACTTCCTGGAACCATACTCTTCTGAACAACCTTCCGCCTCACCGCTATACACCACCAGAACCCACGCCAATTTGGCCGAAGGTACTTCGATCCACCACGAACTCAGCCCCTCAGGTGTGATCGCCTGAATCACGATGTCGTCGACGAAATTGCCTCACGACTACCACTTACCAAACACAGGGTTTAAACCCTAATTTGATCCAAATCTCCATCCATAATGATTTTAAAAATTTGCTTGCATTTTTCCTATGATCTATGAACATACTAGCACCTCCATGCCAAGTTTCAATCTTCAAAAGTTAGCCAATCACCAAAAAATCGTGAAAACCCATCCTCCGTTCATCCTACTAATACAACCTCAAATCTCCATTAAAAATTCTAGTTTTCATTTTGAAAATCATCATTTTCGAAAGGGTTTTAGATGATGTAATCCAATCTGGAAGACATGCAAATCGAAATTTTGGTAAATCTTGAAGTTCACTGTATATTCTTCATTCGGACAAAACCATTTCTTTTTGTCTTTAAAACATATTTTTGAAATTTAGTTATGATGATTTTGAACATATTTTGTTTTTGCATTACTGTCTAAAAATGATCAGAGCAAATGGAATTGCATTTTGGATTGAATTGAAACCTGTGATTCTGTTTTTAACAGAGGCCTTATTCTTTGTTACCAGATATATCTACACAAGATATTCATGCATACAGGCACATTACGCAACCATATGAGTATAGTTTATCCATAACTTCCCAGATCAAATGCAAACCAACAAAATTCAAACAGATTCAAGGTCAAATAAGTGAGTTTACTCACCTGAGATTTGAACAGAGAAGATCAGGCTTTGAAATAGATTTGTATACTGAGAATTTGTTGATCCTTGAACCACTGGAGTTTGTGATTTTGATTGATGAATCCAGTTGAGTTGCTTTTGTTTTTCATTCGAATTTGCCAGGCTTGAACTGTCTGTTTGGGTTTTAGATTTCCAGGCTTGAAAACTTGACCATAGGCTTTTTTCTTCTGGTTTTAAACTTTGTTTCAGGAACTTAGAGTTGAAGATGATTTTGGTTTCTTGTTTCAGTTTTCTAGATTTGAAAAGAATTTTGAATTCTTGTTTTCTCAGGTCTGAGAAAATTTTGAGAAAGATGAAAGCAGCCTGACCTATTTTTTCTTCTTTTGCATGTTTCCAAAGATTTAATTCAAAAGAAATAAATTTTCTTGCCACTTGTCCACTTTTATTACACTTGTAATTTACATTTTCTTATCTTCTTGCAAATGTTCATATGTAGCATTTTTGTGTTTATACCCTTAATTCAAATTATTTTGTAAATTTGTTTTCAACCCTCATTTCATTTTAATTTATAAACATGTTTTACATTAATATGTTTATTACAAAAAGGTATATTCATAACACGACCTTTATATTTATTCTAACTATATTTTAAACACTACAAATAATATTTAAATGTAACTTTATATCATATTTCTTATCTAAATAAATCCATTTATTTTATTAATCGTTTATATAATCTTTTAAAGCAAAAGATGGTTTTACAATTTAATTACACATGAACAAATAATTTTATTCTTAATTAGCCTTTGAAAAAAAATTATATATTAAATTCAATACATCATTTTCAAATTATAATGCATATTTAAACCATTAGAAACAAATTCTTATTAACTTAAAAATAAAATTTCAAATCTAATTTACTTCCAATATATTTATTTTTAAATCCAATTTTTAATTATAAAGTACTTACCCCTAAATTTCAAACCAAAATTCTACTTATAATCTAAAACTTTTTATTTATTATGGAAATTTTCTAATTAGTGTACAAATAAATTCACAATTAAATTCCAAAATTAAATTAAATTATCAAATTAAACTAGACTAAAATTCGAGAATGTTACAGTGAGAATGCGCAGAAACTTCGGGCCAAGATAGTTGAGACTTCCTTGATGCAATAAAGAGTTGACGTAGATGTTCAGAATAGTCGCATCAAGCTTCTCCATCTTCCTATTGAAGGCATGTTGGAGGTTCGAGTAGTCTACTGTCACCGCAGACTTCTCAACTTTAAGGGCAGTGTTCTCGGCACTAAGCTACACGACCTGAGCCTGTAGCTTAGCAATGGTCTCAGCTTGGTCGGCGATCGTCTTGTTGTGTCTTTGAACAATTAAATCATGGTCGGTGATGGTTTTCCTTTGAGCTTCAATGATGGCATTGCAGGCGACCACTTCTTCTTTCAGCTTAGCCTCCTCAGCATGAGTCTTTTTAATCTCGTACCTCCAGACGATCTTAACCATTTCATGTGCTTCTTTCAAGTCTTTCATCAGACCGAAGGATATCTTGCTTTCACTAAGCGCCGCCTCCTTCTCTTCCTCCAACTGCTAAATTTTAGTGTCCCAATCAGCAAACGCCCTCTCAAAATCATCTTTTTTGGATCCTAAGGAGAGGATCTCTCGATAGTTGTTCCTACTTGTATCAGCTAGCTATTTACAGAGCCTCTCCCATTTCTCGGCCTGTTCTAGGTCGCTTTGGATAGCTTGGAGATGTGGCATGAAGGAGTCCCTACAAACAGGATGGAGATCCATGTTGAACATTACCCTTTTAAGAACCAACCCGGAAGCGTAGCCTCAAGTTAAGGAGGACCCGAGGAAAGCATGTAGGCAAGCCTCTGATGGGGGTGAAAGCCACCAGGAGCAGCAGTAACGATGGAAAAGGACGAAATGTGGGTTGGGGGCAGAATCAAGGCAGAAGTGACAAGAGCTTCTTGACCCATAGAAGAGTGTTTCGAAGTAAGCTCTGAAGGATGTGGGTGATAGTCAAATTTTGACTTCTTTGATGGTTCATCTATTTCCTTAAGAGTCTTCTTTTCTCATACCCGCCTTTATATGAACGAGATTGATCTCTCTCTTCCTGGCGGATAGCTTCAGCTTCAAGTTCTTTCCTCCACATGTATTCTTCCTCCATCTCTCAAACTCGATGGCGGCTTGAGGGGCTCTTGGGGTACCACTGGGAATCGACATAGTCTTCAAAATCATCGTAAAAGCCTCATCCCCTTGTCATACCTGAAATGAGACACACATAAGAAGCTTCAGAAGCATGATATAAACTAAGAAAATATACGAAGAGATGGAAATAAGTGTAATCCAAGTGTAATATGTTGTGTGTCCATAATAGGGGAATAAGACGTCGTCACAAACCAGAACAAACGGCTGTCGTAGGTGGGACCAGACTGACTTCGGTTGTTATAGGTGTGACCGAGCTAAATATTGGCGCGATATCGCCCAAAAAGGAAGGCGTCATGTCAAATTTAAAGTCTCATTTCATGAGCATGTCGAAGTTGATAGAAACATCACCGAAATCTCCGAACCCCACTTCGGCGTCCTCACTTGAAGAATCGTGATCTCTTCCACTTCGGAGGCTTTGCCTTTACCACTTGCATTAAAGGAGGTAGGCTCGGGAGATCGGGACTCATTCTTGGAGTCTCATCGTAAGACTCAGAGTCTTCACCTTTAGATTCCGACGAGAAGGAATCGCTTGCGGTAGACTCGTCACTACTACTCTCGAACTCTTCTTCTTCTTTTTCTGAGTCTATCACGGCTTTGCCTTCTCTATGCGTGAACTCGTCTTCTGCTTCCTTTGGGATCGAAGACATTCTAACTAAACAACTCAATCTAGTCACAGCAACATCTTCCTCCTTACGGGCCTCACCAGGTGATCCTCTGGATATGCTAACTCTCTTTTGACCTTCCTCGAGACCGTGGGATAAAGAAGTGGACCTTGTGAGAACCCTGATCGGCTAGGAGATGGAGTTTCAATCTGAATGGCGGATCTATCTGGAGCTAACAGTCTGTACCGGCATAAGTTCTCATCGGTCAGTAGAACTTTAACGCACCTCTCTTTGGCATCAATTGCCTTTAAAGTTTTGCAAACTTCATCAAGCGTCACATCTATGTTTGATCTTGGGATAACTGCAAGAGAAGTACAGTTGGTTAAAAACTCCATTACAACACCTCGGAGCTTGATAAACGGAAAAGAAAAACTTACCCCCTATCGTCCATTGACGATTGAACCCCTCGAGGCATCTAATGTAAAAGTACCGCGTCTTGAGTTGCGATAAGTTGCTTTGCAAATATAAAATGGTCTTTCGTTTTCTCTGGGCCTCAATTATATTCAAAAAGGGATAATCGTCTCTTCTCTTGCAAGCCAGAAAATACAGTAACTCATGGAAAATTGGAGCGCGGTTGAACGTCCGTATGAAAAGGACATGCAAGCAAGTAAGATGACTTAGCCATTCATATGAGTTGGAATGGGGAAATTCCCTAGTTCAAGAGCGTCTCACGTAGGAAATCATTGAAGGGAGGCACTGCTTCGTTCAGACACATGTATCGATGACAAGTAGTGTACCCTGGGAGGGCATATGAGAGAATTCGTCTTTTTCAAGCAGATGCACGTCCTCTTTAGGAATCTCATGCTATGCACATATATTATGAAGAACTATGGCGAAAACCACTGACGAAGCTCTTTTAGGTGGATTAAGCAGGACTCGAAAGTTGGGAGGCATGTGGTCCACGATGGGCCCGACAGAAATTAATTGACTTTACTGGCCTTGCGAGGTGGATGATGATTCAGCTTCGGAAAGTGACTGGCTTCGCCCGCTTGACTTACAGCGTGTAGGTGGCTGCTTCATTCTATATAACAGAACTCGCGTCCGAAAACGATCGCTTATAAAACTGGACGCAAGTCAATTCTGGTTTAATGGACGAAGATAGAAAAATGCATCAAGTGTTGGAACATAGCCTGAGTGACATTTTTGGAATAAACTCAAAACCTGATTGGCTATCTCGATCCATCAAACCATAATCAACTCGATCTCCTTGTAATCGACATAACAAATGAATACTTGTCGATAAATTATTACATGAAGTCAACAAACCATCCAGGCAAACCCACCTTAAGATGATTTCTAAGGCATTGGAAGAATCAAGGATTGGATTTAACGAACTTTGAATGGATCGGTGGCGACTCTATGAGGTAGCGGGCTAATGCTAGGTCGGTTGCATTCTAACAGTGAGCTAGGGCTTGGTTAGGGTTTAACGAAATAGGCTTGAAGGAATCAACGGTGAAAGGATTCGAACAAGATGATGAGATGGCTAGTACTTCATGGAATAGGCAAGCCATAATGGATCAGTAGAAAGTGGATGTGAACGAGGCAATGAATTGGATCGAGCTAAGGCAAGGATCATCGGAAATCGAATTACAGAAGAGCTTGGTCGCCCGAAGGAGTGGAATAGTTCAGGTCGAGTAAATAGGTTGGGGTTAGATCGATGAGTATATGTAGGCAGGGATAAAAATGAGAATTTTCGCTAAATAATCAGGTCGTAAGTGACCCGATGCGTCATGGGTTGCTGGCGACCCGACCTGACTCTATGGTAAAAAATATTCTATGAAGATAGGTCACAAGCGACCCATCCTACATGGATTGCTAGCGACCTATTTAAAAAATGAATGAAATAATGACAAAAAATAATAAATAAATAAATAAATAAATAAATATATGTATTTGGAAGAAAAGAGAGGACTTCAACTATTCATCTCAAACTTGATCGATATAACTGTTCGTCATTCAAAGCATGTCGAAAAACTACGAGCAAAAATATGATACATTGTGGTAAGCAAGAGAAATCAGGACTAAAGAAAGACAACCAACAATGTTGAGAGAGCATATTCGTAAAGCTCTAATGCAATCACTTAGAAATCAACAAATGGATATTGAAAGAGATAACTTGTAAAGCATGCCTTGTTTACAACGAAGACATACTCTTGAGGGTAAATGTTATTCGGGTTTTCAACCTAGTAGAAACTTATAGAAAATAGAATAACCCGGTGTAGACAGGATGGTTCAGGAGTCAACCAGAAAAGCTAAGACAAGGGATTGGCAAGGGCCAAGCTATACGACTAGGACAACAATTGGGATCAACGAAGTTGAAAGATTAGCATTGCTTTAGTCCAATCAGCAGTGGAATGAAAGCAGCTAGTGACTTGTCATCAACATGTAACAACAACAATAAAAGGCTATGGAAACATCTTAAATTCCTAACACTAGAGAAATCCTAAGTGGTTGGATGATTAGTGACCCATGCTTCTCTTCAAGCCTTCAAAAAACCAACTATGAACACTACCAAAAATGGCAAGATGTTGGCCCACAAATTGAACCAACTCTGTAGATCGCTGGCGACCCATAGGCATACAAGTCGCCGGCGGTTCTGACTCATTTTGCGAGCCAAAGTACCCTTGGTCTTCTAATACCTACTTGCGAGCTGGTGAAGACGGGCCTAGCCCAGAAGCTCTTTGATCTCTATAAATACTATCCTACCTACAACATAAATGGGATCTTCTCCAGACTGGTTGCTGAACTGCTGGAATTATTTTTCACTCCCTACTTCAGTCATAACAATCTCCAAGGGAATACACTGTGATTATCTAGTGGATTCCAATTCTGGAGATTCGGTCTAGCTAGAAAATAATCAAAGCCTTGTAATCAAACATCTATTGTAACAACAATCAGTATATAATAAAACTGTAAAGTGGATGTATGCTTCATTAATAGTCGATCCACTATAAAAATTCTTTATTAATATTCTTTTACTATTTCTATATATCTATGATCTGTGATATTGCTCTATGAGAACAAGGCTGGTATTGTCAAACTCTATCCAAGATGTTGGTCCATTTTTGGGTCAATGGATAAATTGATCTATTTGGACTTAGAAAGTTTATGAAAGCTTCACGTGTTTGTACGATTTAAGATTCCTTTAGGAGAACTCATTCTAGTGAAATGTCTCTCTCTTTAAGGGTGGATATTCGAGATCTCCTTGGGACTCTCATATCGTCTGCTTACTTTTGAAAGAACCGGGATTGAGTCAATCGAAAATTATCGATTGTTGGTTCGGAGTGACCCGGATCGGATAAGCATGATTATCCGAAAATCATTTTAAACTGGCATAAGCTTATGAATTTGGACACCTTGAAGATGATGGAATTGAAGGCGAAGTTCTTCGAAGTGCAAGAGCTACTTGCTACTAACTCTGAGTGTGTTTCCAAAAAGGATGTAGTAGAAGTAGTGTCATTAGTTTTTTATATCCTAAAAAACTTATATGGATGAATGCTAGCATTGCATTGTTGCCTAGAGGAAGTGTTAGCATTCCAAGTGGAATTTTCTAAAATGGTATAGCGTAGCCTTGATCCTCACACTCGGCAATGACTAAAATAGAGGACATGCAGCAGGGCTATGTAGATCGCATCCATTAGGGTATGGTCATCACCTAATCTAGATCGATATTTATGGATTTATATATGTTTCAGACCCGGAAACGGTTTTATGCAGCAACCAGTGCTATGACATTTTCGGTACTATTCAGGAAGGGGTAGATCGGTTCTGTGATGGAAGGTGGTTCATGTGTTGGCCCTCTATACATTTTTCTAAAGGTGTACGGTGGCAGGCAGTACCACAATAGCCTTGTCATTATATGGAATCCATCTTCCAATATTTGCCTTTGCGAACTTAGTTGTAAACTAATTTTGATATTGAATGTAAAACGTAACCATCTCGGCTATGTCAAATATTATTTTAAACCCTAGACATTATTATAATATCACTAAGTTTTCTAATAATATGGTTTGGTTATTGTAAGGTATATACCCGTCTGTGTTTATGTGTGGCGTGGTCTAATAAGATACCTTTATTTTGAAGGGTTTTATAAAATATAACAATCCATATGATTGAGTTTCTCATGCTGATTTACCAGACTGACTCGATTGTTACTTTCTTATAATACTCGGGTCGAACCCGAGAACTTTTCCCAGATTTAGTGATGGACTCTTAGAGCTTCGGGAAATGAGCCGAATGCTTCAAGGAATTAACATGTTTTAATTTCCACTTTTCTTATTTTGTATCTATCAGAAATTTTAAGGACAGACAGTTATAACTGTCCAGGCTAATGATTAATTAGTTTATTCTGATTGTTGTAAAGTTTTTCTTTTTGTAAAGATAAGTTGGATATTATATATTACTCGTCATGATATGAGCTTCTATGTTGTCTTTTCTTTCCTTTAACCCTAACAACTTGTCTTTCCAGCACTCGGATGCTCAAAACATAAGTACCGTTGATGTATTAGTGTCGACTTTTAAGGATCAAAAAGGCAGGTTGTTACCGTAATAGTGCATACTAGAGTTTTGGAATTATCATAGTATGGAACGAATTTGTATTTCATTTGTATGTAAAATTAGAAATTCTAATTTGTAAATGAGCTTAATATGATTAAGTGATAATTATTTTAAAATGAGAAAAGATGTGGAATGTAGGTTTCTATATAAAAAAAATATTGGAAGAAAAAGTATAAAGGTAATATGATTTTTATTGAGATTAGATATTTATTTTGGTTAAGTGGGAATTTGAATTGTAAAGAAAATAAAATATTAAAAGTGAAATAATATTTGTGTGAAGTCCACTTAGCCCAAACCCCCAAGAAATGAAACACAACATATTTCCTCTCTTTATTTTTCTTGAATACTCTTGAAACTTTGTTCCAAAATTTCAAATATATATATCATTTCTCCTTTTATTCACATTATCCATCTTCTATGAAAATTAAAACAAATCTCTTCTTTAAACATTCATAACAATTCATATAAAAGCCTAAAATTAATGAAACTTAAATATAAGCTTCTCAACAAGGATCAACATAATAGAAGCAATCAAAGTTGTATTTTAGTCAAGTATGGAGTTAAGTGCTATTTATAGCGAATGAGAAAAGACGAACTTTAGAGATCCAACGAAGATCTAGGCATGGATCCTTAGTTGCTAATGTTAAGGTGAGTGGTTCCTCAATCACAAATCTATCTGAATGCTTGAAATATTGTCTACATATGTGTTGCTGTGGTTGAAATGGTTTTATGCTTCTTTATGCTTGATGAAAGCCATTTACTGCTAATATAAATATCAAAACTATAGGCGAGATTGGATGAATTAAGGTGTATGTGTAAAGTTGATGTGCTTAAATGGTTTCGTAACACTACTTTGGGTTTTTTCTTACATTCAAAGATGGAATGGAGTAGAAGTATAGCTTTAATGTTCTAGTTTCGACCTATGCTGTCGACATGACAGTCAAGACTGGTGAATCGAACTTGCCATAGTGGTCAACAGGTCACTTTGCTTGGAACGTTGAAGCTCTAGGCATTTGCACGTTGTCATAAAAAAAATTAAAAATTAAATATGGTTTCAAAATTTAAAAGAAGACCTTTTCCAAATATAAACCTATTTTAAGGAAATTCATTTCCTTTCGTTAAACATTGATTAATTGAAGAGTAGTGATTTAAAATTAAAAGGAAAATTAATATTGGGCTTTAACTAATTATTTAAAAATCCAATTTAATTCCAGAATTTTTTAGAATGATTTATAAAAATATTATTTGATTTTAAAAGAGTTTCTATGATATCATAATGTGAGGGAGAGTTTAAAAACAATGTTATATGATTTATAATAAATAAAAACCTATTTTGAGGTTTATAAATTTATTTAAATACCGAAAATATTAGGATGACTTTGACAAGTAATAGTTAATTTTAAATTAGTTTAATATGATTTGAGATATGGGAAAGTGATTTTGAAATTTATAATAAGGTCTAAAATTCTTCTTTTTATTTTTAAATTAATGGATAAAATATTATTTTTTTCAACTTTCCAAGGATGTAAAAACCTTTGAAACTTTTAAAGTATTTTCTATGAATATAATATTTTTCCTAAATGATTATATTTTCTATGTAATGAGAATATTGAATAAACAAGTTATAATTCAATATGGTATGTGATGTTCAGTAATATTCCTCCAGTATTTCTTTGGACTAGTTGCATAGAATATTATTGCTGGGGTGCGACTGTAGTTTACAAGCATTGGGTAAACGAGAAAGTAAAACCAAGTGTTATGGGAAGCCCGAGCTAATATTTGTTCGGTTACCTTTTGTAAGTAGATGTCACTCATACAGGGTTAGTTATACAGGGAATCCACATGAAAGGTGTTGTGAGCTAAGAATGAGCATGCTAAGAGCCATAAGTGTGTCTATTTATTAAGTGTGTACTCCTATTTTCTGAGGAGTAAATCGGATTAGGCTAGTATCCATCCTAATGGCGCGATTATGGGCTCGCGTATGGAATCCATGACACACCTTATGATGTGTACAATTGAGAGCTAAGGCTGAAAGCCATCGTCCCTATGCCACATAGGTCAGCATTCTGTTACCATTTTGGGCACTTGCAAGATCATGACCATTACATTGCGTAGTCATGTAGCATGTTGGTGCAAGATGGATATTGAGTCACGATGGTTGTCAACTAAGGATTGCAGGAGTAGCGTTGAGAGTGTGTGAGGAAGGCTCTTGGAGTAGGCTGAGAGTTGCCAGTCTCCCATTTGGTTATTAATGTGAGAATATAGATATGCACTTATTCACCTCTTAAGATCATTGAGTGAGTGGTTTAGAGCGGATTTGACTATCTGATGAGACTGATGTCGAAATAGTTATCTATGAGGCTAAGATCCCCCATAATTGCTTATTGGACTGAGTCTAGACGATCTATGGGACTGTGAGACGAGTGGATTATTAAGAGGTCGAGATTCCACATGATTATTCGTAAGGCTGAGAGCTACACTGATTGACTATGAGGATGGAAGTCAAACTGATTATTTTTTGATTGTGGATTACTTGGATTATTCGTTAGACTGTGTGTCCATGAAGTAGCGCGACCCGGTATACATCCATTATACTATATATTATCTGAGAGATAACAACAATTGCTGAGAGCGTAGAATGCTAAGTATATAGACCCCGTACTTATCTATGATATGGTTATTTGAGAGATAATTCTGGCTATTGAGAGCATGCCTTGTTAGTGTTGACGTATGTTTGGTTTTGATGTTTGATTGTGATGTTTCATATATACGAGTATAACGGGCCATGGGTATGTCTACTTTGTGATTATACAATATAATCTTGGGCAAAGTTTTATTCATGTCGTATGGTACATGATAATTCTTATGGGTTGATGGTGGTTGGTTGTGTAAATGTTTCACCCATTTTTCTATTATACTTTTTATGTGTTGCTTGACTATTTATTGATTAAGTGATGATACATGCGTGGATTGAGATTTAATATTATATATATTTAAGATATTGACATGCCTTTGAGTTCAATTTATTAATCATATATTGACATCTACATTCTAGTCGTAGTCAAACCCATATGTTTTTTATATAATATTCGGGTTAGTCTGGGACATTATAGATTCATGGACAAAGTGACCAACTTGTTTTTATTGGGCGTATATTTGGAGGCCAGTTATAAATTGATCAAACTAATTAATATTTATGAAATATTAATTTTTATTATGATTCTTATATGGGGTGTATATAATAAATGGGATAGCCCCTAAAAATGTTCTATGTGCTATTACTAATCAATTGGGTGCATATATAAAAGTTATATATGTGTGTATCGATATACGATATCAACATATATTTAAATTTTGTTTGGATAAAATTAATTACAAAAAGGTTTAAGTACTTAATTGGTCCAATATGGGACTAACATAGGCTAACCAAAGAAGGGTTGAATGAGAGAAAAGTGATGTGGATCTGAGTTTGAACTAATACAAGCGAAATTTAGAGATTTGGTCTCATATTTCTCCCTGTAAATACAAATCCAATCCACTGCTTTTTTGACTTTTTTACCTATTCCCTCATTAGTTTTGGATAAAACTCATCTACTCCCCAAGCAGCCAATTTTCAACCTCATTTGGTCAAATACAAGGAGCTACAACAATTTCCAGTGGTGATGCATTAATTGCTAGCAATAATGGTGCAGATCTAGGAGACCGATGGTTTAAGATGTGAGTCTAAGGCATTGGTTTCTTTAGATAAATTATATATTCATAATATGTGCTATCATTTTACATCTATAATGATTTCATACACATGTTAATGTCTCGCCTTGATTATAAATGCACTAGATCTCATTAAACAACAATTTTACAAAAATACAATTTATTCAGTAAAATGTTAGAAATCAAATATGTATGTTGATGTTATAATTTTGCCATATATATGTATTTTAGTATATATTATAATTTTCTAAGAATAATAAGTAATTTTAATGAATATTTATTAATTTTAACACGTAAAATTCATTTAAATCATATTTAAAAATACGTATAAATGTGTTAAATTATTTTAAAACTAATTTTGACTAACTAAATTTGAAAACAAACTTTATTTCCAAAATTATATTATATCATAATACTGTATGTATTAGCTATTAATAAATATAATGTACATCTTCAATGTTAAATATATATGTGCACACACATTTATTAAAATTAACTTTCGAATTTTCTCTCTCTTGTCAACCAAATAATATTATTTATAAATAATATTTTAAATTATTTATTTTTTAATATATATATATATATATATTGTTTATACATATTGAAATAGTTCTGTGTGTTTTAAACAAACAAACAAATATAAATAAATAATAATTAATTTTGATTCTAATAATTAATTTTATTACAATAAACATATTTAAATTTATTAAAGATAATTTTACTAATAATTTCAAGATCCTATTTTGAATTTTAATATGTTTTACTAAGTCTTAATTAGATAACTTAAATACAAAATCTGAATTTAAAATTTATCGACATAATCAAAATTAGACTAGATATTTTATATGTATAAAAAATATTTTAAAATTTAAATTTATATATTTTATAAATATATTAAACAATGTTTTAAGGCAATTAAGATATATATATAAGTAGACAATGTTTACATAAAGGATATAAATCCCAATATCTACTTATGTAAACATTGACCATGTATACCTCGTAATGTTACACATTTATATTGATGTCCTCAAAACATATAAATGTTAAATTGATTACTAAAAAATAACAAAATTGGATTTTGTTTAAATAAACTAAATTTGATCTAGTACAATCCATTAGACTTCATAGATCTATTATGATCAAAAATAGAAATTATTTCTGAATCCACCTATATCACCAGCTGCAGGCCGGCCCGGTTACAACGCTGTCTTTTTCCCTAAGCGGAGGGTTTAGCTTAGCAATTTAATGATTTTTTTTGGTTTCTCATGTAAATACTAAGCAACGTCGACATATCAACGTCGAACTACCAACTATCTAAAATTTAAATGTATTAGTGATAAAATAAAAGTAGAATAATAATTAAAACATGACATAGAAAAAAATAGAAAATTAATTTAGGAACGATGAAAAACAAGGAGAACTAAAAGTGGAGAAGAAATTGCTCGCTTTTATTAAATCAGAATTAGGGATGCAAAAGAACTTAAGAGCTTTCAAAGGGATCGAAACATTTTAATAAAGGGAATATTTGGAGAGTATGATAAATAGAATAAAGAAGAATCCTCCTCCTTTGATAGTTTTGGTCTTCATTCCCAATCATTGATGAAATGAGCAAGAAACAATCTGAACGGTCGAAACCTTATCTTTCATTTTCCTAAGAACACTTGTGAGCCATATGCCTAGCAGGTAGCATCTCCTTTTCATCTGCCAAATACCTCTTCGTCCCATCCTTTGATGGCCAAGTTGTGCCAGATAAAGCTAACTCAGGAACCTACCTGTCCATCCATGGGTCCTTTCCACACCTCTTCATGTTCGTCATGGCTTCTCATTTACTAGCTCCAATATGTGCTTCAATTCATCTTGATTGGGAATACATTTAATAAAAGATTTTGGTCTCCTCTACAAAAAGAGGCGGCAACCCTGTACCATTCCCCTGACAAAAATACTATAACAACGGCGTTCATCCTACAAAAGCATCATTATGCCATAAATACTCTTTCTACTTTACTGTCTACCTAGCCAATAGCCACTATACATCAACCAATCCCTGTGCCATATTGCTCTTTTGATAAAGATACACCGCAATATAGCTCGCCAAATAGTACGCATCGGGATCGCTCCATCCACGTGAAATCCAAGCTGGTTGCATTTGAACCACAAATCACAATCAACGACTCTAGGAAAACTAGGCATCTATGGCATAGATCTAGCCCTTTAGGATATGATCTCTAATGTTATAAATAGAGGATCACATGCACTTCTATAATGATCAAATTTTTACATTCAAGACATATTGTTGCTAGTTTTATGCTCTTGTAGTGGTTACTAGAATTCCTCTAATAACTAAAAACTCAAGCAACGAAAATAGAAGCGACATTGAGTGTTGATTTTCTTTATATCAAACCGTTCCATGTCTTTTTTCATTTACTTTACGTGCACCGTATTTACTCCTCTTTTGACATTTCTAAAAAACATTTTTTAATAAACCTTCATTATAAACCACCATCAATTATCACTTTGAGGTTAGCTAAGAAGCTAGTCAAATGTTGGGTTTTATTACTGGTTACTGTCACAGCCCATTCTCTCCGGTACAAGGATAGAACTGTCTCTCTTCTTATTAAGTAACATAAACCATATTTTTATATTAAGGGGAACACTAACAATACCCATCTCTTTCAATATATGAAACAAACCTTCTTTATGTAATATATGGAAGGACAACAATAGTATCTCCTCCTATAATACAGAAAAAATCACATACACTTAAGTAACTTGAGAGAGAAAGTTTAAAAGAAACCATAAATAGTTTGTTGTCACCTTTTCATTGTCCTCTAACTTGAACTACAAATGGTGTCAAGAACCTCTTGTTTTAGATGTGTGTCATTTATGATGTGCTGATCTTATTTGTAGAAGTACTTTGCATATTTAAGTGTAGCTCGACACCTTTATACCCTTATAAGATTAAGTTACTTTGTGATGAAGGAAACTTACACATAAGAGAAATTACTAAGACGAATTTATGAATTCCCTGGTCTCGAGATAAATTACGTTTCAACTAAACAAACCAATTATCAAGGTGACACAAAATGACTTCACTATTCTATTGACATATATTTGTATTGTATGGGCACGTAACCATTAAAATATGCATCGAATATTAGCCTGTAATTTAACCGTAAAGATCTTACAACTTGTTTGCACCAAAAACTGGCATAACACAATAGAATTTTTATAGAGAAATAAATGAAGAATATGAAAATGGTAAAATGTAGTAATGAAATAGCAAAAAATTAAAGTGATTACGAGAAATACAACGATTTATAGTGGTTCGACGTTGTTTGCCTACGTCCACTTTGAATAGATTGCTTTGTTAATCACTTTGTAAACTGAAAACAATAGGGACCAGATGAAAACCTTAGTTACAATAGAGTACAAACCAACTAGCAGCGTAAAAATATCCCCAAAATGAACAACCAAGCAAGCGGTTATAGACGAAGATAGCAAAATATCTTCCTGAAAATTCGATAGAAGGACCTCTAAGACTATATATACCCACAAAAGGGATCACATGGCCCAAATCACAAAGAACAGGGATCAGTACCGATCCCTTTTTGGAGGAATTTGAGGGTGAAATCCCTATGGTAGCTTCTTTATGCTGAAATATGCACAAATTCCAAGTTTTATGATAGTTGGATTAGTTGAACTTGAGTTATTGCTTGATCTTTGCTTCAATGTGAATTGCCTTCTGATTTCATTCGATCCCTATTGAGGGAAGAGGGTGGAACCCTCTTATTTCATCCTTTTGAGGTGCGATCCCTAGGGTCGGTTCCCTAGGGTCCCTAGGTTTTGCTCACAAAATTTCATGTGCATTGGACTTATGGATCTTGAGATATTGATTGTTTTCTATTGTGGCGCACTTGCTTCCTAAAACATGTCAATCCCTATGTTGGAGATTGATTATAGCAGATCTCTCATTTATGTTGAACCATATTTCATACTTCGAACATTTTGTATTGCCAATCTCTTGATTCCATTCAACCATTGCTTCATATTACCATATGTACTTGACTTATGAACCCCATAATCATCGCCCTTGACTTAGTGGCCTTGACGAATGTTGAATCTAACTTGTCCAATCAGTCCTAATATAGCCGAATGAAAATGTAAAATAACACTTTCCCTCCAAAGTACGTCTTGTGATGAACATGATATGCTTTGAAACGAAGTAGGTTGAGTCGTCGAAAAGAAATCTATCCAGTTCTCGGAATAGTCGATATCCTTCCCTCCAATTATTTTCCTAAAGTTTTGGACGTCTTCTTGATCATCAAGACACTTGGTTGATTTCCAATAGCATAAATTCAGGATTATATTCTATCAGTTGCTATCTATGTCCAGTTCTACTAGAATAGTAGGCTTTGGCCATCTGATCTAATCTTGAGCTTGAAAACTTCAGGTTTTAATTCAATTTCTATCGATTTCAAAAGTTGAACTTTTAGACTATACACGTGCACGTTCAGGTACACGTTCTCTTCGTTGGCTCCCGGACGCATTTATACTCTCAAGGGTCACCGCCTATTTTCATTGAGTTAGATGCAATTTCATTGCATTTTGTATATATGTACTATACATAATCTTCGTGTCCATGTTGGCATGCACATAGGCTCAGGGTCGATCGCTTCTTTATTTTTAATGTATATAAGGATCGACATTCCTCTTGTCGATCCTCCCTCTTTTTTATATGTTCATGTGGATCTGCATTCATCTAGATGATCCCTTCTTCCTTTCTTCTCACTTTGTTGGGAAACAAGGAAGGCCAACCCCTTTAGCTCAATATACAAGCCAACACTTTCCATCCCACGCTTCACTTCATTTATCTTCCATTTTCTCTTATCCCTTTCAATACCGAACCATCCCTATTTCACCATTAAAACCAAACCCTTCCCTCTCTATTCTTTCCTCAGGTTAGAAACAAAATCCACTGCAATCTAACCTACCTCTATAGATCTGATCTTTCTTCCCTTCAATCTCGATCATTTCTAAGCCATTCATCGGCACCATGAACATATGTGTGTGTGTATACAGGTTGGTAAGTAGGTTTTCTTATCTTTCGCATTTAACTTGTGATGAGAATTGGGTTCTATTACATTAATTTATGGGGAGATGAGATGTATGATGATCATATAGAGTTTGGCGAAGTAGTAAATGAGGAAGAAGAGAAGAGCGAAGAACAAAGGAAATAATGGGATCAGTCGTGATAAAGTGAAGAGCGATTGGCAGTGAATGTTTGAGGATGGAGGGATCGGTGGTTGAGCATATGAGAAGGAAAGTGTGAAAATTTTGAAGTAGAGGGATCGGTCGTTTTGGAGTATAGAGGGATCAGTTGCTTTGTTAGTGTGTTGTAGATGGAGGGATCGGCTTTTGGCTTACCAAGAGGGATCGGTTGTTATAACGGAGAGGAATCGGTATACGTAGGGATCGACATAAATAGGGGTCGACTATTTGTACTTGGCCGATCTTAAGCTTTGAATTGAACTTGAAAACGAATCCATATTCACTTGTTTGAACAATTGGAACCAATTCCATCCCAATGAACTGGAACATATGTTGATAATAAATAATAGATCTTGCATATCCAATATCAAACTCAAAGTTGAATGGCCAAACTCCTGGATCTTAAAATATGAACTAAAACATAGCATATAGACTTTAATAATGGACTTTACACTTTGGCATTGCGATGGTTGATCCCAAAACTTACACAACCGATCAATCTAAATGCCAGTTGAGATGTCAGCGATGACGGTCACTCTGGTCGAAATCCAAACTTTCATCATTCACTTTTTGTTTTCAATGTTGAATTATTTATCTATGTAGTACAAAACACTCCACCACACTAGCTTACACTTAGCATGGGAGGACAGATAAATTTTTCTAGTCTTGATTATCTACTAAGTTTAGTTGATATAGTCTCCAAACGTTCAGAGTGACTAGCTGCATTGCCTTTTGGACAACCTATTTAACTTAGCAACCTTGGAGCCGAGTCAAGTTCTACAACTATATTTGGAAAACTTTTCCCCGGTCGCCAAACTAAGCAACCGAAGATCTCCGGGCTGTTGACTAACCTTTTCTCTAATGTTTTGGTCCTTCTGGCAGAAGATATGAGTCCTGCCCTGATGTCGTATAAGGTGCTATATTTTAGATAATTCGATGAATTCTCAAACCTCCAAAATTAGCGAGACCTCCCTTCGTAGACTATGCTCTAAACATGGTATTCCGTTTGGAGATGTTCCGGTCCCTTCGAAAATGACAAGGCTCATTTGTCCCCGAAGGGGTATACAACATGCAATAAATTCATGTTCTAGGCCGGATGTGTGCTCCCTTCAATTCTTTTATCTGAGAGATGCTAAATTACCTTAGACTAACTCCGACTCAACTACATCCGAACAGCTATGCCTTCCTTCATGGCACTTTCTTGTTATTCATGGATGTTTTGTTCCGCCCACCATCTCCTAAGGACATCAGGTTTAATACAATTTCAAATGAAGGACATGGAGCCATTCCTACACTTTCCTCGAGCCTTCACCCAATTGTCATGTTTTAACTAGTGCTTAGAACAAACTCAACCTCTTTAAACATGAATGGTTTTATGTCCGATGTCCGCCTGGCTTCGCGAGGCGATAGTTGGAAGGACGTAAGTGTTGCCTTGACTTTATTCTCGAATTATTTAGCCTAAATCATACCCTGAACTAATAAATAATTTGAAAATCTATAGGTGTTTACCAACGTCCAGAAGGTGATAGTTTCTCAAGGGCGGTTTCAGCAATTTGTGTCGCCCCGGTTGAAGATAAGGACATTAGATCCCTTGTAACCGATGAATGGTTATCGTTCTTTGGCTGTCAGAAGAAAGCCACAACATCGAGCTTCTAGAAAATGGTGCACCACCAAGAAATGTAGTGGAACAAGAAGGTGAGGCTAATAGCCTTGTTGTGCCCCCAATCGAGGGGGCTCAGGACGATGCCGAAGACGGCGAAATTAGAGGTGTCAAAACCAACAAGCCTAGCAGCACTAATGTAGGTCCTGGCAAAGCACCTGCGGTCGTAGCATCAAAAGGTGTGCAATCAAGAAAGAAACACACATATAAAATCCATAGAGGGAAAACTGCCAAAGAGCCAGAGTTTATCATTACCTCAGTTGATGATGAGTCTTCTTCCCAATATTTAGAAAGTTCAATGGAAGTGTTCTCGAATTTTCTGATTTTTGATGATATCATGACTTATGACTTCCCCAACATCAGTATTGAGGGGATCAATTCTCCCACCACGAGTGGTGATGTCACTCCTCCCACTAGCAAAGGGGAGAAAGCTCATATGAGTAAGGCTGCAGCAACCAGTTCGTCGAGGGGACACTAGGACACTCACAATCACGCACACTTCACTATACGATTTTCATCTATCTTTTATTCGATGGCCACTTATACTCTTGTTTGGTTTGCAGATGCGATATCTCAATCTTATGCTTTCGATCGCTTGAGGAGCTCATCCACATAATACGAATCTGATCGCGGTTCAAAGTCGGGTAGGCATAGAAAGAGATGATGGTAGGGAAAGAAGTCGTCGTTCTAGGAAGTCTTCATCTTCCAAACATAACTTCCAATCTCAGTTATCTCACCAGAAAGCTCGGTCTAATCTTCCAGTACATAACAGCGATTAGACTTCTTTCCATGCTCCTCAAATTGCTGTACCTCATGAGCAATATCTAGTTCATCTAGTTCCAAGTAGTTCCTCGATTGTAGGTCAAGCAAACGTCCAATGATTACTTCTGATCTTGCTTTGCGTACTGTAGCTCCAAAGGCTTCCACAATAGAGAAATTGGCTAAACTTAAGGTCAATTTTCCAAAAAAGTCTTTGATGGGCTTAAGTTATTTCCATTCATACTATTCTAGGGAGTGCAAAAGCGAGTTCCCTTGCATGCGTCAATGACATTTTTGTGCAACATGAAGCATTTCAACACTTAGTTGAAAAAATCTTCGAGGTGTTTTTCGAGAGACAACATGAAATTGATCGTCTCAAGCCAGGGGAGATCCATGTCAAAGATATAATTAAACATCAAGACAATGAGATCTCAGAGTTGACATCGAAGCTGGTAGTGACAGAAAATAGTTCCCAAGAAACATCTATAGTGGTTAGTCACCTAGAAGCAGCTCATAAAAAGGAACTGGATGCTGCCCTCAATCGCAGCGGTGTGCTTGCTTGGAAAAAGATACACTGTAAAAGGAGAAAATTATTCTGGCCCGCCGCGTTGAGGAACTCAAAGAACTCCTTAAAAAGAGAAGGAAGAGAAGCACGAAGCCTAGAAGAAGTCGTAGAGATATTGCGAAGAAGCCATCGAAACCCAGGGACTAAAAATAGCTTGACGAGCAACTCGCTCAAATTGAAGTCCTCAAAAAAGAGGAAAGAGAAGCGGGCCACAATGAGATTAGAGAGCAGATCGAGGCTCAGTTATTAAGATGCTAAAAAACTGGTTGGAATGAAATTAAGTACATGTTTGATTCTCTGATCGTGGAATATAATGCTAAAGTCTTAATTCATCGCGATCAGAGTTTCCTTGGAAAGGGCTATCTTGAGTCGCTCCCCAAGTCCTAGGAATACATTGTTGAAACGAAGAAGGAATCCCTCGATGAAGCTGATTTAGACAAAGAGAGGCTGGTGCAGGAGATTCTCCACAGGGATGAACCTTTAAACCTTACTGCTGCAAAACTCCAGTACTTTGACATTTTAGCACCTTCCAGCAGAGTGAAAAACATTGTTGGGTCTTCAGAGTCCAATCCAAAAGGTCCCCCTACAGACGGTTGGAGCATCAGTTTCTCTTGGCCACGGACAGGATCTGAGCTGCGATCTAGACAAAACTGACTAGTAATCAAAGATGCCAACTCCTATTCCAGAGGGGAGCACTCTGACAACAACTGAAATTCAGGCAGATATACGTATTTCGCTTTGTTATCCATTATCCGAGATATTTAATTCCTCATGCCCAATAGTCATGGTTTATCCTTTTGTTTTCGCGAATCTACAGGACTTTGTGGTCCTATCCAGACTCTAAGAAGCAATGCCACCATGGAGCAACAATCGACATCTATTGAAATTTCGATGGCCACCCGACATTCCAGGGCTCGATGCTCAAATTATCGGAGCATTTGATGGTGAAAAATCTGATGACCCACCGTTTCCAAATGAATCAGATGATATTGTGATCACTAGCGCATCGAACATACTGATGAGCTTAGCTTAAAATAGTGCTTCGAGATAGAGGAGTCATTAAACAAAAAAGCTAAGGCTAAATCCTATGACATGGACATCGATGATCCAAATCTCATCCCACTTCAAGTCATTCCACCCGACGGGTCAGCTACCAAAGAACTCCTTCCAACCTTTGAAGGCTCTCTTGCCAAGGGAGGCGAAGGATCAAAGAGAGGAAAGGCGAAAGTTCGGGTGGTGGCACTCCTAAGAAATCCATAAGGGAGATATGGCAAAAGAAATAGTCATTACCTCTGCCTAGTTTGTATATAACTTGTATAGCTGTTTTTCTTTTTGTTGGCCGTGATTGTGCAGGTACGACCCTCGTTTCTGAATAAACTAGTGTCACGATTTTGAAGTTTAGCATGCAAATAAAAATTCTTTATTTTTTGTTGAACTCTTATGTGAATTTTATCTATGTAATCAAAGCTATTACTTTTCCTTTAAATGTACTTGTAATTCATTGCTCGTTAATTCGGATAATCATCCGTTAATTTTCACTTAAGGCCTCCATGTGGTCATGGCCTCAAGTTGCATCAGACACTAGGCTCGAGCTTAGTGCTACGTTGTCGGATTCAGCGATCTGAGTGATTATACTCCTTCCCCCAGTCTCGGATTAGCGGAGTTAGATAGTGGATGGTCGAACTCCATCATTAGCGAATTTGTATTCTTCACGTTGATTTTAGGTCGGAATTTATGGAATAATGAGTGATCGAACCACACCTATCTATTTGTTTATACTGATATCCATATTATGGGGATAAGACTTAGTCGATGGGTGGTTGAATCGCACCCAACCATTTGTTTATATACATATCTTCACTCTAGGGTTAAGAGTTAGTTGGCAGGTGGTCGAATCTCACCCAACTTGTAACGACCCACTATTTTGTACCATTCGAATTCGACAATAATAGAACATGTCGAGCTGGAATAGTTCAAAATAATAGATTGTAATTTATAGCTAAGGAACAAATGAAATCAAATACACAGAATCACAGACACAGATATCAGAATCTCACAGCGGAATATAAAATAATACAGTGGTTCATGAAGCCACTGAAAACTTTTACCAACAGAAATACATTGTTCAAAAACCTTATACAAATTTTTAGCCATAAGCAAATATAATAGAGTCTTCAAATGTCTTGAATTACAAAATAGATAAAGATGAAGAAGCTTCCAACTAGCAAGAGTGATCTAGACCTAGCTCCGGAAAGAAAAGCTGAATCTGCAACTCAGGCTGACCCGAGCGTACAATAAAACAAAACACTCGAGTCAGGACATACATACTTATATAATGTAAGCTAAATCAAGTGTACTGTAATGTAAAGAGCAAGTAACTTAAAGGATGCTTGGGATCGCCCATCCTCTAAGGATCCGTTAAACTATTTACTATATAGTATATTGCGCTATTATAATAGTGTCTATATTAAAATAAACTTACTTTTTAATAGCGTTAAGGGGTTACCCATATAGCCCTTAACACGTAATAGTCCCAGTAGTCCATCCAATATCATAGCTCCTCCTGATCGGGAAGCAACTAGAGGATACCACACGGGCTACGGGAGAAAACCAAACTCGTACAAGGCTCGATATGGTAGGTGACACGGCACAACTAGGCAATGCCAGGGTAGATATACCAATTGCTATCCGGACCGGTGGTAACGCGAAGCCGCAGCAACCGCCCACCTCGAACAACACTCCCAAATCAAAGGTGCGCACCAAAACAATCACAAGAGTAATAGAATGGCATACGAAGAAGTGCGTTCGATCAGAGGAGCTACCTCATTAATCCGAGAATCGCTCCTGTTTTAGCCACCTTAAGCCAACTCACGGGAGTCGGGTCCACGTATATACCTTTAAGAAACCGTCACCACCAACCTACTTCATTCTGGAATCTCCACCGCGTACACGGTTGTCAAAGTGGTTTTCGGTATCGACAGAGAGTATGTCCATATCCGATCCCGGTCTCTTTGCCAACCAAACGTTATTATAACCCGTGGTTATAGTTTGAAAAATGGTATTTATTTTTTCCAAATCAATATATATTTCAAATACCTTAAATTTTTCAAATCCTTGATTTAAACATTTTCTTTAAAAATATACCATTTCAATTTATTCAATCAAATTTGGAATTTATTTCTTTTATAATAGAAATCATATTTTTCTTTTAAATCTATCCAAGCTAAATTCTAGATTCTTTTATTTATTACATATTTAAATTCCAAAGTTTAACTTATTCTCAAAATTTCTATAGAATTTCAAATAAATCCATCTTAATTTCTACAGCATTCAGGAAATGCTGTCTAAAGTTATGAGTTTAACCTAGTCAAATTTCAAAAGATAGCATTTAAATGCGGTTGTAGATTTTTAGATTTAAAATCTATTTCTAAATATAACTTGTTATATATATATAATTCTCTAAATTTAAATCTTATTCTTCAAAACTCCAGAATTTTTGGAACAAGTTATACTAAAATTTTATTCTATATTTATTTATTTTTAACATTTAAAACATTATAAAAATTTTACTAGAATATCCTCAATTTCTTAAAAATAATTTAAAATATTTCCAGAAAATAATATATATAAACCACAGGCCTGTATAAGATTTTCTAGCCTAGGTCAAGTGAAACGGATCTATATCATTTCAATCCGATATTTACACAACTCCGGGTTCTATCATTTCGAACCCGCAATCCCAAGATAATTTACAGCAGTTAACCGAACAAGTGAACAATAATAACCAATTAGGCCTATCATTTCAGCCCATACCATCTATAATAACAGAGAACTTGCAGTGGTGATTTAAGCAGTAAATAATAACATAACTGCAGAAATAATATAACAGATAATACTGATGAGATGTCAATTTTAAACGGGTCCATCATTCTATATTACACTACAGACAGATAATAGTGAAATGCAATCATACACATACACTTGCAAAAATTTACGAAATATAAATACGTATGTCTGGTGAGAAATACTCACCTGGATGTTGCAGAAAATTTGAATTCAAAAATGACAATTCACCGGTACAGACTAACAGAGAGTAACGGTCAAATTTCCCGGGCGTCGCCTAGATTTAGATCTAGAACAAAATTTCAAAATATAGGAACGCGACTTTAGATTTTATAGTCAACGAGAAATTAAAGATAGGAAAAAAGAAATTTTGACTTGCTCGACCAAATTTTCCTAAAACACGACTGCAAAATTTATGAGTACGAGTGCACCACTTCTTTCTCTGGCTAGTTCATGCTTATTCCATACCTATGCACATCCTACCTTTCCATTTTTTTTTTCACAAATGGTTTCCAAAATCTCAAATTTACATTTCAGGCTATAACTATTCATGCTCCGAGTTTCTACCATTTTGCTTCGAGTCAGACCCTGCCTAGCTTCGAGTCACAACTCATTCTGCTTCGGGTCAAATCTGGACTTGCTCGATTGAAATCTGGAAGTGTTGAAACACTTCAATTTTCAGGAACACAGTCCTTCTCTGGCCTTCCCATACCACTGCCTTTCCCCTACCCTGACCTTCATCAGCCTCAGCCACTTCCTATACACCATGTCCAGTGTCAGACCCATCAGTGCCTGGATTTTTTTTGAGTGCCCTGATGTGTGCACAGACCTTTGTGCACGTGCACACTTGGATATGCAACTTTGGCACCTATCTCCCCTTCCAAATTTCCAGACCTGGCAGCTTCACCAACCTGATCTGCCTCTTCCCTTGCTTCATCTTTCAGATATTCACCATCATCACTATATTCAACTAGCCTTCAGTCACATGCTCCTGTCTCTCATGCTATCAGTGCTACATCTAATATGTGTGCAGACTTAAATGGTGGTGAGTCTGGACTTAACATGCCTACACATGCACTGACATCATATTCATATGCAAGTCTGACTACTAATATGATTTATACATATACCCTATCATGATGCAGACAACTCTTATGCAAAATTATATGAATGGTGGGTCTGAACACTTAATGTGTATATAGATGCAAACTAAAACATATGCCTACCTGATGCACTAAAATACTGACTACCACTATGATTTATCACAGGCCTTATCATGATACAAGACACCCTCTTACACCACTTCATAGCCTATTCCAACACCTGTAGGCTTCATCAAAACACACACACCCCAGATCTATAACTGATATCATGTTTTCACCAGATTAGCTATCAACTATAGATTGCCTATCCTATATGTCCACTGTAAAGCTACAGACAATACACCCAGAGAACTTATACCAAAATGGTATGGCCGAGCAAATCAAGAGATAAAGAGACATAGGATAAGAAAGAAAAGAAAGGTGATTACCTGATTTTTATCAAAAGAGTTGAACTGGAATTTGCAGAAGAAGATGTAGAGGAAAGACGCAAATATATAGGCAGAGACTTAGAAAAATTAGAGGAAAACAAGTCAGTTACTTATGTAATAACTCTGGAAAAATTTCGAGCAAATTGAGCTAGCAGTTTCAAAGTAAATATATGATACGTGATCATAGCCATTGATGGTGAGATGGATAGCTAATGACAAGGCAGAGCATGATTTAAGGCCGAGCCAGTGTTTTGCAATTGCCTAAATTTCAAAGCATACTAAGGCTTATCGGTTTCAACATTTGAGGTATAACTGATTTCTTTGATCTGGAACAATTAATGGCTGTTTATATTTTAAGAAAGTGATCAAAGTAACAAGCGAGATATAGGCTATGGTATTGAATGCAGAGATAAAGGAATGGGTGGGTTGATATGTCAGTTTTTTTTTTTTTTTATCTCCAGTGCATTTTCTACTTTCGAGCAAAATCAGTGGTACTGATTTATTTGTTTGCATTTGGTCAGTTTCAAAAAGAAAGTTCACGCATTGATCTTCTGGCGTGATTAAAGAAGAGGCATGCATCAGTTTGACTTAGTGTTGTGATTAGTGTTTGTGATAGGGCCGATGATTTTGCAAGCTACAGTTTGAATATGAGAAATGTACAAGTGAAACAGCCGAGAGAATAGAAATGAAAGTTTGAACGCTGAATATATATAAATGTTGTGATTTAATTTAGTTAAATCTTTCCTTGATTCTAGATTGATATTTTTAAATGTAACGTTACGTTTTTATGTAGTCAGTTAAAATTTAACGTATGTCAAAAATTATATAAAACAACGGTCCTTTAAAACGAACCAACGTCCGTCTTAAAATCACTGACCAAAAATTTTCTTCAGAAAAATTTGAAAATATTATTTTTACACTGCGTTAAACAGACGCAGTCTAAAATATCAAAAATTTTCACAAAAATAACATTTTGAAAACACACGTTTTATAACTTCACTTTAACCCGATAAATCACGCGTCTTTCAAACTCGAAATTTAACGGTTCAATCCTAGCTTAAAATTTTACAGTATTATTTAATTTTATTGTCATATAAAAATTTTCAAAATATATCTCAAATTTTAAATATTTAACAATATTGTTAAATCCAATTTATAAAATATATTATTTAAAAATAAAAACAAATTAAATAAATTAAATAAAATAACAACTGAACTAGGGTTGTTACACTCTCCCCCACTTAAGAACTTTTCGTCCTCGAAAAGGAACGAAAGAAAAAGAACAAAGGAAGAATAAGCTAGATAGATAGGTACCTTAAACGAATAGTTCTGGATTTGAAGCACGGATGCTCTCCTCCGTTTCCCATGTGCAATCTCGCCCATCAGTGCTCCACTGCACTTTGACCAATGGGACTGATTTTCTTCTGAGCTGTTTCGTACCTTGATCGACGATACGAAGCGGCTTCCTTTCCATAGTCAAATCAGGCTCGATGTCCAGACCATCGAGAGCAGTAGGCTGGATGACTAAAGATGGATCGTGAAGACAGCGGCGAAGGTGAGATACATGGAAGACATTGTGAATTCCGGCAAATTTCTCTGGTAGATCCAGTCTATATGCCAGAGATCCAATTCTCTCCAAGATACGGAATGGACCGATGAATCTAGGTGCTAGCTTTCCTCTCCGACCAAACCGGACTACATTCTTTAAAGGAGAGATCTTCAGAAACACCAAATCACCAACATCAAATTCTAACCTCCTTCTACGCCGATCAGCGTACTTCTTTTGTCTATCTTGAGCAACTTTTAATCTCCTCTTAATCTCCTCTACCTTCTCTGAAGCTTCTAGAATCATCTCGGGACCAAGAACTAGGCGGTCACCAGACTCAATCCAACACGAAGGAGATCTACACGGTTTCCCGTATAGAGCAGCAAAAGGGGACATCTTAAGACTAGCCTGAAAAGATAGAATGAGATAGATAGAGAGCTAAGATAAAATAAGAACAAAGGATTGGAATTTATACCTGATAACTGTTGTTATAGGTGAATTCCACAAGATGGAGATGATCTTCCCAAGATCCTCCATAGTCTAAGATGCAAGCACGAAGAAGGTCTTCTAGAATCTGATTTACCCTTTCAGTCTGACCGTCAGTTTGTGGGTGATAAGCGGTGCTCAGGTTCAAACGAGTACCCAAGGACTCTTGGAACGCTTTCCAAAACTGACTAGTGAAAATAGGGTCTCGATCGCAAACAATGCTAAGAGGAACGCCATGGAGACGAACAATCTCCCTCATATAGATCTCAGATAAACTCGAAGCTGTGCGGGTAGATCTGACTGGAATAAAATGAGCGGACTTAGTCAATCTATCCACAATAACCCAGATACTTTCATTTCCCCTTCGAGATCTCGGCAATCCATCAATAAAGTCCATAGAAACTTGTTCCCACTTCCAGTTTGGAATTTCCAAAGGCTGCAATAAACCGGGTGTTTTCTGATGGTCTGCCTTAACTTGCTGGCAAGTCGCACATCTACTGACAAAGATGGAGACATCTCGCTTCATACCCTTCCACCAGTATAGCTTCTTCAAATCCTGATATATATTAGCTACGCCAGGATGAATGGAGAGTCGGGACTGATGATGTTCCTGGAGTAATTCCTGCCTTAAACCGTCAACATTAGGGACACAAATCCTTCCATTTATCCTTAAAACTCCCTTATCATCGATCTGAGCTCCCTTTCCATCAGAGCTATTACCACCAATTCTGCTACGAACACTTCCCTTTATACGCCTAAGCATCTCGTCTTCATCTTGTTTAGTCACGATACGATCCAAAAGAGGGGAAGATACAAAATCTGACATAACAAAGATTTCTTCCTGCTTAGCGCATCTGCCACTACATTGGCTTTCCCAGGAGTATAGTTGATGTCGAGGTCATATGCAGCAAGGAACTCGAGCCATCGCACTTGTCTCTGATTTAAATCTTTCTGAGTAAAGATATATTTCAGAGATTTGTGATCGGTGAACAGATCAAACTTAGCTCCCAAAAGATGGTGTCTCCAAAGCTTCAAGGCAAACACAACAGCCAACAACTCTAAATCGTGGGCAGCATAGTTAGCTTCATGTGTCTTCAGCTGACGACTAGCATAAGCAATAACTCTCCCATCTTGCATTAGCACTGCTCCCAATCCTTCTCGACAAGCATCGGTGAATACCGTTAATCTTTCACTTCCATTTGGTACAGTAAGTACTGGTGCGGAGGTGAGCTTATCTTTTAATTCCTGGAAAGCAGCTTTACACTTACTGCTCCATACAAACCTGACATTCTTCCGAGTTAGAGCAGTCAGAGGAGCCGAAATCCGAGCAAAATTCTCAATGAATCTTCGATAGTAGCCGGCAAGGCCTAGGAAACTACGGATATCGGTAGGAGTCTTAGGTTCTTCCCAATCTTGGATTGTAGCAATCTTGACTGGATCAACAGAAACTCCTTCTTTAGAGACAATATGCCCAAGGAATCGGACTTCTTCTTCCCAGAAATGGCATTTAGAGAACTTAGCCTTCAATTGGTGGTTCCGAAGAGTCTCTAAAACATACTTCAAATGAACTCTATGTTCTTCCTCAGACTTGGAGAAAACAAGGATGTCATCAATAAAGACAAGGACAAATTTATTGAGCACATCGCGGAAAACTCGGTTCATCAAGTCGACGAAGAAAGCAGGGGCATTAGTCAAACCAAAAGGCATAACTAGCCATTCAAAGAAGCCGTTCTCAGTTCGGAAAGCAGTTTTGGGGATGCTCTCCTCAGAAATTCTAAGCTGATGGAAACCAGTGGCTAAATCAAGCTGAGAGAAAACAGTTGCTCCATAGAGCTGATCGAACATATCGTTTATGCGGGGCATAGGATATCTGTTCTTCATGGTAAGCTTGTTGAGTTCCCTATAATCAACACACATCCGGAGAGAACCATCGGATTCAGTGACAAAGACAACAGCGGCTCCCCATTCTGAGAAGCTAGGTCTGATCAGACCTTTAGAAGATAAGTCTTGAATCTGATTCCTTAATTCGCTCTTTTCTCGTGGTGCCATTCTTCTAGGTGGAAGGACTACAGGTCGTGCTCCAGGGATAAGATCGATACGGAAATCAATTTCCCGTTTTGGAGGTAGAGAAATGACTTCACCAAACACGTCGGGGAATAGTTTGACTACAGGGGTAGAATGGATATCATCCGGGAAAGTGTCTAAAGAATAGATGAAACTACCAGCAAACTCTTGAGGCCACTTACACTGGATCTCTAAAGGATTCCCTAAATCATCTTTAAGAGCAACAGTACGAGAACTACAAGAGATTTCTGCCCCATGCCTATCTAACCAATCGCCTCCGAGCAAAAGGTCGAAAACGCCGAATCCCAAAACATAGAAGTCAAGATATTCTAGGATAAGATAAGGTTAACTTGGACAAACTATAACAAAGGCTCGAAATATAAACGATGGAGAGAAGGAAGAAGTAGTTGGAAAACTTTATTTATAAATAGGAAGTTTTTATATCAAAATACTTCTTTTTAATTTTTTTTTTTTTTGAAAATCATTTTATACTTTAAAATACGTTCTCTCACAAGGAAAGGATTCTGGAATTTGACTCCACTCATTCTAGGGTATTGCTACCCTATCTCTAATGAGTTTTTGTTCCTTAGGCTATGGTTAAACCTGGCTCTGATACCAACTGTAACGACCCACTATTTTGTACCATTCGAATTCGACAATAATAGAACATGTCGAGCTGGAATAGTTCAAAATAATAGATTGTAATTTATAGCTAAGGAACAAATGAAATCAAATACACAGAATCACAGACACAGATATCAGAATCTCACAGCAGAATATAAAATAATACAGTGGTTCATGAAGCCACTGAAAACTTTTACCAACAGAAATACATTGTTCAAAAACCTTATACAAATTTTTAGCCATAAGCAAATATAATAGAGTCTTCAAATGTCTTGAATTACAAAATAGATAAAGATGAAGAAGCTTCCAACTAGCAAGAGTGATCTAGACCTAGCTCCGGAAAGAAAAGCTGAATCTGCAACTCAGGCTGACCCGAGCGTACAATAAAACAAAACACTCGAGTCAGGACATACATACTTATATAATGTAAGCTAAATCAAGTGTACTGTAATGTAAAGAGCAAGTAACTTAAAGGATGCTTGGGATCGCCCATCCTCTAAGGATCCGTTAAACTATTTACTATATAGTATATTGCGCTATTATAATAGTGTCTATATTAAAATAAACTTACTTTTTAATAGCGTTAAGGGGTTACCCATATAGCCCTTAACACGTAATAGTCCCAGTAGTCCATCCAATATCATAGCTCCTCCTGATCGGGAAGCAACTAGAGGATACCACACGGGCTACGGGAGAAAACCAAACTCGTACAAGGCTCGATATGGTAGGTGACACGGCACAACTAGGCAATGCCAGGGTAGATATACCAATTGCTATCCGGACCGGTGGTAACGCGAAGCCGCAGCAACCGCCCACCTCGAACAACACTCCCAAATCAAAGGTGCGCACCAAAACAATCACAAGAGTAATAGAATGGCATACGAAGAAGTGCGTTCGATCAGAGGAGCTACCTCATTAATCCGAGAATCGCTCCTGTTTTAGCCACCTTAAGCCAACTCACGGGAGTCGGGTCCACGTATATACCTTTAAGAAACCGTCACCACCAACCTACTTCATTCTGGAATCTCCACCGCGTACACGGTTGTCAAAGTGGTTTTCGGTATCGACAGAGAGTATGTCCATATCCGATCCCGGTCTCTTTGCCAACCAAACGTTATTATAACCCGTGGTTATAGTTTGAAAAATGGTATTTATTTTTTCCAAATCAATATATATTTCAAATACCTTAAAATTTTCAAATCCTTGATTTAAACATTTTCTTTAAAAATATACCATTTCAATTTATTCAATCAAATTTGGAATTTATTTCTTTTATAATAGAAATCATATTTTTCTTTTAAATCTATCCAAGCTAAATTCTAGATTCTTTTATTTATTACATATTTAAATTCCAAAGTTTAACTTATTCTCAAAATTTCTATAGAATTTCAAATAAATCCATCTTAATTTCTACAGCATTCAGGAAATGCTGTCTAAAGTTATGAGTTTAACCTAGTCAAATTTCAAAAGATAGCATTTAAATGCGGTTGTAGATTTTTAGATTTAAAATCTATTTCTAAATATAACTTGTTATATATATATAATTCTCTAAATTTAAATCTTATTCTTCAAAACTCCAGAATTTTTGGAACAAGTTATACTAAAATTTTATTCTATATTTATTTATTTTTAACATTTAAAACATTATAAAAATTTTACTAGAATATCCTCAATTTCTTAAAAATAATTTAAAATATTTCCAGAAAATAATATATATAAACCACGGGCCTGTATAAGATTTTCTAGCCTAGGTCAAGTGAAACGGATCTATATCATTTCAATCCGATATTTACACAACTCCGGGTTCTATCATTTCGAACCCGCAATCCCAAGATAATTTACAGCAGTTAACCGAACAAGTGAACAATAATAACCAATTAGGCCTATCATTTCAGCCCATACCATCTATAATAACAGAGAACTTGCAGTGGTGATTTAAGCAGTAAATAATAACATAACTGCAGAAATAATATAACAGATAATACTGATGAGATGTCAATTTTAAACGGGTCCATCATTCTATATTACACTACAGACAGATAATAGTGAAATGCAATCATACACATACACTTGCAAAAATTTACGAAATATAAATACGTATGTCTGGTGAGAAATACTCACCTGGATGTTGCAGAAAATTTGAATTCAAAAATGACAATTCACCGGTACAGACTAACAGAGAGTAACGGTCAAATTTCCCGGGCGTCGCCTAGATTTAGATCTAGAACAAAATTTCAAAATATAGGAACGCGACTTTAGATTTTATAGTCAACGAGAAATTAAAGATAGGAAAAAAGAAATTTTGACTTGCTCGACCAAATTTTCCTAAAACACGACTGCAAAATTTATGAGTACGAGTGCACCACTTCTTTCTCTGGCTAGTTCATGCTTATTCCATACCTATGCACATCCTACCTTTCCATTTTTTTTTTCACAAATGGTTTCCAAAATCTCAAATTTACATTTCAGGCTATAACTATTCATGCTCCGAGTTTCTACCATTTTGCTTCGAGTCAGACCCTGCCTAGCTTCGAGTCACAACTCATTCTGCTTGGGGTCAAATCTGGACTTGCTCGATTGAAATCTGGAAGTGTTGAAACACTTCAATTTTCAGGAACACAGTCCTTCTCTGGCCTTCCCATACCACTGCCTTTCCCCTACCCTGACCTTCATCAGCCTCAGCCACTTCCTATACACCATGTCCAGTGTCAGACCCATCAGTGCCTGGATTTTTTTTGAGTGCCCTGATGTGTGCACAGACCTTTGTGCACGTGCACACTTGGATATGCAACTTTGGCACCTATCTCCCCTTCCAAATTTCCAGACCTGGCAGCTTCACCAACCTGATCTGCCTCTTCCCTTGCTTCATCTTTCAGATATTCACCATCATCACTATATTCAACTAGCCTTCAGTCACATGCTCCTGTCTCTCATGCTATCAGTGCTACATCTAATATGTGTGCAGACTTAAATGGTGGTGAGTCTGGACTTAACATGCCTACACATGCACTGACATCATATTCATATGCAAGTCTGACTACTAATATGATTTATACATATACCCTATCATGATGCAGACAACTCTTATGCAAAATTATATGAATGGTGGGTCTGAACACTTAATGTGTATATAGATGCAAACTAAAACATATGCCTACCTGATGCACTAAAATACTGACTACCACTATGATTTATCACAGGCCTTATCATGATACAAGACACCCTCTTACACCACTTCATAGCCTATTCCAACACCTGTAGGCTTCATCAAAACACACACACCCCAGATCTATAACTGATATCATGTTTTCACCAGATTAGCTATCAACTATAGATTGCCTATCCTATATGTCCACTGTAAAGCTACAGACAATACACCCAGAGAACTTATACCAAAATGGTATGGCCGAGCAAATCAAGAGATAAAGAGACATAGGATAAGAAAGAAAAGAAAGGTGATTACCTGATTTTTATCAAAAGAGTTGAACTGGAATTTGCAGAAGAAGATGTAGAGGAAAGACGCAAATATATAGGCAGAGACTTAGAAAAATTAGAGGAAAACAAGTCAGTTACTTATGTAATAACTCTGGAAAAATTTCGAGCAAATTGAGCTAGCAGTTTCAAAGTAAATATATGATACGTGATCATAGCCATTGATGGTGAGATGGATAGCTAATGACAAGGCAGAGCATGATTTAAGGCCGAGCCAGTGTTTTGCAATTGCCTAAATTTCAAAGCATACTAAGGCTTATCGGTTTCAACATTTGAGGTATAACTGATTTCTTTGATCTGGAACAATTAATGGCTGTTTATATTTTAAGAAAGTGATCAAAGTAACAAGCGAGATATAGGCTATGGTATTGAATGCAGAGATAAAGGAATGGGTGGGTTGATATGTCAGTTTTTTTTTTTTTTTATCTCCAGTGCATTTTCTACTTTCGAGCAAAATCAGTGGTACTGATTTATTTGTTTGCATTTGGTCAGTTTCAAAAAGAAAGTTCACGCATTGATCTTCTGGCGTGATTAAAGAAGAGGCATGCATCAGTTTGACTTAGTGTTGTGATTAGTGTTTGTGATAGGGCCGATGATTTTGCAAGCTACAGTTTGAATATGAGAAATGTACAAGTGAAACAGCCGAGAGAATAGAAATGAAAGTTTGAACGCTGAATATATATAAATGTTGTGATTTAATTTAGTTAAATCTTTCCTTGATTCTAGATTGATATTTTTAAATGTAACGTTACGTTTTTATGTAGTCAGTTAAAATTTAACGTATGTCAAAAATTATATAAAACAACGGTCCTTTAAAACGAACCAACGTCCGTCTTAAAATCACTGACCAAAAATTTTCTTCAGAAAAATTTGAAAATATTATTTTTACACTGCGTTAAACAGACGCAGTCTAAAATATCAAAAATTTTCACAAAAATAACATTTTGAAAACACACGTTTTATAACGTCACTTTAACCCGATAAATCACGCGTCTTTCAAACTCGAAATTTAACGGTTCAATCCTAGCTTAAAATTTTACAGTTATTATTTAATTTTATTGTCATATAAAAATTTTCAAAATATATCTCAAATTTTAAATATTTAACAATATTGTTAAATCCAATTTATAAAATATATTATTTAAAAATAAAAACAAATTAAATAAATTAAATAAAATAACAACTGAACTAGGGTTGTTACACAACTGGTGTTTATACTCTAATCCGAATTCTAAGGACATAGAGTTATTTGGAAAGTAGTCGTACCATATTTTCCATATTTGATTGATTTTCCCTCAAATCCATGTTTTAACTTAGTGGCTGATCGGTCGTATCACTATCGCTTTTGATTCATGTTTTTCATATCACTCGGTAGGATTAACTTGGCTATTAGATTGTTGAGTCTTATCCGTTCCTCATTAGATATTCCATCCATTAGGATATGAGTGAGAATCCTCAAATAAACGGTCGAGGCACGTTCATTTTGTTTAGTTCAGTCAAGAACTTATGTAATTGGCTAGCTCCAAACTGTAGGAACCTGCTAGGACATATAAATATTAGTTAGTAGGATATTGCAACTAATATGTAATGTTAAAGCAGTCACAAATGTGAAGGAAATTTCAAACTTTATTTGCTAAACGGAAAGAAATGACATAATATGTCTTATTACATATCTGAAAAATAAAATACTAAAGCAAATTCAAAATTTGAATACAATTGAATAAAAAAGAATAAACTAAGTGAAATTAGTGTTAAAAATGCTCGCTTTTCCATGCCTTTGGGAGTGTGACACCATCAACGGTCGCTAGCTCGAAAGTTTCCTCCCCAAGCCTTTATTCAATGACATATAATACTTCCCAGGTAGGACTCATGTGTGATGGGGCAGGAAAAACCCATTTCAGGATGAGATCGTCGATTTCAAAGGTTCTAGGTCGGACTTTAGTGCTGTAGTCGGATGACTCGGGGTCGATGTGCTACTTCCCTTAAATCAAATTCTTCACGCTTCTCATCTATAAAATATAACTTTTCCAAGAGGATATCTCTATTCGTTCTGGGATCGTAATAGGTCATTTGATGAGAAGGAACTTCAATTTTAAAATGATTGATGACTTCGAAGCCGTAAGCAAGGACGGATGGAGTTTGGCCAATTGCAGACTTGTGGGTGGTTCTGTAAGCCCATAGCGCCGTTGGGAGTTTGTCCACCCACTTGCCTCAAGTCTTTTCTAAACGCTTCTTCATAATGGACTTTATGATTTTTCTTACAGCTTCGACTTGTCCATTTGCTTGAGGGTGAGAACTGCCGCAAATCTCTTCTCAATATTATGCCGACAGCAAAAGTCTTTGAATTCAACCCTATCGAATTGAGTCCCGTTATCAGTTATAATGGTTGGTGAAAGGCCAAAACAACAGACGATGTTATGGACAATGAAGTTGATTACTTTCTTGATCATGATCGTGGCTAAACGTTCTTCTTTGGCCCATTTGGTGATGTAATCAACTGCGATAATGGCATACTTCGCACCATCTTTAGAGATCGATAAGGAACCGATATGGAAAACGGCCATGGACTAACCATTTGTGCAATTTCCATCGATAGAGCTCTCATAACTTTTGCGTATCTCTAGCACTTATCACATCACCTAGCATAGTCAACAACATCTCAGTTTACAATTGGCAATAATACCCAAAATGGAGTATTTTATTTGCTAGGTTTCCTTAATGTGATCACCATATTCCCCTTCATGAACTTGCTTTATGACTCGCTTTATTTCATCGTGAACGATACATGAAAGCAGGGAAATGGAAAAACCCTTTCTATACATGGCTCCTTCCTGAATGAAATATCACAAAGCTTTGTGAAGGACTTGTTGTCTTTCATTCTTTCATTCAGGAAGGACTCCCTCTTGCAAATAATCTTTAATCGGAGTCACCCATGACTCCTTCTCAACTCTATCTCTAGTACCCGTTCGATTTCCATCTAGTTTATGCTTGGAGCATCTAGTACTTTAATTGGAACCAAGTCCATCTATTGTGCATCCCAGTGCTAGCGAACTTTGCCAGTGAGCCAGCCTTTCTGTTTTGATCTTGAGGAATGTCCATGATGTCATAATATTCAAAGCCAATCAATAACTCTTGGACTAGGATAAGGTACGGGGCGAGTCGTTGTCCTTTAACTTGGTAATCTCCCTTAAATTGATATACTACCAATTGTGAGTCATAAAATATTTCAAGAGATTTTACCCCGAGTTCTCTAGCAAGTTTGAGTCCATCGATCAAGGCTTCAATTCAGCTTCATTGTTCGTTGTAAGGAAATCAACCTTTAAATTATAGCAAATTGACTGATCTTCCGGATACATTTTCCATCGAATTGTAGGGGCTTCATTGCTTTTTGGGAGATCATCCAATGTAGTGAATTCTACTATAAAGTCCGCCAGTGCTTGTCCCTAGATAGCTCTCCGAGGGAGATAAGTAATGTTGAACTAACTAGGTTTGATGTCCCACTTGAGTAACCTCCCAGACATTTCAGGTCGCTATAGGACCTGTCATAATGGATGGTTGGTGTAAACATTGATAAGATGAGCCTGAAAATAATGGTGGAGCTTTCGCGAAGCAATCAATAAGCCGTATGCCAATTTATCTATCTTCAGATAGGTCCTTTCAGCTCCAGTTAATCGTTTGCTAACATAATAGACAGCTCTCTTGATCAGATTCTCTTCGCAAAGTAGTGCGACACTTATAGCATATACCGACACGACCAAGTAGATATATAAGTCTTCGTGGTCTATCGGTTTTCACAAGATGGAAGGCCTCTCTAGGATGTTCACCAAAGCTCAGAATGCATTTTTACAATCTAACATCCATTCTTCCCTCTTCTAATCAAATTGAAGAAAGGAATGCATTCATCTGTGGCCCTGGAAATAAATTGACTTCGGGCAGCAACCTTCCCATTTAGGCACTGTACTTGTTTGATGGTCTTCGACACTTGGATGTTGTAAATTGCTCGAACCATTTTGGAATTAGCTCCGATTTTGTGGGCACCGACGATGAAAGCCAAGAACTTTCTTGATGCAATGCCAAAAGAACACTTCAGAGGATTGATCTTCATTTTGTAATATTGGAAGATATCGACATCTTTGCCAAGTCTTTGATGTGGCCTCTTGATTATCGTGACTTCACGAGTATATTATCCATGTATACTTCTATCGTCTTTCCAATCTAATATTTAAACATTCTATTAACCAGGCGTTGATAGGTAGCCCTAGCATTCTTTAATCCAAAAGGCATTACCATATAGTAATACAATCCAACACCGATAACGAAACTGGTGTGCTTCTGATCAGGAATGTGCATCGAAATTTGGTTATATCCAGAGTATGCATTCATGAAAGATAGCAATTCGTGTCCAGCAGTTGAATATACAAGCTGGTCGAACCTTAAAAGGGTAAAACTTTCTTTCGAGCATGCCTTATTTAAATCCGAATAATCAATGCATGTCCGCCACTTTCCATTTGCCTTTTTCACAAGTACAGGATCAGATACCTATTTAGGGTAGAGGGCATCGTGAATAAACCCATTGCCTTTGAGTCTATCCACCTCCTCTTTAAGGGCAGCAAGTCTCTTCGGATCCATGCCACGTCTTTTTTGTTTCATTGGGACATGCCTCAGGTCGATATTTAATGCATGACACGCAATGGCAGGCAAGATTCCACATGTGTCAGAGTGAGTCCAAGTGAATACGTTAAGATTCCTTTATAGAAAACCATCAAGTTCGTTCATCATCAGACGCTATGCTATGATCCGATTTTTAGAACATGACAAGTCGTTGTGGCTGACCGTGATGTCAATCGTCGGCTCGATCGATGCAGCCTTGGTCTTTTTAGGCTCCTCCTTGTCATCCCTCAAATCTATGTCTTTATAGAACCGATTACAGTGCCCAAGCCAAGGCCCAGGTGTTGATTTTCAATTTTTAACAGTTTCGATGTGAAGAGATTTGTCCACACCCTTACCTTTCTCTTTCCATTGAGCATCTCTCAACTCAGCCGCATAATGGGCACATCCGCTCACTTGATTATAATGCACAACTCCAACAACGTTATCAGTTAGGAACTTCCAAGTCAAACATCATGGGGCAAGAGCTGCCTGGAATTCAGATAGGGACGGTCAGCCCACAAAAGCAACGTATGGTGAGTCAACATCCAAGACAATAAATGGTAAGATCCGCACTCTCCTACGGTCACCTTCTCTCGACTCCACCAGCAATTCGACAGCTTCGGTCGTAACACCGTTAAACCTTTGAATGCGGGCTTTAGATGGTTTCAAGTCCTTAGCTTCCTTCCTCATCTAATCATAAGCCTTTTTGAAAATTATATTAACAAAATTTCCACAATCAACTAAAATCCTTCTCACTAAGGCGTGACCGATCACGGCAGAAATGACCATGGGGTCGATCGTCGGTGCCTCCACTTTATCTACATCTTTGTTTCTGAATACAATGTCCTTGGCCATTATATCCTGCTATTTTGCCGGAGCTACATCTTCTGTACTCGAACAACATTCAAAATTCACATGATTAATCACACTAGCATAGTGCTCCATTTCATGCCAACTTTTATCAGTTGGATGCGGTATTCCAACTATTGTATTAATCACTAATCTTTCATCGATCCACGCAGGCTCCTCGGCCCTGTGTGCAACTTATCCTTGGTTGGGATCAGATGTCCCATGCCCACCATTCTGCCGGTTTTAATAAATTTCTGTAACTTTCTTTCCCAATTCAGTTTCTCGATAATATCCTGGAGATGCCTACACTCATTCGTGCTATGACCACAACATTCATGGAACTGGCAATATTTTCCAGTTAGTTTCTTCTTCTTCATCGATTCTTTTGGAGGTGGCTTCCTGTACTGCATGGTATTGTAGGTAACAAATAGAAGTTCTCTAGAGATGTATTCAATAGTGTATAGGTATTGTGTATTGAAATCCTAGGCTTTTCTCTTCTAGAATCCCATTTTCATTCACGGCTCCTATCTCTGCCTTTCTTTTGTTGATTCGGTTTATTTTGGACATTCACTTAAAATTTTCCAGAACTATCATCAGACTGCTTCACTACAATGTTACTTTACACCCCTCTCCACCTGATCCCACAACATTCTTCTCTAGAGATCTGGCTTCCTCTTTCCTTAAATACTGAGCTGTTTTCGCATAAAAACACTCCAACGTTGCAGTTGGCTTACCAGCTAACCAATTACCAAAATCAGAATCTGGGCCAATCCCTTTTATTACCACCATCAATATTGAATGGTCATTCAGATTACTAACTTTCATGACGGCTTATGGAATCTCTCTAAATAATCTTTCAGCACTTCTTCCGGAGCCTGAATCACGCTGGATGAGGACATTACATCTTTGGGGCAAGTTGCGTGCATACAAATACTCCACAAACTTCATTGCAAAATCGTCAAATCTAAAGATTGACCATGGGGTAATCCCATAAACCCATCATTGATATTCCAGGGAGAGTGATTGAAAAACATCTACACTTGGTTGCATCATCAGCTCGTGCAAAATCCATCTGCTATTTATATTTCAAGATGTGCTACCTAGGGATGGTTTTTTTCTTCGTAGGCAAGCATCGATGGCATACTGAACCTCCTTGGATACTCGACATGTAAGATATTATCAACGAACATGGTATGGCTTCTCGAGATCCCTCAATCATCGTTGGTCAAACCATGGCTCTCTCCCACTAGTTGTCTAACCATAGCTGATATGTCCGGTATTTTGATAGTTGGAGCCAAGCGATGGTCGTGTTCCACCTCACATGAATGGTCTTGTCGATGTATACAGACCCTGCTCCGGCATGGAAAGTCCCTCCTCTGGAGGAGGGATCGGTACCGACCCCTATGGAGGGATCTACACCGATCGGTCTTGGCATACCAGGTAATTTTACCTGCTGATATCCCTATGCTTCTACGCGATATCCATCAATTTTTGATGCATGCGTCTAAGATAATTGTTGGATGAACTAGAAATCTCCAAGGTAGAATAAGGGGTAGGATCCCTCTTAGCTTTCCCACGTTGTTGCTGCATGAGTTGGCTTATTAGGACGATATTGGCTTGAATCTACTGATTCAACTATCGGTGCCTATTCACTAGCTCTCTCATCAAATTTTGGAATTCGTCTCTTGTGATGGAATCAACCGGATTCTGGACAACAACTGGATTGGTAGTATTCACATTTACGGGTTGATTGCTCGTTCCTCCTTGCTGGATGTTAGCGTTTTCGTTTCCTTTTGCGTTTTAAGATGTAGATCTAGTATTCCTAACCATTCTAGATAATTTTCCATGGACTTTTGCAAATTCAAATAGAACAAACAAGCTTCTTGAAGACAATTATGGATCTCCTTCGAAGGATTTATGCAATCCAGCAGAAACAAAGGGATCTGAATAAGCAGAGAATTAAGCGTTTTCAGTAAAAGCATCAAAACATTTGCACCAAAAATTGGCACAAACACCCAATAAAGGTTTTGTAGAGAAATAAACGAAACATATAAAATAAAAATAGAGAATATAGTAATGAAATAGCAGAAAATTAAAGTAATAATGAGAACACAACAAATTATATTAGTTTGGTATTGTTTGCCTACGTCCATTTTGAATAGATTGCTTTATTAATCATTTTGTTAACTGAGTATAATAGGGATCATATTAAAATCCTTAGTTACAAACAAAGCAACAGCATCATAAAAAAGTCCGCAAAATAAACAATCAAGCATGTTTTATAGACGAAGATAGCAAAATATCTTCCTGCAAATTCAACATAAGGACCTCCAAGAACATATAGGCCCATAAGAGGGATCGCATGGTCCAAATCACAAAGAATAGAGATCGGTATCGATCCCTTTTTTGGAGGAATTTGAGGGTGTGATCTCTATGATAGCTTCTCCATGTTGAAATATGCTCAACCTCCAACTTTCATGCCAGTTGGATTAGTGGAACTTGAGTTATTACTAGATCTTTGCTTCAATGTGAATTGCCTTCTAATTTCAATCAATCGCCAATGAGGGAAGAGGGCCAACCCTCTTATATCATCCACTTGAGGTGCGATTCCTTGGGTCCCCACATCTTGCTCACAAAATTTCATGTGTATTGGATTTATGGACCTTGAGATATCGATTGTTTTCTATTGAAGAGCACTTGCTTCTTGAAACATGCCAATCCCTATGTTGAAGGTTGATTATAGCCAATTCCTCCTATATGTTGAACCATATTCCATACTTTAAACATTCTGTATTGAACATCTCTCGATTCCGTTCAACTACGACTTCATATTACCATCTGTACTTAACTTCTGAACCTCACAATCATCGCCCTGGACTTACTGGCTTTGACGACGGTTGAATCTAACTTGTTCCATCAGTTCGAATATAGTCGGGTCAAAATGCCGCATAATACGAGTCTGAATCGGTTTTATTTCAAGACATTCGTTATATTGCTATTTGATGTTAAACTAAAGGCATATTAATTATAGACCTTAGCTTTCTGTCATACAACCTAAATTTTTATAGTGCATTATGGTAGTAATATACTGATGAAAATATTTTAAGTTGCTACCTTATTCTTTGCGTCTCTTAACTTTTTCTCTTAGTATTTAGAACTAGGAGTCTTTTTATTTCCAGTAAGTAAGTTATGAGGAAAAATGCACGAACCCGCGATATATACATCCAATACGCATGTTTCACATATCAGTCTCTATTATTAGGATTCGAACTCATGGCATTATACCTACCGCATTGAAATAGGAGTTATTTTAGGATATTATTATTTACACTCCAATTTTGGCTATAAGGGAGTCATTTAAAAAAAATTTACTGTGAGGGTGCAATGAAAATAGCCCCCTAATATAATTACATTGTAAGTCGACAAATTTACCCTTTTATTTTTTTTACTCCAATTTCCTTTAATCTCCACTGATCTCCTTATTTAGTCTGTAACCTAAATTAGTAATCAGTGGAAAATTAAACTCATCTGCAGAATAAATACTAAAATGATGAATCTAGACATACGAAGTTGATTATGCAAAACCAAGTTCGACAATAGTTCATCAATTTAAATTGAAAAAACCGACAGAGGTATGCCAAAAAAAATATTAAACACGACAATCTACTGCCGAACTAAAAATATAAGATCAGCATCACCATGTCAAATTAAATTGATATTTTCGGCATTCCAGTTATGTTAAGAAATCTTGTATCCCTGGAAATGAAATGTTGAAGCAGTTTGGGGATTTGAATATTCTTTCGCTACAAATAATTGAACTCGTTCTCACCATTATTGAAGAAGCTTAGAGATGAAGAGAAGGTAAATTAAAGAACAAAAGCTAATCGTGAGCAAAGGGTAAATGAGATGAACGAGAAAGATTTTTTTTTTCTAAATGTAGATACCCCTCGTATGTAGTGTAACTAAAATGACATCTCTTAATCAAAATTGGGGTGTCAATAACAATGCCCTTATTTTGTTGAATTGCAAATATTTGCACTTTTATAAAATAAATTATAAAGAAAATTGTTTTGGTTATCAAAGATGCGATTAAGTTCGGATTTTTTTCTAAAGCCTTTTTTTTATCGAAAGTAAAAATGGAGGTGTAATTTAAAACATGTTTCAAGGAGGGTTCTTCCTGTATCAAGATTGACTCTAATTTCCACTGTTTTAAAGTTAGTATCAGGAATTTTTTATAAAAGATTTACCCCATTGATATTTTGGAATAACAACTAAAAAAAGATAACCAAAAAAGGAATAGCATGTAATTGGTTGTCTTTTCATTCACGAAGTTCATGCACCGTATCCTTTTTCAAATATTTAGTATATATTTTTCTGAATAAAAGATTTGGACGCGCTATTTGAACAGAAAACGTAACGTTATTTACCTAGTAAATTAAAAATAATATTCGTTCGCATTCATTTTATTCAATTTGCACCTTTAACGAAAAATGTATTTTAGTATAACATTCATATTATATTTAACATATAAACATCACACTAATTTTTAATCAGTGGGCATGTATTCCTGTTTTCTATTATATTTAGTAAACAGATTATGCTTAATGAATGTGAGTATAACAGAATATTTTCCAATTAACCTGTGCATGCATAACTTGTTATCCTATATTACTAGTGGTTACCACGTTTATCTTTTCTATTCAGGTACATAATAGAAGGGTCCTATTGAATTCAGTTTCTATTTTATATAAATCAACGCTACATAATTTGTAGGTAGGAGTCACTCTAAAACAGAGATTCGTAGAAGAAGGAGAAAAGAATATTAAGGTAATTTTCTGTCTCTGCTTGTCTCATATTATTCAACTTTTTAATGAAATTATGAAATCAATAACCTACTCTTGCTAGCTATCGATAATTTTTGTTAATGTTTTTTCTAGCTAATTTCAATTTTACTATTATCTGTTGTGTCGTTTTGATTTATTATTATTACAGTATAAGTGTATATAATGTTAAATTTTTGTTGACCTTTCAATGAATTTTTGTTTATGCAACATTGCTCGCCTTAATATTTAATAAAAAAATTAAGACTTTTAAAACAAGCTTTTTTATTTGATTGAATGCAAAGCAAATGAACTGTCCATAGTTTCATGTGTGATGTTGTAATTTAAAAATCGTAAGAATGAAATTGTTTGTTTTCAACAAACTGGCATAGGGAATTGTGATCTTTCTACCCTTTTGTATGTTTTTCCATCTGTTTCTGAAATAATAAATGAAGATTAACCGCTCAATCTTTAACGCCCTCATCTTCTGTTTTATTATCTTAGCCGAGTTACTAAAATTGATATTTAACTAATAGCATTAGAGAGTTTACTGAAAGACACAGCCACAGCGGTACTTATTTATTTTTATTTTTTTGAAAATTATGTTCTATACAATGTCTAGTAAAGATTCTTTTTTTTTAAAGCTGTAATGTTATTAGCCTTATATTCTTAATTCTTAATTTATGCGATTAATCTGTAATCTATATCATTGTTGTATTTTGTTCGAATGCTGCGTTAGATAGAAATTGGGAGTGAGGGTTGAGGAATATAAATTCTTCAATCAATTATTTTGATCTGATGTATCTCTGTCAGCTATATAATTCTACATTTCATTTTATGTGAATTGGACATATGCCTTTTTGCTATAGTTTGTTTATCCTCAAATTCCTTATTGTATCGTATTGTATTGTATACTCTCATAGCATTCTAAGCTTCTATTATTATGCTGACCGGTAGTACAAGACTCAAATAGAAAATTGCTTTCTTTAAAACTTATGTTCATAAAATTGCTTGATCAATTTATCCATATTTTGCATGTTTACCACATAGAACAAATCAAGTAATCATCCACAATGAGCGAAGAAGCCAACAAAATCGAGGAAGAGGTGAAGAACATCATAATCTCAGTTCCTTCCAATGAGCCCAAGTCTTTAGAATCCCCAAAAAACGACTCAATGAGAAAAGCAAAATTCAAAAGGTCGCCTTCTTCTTGGAGCAGAGAAAGAAAAGTTGCATCTCGTTATCTCAACTCAACCTACACGAGCTCATGTCACCATTTTTGCAAACATGGAAAACACCATGAAGCTCACATGCAAACTTTGCCTATAATTCCCGGCTGTTTTTCTGTTAAAAGTTCTCAAGGTAAAAGCATAGAAATGAAAGTTATTAGAAGGCCAGAACTAAAGACTAAGAATAATAGAGAAGTTATGCAAAATGACTCAAAGAACTCTGAAAGTGTTTCAGCTCTTAGTTTATCAACTACTGATAAGCCTGAAAGTGCTTCGGATGGGTCTGAAATCACGGACTTAGAGACAGCACTATCTCATGTTTCCTTGTCAGAAGAAAAGACTCCTTCAAGGGAGAAGAATATTGAAGTAGTTAAAAGGACTCCATTGCCTAAAATTGCAGAAAAAAAGAGTTCTTCCTCTATCAAGAAGCCTATAATGACAATGTCGCCTGAACCTAACACTAAAAAGACTTCAGCCCCTAAATTCAGTAACAATAAGGCTGCGTCATCTTCGAAAACTAAAACTGCATTCACTAAATCTACATCAGCAGTTGATCCGTCATCGAAAAGGTTATCCACGCCTCGAAGTATCAAAGGTAAAAGCTTGATGAAAAGGTTAGATTCAGCATCAAAGCCACCAAGATCAGCTTCTAAATCTGAGGTTAGTGCAAAAGTTGAAGCAAAAGAAGAAATGGAAGAGAAGACTACACATGTAACTGAACAGGAAACACCAGATGAAGAAATGAAAAACGTTGGTATGAATGATCCTTCAGAAGCTCGAACATCTTCTGTATCATCATTATCATCTTGGGAAAATACTGAAAAAGAAAGCGAGGAGGAAAAGAAGATACCGTCATCTCAATCTTTGAAGAAACTTAAGGTTCTAGCCTCCAACACAGAATTTAATTTTCTTTCTCCAAGAAAGTTATGTTTTAGAAGAGGTAGAGTGCTCAGCCCGAGATATGAAAACAATAGTCCAAGGAAATTGAAGTTTAAGCAAGCAACAAGCTTTCGAACAAGGTTTTCAAATGATGCATCTAAAGAGAAGAAGGAGGCTAAAGTTGTGTTGAGGCATAGAGATGTGGAAAAGAAGAAGGAAATGCAAAGCTTGCTCAATGAGGAGATAGAAGAGATGGCAAATAAGCTTGTGGAGGTGAGGAAAAGTAAGGTGAAGGCTTTGGTTGGTGCTTTTGAGACTGTTATTTCTCTTCTAGAAAAGTAAACTTTGTCATGAGAATTTGAGTTTTAGGTTAAATATCATTACACATTATACAAAGACTCTTGACTTGATTTGTTTGTGGCTTCAATTTCATTTGCGGGTTTTTTCTTTCAAAGGATAGTCGATAGTATTATGATGAGAGTACAAAGATGAAGGATATTTGGGTCTTTGACAAAGTTATATAGACATGACCAGTTCAATGATTTTGTTTTTAAATGTCATTTTAGGCTGCTAGCTATTCTTTACTGTAATCTATATTTTGCGAATAACATAAACCCTAAGATCTAGATTTACATGATTATCACATATGTAATAAATCAATAAAACATACCTCCAGACATCTCGTATATGAATCAGCAATGGTTGTTGTCGAAAGCTGTTTCAATGGATAAAGGAAATGGTTTCTCTCTCTTTTCCTATATCTTTCTTTATGTGTTTTTTCTATATACTTTGTGATGGGCAAAGTTTAATATTTATAGGTAGAGAGAGGACCAAATTTTCAGATTTGTAGACTTAGTCTTGATTGTCCATCAAGATCAAGATGAGAGAAATTAACGCTCTATATTATAACCGTTTTATTGATTAGCATATTAATATGAAAACCCTTTAGATTTTATTGATCACAAAATGATGAATGAAACGTTTGAGGAAGGAAACGTTCAATTTTTCTTACAAAATAAGGAAGGAAAATCCATTAATATTTTCTTATTAATTTTCTTACAAAACGGTCAAATTTTCTTACAGTCTCCCACTTGGTCAATAGTAAAATCCATTAATGTTTTCGTATTAAGGTCATAAGGCACGCATGATATGCTAAACTTTTCTTTAGTCAGCTGTCATAAGTGTCTTGGCTAATCTAGTGGTCAATGGAAGTCGTGACGTGTACATGTTATTTTGCAACATGCTTACTTCCACGTACTATGACATTGACAACTTTCATAACTAGACTGTAGATGAGCATAACTTAATGGTCACATAATGTCTTAAAGCAAAAGACTGTTTCTGTTATCATTTATCTAAATATAAATGTGTACACATTATAAAACAGAAATAAAAGATGTCCAAATTATTAAGAGCTCAATAATTGTTATGTCTAGCTAAGTACAAAATAAATGGCATAATAAGAAGATAATTAGGAACTATCTGCAAGACTCATGCTATCAGTATGTCTCTGAAAGATCTTTGGAGGTAGTCCTTTCGTGAATATGTCTGCCACTTGTAAGTCTGTATTTATCGATTCAACAACAATTTTCTTTAGTTTAACATCTTGCTTCAGTAGTAGGTATTTCAGGTCCATGTGTTTGGAACCTTTGGTTATCCTATCATGCTTGGAGAAAAAGGTTGCAGCTTCATTGTCGCAGTAGACAGTTAGTAGCTTAGAGATAAAACTTAAAGTACCAAATTGTGAGATAAAATTACGCAGTCATGTTCCCTGAATTGAAGCCTCATAACATGCTACATATTCAGCCATCATGGTGGATCCGAAAAGCATCTCAGATTTCGGGATTCTCCATGATATTGCACCTCCATATAAGAGGTACACATAGCTAAGAGTGCAGATCCTAGTGTTAGGACATCCAGCAAGGTTTGAATCAGAATAACCAGTTACATGTAGGTAACTTGATTTTCTATAGATGAGCATGCAATTCCTTGTTCCCTTTAGGTATCTCAGTGCCTTCTTTGCAGCTTTCCAATGAGCGGTTCCTGTTTTACTTTGAAATCTACCCAGCATACCAACTGCATGACTGATATCAGGTCTTATACAGACCTGTGAATACATCAAACTCCCTACAAGAGATGCATAAGGATATTTGATCATTTCTTCTCATTCCATAGGAGTTTTTGGGCACTGCTCAAGAATAAGTTTGTCTCCTTTTTGCAGTGGGACAGGACTAGAGGAACAATTCTTCATGCCAAATCTCTTAAGAATTTTGTCACTATATGCTTTTTGAGACAATCCTAGAATTCATTGTGATCTATCACGGAATATTTCTATTCCTATCACATAGGAAGCTTCACACATATCTTTCATTTCAAAGTACATTGAGAGATGATCCTTAGTTTCACGTAATAAGCCAAGGTCGCTGCTAGCTAATAATATGCCATCAACATACAGAATCAAAAATATGAACTTTCTCCCACTGAACTTGAGGTATATAAAAGGGTCAACTATGTTTTCGACGAAATTGAAAGCGGTAATGATTTCATGAAACTTTAGATACCATTGTCTAAAAGCTTGTTTTAGTCCATATATTGATTTCTTAAGTTTGCAGACCATGTCTTCTTGTCCTTCAATTATGAACTTCAGGTTGACGCATGTATACTTCTTCTTCTAGGTCTCCATTTAGAAAGGCTGTTTTCACATCCATTTGATGTAACTCGAGATCATAATGAGTTATGATAATTCTAAGAGAATCTTTCCTGGAAACAGGAGCAAAAGTTTCATTATAGTCAATGCCTTCTTTCTGATTAAAACCTTTGAAAACAAATCTGGCTTTATATCGTTCAATTTTACCATTGCAGTCACGTTTGGTCTTGAAGACCCACTTACAACCGACTGCTTTATGTCCTTGCAACAATTGAACGATTTCCAAAACTTGATTATTATCCATAGATTTCAGTTCATCTTTTATGGCATCAATCCATTTAATAGAATTAACATCATTAATGGCTTGTGAATAAGAAAGTGGGTTCGTAGTTCCTTCAGATTCTATTAGATAAAGCATATAATCATCAGGAATAACTGATCTTCTTTGTCTTTGAGATCTTCTTAATGCTAGTTCCTGTGGTACTTCATCAACATTATGATTGGTGATATTTTCATTGTGGAGTTGTTGATTATTTATTGAGTTTTCCTCATTGTGAACAGGTTCAACAATGGGATGATTCCCAATATCTTTCGAAATAGAAGGTAAGATAATGGGTACCTTATTTCATGAATGACCACTTCTTGTTGTTTTGTACTCCCACTGATTTCACCATTCACATAGAATTTGGCATTGCCGGTTTCAACAATTCTTATACTATGGTTAGGACAATAAAATCTATATCCTTTAAATTTTTCCGCGTAACCTATAAAGTAACCACCGACTGTCTTAAAATCCAATTTCTTTTCATTTGAATTGTACAATCTAGCTTTAACTGGGCTACCCCAAATTTGAAGATGTCTTAAACTAGGTTTCCATCCTTTCCAAAGTTCAAAAGGAGTCTTTGGAACGGTCTTACTTGGAACTCTATTTAAGATGTAGGCAGTTGTTCGCAATGCATCCATCCATAATGATATAGGTAAATTTGCATGACTCATTATGGATCTAACCATTTCCATGTATGTATGATTTCGCCTTTCAGCCACACAATTCTATCGTGGAGATCCAAGCGTTGTGTATTGTGCAACAATTCTTAGTTTTTGAAGAAGTCTAGCAAAAGGTTCAGGATGTTGTCCTGTTTCATCATACCTTCCATAGAATTCACCACCCTTATCTGACCTAATGATTTTCACTTTTCTTTCTAATTGCCTTTCGACTTCAGTAATGGACACTTGTACAGCATCCACTAACTGAGATTTTTCATGCAACGGATAAAGATAGCAATAACGTGAAAAATCATTGATAAAAGTGATGTAATATTTCTCTCCTCCAAAAGTTGGAACATTAAAAGGTCCACAAATATCTGTACGTATTATTTCAAGAAGTTGTGTACTTTTTGTGGCTCCTTTCTTTGTGTTTTTTGTTGTTTTTCCTATAATACAATCAACACATGCTGTAATGTTAGCGAAGTCTAGATCCGGTAGGACACCATCTTTCTCTAACCTCTTGATTCTTTCACTGGATATATGACCCAGTTTTTTATGCCACAAGAAGTAAGAATCATTATTGGATGACTTTCCTTTAGTTTCTTTTTCATGCAGGGTGAGTTGGATTTCAGCACTTTGTTTAAGATGAAGTTTATAAAGTCCATCAATTAATATTTCAAAACCAATAAGACTATAATTTTTTAAATAAACTAAAATTTTCATTTCCAACTTCAAAAGAACATCCAAATTTATCAAGTATATTTACAAAAATCAAATTACGGGAAATAGACGGAACATAAAGAGTTTGACATAAATCTAACTTATAACCGCTATCTAAAATAAGACGAAAAGTTCCAATAACTTCAACATGAGCTTTATCTTTATTCCCCATGAAAATGAAATTCTTACTTGGGTTTGTGGTTTGGATCGTAATGAATCCCTGCATAGAATTCGAAACATGAACGTTAGCAGCAGTTACATTAGTAAGATTTGATTCGAAATGACTTACGAAACCCATTGGGTTACCTTTTTTTCGAACCATGCTTTGCGCTTAATGCAATCTGCCTGGAAGTGTCTAGGTTTCTTGCAGAATTTGTAGACATCATCCTTCTTTTTCTTCGTAGATGGTTGAGTGGCGTCATCAAATTTGGGTGGTGCTCTTTTATGCTGTGAGTTGTTCTTTTTGCCAACTTGTTTTCCAACCCCTTGAGTGAAATAAGCAACTTTAATGCCTTGCGAGCCTTGCCTAGATTCCTTTTGAACCAGTTTGTTAGTCAATTCATTTAGACTTCACTTTTCCGTAATAGTATTGTAATGAATGGTTCATACTGAGAAGGTAAGCTAGTGAGAATGAATTGGACGAGAAAAGCATCGTCCATAACCAATTCCAAGTTCTTAAGTTTGGCAGCAAGCTTAATCATTTCAATGACATGTGCGCTCATTGAGTGAGAACCATTAAACTTCATGGTTATAAGATCTGCCATAAGTTTTCCAACAAGCGATTTGTCTGCAGTCTTGAATCGATTTTCAATGGATTGCAAATATTCTTTTGCGCTTTCAGTTTTGGATAGAGAGGTTTTGATGTTGGTATCAATCACCATTCGCATAAACATCATGTTGAGCCTATTAGATCATTCCCAATCATCATGGAGTTTGTTTTCCTCAGGCGTACTTGTGTCAGTAAGTGGGCCTGACTTTTCCTTAAGGAGATCCATGTCCAGTTCATGTACGCCCAAAGAAAACTCAACTTGCTCTTTCCATTCTGAGTAGTTGGTTCCATTGAGTCTGAAGATAGATGTAGCATACGAATTAAGGTTTGATGGCATTGTAACTGCAGATATAAAAGAAATGTAGGCTTCTTTATTAGAATAAAACACATGTCATAATAAGAGTTTAGGTTTAGCGCCTTCTGTGGGTAGGTTGTAGAACCATACTCATGGAAGAATGATAAACATTAATGTTTCATGAATTATTGTGCAAGCAGCAGCCGCCTGTGGACGGGACTGCATGCATCAGACCATAGGAATCAAAGAAATTAAGCGCGGAAGCGAAAACTAAAACAAGAGAAAAAAGAGGAAAACCAGATCGAACCAGGTGGTCACCTCCCTTTTTTTGCATAAAAATTTGCCATTCTTTCAAGTAATCCAAGTAAATTCCATACATGAATTTAACACATAAATAATTATTTTGCAAATCATATATAAACAATTATCTTGCAAGTTCCAGATCATGAATTTAATGTCAAACTAGGAAACAATTGTTTACAATATGTATACTTTCTGCAAAGTATTCGCATACAATTAGTTGTTCCATATTATACAGTAGGTCAAACATTAAAGTAGAAAAAAAAACTTTTGCGGAAATATAAACTTTTCAGATCCAGATCTAAACATACAGTAAATAGAACAATATTGATAATCATGATTACTATAGCAACTTAAATAATATGAATATTAAACTAGAATCGTATTAACACTAATAATCATTATCATCATCATAGTAAAATTACAAACATCACATCATAGATCTATGCTAGTTTCATTTTATATATTGATGGATAATTATGAATTCTAAAACCATGCTCTGATACCACATGTAATCTATATCTTGCGAATAACATAAATCCTAAGATCTAGAATTACATGATTATCACATATGTAATGAATCAATAAAACATACCTCCAGATATCTCGTATATGAATCAACAATGGTTGTTGTCGAAAGCTACTTCAATTGATAAAGGAAATGGTTTCTCTCTCTTTTCCTATATCTTTCTTTATGTGTTTTTTCTATATACTCTGTGATGGGCAAAGGTTAATATTTGTAGGTAGAGAGAGGACCAAATTTTCAGATTTATAGACTTAGTCTTGATCGTCCATCAAGATCAAGATGAGAGAAATTAATGCTCTAGATTATAACCGTTTTATTGATTAGCATATTAATATAAAAATCCTTTAGATTCTATTGACCACAAAATAAGAAAGGAAACGTTTGAGGAAGAAACGGTCAAATTTTCTTACAAAATAAGGAAAGAAAATCCATTAATGTTTTCGTATTAATTTCCTTACAAAACGGTCAAATTTCCTTACATTTACTGCAGATTTGGGTTTGTGAAACAATATCTTATATGCACATGATTTGCATTCCGATGTTCAGTGTCAATTGTGCTTCTAATGCTTTTGCTATTGGAATTGAGTCTTCTTATGAAATATAGAGCTAGAAAAGACATTTTTATCCTTTATTGTTGTTATAGTTGAACTGCAAAATGTGATACTGTTATGAGTATTTATCCATATTCTACTTTTGTAAATAAAGTTGAAGATCATGTTAATCGCTAATTAAGGCTTCTACACATTAGTAAAACTTTACATATATGCAATGGCCATATTCTTTTTTTCTAAACAATTGCTAGCTCTAGGAGAACATAGTTTAATGACCCAAACTTGAGAATTAGAATATTTAGCGCCTAGGTAAAGTATGATTAGATTGAGGTCTGTGGCGGTCTTAGGTCAAAGAGACCAAGGAGGCAATGAAGCTTTTCAAATTAAGACTCTTTCCTAATTCTTTATATATATTATTAAAAATCAGCAAAAAACTTCATTAAAATTGTTAATCTGTTTTAGCATTCGTTGAGCCTTCTTGAGTTGAAGTTGGAATTTAGCGCAAAAATATTGGTGCATTAATTTCGAAATCTAGCAGGTGGAAGACAGTGCTACGTAGGCTTCTAAAGGCTACTACAGTACTCTGGAGGTTGTCTACTATTGGAATGATGCTTTGTGCATGTGTGTGCATATCATTATCGTCCCCATGGAGAACGGCCTTGTCCTTAAGGTCGTGGAGTGGTTCGACAGGCGTAATGTCTATTGGTTGCGAAAGAAGCATTTGGGTTAGGGAATAGTTTCAAGAATATATGAAACAGCGGGTGGATGCGAACTTCGGCGGGTAGTTGGAGTTTATGGGTGATAGGTCCAATTTTTTCTATGAATTGAATGGGCCAAAGTGCATTTTAGAGAGCTTATGTTGGATAGAGCGTACATTGTGTTGACGATTCGGTCGTAACTTGAAAAATATCCAAAATTCAATAGGGAATTACTTGTCTTGACAATGTCAATCAACTTGGTTCTTCATTCTTACTTGTGCTTGTTGTAAATTTGTTTTGATGGTGTGCAATAATTGGTCTCATGATGATTCCCAATCTTGTATTTCATGTGAAGTCATATTACTAACAATATAGTTAGAAAGCACCGGTGGCAATCTTTCATAAACCGTTTGAAATGGTGACACTCCAAGGAGAGCAAGCTTACAAGTCTTGTACCATCATTCGGCACATGAAAGACATTTGGTCCATTTTGTGGGAAAGTTGCCGGTTATTGCACGAAGATACATTTCTAAGCATCTATTAACGACCTCCGTCTCATCGTCATCTGTGGGGGGTAAGGTTACCCATGCGGAGCTTCGTGTCATGAAGTCTAAATATTTCTCTGCAAAACCGACTAACAAAAATGTGATCTCCATCTGAAACTATTGAATACGGAAACACATAAAGACGCACATATTCTTGGATGAAATATGTAGCTAGTTGAGTGATGGTAACAGACGTTAGTAATGCTCAAAAGTATGCGTATTTAGATAATCAATCAACGATTACCCAAATAGAAGTTTTATCGACGAGCATGGGAGATGGGTGATAAAATCCATCGATGTGTCCTCCAAAATTTGGACTGGAATCGCAAGCGGTAGTAGTAATCCTTTTGACGACTTTGTTTCCAACCTAATTAGAAGGCAAATGTAACATTCGTTGACATATTTTTTTTACTGTTCTAACTAGATGTGGAAAATAGAAATTACTTGAGAGGCTTGCAATTATTGCTTTGATACCAGTGGGACCTCCTGATTTTAAACTATGACACTTTTTAGTTAGCTTGTGCTGCAATTCCAGATTGTTTGGAACAAAGAGATGAGATCCCCAAAAAAGAAGGCTGTCGCGCAACTTAACTCTTGGGTCGAACATAGTGAGGGAGATATCAGAGAAAGTAGATTTAATCCATAGAAGAATGAAAACCGTGCAATATAGACAGAAATCTTATGCTGACAGGAGAAGTACAGAGTTAGAGTTTGCAGTAGGGTATATGGTGTTCGTGAAGGTCTAACCGCTTAGGCATGTCATGAGATTTGGTAGTTCGATGAAGCTAGCATCGTGATTCGTAGGACCATTTGCTATTACGAAGAGAATAGAAAAGTTAACATATAGATTTGAGCTTCCTAAGAAGTTGGCGGGAGTACATGATGTTTTTCATATATCGCACGATTTCATGATTCAACTATCATAGTCGAGCCGAGCCTGCTATAGGAGGTGGAGGTAGAGAGGGAGTCTTCTGTTCATCGTGCACCCACTAGTATTCTCGAGCATGGTACAAAACGACTCCACAACAAGAAAATCAAACTTGTTAAGATCGACGATCTAGCGAAGAGTACATGAGAGCCTAAGGAGAAGATTTGAGATACCCACGCTTAAATCTTTTCTAGTATGTTTTCAATTTAAGTTTCATAAGTAGAGGTAGCTTAGGCATTAGGATTTAGTTTTGTATACCCTTTAGGTAAAGACCATTGGATGGTAGGGATGATTGCAAACACGTCATTAGGACATTTTATGGATGATGGATGATAGTGGGTGTATGGGCTGGATTGTTTCTTTTACACATTTAGGACAATATATCATCTAGATAGCACATACTCACATTATCTTTTGTTTATTGTTTATCTTATTAAGCATTGTGCATATGAATGTTTCTTATGGACTGAATGGTTGTACATACATGTAGAATTACAAGTATACATACTTAGGAAGTTGCATACATTTTGGATTTGTGGCATGAATGATAGGAGGTTGACTAGATTAGGAGACGGCCTACTCTTTGCATTAGTATAGGCTCACGTGCACTTCACGCTTGCACTTATACATATTGTATTAGAAATTTATTGAAGAACAATCCAACTGGAAATGTCTTCTAAGCTGGTTTTATTTAATAATGAGAATACGAGATGAGATTGTGGAATGACGAAGATTAGGTGTGAAATACGAACTTTTTTTCCAGGTTTTTATAATCTTTTGCGGGGATGATTGCTCGCAGAAGATGGATGAGTACATGGTTGTAGCTATTGATTGTTACGCATGTGAGTTACATTTTTCCGTCCATGAAGATTTCGGGGATGAAATCCTATTAAAGGAGTAGAATGTAACACCACAGAATTTTAGCGAAAAATTCAATAAGAAAATTAAATTTAAATATAATAGGGACTAAAATGAAATTTTCATAAATGTTCAAATTTAACTACAAAAATTGCATCATTATTTTTGTATGGATTTTATGGAAATTTTCGTATATAGCACTTTGAAATTAGAGTTAACACAGAGAAGATACGGACGTTTAAAAATTGGAAAGCATAATAAAATTAAAAATAATAAGTTTCCTAATTTATAAGGATCACCAGTGACATCTTAGGGTGTGGCAGTTGACCGCCGGTCAACGCGAAATGGTCGACTAGTTTACCGTAATGGTCGACCATTGATGTGTATATTTGTTGATCATTGTTGATTTGAAGAGTTAGATTGGACAGAGACAATTTGAATAAAATATTTTTCATTGCTGCCAAGTTACTGTTATGCATCCAGGATGAAACAAAAGATTTCCCAAGATAAATCCAATGCTCAAAATCAATCTCTAATCCCTATAAATTATCACCTAGCCTAACCCTTATTTCATTAGAAAATTCACTGCGTACTGAAAAACAGCCAAAATTTCTTCTTTCCGCCTACAAATTTTTTTTCAAAAATAAATTTAAAACAAAGGAAGAGAGCACTAATATATCGAACCAAGGAGAGGACAAGCTAACGGGTGGCTATTCTCAGACATAATTTAGAGTTGGAGCCTGGATCTGAGGTGAGTGGGTACAAATTTAATAAGCTGATTATTTACAGTTAATTTTAACATATTATATCTGATCCATAATGTTAGTAACCAAACTGTAAACCCTAATTGTTTAATATCTAAAATTTGAATTAGAAATTGGAATTGACTAATGTTATATTACCCAAGTTAAACCTTTTTTCTATTATTGAGTTGATGCCCAATGAATTGGTTAACCTTGAATTAAACAAGTACAATTAACCTTGAAATTGAAATGCAAAATTTGGAAAGACCGGTTAGTGTAAATCATTGTCTGGGTTCACTGTGTAAGTTGAATTGAAAGAATTAACCGAATAATTAAAATCGAACTGTTAAAATCATAAACCCTAAAATTTACATTGCGATCGGTCGATCGCAAGTGGTCGACCGATTAAAGGCTAAAATACATAATCTGAACATCAGAATGAGGACCAGGATAAAATATAAACTATTAATTTTATGTATAAGTATGTTGCATACATATTTGTGGATGTTAGGGATAGTAGGGAAGCTAGTTCCCTATGAGATAATGCTAGGACGTTGAGAGGTAAATATACAACCCAATGGGGCGATTCAATCGCAAATAGCACTCAAAGGAGGTTCTACGATGGATGTGCAGCACCAACTAATACCCGATGAAGTGTGTGGGCCTAACACAATGGGACTCTTTGGTATTGATGATTCTAACGCAGTGTGATATTGTGTTGTTAATGGATCCTGACGCGTGCAACAAAAGGCATATACCACGATCGAGATGTGGACACTGAAGCAAACGATGAGATAAACCGATGAGCTAGAATTGTGGGTCCCCCTCGATGCATAGTTCGGTTATGTGCAGTCATAGTTATAGGAAATTTATTCCCATGTTACTTTAAAAACAGCGTTTTCATATCGAGTAGTTCTAGTAGTAGTGATTCCGTATCGAGTAGCTCTAGTAGTGAAGTTCCCATATTGAGTAGCTCTAATAGCAGTGTTTCCATATGGAGTAGCTCTAGCAGTGGTAATTCTGTATTGGATAGCTCTAATAGTGGTGTTTACATATCGAGTAGGTCTAGAAGCAGTGTTTCTATATTGAGTAGCTCTAGGAACAGTGGCTGATCATTAGTTATTGAGGTTCTATCTGCAGTTCGATCCTCATATGAGCTTACACAAATTGTAGCGTAGATATGTGTTAACAAAAGACCCCTAAGTATAGGACCCTAAGAATACATGGACACTTGCTGATTAGCCTAGTACATATAGAGTAGAATTAAAGTCAACCACTCATGACCACCAAGTATTAAACATGTACTCATTTACTAGACTTTTGTCCGACCCACCTTTTTCCTTTCTTTCTCCACCATTGGAGGATAGGGTAGAAGGTGATTTGGCCCAATTTCATTGTATAAGGAGACGAGCTCATCACAGGAGTTGTTTATCTTTTATTTACTCTCAATGTAAATTTTAATCTTATCAGTACTTATTGTTTCTTTTATTAGACTATGAGTGGTAATTCTATGTACTTTGTATTTGACTACAGACTGTTTTTCTAAGACTATTTTGACATATTTTATGAGATGGATATTTTCTACATTATATTTTGTTTCATTCCCCTGAGTTCTGAAAGTGTAGTATATCTTAGATTTGTTTAGTTTTAGTCTTTATAATATTAATAAAATCTTGATAGCTCATACTTCTTGGCACAGATGCAAGTTCGAAAGTCATCCTAGACTTTAGATCAACGTGTCGAGGGTGCAGGTTGTGACTTTTTAATAGATACATGCAATTAATGCACAAGATAGACAGAAATCTTATGCTGACGTGAGATGTATGGAGTTAGAGCTCGTGGTGGATGACATGGTGTTTGTGAACGTTTCACCGCATAGGCACGTCATGAGATTTGGTAGTTCGGGAAGCTAGCATCGAGGTTCGTAGAACCTTTTGCTATTACGGAGAGGATGTGAAAGTTGGCATACAGACTAGAGCTTCATAAGAAGTTGGTAGGAGTACATGCACTACACCAGAAAAGCCATTTTACCACGGCTCTGAGCCGTTGCAAAGTGATTTAGCCACGGTCCGAAGCGTAGCGAAATGCGATGTGGAAAATATTTAGCCATGGCCCTATGCCATGGCTGTTTACATATTTGCCACGGCTTTGGGCCATGGCAAATATGCGTTTAGCCACGGCTTAGAGCTGTGGAAAATATCTATTTAGCCACAGCTTTGGGTCGTGGCAAATTTTTGTTCAGCCACGGTCCAAAACTGTGGCGAAATATACATATACTAATATCATATTTTTTTACTAGAATTTCAATTATAATCAAAGTTCCAATGACAAGTTTCCCATAAAATAAAAAAAGATATCAATTTCGATTACAGGATATAATTCGATACATCTTAAAATTCTTGATAAAAAATTAAAATATCACAGCAGAATAAATCAAATTTATACCATAACATATTTTTCAAATATTTTAGTCAATTGAAATACTAAGCTACATTTCAAATATTAGTGCAGTACAACTCAAACACTATAGGCACATTTACTTCCATAACATGTTCCACAGATCTCACAAACACATTTGTTTAAAGTAGAGTCGCAAACAATAGTGTTTAAGTGAAAGATACATTATGATTAAAAGAAGCCCATCAACTAATCGATTCATATGTAAGTATGGAAGAAAACTGCAGACCCTTCCACACCATATCAATTCTATCTACATCGATCGTCCCGACCTCGTGATGCGTGTATCCTTCAAATAAATGAACCACCCCTCCTGCATGGCACGCATGAACCACTCCTCTGTCCATTGTATACTGTAAATCATAACATTATCATATGTAATTCATCATAACATAAAATCATACTTGTACATATGCCTATACTAGTTCATTATTCCGACTGCTTTCATTTAGGATACAGTTTGAGATGAAGTAAATTGTACCTCAGACATATTGAGACCCTGTACATCTTCAGGCAGCCTCATTGCAGCTAACTCTCCGTTGCTCTTTTGGTGCCCTTTTGCCATGGTCTGCATTTTGATTGGCGTTGTAGCTCCTTTTAGCTCCGTTAACGCTTGTCTCACTTTCACTCCTTTTATCATCTATTTTTTATATATATACATATGAAGAAAATCCACTTCAAACACTAGGATTGTATAAGCAATAAATAATTATTTGAAAGAAAATACCTATACAAAACAATAACACGGTACTTAAACTGCTGAATGACATAAAATCCTATCATTCACAGTTAATAAAGGAACAAAAGGGATTAACTACTATTGTTTGTTGTTAATTAGAACTAAAATATTGCACATTTCCATTGCCATCTCGATTTTTATTGCACGTGTGGTTTATACAGCAAACTCGGCCTTGATTATATCACATTTTCAACATATCGTGTCCTTGGATCAAAGCTCATAGGTGATATGCACTTAAGAGCTGACATCATTGTGCAAGACTCATGGTGAAAATGTACAAATTTTATGCATATATGAATGGGTGCAGGGCAACATTAGTTTCTTAATCAAACATTCACACGATCTTCTTGGATATTGATCATGGAGATACATGCAGATAGCATAAATAAAAATGAACGGAATCCAGCATAAAATTTTCTATGCTATCTGGAGTCCAAATAAACAGGGCTTTACTTTTTGTAAATGGCCAGTTGAATATGAAAGCCAGAAAAACTACTTATGAAATGTAATTTTGACAGTTTTACGAAGTGCCTAATTATCCACGTTTTAAGATGATATAAATAAATTGTAGATTAAAAATGTTAATTTTCATCCACACTAGAACAGACTCCGTACGTTATCTAATGGCGTAGGCTTATAATTAAGTACAAAGAAGCATTTTCTCGTTATTTCTTCCAAATGTTCATGGGAAGTACGTGTTGTAGCTGATATATACATACATACATATACACACCTATATATTATCTTTCTCTCTGGATATGAGCACTAACATTTCACTTGTAAAAGTTGCGCTATTGAAGCAATCTAAAATGTCCATCAACAACATTTTTCATTGCCTTTTTATGCTCTTCGTTTGTTTTTATCTGCTTTTCATCGCCGGACGTCCATATAGGTACACATAAATTTAAAGATGACAGATATATGCGACTGCCTATTATAGAATTGGAATCTTTCTTTGCTGCTTATCTTTTAGTGTAACAATATAATTTATCTTATAGCTTCTTTCCCTAAATCTAGTAGGTGGAAATATTTTGTGTTTGCATCTATAAGCCACTGTAGAATTCTACTTCTTGTTCTGTGCTGGATGTTAAAGTAGAAAGAAAGAGAGAGAATTATAATTTTAGAGGAGAATAGACAATTTTTTTTTATAACTTGCTTTTTGTCTTGTCTACAACTTGCTTTCAACACAACAAAATGACCACATATATATAGTGGTTTACAACCCTTACAAACGGACATAACCTTTTTGAACAGACACCCTTTCACTTAAATAGACATGACTTTTACTTAATAGACACGACTCTTCATTTCAATAGACACGACTTTTCAGTGAACGGACACGACTCTTCACTGAATAGATATGACTTTTCATTCGAATAGACATGACTCTTCATTCGAATAGACATGACTCTTCACATCAGCAGACACGACTCTTAATTTTGGTTTACACCAACAATGCCTCCCCTAAACCAAAATTCCTTCGAACACCTAATGCAGCAACAATTCTTGAGAAAGTAGTCTCTCCAAGCGGCTTTGTGAAGATATCAGCAATTTGTTCTTCACTTCGACAATACTCAAGACTCACTTCTTCTTCACGAACGAGTTCTCGTAGGAAATGGAAACGTAGACGAATATGTTTTGTTCTTCCATGCAAAATAGGATCCTTTGAGACAGAGATAGTAGAACTATTGTCACAATAAATGATCGTAGGATCTTTTTGCTTGAAGCTTAGGTTTTCAAGAATTCCTCTTAGCCACAAAGTTTGACATCCTGCTAGAGATGCTGCGATGTACTCCGCTTCGGTGGTAGAAAGTGCCACAACTGGTTGTTTTTTTGAACACCAAGAAATAATTCCACTTCCAAGGTTAAATGCATAACCTGAAGTACTCTTTGAATCATCGATGCTTCCACCTAGATCGCTGTCCGTATATCCAACAAGCTTCACAGGCACATGAGCTTCATAGAAAATGCCATAGTCAATAGTTCCTTTAACGTATCGTAAAATTCTTTTTGCAGCTTCCCAATGGTTTGAGAAAGGTTTCTCCATGAATCTGCTAATCAAGCTTATTGCGTACATGATGTCGGGTCTTGTAGCAGTGAGATACATCAAATTTCCAACTAGGCTTCGAAAAATAGTTGGATCCACAAACTTTCCTTCACCATTTTTGCACAATTTCGAACCTGCAACACAAGGAGTTGAAACTGGATTTGCATTCATCATATTGAACTTCTCCAATACTTGAGCAGCATATTTTTCTTGCGAGATAAAAATCACACATTTTGATTGCTGAACACCTATCCCTAGAAAATGATGTAATTCTCCCAAATCCGTCATCTCGAACTCCTTCATCATTGAAATTTTGAATTCAGATAACATCTTCATATTATCTCCAGTAAAAATCAGATCATCCACGTATAAACTCACGATCATGAAACCTCCTTTTGAATGCTTCTTTATGTAAAGAGTGTGTTCAAAAGGACATCTTTCAAAGCCATTCTTTAAGAAGAAATTGTTGATACGATCATACCATGCACGGGGGGATTGCTTCAGCCCGTATAAAGCTTTCCGTAGCTTATACACCTTTTCCTCTTCGCCCCTCTTCACAAAACCAGGAGGTTGTTGAAGATAAATTTCATCTTGAAGAAAACCATTCAAGAAAGCTGATTTCACATCCATATGCAGCAGCTTCCATCCATTTTGGGCAGCAAGAGAAATCAATAATCGAATTGTATCAAGTCGAGAGACAGGAGCGAATACCTCATTGAAATCTTCCCCTTCCTTTTGCTTATACCCCTTCGCAACCAAACGTGCTTTGTACTTGTTGATGGAGCCATCAAGATTTGTTTTGGTTTTGAACACCCATTTTACACCAATGGCTGATTTGTGTGAAGGCAATGTGGTAAGCTCCCACGTACCATTTTTCTCAATAGACTTGATTTCATCCTTCATTGCATTCATCCATTTTTCTTCCTTTGATGCTTCTTCATAAGTGATTGGATCTTTTCCCGCAAAAAATGCAAAATATACATGATCCGTAGTATCAACTTCTTCGGTTGTATCATAGATTTCTCTCAAGGATCGCGTCCTTCTTTCCGCCGTTGGTGGTGAATTTTGCTCCTGCTCAACCCCATTATTTTTAGGCTGTTGTTCTTCAATACCAACATCAGCATCAACACCTTGTTCCAAAGAAGTTTCCTCTTCAAGATTTAGAGTTTGCCATCCAGGTAATTCTGCAAAAGCTGAAAAATTATAACAACCATTTTCATCAAAGCGAACATCTCTTCTGATAATCATCTTCTTCGTCTTCGGATTGTAAAGCTTGTAAGCTTTAGTCCTTTGACTATAACCAATGAAAATGCCTTTTTCAGATTTGTCGTCGAGCTTCGATCTTAAAGCATCAGGAATATGAGAGTATGCAAGACAACCAAAAGTTTTTAAATGAGCAACATTTGGTTTCTTGCCATACCAGACTTCATTTGGAGTGGAATCCTTTAAGCTCTTCGTTGGTGATCGGTTGATTAAGTAAACGGCACAAGAGACCGCTTCAGCCCAAAAACTTGCAGGCAAGTTCTTATTCTTCAACATGCATCTGACCATATTCATTATTGTTCGATTTTTGCGCTCTGCGACTCTGTTTTGTTGAGGTGAGTACCTAGCAGTTAACTCATGGCGGATTCCATAATTTTGGCAGAATTCTTCAAACTGAGAGGACATGTATTCTCCTCCACGGTCACTCCTTAGATTTTTTATTTGATGACCGGAATGTTTTTCAACTTGAAATTTGAACTCTTTGAAGCAAGAGAAGGCATCTGATTTTTCTTTGACACAATAAACCCAAATTTTTCTTGTGTAATCGTCAACAAATAACAAGAAATATCTGCTGCCTCCAAGCGATGGTACTTGCATTGGTCCACAGAGGTCGGTGTGAACAAGCTCCAGAGGTGACTGAGAAATCCACTTCGATTTGGATGGGAAAGATTCACGATGTTGTTTTCCCAATTGGCATTCCTCACATGCTTCGTTTATCACTTCAAGTTTAGGCAGCCCTCGGACTATTTCTTTGGTAGACATTTCCTTCAAACTCTGGAAGTTTAAATGGCCAAACCTCTCATGCCATAACTTGGAAACTTCATCATTAGAAGTAGCAATCATGCACGTACTGCTTACGATGTCAAGTTTGATCGGAAATAATTTGTTGGATCCCATCACAATATTTGCCACTTGTTGGTCGTTCTTCTTCATGCTACATTGATCTCCAATGAATCGAAAATCAAATCCTTTCTTCAGCAAGTGACCGACGCTAAGAAGATTGCTACGTATGTCTGGTACATAAAGAACCTCCGACATTTTTTCAACTTTCTCCGACATTTTTTCAACTTTTCCAGCCTTGGTTTTGAAAGAAATTTCGCCAACACCTTGAATTTTGTATGATTTTGCATCTCCAATAGTAATCTGACCATCATCAGCTTCCACAAGACTTGAAAATAAATTTTTATTTCCAGTCATATGCCTACTTGCACCACTATCCAAGTACCATACGTTTTCAACATTTCCATCCGTAGCGATCAACAAAGATTCAGATTTTTCTACTTCATTATGCATAAAACCAGCAACTGGCTTCTTTTCAGGATGTTTCTCCCAACAATCATTTGCTTTATGACCCGGCTTGTGACAGAAATTGCATTCAAAATATGGTTTTTTGCCTTTGTATTTGCCTCGCGCCTTGTTACTTTGGAATGATCGTTTCTCCTCCTTTGATTCTTCAAATTTTCCACTATTCATGCTGTTACTTTTGCCATGGGATGGGCCTTGAACTTTTATGGATGTGAATTGAGATTTTAAGGCTTGATCTTGGGAAGAATTTGTTTGTTTACTTCTCATCAAGATTCCAGCCTCATGAGCTTCCAGCCTTCCTTGCAAGCCTTCAAGAGAAAGTGAAGCAATATCATTCGATTCCTCAATTGCAACCACAATATGATCGAACTTGATTGGTAGGCTCCGTAGAATTTTTTCAACGGCTCTTTGAGTCTCCATGACTTCTCCGTTTGAAGCCATCTGATTTATGATGGAAGTGAGACGAGTAAAATACTCTGAGATTTTCTCACTATCCTTCATTTCGAGCTTTTCGAATTCGGCTCGTAGTGACTGCACGCGAACCTTTTTTACTTGATCTTGGCCAGAATACGTTGTATTCAATATTTTCCAAGCCTCCTGAGCATTTGCAACTTTTGAAATTCTCTCATAAACTTGAATTTCAAGTGTCTGGTAGATTTGGAAGAGAGCCTTCCGATCTTTCTGTTTTTTGCTTTTCAGAAGATCTCTTTGGGCAACTGTGAGTTGCGTTTCATCTTCCGGCGCACCAACACCTTCTTCAACAACTGTCCACAAGTCTTGAGATTCAAGACAGAGCCTCATTAGATTGCTCCAATAATCAAACTTTTCACCATTGAATCGATGAACAAGGGAGACAAGGTTGTTTGACATTTTTCAACCAAGCTCTGATACCAATTTGTTAAAGTAGAAAAAAAAAGAGAATTATAATTTTAGAGGAGTATAGACAATTTTTTTTATAACTTGCTTTTTGTCTTGTCTACAACTTGCTTTCAACACAACAAAATGACCACATATATATAGTGGTTTACAACCCTTACAAACGGACATAACCTTTTTGAACAGACACCCTTTCACTTCAATAGACATGACTTTTACTTAATAGACACGACTCTTCATTTCAATAGACACGACTTTTCAGTGAACGGACACGACTCTTCACTGAATAGATATGACTTTTCATTCGAATAGACATGACTCTTCATTCGAATAGACATGACTCTTCACATCAGCAGACACGACTCTTAATTTTGGTTTACACCAACACTGGAGCGATCCCATGTGCATGTTTGTGCACCACAGTATGTATATCAGCAGTCTTGTGCATATCAGTTGCACATATGACATCTTTTGTTTTATTTTGAATCTGGATATCTTCATTGATTACAACTTGCATCTTCCCTCCCATTTTCATAGATAAATAAACAACAAAATTCATTGTTTTCCATATTTGGTTGATAGGTTTCTGCATTTTTTCTTCTTACTTTCTAGGGTGAGACTATATTCGCACCTCTTTGTGCTAATTTCATACCCTCATGACGTTGCACTATTACATTAAGTTGTAATATAGTCCTTTATATCTTCTAATCACCAATTACCACTAAATCTACATCACCAGGATGTGGGATTAAGTAACACAAAAAGAGTGCCGATTTGGTTTATTCATTTTATGGATGCTTTGCTATTTCAAATTCTTTGGAGAGAATGACCAGCTATTAGCTTCTACTTCTTCTTTCTTTACAATCTGATTGATATTAATATATATATTCTTTCTCTCTAGATATATATTTAATAAGCAATATTAGTGTTCAGTGTAGGTCGATGCAAGTAGTGAAAGAATCACCTCTGCTAACATAACCATGGAAAATTAAAGGTCCTAGGCACATAATATGCTGATTTTCGGCTAGTAGAAGAACCTATAATCCTCTTTCTCAAAAGACATTAGTTTCCAAATATTTTGACGCAGAAATATAAGGAAAGAGGAGTAATAATACGATAGTTTTTAATTCTCTGTTTTGTTGGACATAATTTTATAACTTGTTACGAGAAAGTGGTTATGAATAGTGGAGTAATATGTGCAGTGTAGGTATGAGTTAGTGTAGTAAATTGGCATAAACAATTGTTTCTTCTTATCATCTACTGTCTAATTCAAAATCAGTATACAAACAATACGTGCTGAAAATTTGTGATTTAGGAACACGATGGATCTAATATTGTTACCTAGAAATTCTGTGTTGACATCAACCCGTAGAATAAATTCAGTATACTAGTCCGCGGGTGCGGCGCAGTGGAAATGAGGCTTGGTTCTGGTAAAAAGACACAGGTTCGATTCCTATCATGTGCTTCCCTATCCTATATAAATTTATCCGGGGGTATGTGGGATTGTGATCCCGTCTCTCGTATCCAGTTCCAGGTGAGACTCTGCTTCCTTCTACCATTACAACAAATAAAATGATTTTATCATGCTATTCATGTCTAAATCGTATGCTCGACGAATAACTATATACGTGTATATATATACACATCCAAGTAAGATATTTTTGTTCAAAGTGTCTATTGGGAAAATTGAACATTAGTTTTATATAATTTCAACATGAACATTATTGTTCAAAATTCAATTATACCAGGAGAACTTCAAATTGGTGTTAAACATGATCTATGTGGGTGGCTCTCATTGTATTTTCCATTAACGCAATCAATACAACAAAAATTTTCACCTGATTACGCCATTTTATAATATTGAATATGACTAGTAGTAAGGCTATTTGCAAAGACAGGTTTGTGAGTGTTTACAATTTTGTTAAATTTCACTTATTGATGGTATCAAATTAAGATCTTTTTTCCCATATAAAAAATCTTCCTTTTCGAAATGGGAGATGCAATTTACTAGATCAAAATTTAGGTCATTATAAAATGAGTAAAATTCATATTTGAAATAATGCTAACAAGATCAAAAATTCAGCTCATTATAAGCTACTTTTACTTTTTATGTGTGGATTGGGGAAGATGGTCAAAGCCATTGCAATGAAACTGATCATGAATCAAATTGTTTCTAAATTATATTCATAATGCCTTGAATAGAGAAGAAAACTAAATATATTATATTTTGTCCTGTCCTTGAATAGAAGAAGGGCAAGTCACATACAAATATTTTTTACATCAACATGAAGCTGTACATTGAAAAACAAGTATGAATCTGATTATGAAATTTTTTTTTTTTTTACTTCACGCAAAAGCTACTTTGCAATACATATGAAACTCATTATTGACGAATTAGATTGACGATGTACAATTCAAATCCAACATCTCAAAGTAGAAATTTCAAAGTTGCAAAGAAAGTGTAATAACATAGGACTGTGAAAATGGTGCGTACTCAAAAGTTAATGCATAAATAAATAAATAGTGTTTCATATGGTTCAAAGTTCGAACACGAATAAATAAATACCATCGATAAAAATGAGTACAAGAGAGTGAGAAAAAAACATCACCCTAATAACTTTGTTTTCAAAAATTACAGTTTCCTTTTCCAATAAAAATTTACTAAACATAAAGCTAACACAGCACAACTTAGTATAAATCAAAATAAGTGAATCTTGCATATTAAAATACTTGCAACTAGTTGCAAGTATTTTAGGATTGGTCATGTACCAATATGGGAGCTTCTTTTTGTTTAAATGTCTCTAACGACTCCGTTGCTTATCAAATAGTTTATGTTACTAGCTCCGTAGTTGTCATTGTCTATAGTATTTGTATGGTTGATGAATTGAAATCTATTTATCATTTGGTTTGTCCTTTGTATTTTGAATTTATAGTTTTATTCACTTCTATTTTCATCTATATGAATGCAATAGTTTTATGTATTATTCTTGTTTCACTACAACCAAGCACTACTATGAATAATGTGTTTCTATGTAATTGCAGATGAAGCCAATTTTGGTTATAACTACATTTCTCTGTTTAGAAGTAGAATTAATTCTCCAAGTTTTCGTTTATAATAGCTTTTTGCCTTTTTTGTATTGAATTCGTGTTGGAATTCCTTTTAGATGGTGAATGAGATATATCCCACATCACCAAAAATATGTCCATTTTCTTGTATATATTATATACTCTCATCTCCTATATTGGCCCTTAGGGTCAAGTATATTTTGTGCGAGGGGGAGGACCAATATGGCCATGGACTAACACACACGCGCGCCGACCGACCGATCCGGGTGCAATATGCAATAAGAGCGGACTCGACCCGGTTATATATTCGGTAAATAAAAATGAACAGTTTTACTGTTTGAATAGATGCAGGTTTTTTGAACGATGAAGAGACGCGACGTTTTAAACAGCAACATTTCTGGACCGTTGCAAATGAACGGACGCGACTGTTGCAAACAGCAACAGTTCTGGAGCGTTGCAAGTGAACGGACGCGTGCAAACAGCAACAGTTCTGGAGCGTTGCAAGTGAACAGACGCGACTGTTGCAAACAGCAACAGTTCTGGAGCGTTGCAAATGAAAGGAAGTGACTGTTGCGAACAGTAACGCTTTTTGACATTGCAAATGAAGAGATGCGGCTTTTCTCAACGGATGCAGCAGTTCAGAATTCGACTATAAATAAGGAGGAAAGCTGATCACTTTCCTCACTCGATTTTTTTTCAAATCGAATTATCTCTTCTATCCCTTCATCTCTTAAAATCATCTTCGGTCCTATCACACAGAAGATCATACACGTCACAATCTCGTGCAGATTACGTCTGTTGTATCTTGGGAGAATTTTGAATAAAATTCTTAAGGAAATCGTTACGACGAGCCTCAGACATTATCCGGTTAGAATTCTCAATTCTTTCTTCTATTTTGTTATACTGTTTATTCAAAATAGTATAACGCTGTTGTTGTAATTCATTTACAACGTTCATATTGTTATAATATTTACTACAGAATTACAGTGTAGTGGAAATCTGAGTTATAAACTTGTGCGACGAGTTTATATTTGGTTATTCTCTGTTTTGGTATACTAGACATATAACATCTTAAGAATTTTACTGTTTTCTCACTAAAACAGAGATGGCAACCGTAGAATTTTCAAAGAATACTACTCACAACAGACCTGAACCGTTCAAGGGAGATGGTGATGATTTCTTGACATGGCAGAATCAGATGTTGTTTTATCTCACCACGCTCGGTCTACAAAAGTATCTCGACGAGGAGGAACCGATTGCTGCACCAGGCAAGGAAGCAGAGGTGAATATGTGGAAGCATTCCGATTTTTTATGCAGAAACTATATTCTGAATTGTCTCGACAAGGTGCTATACAAAGTATATCAGCCTTTAAAGACATCAAAAGAACTCTGGAATGCACTTACCGTAAAATACAAGACGCAGAATATCAGTCTTAAGAAATTTATTGTAGACAAATTCATGGACTACAAGATGGTTGACTCCAAACCAGTAACCGCTCAACTGCATGAACTGCAAATCATCATTCATGAACTCGAGGCGGAAGGTCATAAGGTTGGAGAATCATTTCTGGTTGAAGCCATCACGGGAAAACTGCCACCGTCGTGGAGAGATTACCGCAATTATCTAAAGCATAAAAAGAAGGAAATCTCTTTGCAGGATCTCATAGTCCGATTAAAAGTTGAGGCAGACAACCGTGCAGTTACAAAATCAAGCGAGGAGGCATTTGTGGCTGAAGGGTCGAAGACCAAAAACAAAAAGAAGAGTTTCCAGAAGAAAAGGAAAGCTCAAGACAACAAATCAAAAGACAACAAACGAACCAATAAATTTAATGGCGAATGTTGGGTTTGTGGAAAAGTTGGGCATGCCGCTAAAGATTGCAGACACAAGAAGGAACGCAATAAAGAGGCAAATATAGTGGATAACATGGAAGTAGACGAGTCCAACTTCTCGGCGGTGGTATCTGAATGCAATCTGGTTCAGAATCCTAACCAATGGTGGGTAGATACGGGCGCTACTCGTCATGTTTGTTCTGATAAAACCATGTTTTCTACGTACCAGAAATTCGATCACAAAGAAAAACTCTACATGGGTAATTCTGCAGTTTCCATGATCGAAGGCAGTGGCACAGTAATCCTCAAGTTTACTTCTGAAAAAACTGTCAAGTTGAATGACGTGCTCCACGTTCCAGACATACGCAAGAATCTCATCTCTGGTGCAGTCCTATCAAAGAAGGGATTCAAGATGGTATTTGAGTCAGACAAGATGGTTCTGTCTAAAGCTGGAATATATATAGGAAGGACATATTTATGTGATGGCCTATTTAAGGCAAATGTAGCCGTTATCGGCAATAAAACTATGTATTCTGATTGTGCTATTAATAAAATTGAAGTTTCTTATTTGCTTGAGCACGAAATTTTACTTTGGCATGATAGATTGGGACACATAAATTTCCGTTAAATGAAAACATTATCAAACTTGGGATTAATTCCAAAATTCCAAGCAGATAAAAAATACAAATGTGAGACATGTGTAGAAGCAAAAATGGTCAAACAACCATTTAAATCTGTTAACAGAAGCACCGAACCATTAGGTTTGGTACATACAGATTTATGTGATTTTAAGTCACAACCTACAAGAGGTGGGAAAAAGTATTTCATTACTTTTATTGACGATTATACGCGATATTGCTATGCATATCTTTTAAATAGTAAAGATGAAGCAATAACTGCGTTTATAAAATACAAGGCTGAGGTAGAAAATCAGTTAAATAAAAAGATCAAGATATTGAGATCTGATCGAGGTGGAGAATATGAATCACCATTTGAACAGTTCTGTGCCGAAAATGGTATAATTCATCAAACAACAGCTCCATATTCACCACAACAAAATGGTGTAGCCGAGAGGAAGAACAGAACATTAAAAGACATGATTACTGCCATGCTTTTAACTTCTGGTCTACCGACGAACTTGTGGGGGGAAGCCTTAAATATGTCTAATCACATATTAAACAAAGCTCCTCACAATAAAACGGGAACAATTCCATATGGGATATGGAAAGGACACAAACCAAGCTTTAAATACCTCAAAGTGTGGGGGTGCTTAGCAAAAGTTCCTGTTCCGCCTCCCAAGAGAGTCAAACTTGGACCAAAAACAGTAGATTGTTATTATCTTGGGCCAGCCCAAAATAGTAGTGCCTACAGATTTTCGGTATTCAAGTCTGATATAAATGATATTCATGTAAATACAATCATGGAATCAAGAGATGCCTCGTTCTTTGAAGATGTGTTCCCACATAAAAGAAACGATGGAAATCCTGTCCCAAAAAGGACAAGAGATAACAGAGATGAGACATGTGAAGATGAAACTCATCAGGACAACGAGGAGGTTGAACCAAGAAGAAGCATAAGGGCAAGAACTTCCAAAAAATTTGGTTCGGATTTTTTAACTTATATGTTAGAACACGAACCTCAAACGTACAAGGAAGCAATGTCATCTTCTGAATCCTCATGTTGGAAAGAAGCAATCCAAAGTGAGATTGATTCAATTCTAAGTAATAAAACTTGGGAAATTGTTGATATTCCACCAGGAATAAAACCGATTGGCTGCAAAAGGATTTTCAAGAAGAAAATGAAAGAAGATGGCTCTATCGACAAGTATAAAGCCAGATTAGTAGCCAAAGGATATCGTCAAAAAGAAGGAGTAGACTTTTTTGATACATATTCGCCGGTAACATGAATAACCTCTATAAGAATGTTAATAGCAATTGCATCCATTTATAATCTAGAGATTCATCAAATGGATGTAAAAACAGCATTCTTAAATGGAAATCTCGATGAGGAGATCTACATGGAGCAACCTGAAGGTTTTACTTCCAAAGGAAACGAAAACAAAGTATGTCGGTTAGTGAAATCACTATACGGACTAAAAAAAGCTCCAAAACAATGGCACGAAAAATTTGATAGTGTCATGATGAGAAATGGTTTTCGTATAAATGAATGCGATAAGTGTGTTTATTATAAACAAATTGGACAATCATATGTGATGATTTGTCTCTATGTAGACGATATGCTAATATTTGGTCCAAATACTCAAGTCATAGAGACCATAAAGAAAATGTTAACTAGCAATTTCGATATGAAAGACTTAGGTGTTGCAGACGTTATTTTGGGAATCAAAATAATAAGAACTCCTAATGGAATTGAATTGTCTCAGTCACACTATGTAGACAAAGTGATTGAAAGATTTCAAAATTTTGGAATTAAAGGAGTAAATACACCTTTTAATCCATCATAAGTACTGCAAAAAAACACTAATGAGAGTGTAATGCAACTGGAATATTCTCGTGTAATAGGATGTCTCATGTATCTCATGAATTGCACAAGACCAGATATAGCTTATGCAGTAAGTCGATTGAGCAGGTATACAAGCAATCCAGGGAAGGAACACTGGAAAGCACTAATGAGAGTGCTTGGATATTTAAAAAATACCACTAACTATTCCTTACGTTATGGAAAATATCCTGCCGTCTTAGAAGGATATAGTGATGCAAACTGGATTGCAGATTCAGAGGAATCAAAATCAACGAGTGGTTATGTCTTTACCCTAGCAGGAGCAGCGGTGTCATGGAAATCTACTAAACAAACATGCATAGCTCGATCCACTATGGAATCAGAGTTCATTGCATTAGATAAAGCAGGCGAAGAAGCAGAATGGCTTCGTCACTTTTTAGAAGATATTCCGTTTTGGCCTAAACCTGTACCGGCCATATGCATACACTGTGATAACCAAGCAGCGCTAAGCAGAGCGCAAAACTTTGTGTATAATGGCAAGTCACAACATATTCGTCGACGCCATAATACAGTTAGGCAGTTACTCTCAAATGGAACTATTTCCATAGATTATGTGAGAATAAATGATAACCTAGCAGATCCATTTACTAAAGGTTTATCAAGAGAGAAAATTGACTGCGCATCGAGGGGAATGGGTTTAAAAGCCTAAACCACCAAGAGTTATCTTATACGGAAACCTATCCTAGCGACTGGAGATCCCACGGACTAGGATCAATAGGCAAACCAGTTTTGAATAACTCAAGACGTAATGCATTTGCGTGGACATAATCCAACTCCATTCCTATGGTGCATAATATAAATGCATGCCTACAGAAGTATTTAAAGGTTAAAACTATGTTTTTTTTAATGATGACCATATCTTGAATATAACAAATGGGGTATATGTAGGATACTCTTAATGGTTGCGATCACCTATGTTAGTGTGAGCTGGGTTGGCTCTTTGAGAATATTAAAAGGCTTTTATTCTCTATAAACACTCGCAGAACCAAAAAGTGTTCAGGACCAAAATGAACACAACCAAGAGATTGGATGTGAACGGAAATAATGCTTTGTAAAGCTTATTGTCTGGTTATACAATAACGGCTGACGGTTCAAGATGAAATAATTCACCGATTAGCCAAGTATATCCGATAAGTTTTAACTAGGGAAAGTTCAAAGTGAAATATCTACTTATCCTCGATATAGCATTATTTTCATATGAACTGTGTGATATTACACTTTGTGTGGGGGAGAGATATATCATCATTCATGTGGGGGATTGTTGGAATTCCTTGTAGATGGTGAATGAGATATATCCCACATCACCAAAAATATGTCCATTTTCTTGTATATATTATATACTCTCATCCCCTATATTGGCCCTTAGGGTCAAGTATATGTTGTGCGAGGGGGAGGACCTATATGGCCATGGACTAACACACACGCGCGCGCCGCCGCCCGCCCGTCCGACCGACCGAACCGGGCCGGGTGCGGGGACAGATCCAATATGAGCGGACCCGACCCGGTTATATTTTTGGTAAATAAAAGTGAACAGTTTTACTGTTTGAATAGATGCAGGTTTTTTGAACGATGAAGAGACGCGACGTTTTAAACAGCAACATTTCTGGACCGTTGCAAATGAACGGACGCGACTGTTGCAAACAGCAACAGTTCTGGAGCGTTGCAAGTGAACGGACGCGTGCAAACAGCAACAGTTCTGGAGCGTTGCAAGTGAACGGACGCGACTGTTGCAAACAGCAACAGTTCTTGAGCGTTGCAAATGAAAGGAAGTGACTGTTGCGAACAGTAACGCTTTTTGGCATTGCAAATGAAGAGATGCGGCTTTTCTCAACGGATGCAGCAGTTGGGAATTCGACTATAAATAAGGAGGAAACCTGATCACTTTCCTCACTCAATTTGTTTTCAAATCGAATTATCTCTTCCATCCCTTCATCTCTTAAAATCATCTTCGGTCCTATCACACAGAAGATCATACACGTCACCATCTCGTGCAGATTACGTCTGTTGTATCTTGGGAGAATTTTGAATAAAATTCTTAAGGAAATCGTTACGATGAGCCTCGGACATTATCCGGTTAGAATTCTCAATTCTTTCTTCTATTTTGTTATACTGTTTATTCAAAATAGTATAACGCTGTTGTTGTAATTCATTTACAACGTTCATATTGTTATAATATTTACTACAGAATTCCAGTGTAGTGGAAATCTGAGTTATAAACTTGTGCGACGAGTTTATATTTGGTTATTCTCTGTTTTGGTATACTAGACATATAACATCTTAAGAATTTTACTGTTTTCTCACTAAAACAGAGATGGCAACCGTGGAATTTTCAAAGAATACTACTCACAACAGACCTGAACCGTTCAAGGGAGATGGTGATGATTTCTTGACATGGCAGAATCAGATGTTGTTTTAACTCACCACGCTCGGTCTACAAAAGTACCTTGACGAGGAGGTACCGATTCCTGCACCAGGCAAGGAAGCAGAGGTGAATATGTGGAAGCATTCCGATTTTTTATGCAGAAACTATATTCTGAATTGTCTCGACAAGGTGCTATACAAAGTATATCAGCCTTTAAAGACGTCAAAAGAACTCTGGAATGCACTTACCGCAAAATACAAGACGTAGAATATCAGTCTTAATAAATTTATTGTAGACAAATTCATGGACTACAAGATGGTTGACTCCAAACCAGTAACCGCTCAACTGCATGAACTGCAAATCATCATTCATGAACTCGAGGCGGAAGGTCATAAGGTTGGAGAATCATTTCTGGTTGAAGCCATCACGGGAAAACTACCGCCGTCGTGGAGAGGATACCGCAATTATCTAAAGCATAAAAAGAAGGAAATCTCTTTGCAGGATCTCATAGTCCGATTAAAAGTTAAGGCAGACAACCGTGCAGTTACAAAATCAAGCGAGGAGGCATTTGTGGCTGAAGGGTTGAAGACCAAAAACAAAAAGAAGAGTTTCCAGAAGAAAAGGAAAGCTCAAGACAACAAATCAAAAGACAACAAATGAACCAAGAAGTTTAATGGTGAATGTTGGGTTTGTGGAAAAGTTGGACATGCCGCTAAAGATTGCAGACACAAGAAGGAACGCAATAAAGTGGCAAATATAGTGGATAACATGGAAGTAGACGAGTCCAACTTCTCGGCGGTGGTATCTGAATGCAATCTGGTTCAGAATCCTAACCAATGGTGGGTAGATACGGGCGCTACTCGTCATGTGTTGTTATGATAAAACTATGTTTTCTACATATCAGAAATTCGATCACAAAGAAAAACTCTACATGGGTAATTCTGCAGTTTCCATGATCGAAGGCAGTGGCACAGTAATCCTCAAGTTTACTTCTGAAAAAACTGTCAAGTTGAATGACGTGCTCCACGTTCCAGACATACGCAAGAATCTCATCTCTGGTGCAGTCCTATCAAAGAAGGGATTCAAGATGATATTTGAGTCAGACAAGATGGTTCTGTCTAAAGCTGGAATATATATAGGAAGGAGATATTTATGTGATAGCCTATTTAAGGCAAATGTAGCCGTTATCAGCAATAAAACTATGTATTCTGATTGTGCTATTAATAAAATTGAAGTTTGTTATTTGCTTGAGCACGAAATTTTGCTTTGGCATGATAGATTGGGACACATAAATTTCCGTAAAATGAAAACATTATCAAACGTGGGATTAATTCCAAAATTCCAAGTAGATAAAAAATACAAATGTGAGACATGTGTAGAAGCAAAAATGGTCAAACAACCATTTAAATCTGTTAACAGAAGCACCGAACCATTAGGTTTGGTACATATAGATTTATGTGATTTTAAGTCACTACCTACAAGAGGTGGGAAAAAGTATTTCATTACTTTTATTGACGATTATACGCGATATTGCTATGTATATCTTTTAAATAGTAAAGATGAAGCAATAACAGCGTTTATAAAATACAAGGCTGAGGTAGAAAATCAGTTAAATAAAAAGATCAAGATATTGAGATCTGATCGAGGTGGAGAATATGAATCACCATTTGAACAGTTCTATGCCAAAAATGGTATAATTCATCAAACAACAGCTCCACATTCACCACAACAAAATGGTGTAGCCGAGAGGAAGAACAGAACGTTAAAAGACATGATTACTGCCATGCTTTTAACTTCTGGTCTACCGACGAACTTGTGGGGGGAAGCCTTAAATATGTCTAATCACATATTAAACAAAGCTCCTCACAATAAAACGGGAACAATTCCATATGAGATATGGAAAGGACACAAACCAAGCTTTAAATACCTCAAAGTGTAGGGGTGCTTGGCAAAAGTTCATGTTCCGCCTCCCAAGAGAGTCAAACTTGGACCAAAAACAGTAGATTGTTATTATCTTGGGCCAGCCCAAAATAGTAGTGCCTACAGATTTTTGTTATTCAAGTCTGATATAAATGATATTCATGTAAATACAATCATGGAATCAAGAGATGCCTCGTTCTTTGAAGATGTGTTCCCACATAAAAGAAACGATGGAAATCCTGTCCCAAAAAGGACAAGAGATAACAGAGATGAGACATGTGAAGATGAAACTCATCTGGACAACGAGGAGGTTAAACCAAGAAGAAGCGTAAGGGCAAGAACTTCCAAAACATTTGGCTCGGATTTTCTAACTTATATGTTAGAACACGAATCTCAAACGTACAAGGAAGCAATGTCATCTTCTGAATCCTCATGTTAGAAAGAAGCAATCCAAAGTGAGATTGATTCAATTCTAAGTAATAAAACTTGGGAAATTGTTGATATTCCACCAGGAATAAAACCAATTGGCTGCAAATGGATTTTCAAGAAGAAAATGAAAGAAGATGGCTCTATCGACAAGTATAAAGCCAGTTTAGTAGCCAAAAGATATCGTCAAAAAGAAGGAGTAGACTTTTTTGATACATATTCGCCGGTAACACGAATAACCTCTATAAGAATGTTAATAGCAATTGCATCCATTTATAATCTAGAGATTCATCAAATGGATGTAAAAACAGCATTCTTAAATGGAAATCTCGATGAGGAGATCTACATGGAGCAACCTGAAGGTTTTACTTCCAAAGGAAACGAAAACAAAGTATGTCGGTTAGTGAAATCACTATACGGACTAAAACAAGCTCCAAAACAATGGCACGCAAAATTTGATAGTGTCATGATGAGAAATGGTTTTCGTATAAATGAATGCGATAAGTGTGTTTATTATAAACAAATTGGACAATCATATGTAATAATTTGTCTATATGTAGATGATATGCTAATATTTGGTCCAAATACTCAAGTCATAGAGACCATAAAGAAAATGTTAACTAGCAATTTCGATATGAAAGACTTAGGAGTTGCAGACGTTATTTTGGAAATCAAAATAATAAGAACTCCTAATGGAATTGAATTGTCTCAGTCACACTATGTAGACAAAGTGATTGAAAGATTTCAAAATTTTGGAATTAAAGGAGTAAATACACCTTTTAATCCATCAGAAGTACTGCAAAAAAACACTAATGAGAGTGTAATGCAACTGGAATATTCTCGTGTAATAGGATGTCTCATGTATCTCATGAATTGCACAAGACCAGATATAGCTTATGCAGTAAGTCGATTGAGCAGGTATACAAGCAATCCAGGGAAGGAACACTGGAAAGAACTAATGAGAGTGCTTGGATATTTAAAAAATACCACTAACTATTCCTTGCATTATGGAAAATATCCTGCCGTCTTAGAAGGATATAGTGATGCAAACTGGATTGCAGATTCAGAGGAATCAAAATCAACGAGTGGTTATGTCTTTACCCTAGCAGGGGCAGCGGTGTCATGGAAATCTACCAAACAAACATGCATATCTCGATCCACTATGGAATCAGAGTTCATTGCATTAGATAAAGCAGGCGAAGAAGCAGAATGGCTTCGTCACTTTTTAGAAGATATTCCGTTTTGGCCTAAACCTGTACCGGCCATATGCATACACTGTGATAACCAAGCAGCGCTAAGCAGAGCGCAAAACTTTGTGTATAATGGAAAGTCATGACATATTCGTCGACGCCATAATACAGTTAGGCAGTTACTCTCAAATGGAACTATTTTCATAGATTATGTGAGAACAAATGATAGCCTAGCGGATCCATTTACTAAAGGTTTATCAAGAGAGAAAATTGAATGCGCATCGAGGGGAATAGGTTTAAAAGCCTAAACAACCAAGAGTTATCTTATACGGAAACCTATCCTAGCGACTGGAGATCCCACGGAGTAGGATCAGTAGGCAAACCAGTTCTGAATAACTCAAGACGTAATGCATTTGCGTGGACATAATCCAACTCCATTCCTATGGTGCATAATATAAATGCATGCCTACAGAAGTATTTAAAGGTTAAAACTATGTTTTTTTTAATGATGACCATATCTTGAATATAACAAATGGGGTATATGTAGGATACTCTTAATGGTTGCGATCACCTATGTTAGTGTGAGCTGGGTCGGCTCTATGAGAATATTAAAAGGCTTTTATTCTATATAAATACTCGTAGAACCAAAAAGTGTTCAGGACCAAAATGAACACAACCAAGAGATTGGATGTGAAGGGAAATAATGCTTTGTAAAGCTTATTGTCTGGTTATACAATAACGGCTGCCGGTTCAAGATGAAATAATTCACCGATTAGCCAAGTATATCCGATAAGTTTTAACTAGGGAAAGTTCAAAGTGAAATATCTACTTATCCTCGATATAGCATTATTTTCATATGAACTGTGTGATATTACACTTTGTGTGGGGGAGAGATATATCATCATTCATGTGGGGGATTGTTGGAATTCCTTTTAGATGGTGAATGAGATATATCCCACATCACCAAAAATATGTCCATTTTCTTGTGTATATTATATACTCTCATCCCCTATATTGGCCCTTAGGGTCAAGTATATTTTGTGCGAGGGGGAGGACCTATATGGCCATGGACTAACACACACGCGCGCGCCGCCGCCCGCCCGTCCGACCGACCGAACCGGACCGGGTGCGGGTCCAATATGAGCGGACCCGACCCGGTTATATTTTTGGTAAATAAAAGTGAACAGTTTTACTGTTTGAATAGATGCAGGTTTTTTGAATGATAAAGAGACGCGACGTTTTAAATAGCAACATTTCTGGACCGTTGCAAATGAACGGACGCGACTGTTGCAAACAGCAACAGTTCTGGAGCGTTGCAAACGGACGCGTGCAAACATCAACAGTTCTGGAGCGTTGCAAGTGAACGGACGCGACTGTTGCAAACAGCAACAGTTCTGGAGCGTTGCAAATGAAAGGAAGTGACTATTGCGAACAGTAACGCTTTTTGACATTGCAAATGAAGAGATGCGGCTTTTCTCAACGGATGCAGCAGTTGGAAATTCGACTATAAATAAGGAGGAAACCTGATCAATTTCCTCACTCAATTTTTTTTCAAATCGAATTATCTCTTCTATCCCTTCATCTCTTAAAATCATCTTCGGTCCTATCACACAGAAGATCATACACGTCACAATCTCGTGCAGATTACGTCTGTTGTATCTTGGGAAAATTTTGAATAAAATTCTTAAGGAAATCGTTACGACGAGCCTCGGACATTATCCGGTTAGAATTCTCAATTCTTTCTTCTATTTTGTTATACTGTTTATTCAAAACAGTATAACGCTGTTGTTGTAATTCATTGACAACGTTCATATTGTTATAATATTTACTATAGAATTCCAGTGTAGTGGAAAACTGAGTTATAAACTTATGCGACGAGTTTATATTTGGTTATTCTCTATTTTGGTATACTAGACATATAACATCTTAAGAATTTTACTGTTTTCTCACTAAAACAGAGATGGCAACCGTAGAATTTTCAAAGAATACTACTCACAACAGACCTGAACCGTTCGAGGGAGATGGTGATGATTTCTTGACATGGCAGAATCAGATGCTGTTTTATCTCACCACGCTCGGTCTACAAAAGTTCCTCGACGAGGAGGTACCGATTCCTGCACCAGGCAAGGAAGCCGAGGTGAATATGTGGAAGCATTTCGATTTTTTATGCAGAAACTATATTCTGAATTGTCTCGACAAGGTGCTATACAAAGTGTATCAGCCTTTAAAGACGTCAAAAGAACTCTGGAATGCACTTACCGCAAAATACAAGACGCAGAATATCAGTCTTAAAAAATTTATTGTAGACAAATTCATGGACTACAAGATGGTTGACTCCAAACCAGTAACCGCTCAACTGCATGAACTGCAAATCATCATTCATGAACTCGAGGCGGAAGGTCATAAGGTTGGAGAATCATTTCTGGTTGAAGCCATCACGGGAAAACTGCCGCCGTCGTGGAGAGATTACCGCAATTATCTAAAGCATAAAAAGAAGGAAATCTCTTTGCAGGATCTCATAGTCCGATTAAAAGTTGAGGCAGACAACCGTGCAGTTACAAAATCAAGCGAGGAGGCATTTGTGGCTGAAGGGTCGAAGACCAAAAACAAAAAGAAGAGTTTCCAGAATAAAAGGAAAGCTCAAGACAACAAATCAAAAGACAACAAACGAACCAATAAGTTTAATGGCGAATGTTGGGTTTGTGGAAAAGTTGGACATGCCGCTAAAGATTGCAGACACAAGAAGGAACGCAATAAAGAGGCAAATATAGTGGATAACATGGAAGTAGACGAGTCCAACTTCTCGGCGGTGGTATCTGAATGCAATCTGGTTCAGAATCCTAACCAATGGTGGGTAGATACGGGCGCTACTCGTCATGTTTGTTCTGATAAAACCATGTTTTCTACATATCAGAAATTCGATCATAAAGAAAAACTCTACATGGGTAATCCTGCAGTTTCCATGATCGAAGGCAGTGGCACAGTAATCCTCAAGTTTACTTCTGAAAAAACTGTCAAGTTGAATGACGTGCTCCACGTTCCAGACATACGCAAGAATCTCATCTCTGGTGCAGTCCTATCAAAGAAGGGATTCAAGATGGTATTTGAGTCAGACAAGATGGTTCTGTCTAAAGCTGGAATATATATAGGAAGGACATATTTATGTGATGGCCTATTTAAGGCAAATGTAGCCGTTATCGGCAATAAAACTATGTATTCTGATTGTGCTATTAATAAAATTGAAGTTTCTTATTTGCTTGAGCACGAAATTTTACTTTGGCATGATAGATTGGGACACATAAATTTCCGTTAAATGAAAACATTATCAAACTTGGGATTAATTCCAAAATTCCAAGCAGATAAAAAATACAAATGTGAGACATGTGTAGAAGCAAAAATGGTCAAACAACCATTTAAATCTGTTAACAGAAGCACCGAACCATTAGGTTTGGTACATACAGATTTATGTGATTTTAAGTCACAACCTATAAGAGGTGGGAAAAAGTATTTCATTACTTTTATTGACGATTATACGCGATATTGCTATGCATATCTTTTAAATAGTAAAGATGAAGCAATAACTGCGTTTATAAAATACAAGGCTGAGGTAGAAAATCAGTTAAATAAAAAGATCAAGATATTGAGATCTGATCGAGGTGGAGAATATGAATCACCATTTGAACAGTTCTGTGCCGAAAATGGTATAATTCATCAAACAACAGCTCCATATTCACCACAACAAAATGGTGTAGCCGAGAGGAAGAACAGAACGTTAAAAGACATGATTACTGCCATGCTTTTAACTTCTGGTCTACCGACGAACTTGTGGGGGGAAGCCTTAAATATGTCTAATCACATATTAAACAAAGCTCCTCACAATAAAACGGGAACAATTCCATATGAGATATGGAAAGGACACAAACCAAGCTTTAAATACCTCAAAGTGTGGGGGTGCTTGGCAAAAGTTCCTGTTCCGCGTCCCAGGAGAGTCAAACTTGGACCAAAAACAGTAGATTGTTATTATCTTGGGCCAGCCCAAAATAGTAGTGCCTACAGATTTTTGGTATTCAAGTCTGATATAAATGATATTCATGTAAATACAATCATGGAATCAAGAGATGCCTCGTTCTTTGAAGATGTGTTCCCACATAAAAGAAACGATGGAAATCCTGTCCCAAAAAGGACAAGAGATAACAGAGATGAGACATGTGAAGATGAAACTCATCAGGACAACGAGGAGGTTGAACCAATAAGAAGCGTAAGGGAAGAACTCCCAAAACATTTGGTTCGGATTTTTTAACTTATATGTTAGAACACGAACCTCAAACATACAAGGAAGCAATGTCATCTTCTGAATCCTCATGTTGGAAAAAAGCAATCCAAAGTGAGATTGATTAATTCTAAGTAATAAAACTTGGGAAATTGTTGATATTCCACCAGGAATAAAACCAATTGGCTGCAAATGGATTTTCAAGAAGAAATTGAAAGCAGATGGCTCTATCGACAAGTATAAAGCCTGATTAGTAGCGAAAGGATATCGTCAAAAAGAAGGAGTAGACTTTTTTGATACATATTCGCCGGTAACACGAATAACCTCTATAAGAATGTTAATAGCAATTGCATCCATTTATAATCTAGGGATTCATCAAATGGATGTAAAAACAGCATTCTTAAATGGAAATCTCGATGTGGAGATCTACATGGAGCAACCTGAAGGTTTTACTTCCAAAGGAAACGAAAACAAAGTATGTCGGTTAGTGAAATCACTATACGGACTAAAACAAGCTCCAAAACAATGGCACGCAAAATTTGATAGTGTCATGATGAGAAATGGTTTTCGTATAATTGAATGCGATAAGTGTGTTTATTATAAACAAATTGGACAATCATATGTGATGATTTGTCTATATGTAGAGGATATGCTAATATTTGGTCCAAATACTCAAGTCATAGAGACCATAAAGAAAATGTTAACTAGCAATTTCGATATGAAAGACTTAGGAGTTGCAGACGTTATTTTGGGAATCAAAATAATAAGAACTCCTAATGGAATTGAATTGTCTCAGTCACACTATGTAGACAAAGTGATTGAAAGATTTCAAAATTTTGGAATTAAAGGAGTAAATACACCTTTTAATCCATCAGAAGTACTGCACAAAAACACTAATGAGAGTGTAATGCAACTGGAATATTCTCGTGTAATAGGATGTCTCATGTATCTCATGAATTGCACAAGACCAGATATAGCTTATGCAGTAAGTCGATTGAGCAGGTATACAAGCAATCCAGGGAAGGAACACTGGAAAGCACTAATGAGAGTGCTTGGATATTTAAAAAATACCACTAACTATTCCTTACATTATCGAAAATATCCTGCCGTCTTAGAAGGATATAGTGATGCAAACTGGATTGCAGATTCAGAGGAATCAAAATCAACGAGTGGTTATGTCTTTACCCTAGCAGGGGCAGCGGTGTCATGGAAATCTACTAAACAAACATGCATAGCTCGATCCACTATGGAATCAGAGTTCATTGCATTAGATAAAGCAGGCGAAGAAGCAGAATGGCTTCGTCACTTTTTAGAAGATATTCCATTTTGGCCTAAACCTGCACCGGCCATATGCATACACTGTGATAACCAAGCAGCGCTAAGCAGAGCGCAAAACTTTGTGTATAATGGAAAGTCACGACATAGTCGTTGACGCCATAAGACAGTTAGGCAGTTACTCTCAAATGGAACTATTTCCATAGATTATGTGAGAACAAATGATAACCTAGCGGATCCATTTACTAAAGGTTTATCAAGAGAGAAAATTGACTGCGCATCGAGGGGAATGAGTTTAAAAGCCTAAACAACCAAGAGTTATCTTATACGAAAACCTATCCTAGCGACTGGAGATCCCACGGACTTGGATCAATAGACAAACCAGTTCTGAATAACTCAAGACGTAATGCATTTTCGTGGACATAATCCAACTCCATTCCTATGGTGCATAATATAAATTCATGCCTACAGAAGTATTTAAAGGTTAAAACTATGTTTTTTTAATGATGACCATATCTTGAATATAACAAATGGGGTATATGTAGGATACTCTTAATGGTTGCGATCACCTATGTTATTGTGAGCTGGGTCGGCTCTATGAGAATTTTAAAAGGCTTTTATTCTCTATAAACACTCGTAGAACCAAAAAGTGTTTGGGACCAAAATGAACACAACGAAGAGATTGGATGTGAAGGGAAACAATGCTTTGCAAAGCTTATTGTCTGGTTAAACAATAACGGCTGACGGTTCAAGATGAAATCATTCACCGATTAGCCAAGTATATCCGATAAGTTTTAACTAGGGAAAGTTCAAATTGAAATATCTACTTATCCTCGATATAGCATTATTTTCATATGAACTGTGTGATATTACACTTTGTGTGGGGGAGAGATATATCATCATTCATGTGGGGGATTGTTGGAATTCCTTTTAGATGGTGAATGAGATATATCCCACATCACCAAAAATATGTCCATTTTCTTGTGTATATTATATACTCTCATCCCTTATATTGGCCCTTAGGGTCAAGTATATTTTGTGCGAGGGGGAGGACCTATATGGCAGTGGACAAACACACACGCGCGCGCCGCCGCCCGCCCGTTTGACCAACAGAACCGGGCCGGGTGCGGGTGCGGGTCCAATATGAGCGGACCCGACCCGGTTATATTTTTGGTAAATAAAAGTGAACAGTTTTATTGTTTGAATAGATGCAGGTTTTTTGAACGATGAAGAGACGCGACGTTTTAAACAGCAACATTTCTGGACCGTTGCAAATGAACGGACGCGACTGTTGCAAACAGCAACAGTTCTGGAGCGTTGCAAGTGAACGGACGCGTGCAAACAGCAACAGTTCTGGAGCGTTGCAAGTGAACGGACGCGACTGTTGCAAACAGCAACAGTTCTGGAGCGTTGCAAATGAAAGGAAGTGACTGTTGCGAACAGTAACGCTTTTTGACATTGCAAATAAAGAGATGCGGCTTTTCTCAACGGATGCAGCAGTTGGGAATTCAACTATAAATAAGGAGGAAACCTGATCACTTTCCTCACTCAATTTTTTTCAAATCGAATTATCTCTTCTATCCCTTTAGCTCTTAAAATCATCTTCGGTCCTATCACACAGAAGATCATTCACATCATAATCTCGTGCAGATTACGTCTGTTGTATCTTGGGAGCATATTGAATAAAATTCTTAAGGAAATCGTTACGACGAGCCTCAGACATTATCCGGTTAGAATTCTCAATTCTTTCTTCTATTTTGTTATACTGTTTATTCAAAATAGTATAACGCTGTTATTGTAATTCATTTGCAACGTTCATATTGTTATAATATTTACTACAGGATTCCAGTGTAGTGGAAATCTGAGTTATAAACTTGTGCGACGAGTTTATATTTGGTTATTCTCTGTTTTGGTATACTAGACATATAACAATTCGTTCTGTAGTTGTGCAATGCTCCTAGTGCCTAGTAAAGTATATAACTGAACAACTGCCGTTTTTTCGATGATTTTCTTTGTGTGTGACAACTAACACATATATTTAACTATAATAACTTTAGCTTGTCTATCTGTTTTGTGTTATGTACTATGTACAATTGATATATGTAAATGATATTTTAAGTGCTGATATTATCATGTCCACATCTACACCCAAAATCATTTTTGGATATCAAACAAATATCTGATATTGTCTTATCCACTAGCAGTTAATGACTCTAAAGGTATAAATAGAAAATCTCAGTTTAGCATAAAATAGTTTATGTCATGAATATTACAAAAGTAAAACTAATAATTTGAATATGGAAAATAGTCTTAGGCGGTGAATATGCATTTATATTACATATAATATGTAAACTTATAAATGTCAATTATTCATTATAGAAAAATAGACTGAATGTAAACTAGTACATTAGCAGATAATTATTAAATGCACTTTTTTCCCCTTTTGCATATTAGATATTCATCCCTTTTTCAGATGTGGATTTCAAATTAACAAGTAGAACAATAAGGACACATACACGATTATTTATTCATGATATTGCAGTGGTAACTAGACATGTACAAATCATACCATCGAGAAATTAGACTTTGTTAGGAAATCAATTCTATGGTTTCGATGATAACAACTATACAATGAAAATCGAATATGCATATATATATCTTTATTTACAGGTAATTGTTAACGTAACATCACCAAAAAGACAAGAACAAGACTCAAAAGAAGTATCAAGAGGTTACAAGTCGATAGAATCAAAAGAGCAATGGCATAGACATAAGGAAAGCAACATGCATAAGTTCATACGTTTGGGTGCACTAGCCAGACGTCTGGTTGCACTAGCCAGACGTCTGTTTGCACTAGCCAAACGTCTGGTTGCACTAGCCAGACGTCTGGTTGAATCCTCTGGTTCGCAAATCAGACAGAATCAGACGTCTGGTTAATGTACTCAAACGTCTGAAAAGCAAATGTATACAAAAAATATATGAGTCAGATGTCTGAAACATTTTTCAGACGTCTGATTTTGAACTCGGCTGTGAATATTCAAAGAACAACTGTCACAATTGAAAAGACACTTTGCTGCAACTCTTCATCACCATCAAGAGCGACCATACAACACTTGTTAATGGATACAACCATCCAAGGAATCTCTCTACCGCTATAAATAACATCAAGAACCAAAGAGAAGATCTCACCTTACTTACTTATGCTCTTTACTCTTATTCTCTGATTTATACTTGATCTCTAGCAATCGATTACCTGTGTTTTAATCTTCCATATATTCAGAACTCTAGAATCAATATTCTCTAGATATATAGACTGGAAGCATTTGTACTTAAAAGTCAATATCCGTGTTATAGAACACACACTTGACAAGAACAAGCTTTTGTAACCAAGCCTATTCCTCCGAGAAAAGTGAGGGTGTTTGATAGTTGAATTCGAAGAGGAGCTTCGGGACTGGACGTAGGACGGGAGGTGCAAACCAGTATAAAATCCTGGTTTGATTATTTCCATTTACTTTGTTATTATCATCTATCAAGTTTATATTAGATACATTATATAGTAAGTCACTTATACTTGCATATATATACACTACGCGATCCACTCATATAGAATTACAATTGGTATCAGAGCAAGGTTTGATCAAAGAACAGTAACACATTTTTGAATCACTTTAATATGACAAGTATTTTTCAAGAAGGACAATCCACAGCACGACCCCACTTTTTAATGGATCTAACTATGCATATTGTCTACACGTATGAGAATTTTTATGGAAGCTAATAGTCTAGAAATTTGGTCAGCCACACAAGATAAATATGAAACACCTACTGCTGCTATGAACACATGGACCGACGCACAAAAGTCCTTAGCATCAAATAATGCTAAAGCTATAAATGTTTTATTTTGCTCTCTAGACAAAAATGAATTTTCACGTGTCATGTTATGCACTACTACATTTGACATTTGGCGTACCTTACAATTTACACACGAAGGTACAACAAAGGTCAAACAAACTAAGATTTCGATTTTGCAAAACCAATTCTCGTCATTCAAAATGAAGCAAAATGAAAGTACTGTTGACATGTATTCTAGATTTCAATCTATCCAACATGATCTTATGGCATTAGGAGTTAAGTTTACTGATTTTGATTTAGTTTCTCGAATACTCAACTCTTTAACATCTGATTGGAAAAGGAAGGTATTAGCTATTGAAGAAGCTAATGATCTATCTACTCTCAAAGTTGAAGAGTTGATAGGAAATTTAATGTCCTATGAAGCTAATTTGCAGGCACAAAAAGAACTAAATTCGGAGAAGAAGAACATAGCATTTCCAGCAACAAAAAATGATGACTCTCGAAGAAGAGATAGTCTTCATTGCCAAGAACTATAATAGATTCAAGAAATTTAGAAAGATGACCAAAATCCAAAAGGAAGGGAAATCCAACACACCAAAACTGTCTCAAATCAAGTGCTATGAATGTGATCAATACGGACATATGAAGAAGGATTGCCCTAAACTCAATAATGACAAAAAGAAGAACAAGTTTGAAAAATTCAAAAAGAAGAACGCGTTCAAAGTAACATGGGATGACATGATTCTTCATCATCTGAAAGTGATAGCGATAGTGATGGAGAACAAGCTAATGTATGTTTTATGGCACAAACTGATGAGGTATGTCCGAAACTTAGCTATGACGAATTATTAGAACTCAGTATGGAATTAGATGATAAATTTAGACAAATTAAAAAATTGAACAAAGAAAATATAGTTAAAATAAATAGATTGTAACTTGACGTGGGAATGTTAAAAGATGAAAAAATTATCTTAAAAGAAGAACTTGAATTATCTCAAGAAAAAATCAAAAATAATTTGATAGAGAGTGAGACTATTACTATTGATTTTGAAAACACTAAAATAGTGAAGGATAATTTGTTAAAAGAAAATGTCGACTTAAAAAATAATATTGAAATATTGAAAATTGAAAATATAGAATTAAAAGAAAAATTAGATAAAATTACAAATAATGTGTCAAAATTTAATAAAGGAAAACATGATTCGGAAAATCGTATCAAAACTTCAAAACCATCAAGCAATAGAAATGGAATAGGATTTAAAAATTCTTCTAAACAAAAAGGAAATGATGCTAAAAATATTAGTTATATAAAAACTAAAAGTTTACCTAAGTCTAAAATGAATACCAAAAACATGAAAATTTGGATTCCTAAGACAAATAATAATTTGATTAGATAAAAGCATATTAACAATTTCTTAGAGAATGTAGTTTATAATAAAAATTATATTTATAAAGGTACCAAACCATTTTGGGTATGGCTACCTTCTCATAACAATTAGGACCCTAACAAAATATATGCATACTAATTAAAACATCATTTATTTTGCAGGTACCCAAAATAAAAAATAAGGAGAAATGGATACAAGATAGCGGATGCTCCAAGCATATGACTGGAAATTCAAAAATGTTATCAAATATAACATACATCGATGGTGAAACAGTAACATTTGAAGATAATTCAAAAGAATATGTCGTGGGCATTGGAGAAGTCATCAACTCTGGTATATCTAACTCTTCTATTATTACAAATGTTTTATTACTAGAAAATCTAAAACACAACATACTAAGTATTAGTCAATTATGCGATAAAGGTTTTCAAATAAATTTTGAAAAAGATAGATGTAATATTTTTGAAGGTGTTAGTAACAAAAATATTTATGTATTAAACATGAATATAAATAAAAATTCAAATTTATGTTTAACTGCCAAACATGATGATCCATGGCTATGGCATAAACAATTTTGTCATATCAATCTTAAGAATATTAATAAATTGGCAAAATATGAACTAGTTAGAGGTTTTGCCTAAAATGAATTACAAAGTAGAAAATTTATGCGACGATTGTCAAATTGGAAAACTAAAGAAAAGCTCTTTTAAATCTAAAAATAATATTTATACAAAATAACCATTAGAATTATTACATTTAGATTTATTTGGTCCAACACAAATACGATCTATAAATCACAACAAATATGTTTTTGTAATAGTTGATGATTATTCAAGATATACATGGACTTTGTTTTTAGAACATAAAAGCGATACTTTTGGTATGTTTAAGATATTTGCTAAAATAATTAAAACACAAATGGACTTAAAAATTAAAAACATCCAAAGTGATCACGGAGGAGAATTCGAAAACGATCTTTTTACTAATTTTTGTAATAAGAAAGGAATAACTCATAATTTCTCTTTTCCTTGCACACCTCAACAGAATGGTGTTGTGGAAAGAAAAAATCGTACATTATAAGAATGTGCACGAACATTACTAAATAGTAGTTGTTTACCGAAACATTTTTGGACTGATCCACAGCTTGTTATGTATTGAATCGAGTAACAATACGTCCTATGACTAAACAAACTTGTTTTGAAATATTTTTTGATAAAAAACCTAAAGTATCATACTTAAAACTTTCGGTTCTAAATGCTTTATATTAAATAAAAAGATAACTTAGGCAAATTTGACCCGAAGGCCGATGAAGGTATCTTTATTGGATATTCGGATCATAGCAAAGCGTATAGAATTTTAACAAAAGAAATAATACTATTGAAGAAAGTTTACATGTTTCATTCGACGAAAATATTTTTGACCATCATACTAATGATGAAGAAGAAATTATTCCACTAACTAATTCAACAAATTCTATTACTAATGAAACAAATGTGCAAAATAACACTTTGATATCATCTCGTAGAATTCTTAAGAATCATCCAAAAGATAATTTCATTGGAGATCTTAATTCTAAAGTAACTAGAAATCAACTCAATCAAATAAGCCATATAGCATTTGTGTCAAATTTTGAACCAAAAAATTATAAAGAAGCTTCAAATGATAATTTTTGGATAATAGCTATGCAAGAAGAACTAAATCAATTTGAACGTAATAATGTTTGAGAATTAGTACCAAGACCTGAAGACCAATCGGTTATAGGAACAAAATGGATATTTAAAAACAAAGCAGACGAGAATGAAAATATTGTTAGAAATAAAGCACGTTTAGTTGCTCAAGGTTATAATCAAGAAGAAAGTATTGATTACGATGAAACCCTTGCTTCAGTAGCAAGATTAGAGGCCATTCGTACATTACTCGCCTTTGCAACTCATCACAATTTTAAACTATTTCAAATGGATGTCAAAAGTGCTTTTTCAAATGGTTTTATTAAAGAAAATGTATACGTAGAACAACCCCCATTATTTGTCCACGAAAAATAACCCGATCATGTTTTTAAATTACACAAAGCAATATATGGATTAAAACAAGCCCTTCGTGCATGGTACGAACGTCTTAAAATTCACTTAATAACATCTGGTTTTCAAATAGGCAAAATAGATACAACTTTGTTTATTAAAAGAGAAAATAATGATACTTTAGTTGTACAAATTTATGTTGATGATATCATTTTTGGTTCAACCAACGAAAATCTATGTAATCAATTTTCAAATATTATGAAAAATGAATTTAAAATGTCACACATGGAAGAATTAAATTTCTTCTTAGGTTTACAAATAAAACAACTTGAAAATGGAATTTTTATTTATCAAGAAAATTATTGTAACGATCTATTACATCGTTTTGAAATGGATAAAACTTCGAGTAAACCAACACCAATGAGTATCACTGTTCACTTAGAAAAGGATGATAACGGAAAAGATTTTGATGAAAAATTATATCATAGCATGATTGGTTCTTTACTTTATTTAACGGTTAGTCGACCCGGTATTATGATGAGTGTATGTCTTTGTGCTCGATTTCAAGCAAAACCAAAAGAATCCCATCTAAGAGTTGTTAAGCGTATTTTATGTAATCTATCTAGTACTAGAGATTATGGTTTGTTTTACCCAAAAGGATCATCGTTTGAACTAGTTTCATATAGTGATGCGAATTTTAGTGGTTGTAGAACGGATCGTAAGAGTACTAGTGGAACATATCACTTTATGGGACAATCATTAGTTTCATGGTTTAGCAAAAAGCAATATTGTATTTCTTTATTTACTTGCGAAGCCGAATATATCTCCGCAGCTCTAGCTTGTGCACATGTGTTATACATGCAACAAACACTCACAGATTTTGTAACGACCCAGAATTTCTGTCAATTGAAATTCATATATTTAACTGATTTTTAATATTAACAAGTAAAATTTGTAAGTCGAATAAATTTTATTTCGAATATCTAGATTTAATTGGTAATTAAATCAATAATTTAATATTTGAAATCACTGAAATAATTGGAAATTGGGTTTAAAAGTGATTAAAATTGATTTATAAAGTTGTATTAAATCATATTGGAGTTAGAATGATGTTATAGAACTTTTAAAATTGAATTAAAAGTTAATATGCAGAAGTTGAATATTTTAATATTTAATTAACGAGTAAAAATAGCCTTTTTTCAAACAGTCTCGGATTTCGATGAAGCTAGTTTCATCGGATCCGTAATGTTATATTATTGTACGGTTTCAAATTTTGTGTCAATCGGATTTACGGTTTTTCCGGGGCAAGCTAAAACGTGTAGAAATCGGTTTGAGTGAATTTTGAATTTAAATAGTCGATTCAATAACTTATCTTCCAAATTTGATCGAATTGGCTCCCGATATATATTGAGTTCGGAATAGGGGTAGAACATTATAAACGCCAGGCGGCACGCTTCGTTTGGAGTTCGAAAAATTTCGGGATGAATAGTGTTTCAATATTTTCTATAAAAGGACACCACATCTTCTATTTTGCAACGAACCCTAATGGCAAACCCTAGCCGCCACCTTCAGATTGAAGGCCAAAAATTTTCAATTCTTCTTCCATCTATCTCTTCCAATCCATGCAATGATTCAAAAAACTTTCAACTACAAACTTCTAGAGCTTGAGGAGAGCTACAAATCCATACGGCTGTGATCGTCATCGGTGCGTTGATGGAGGTGCAACGGGCCCGCGTTCGTGCTCGTTCTTGCACAATTTTCGAGACCAAATAGGAGGCCGAGCTCGTCTAAATTTTGGCTGAAGATGGAGTTTGAGATGGACTTTCAAATGGCGTTGGTTGATCGTGTTCTCGATCAATGGAGGAGGCACGAAAATTGAGAGATAGATGGCGGCCTATGGGTTCGGTTTTGAGCATGTAACCTGTAGATGGAGAAGATAGCACATGCGGCCTGGATCTTAGGGCAAAGAACAAACGGTCCAGATTGCAAGTGGGTTTAAAAATAAAAATAAAATGTTAATTGTTTTGTATTTTAATTCGTATAAACTTCTAAAAGCTATAACTTGTTCATACGAGGTCGAAAATCCGCTACCTTTACATTTGGTATCAGAGCATATGGTTAAGTGACAACCTTGGCTCTGTTGGAAATTACTCGTTAGAGATAGAGTCAGTAGTGCTCTAGAATGAGTTTGAGTGTAATAATAGCTATGAGAGCGTACTTGTTAGTGAATAAAAATTGTTTTATATTGTGATAATTGGTTTATGGAGTGGTATATGGATTCTGGTCGGTATAGTCTGTACGACTCTATTGATAAGGATCTCTTAACACTTGTACAAAACAATTGGACACGATGTTGTTTTAAAGTAGGGTAAATGAAATAATTTTACCCAGACTATTTCGTTAATAAAAGGAATGATTTTTCAAAAATTATTATGGTTGCTTGGTTGTTAGAAAGTGATAATATTAAATTATTATCATCGATTATTGAATAAGGAATTGAAATTATAATAAAAGCTGAGAAATAAATGCACATACAAATGGAATTTAAGAATATGAATTGTAAATGTGATTTATAATTTGAAGTAAAAATTCCAGAGAAGTGTTTGGAAATGTGTTGAAAAGAATTTGAAAATTTTGGAGATTTGGAAAGTTTAAATCCCTTTTGATTTTGAAAATGAATTTCAAAAGTTTTGGAAAAGTGTTTTGAAGGGATGAAAGCTCTAAACTCTTTTTGGTTAGTGGAAAATAATGCCGATGATGATCGCGACATCATTGGTGTTCATTTTTGGGTTTCAAAAGAGGAATTGCTGCCAGATTATCTTAAATGAAGGTTGTTTGGAAAATTTGGGTTTGGTTTTGAAAATTCAAAAGATTATTTGAATTGTTTTCAAAAATGATTTTTGAAATGTTGAAAAACTCTGCAATCCTATTTAAAATATTTATGGAAATAATAAATGAGTTGATAACTTATACAATTTGAATTTTGATAGAATAAATTTAACTTAAAGGATGGAGTTAAATTAAAGTAAGTATAAGTGAATCAATTAAATAAAGTGAATTTAAAGAAAGGTCTAAGGAGGCTAAGTGAAATAATTGCTTAAAGAAAATTTATTAAGTTAAAAATAAATTTGGGGTAGTAACAAATGAATTGGAAGTGAGTTTGAATTATGAAAATAAAATTGTGAATTGATAAATAAATTTACAATTGCAAGTAAATGAAATTGAAATTGAATGTTGAATGAAGTTGATTTTGGTATCGAAGTAAATTAATAAAGTGAAGTGATGAATATGAACTTGAGTTAGGTAATGAAATTCAACTTTATATGGTAAAATGAATTAGAAATTGAATTAATGGATGAATTGAATGTAAATCAATTGAATGTAAATAAATTGATATGAAATAATGGATGTAAGTGTTAATTCATTAAAGCTAATTAAAAGTGATGAACCAAATTGGATGAATGTAAGCAAAGTAAAGAAATTTGGTAATGTTGGATATACATTGTTGTTAGATGATTATTAGTTGATTGTATATAATTAATTAAATGTTAATGAAATTGAATCAGTGAAATTGATAAATGGAAAGCTATGTAATTTGATTTGAATGTGGAAGTGAACTAACTTGAATGTAAATTAGTGAATATAAACTAATTGAATATGAATAAATGATAGTAAATCCAATGTTAATGAATCAAATGTGATTAAATGAAAAAACCAATTCATTGAATATAAATGAGAAGTGAAAGTGTATTGATTTGATCATGGATGTTAGTTGAATGCTAGTTGGTTTATGGTTGGATTTGCTGTTTTGATTGCATTTGCTATATTGGCATATATAGTTGTTGGTATATGTTGTATGTTGATATTATTTTCATATAAACATGTTTCTTATTGTTTGTTGAGTGTTTAGTAGGTGCGGATTGCGCATTGCTTCGTATTTGGAGCTCACTTTCACACTATATTAGCCGTATATGCTCGCTAATAATGTATAAGGTACATATCTCGGATTACATATCGTACTTTTACACTTTTTTCCCTACGGGATGCCTCATTACTTGATGAGATTATATTTGTGATATATATATTGCCATTTTTTTGGATCGAGCCGCGCAAAGGAGACCGTGGAGAATTTTTCTGAAAATTTAAGGCGTTAGAATATTTTTGAGGAAATTGAAATTTTTTGGAAAACTATAACTTTGATTTTGGAGTGAAAAGTTAAACGATATAGTTGGTTTTGGAAAGATAACTAAGTATGATTTGAAAACTTAGTAAAGTTATTGTAAGAAGTTTAACTATTGGATTTTGGGAAGGTTAAACACTTAAATGAATTTGAAATCTAATTTGAATGGATGATTGAAAAGTTAATGGATTTCAAGGCTTTTTCTTACTTGGTAATTTCGAGGACGAAATTCTTTTAAGGGGGGAAGTTTGTAATGACCAGAATTTCTGTCAATTGAAATTCGTATATTTAATTAATTTTTAATATTAACAAGTAAAATTTGTAAGTCGAATAAATTTTATTTCGAATATCTAGATTTAATTGGATAATTAAATCGATAATTTAATATTTGAAATCACTGAAATAATTGGAAATTGGGTTTAAAAGTGATTAAAATTGATTTGCAAAGTTGTACTAAATTATATTGGAGTTAGAATGATGTTATAGAACTTTTAAAATTGAATTAAAAGTTAATTTGCAGAAGTTGAATATTTTAATATTTAATTGACGAGTAAAAATAGCCATTTTTCAAATAGTCTCGGATTTCGACGAAACCAGTTTCATCGGATCCATAATGTTATATTATTGTATAGTTTCAAATTTCGCGTCAATCGGATTTACTGTTTGTCCGGAGCAAGCTAAAACGCGCAGAAATCGTTTTGAGTGAATTTTGAATTTAAATAGTCGATTCAAAAACTTATCTTCCAAATTTGATCAAATTGGCTCCCGATATATATTCCATTGCTTTCGGAATAGGGGTAAAACATTATAAATGCCAGGCGGCACGCTACGTTTGGAGTTCGGAAAATTTCGGGATGAATAATGTTTCGATATTTTCTATATAAGGACCTCACATCTTCTATTTTGCAACAAACCCTAATGGCAAACCCTAGCCGCCACCTTCATGTTGAAGGCTGAAAATTTTCAATTCTTCTTCCATCTATCTCTTCCAATCCGTGCAATAATTCAAAAAACTTTACAAACTTCTAGAGCTTGAGGAGAGCTACAAATCCATACGGCTGTGATCATCATCGGTGTGTTGATGGAGGTGCAACGGGCCCACGTTCGTGCTCGTTCTTGCATGATTCTCAAGACCAAATAGGAGGCCGAGCTCGTCTAAATTCTGGCCGAAGATGGAGTTTGAGATGGACTTTCAAATGGCGTTGGTTGATCGCGTTCTCGATCAATGGAGGAGGCACGAAAATTGAGAGATAGATGGCGGCCTATGGGTTCGGTTTTGAGCGTGTAACCTGTAGATGGAGAAAATAGCACATGCTGCCTGGATCTTAGGGCAAAGAACGAACGGTCTAGATTGCAAGTGGGTTTAAAAATAAAATGTTAATTTTTTTGTATTTTATTTCGTATAAACTTCTAAAAGCTATAACTTGTTCATACGAAGTTGAAAATCCGCTACCTTTACAGATTTCAGCAAAATTATCAATAAATCTCCAATATATTGTGATAACACAAGTGCAATTAATTTATCAAAAAATCCTGTAAATCATTCACGAACTAAGCATATAGATATGCGACATCATTTTTTACGAGATAATGTTGAAAAAGGAACTATTTCTCTAGAATACGTAAAAACCGAAAATCAAATAGCAGACATATTTACAAAACCACTAAATGAACAACCTTTTATTAAACTCCGATGTGATTTTGGAATTTGCTCTCTTCATGATCTACTCCTTTAATAACCACCGTTTCATTTGGGCTATGATTAGTCATTTATTTTTATCCACAAATTATAATAAATAATTTATACACCTTTGGTTTTTTAGATAATTAGTTTCTCTATAAATATTGTTTCCACTTTAAACAGTTATACAACAAGAAAAATTAAATATACAATTCATATTCTCTTTAAAGAAACAAAATATCGTCATGACTTTTGAGGACTCTTACATATCCATCTCCTTCTCGACACCTACGACGAATAGCTCGGCTGATACGCCACAACGGCTTCCTACACCTACACCAAAGTAGGAACCAACGAATAGGTGGTCCTCATATCATACGGGATTTACTTCTGATAGCAAGAAGACCAAAAGATCTCTGCTTTTATCTTCTAACACAAAGGATAAAATTGATGAAATTCATCATTATCAAAAACAACAGATAGATCATCAACGAGAACTATATTTTGAACAAAAAAGTTACATCATGTTGGCAAAGCTTTTTGGAGCACGTAGCGATGAATTTTTTTTCGTCACGAAAGAAAGATGTCCATGAACCGCTACCAAAACCTTGTAGTTCTTTGGATCCCTCGTCTTCGTATCGTACTCCTATGGACCCTTCACCAAGACGATATTCTGGCTCGCCGAGAACCCACGAACGTGGAAATATATGGTCTCCACTTAAACCATAGAGGGATAACGAGTCAGGAGATCGTAAAACTCCATCGGCTTCTAAATAAATTGTATTTGTTATTGTATGTATCTATGTTTATTTGTTATTTCACAACAATAATACTAAATTTTTATTTGTTATAAAAATTCGAGAAATAAGCAAAACCATCAAAATTTAGGCTATTTTTTGACAAACTGCTTATTTTAGATGTCTGGCTATGGACTTCAGATGTCTGACACAATGATATACGTCTAAATTTTAAGCACTGTGCATATGTCAGACGTCTGATATACCTCCCAAACGTCTGAAAATTTGCTCTGTCTCCTTAAAATGTAAATCAGAGAATTTCAGATGTTTGATACTCAATCCAGACGTCTGACTTAATTCTCTGCTACGATGTTTTTCAAAAATAACCTAATCCAGACATCTGATTTTTATACTCAGACATCTGATAAATCTCTCTGCCTATCCAATTTTACAAATTCGATCAAAACAGACGTCTAACCAAAAAAACCAGACGTTTGAATTTATCTGTTGTACTCAATTTAGGGCAAACCTGACGTCTAATGTCCAATCCAGACGTCTGAAATCCAATTGACTCTTAAAATTAACCCAGATAACGTCATTTTTTCACTTTCATCTCAAAATTTTCATGTGCAATTTCACCATTGGCGATTTTTCTCTCCAACAATTAATCTTTTTACGCAAACGTCAAATTACAGTGCCTCCTAGAACAAAAAATTCCAAAATATCAAAAAGAAAACAAGACCAACCTACCTCATCTTCAAATCCTCAGGTGTGCTCCGATGATCAAATCGAAAGATGGATGTATAGAGCGCCGCATTCCATCAAAAGGTATGAAGATATTCAAAAGAAAAAACTCCACATAGGTCCACTCTATAATCTCCTTAAGTTTCCTATGTATGATTTTGATGAACTGTGTGAAAATGCCGGCGTGGAAACCTTAATTTCATTCACTTCCAATGACAACCAAATAGACCAATTAGCGATATTTCTATTCTATGCGAATTTAGATAGTACTTCAGTGTGGAGCACTGAAGATAAGGATAACTGGCTCTGGTCTAGCGTGTATGGGAACACGATTAGATTAACTCCAGGCATAATAGGTAGAACCCTAGGATGCTCTGACGCAGGGGAAGATTTATACAACATTCCCGATATGCGCTTCAAGCCACGGAACAGTATTACTCATCAAATTTTGGAGCACGAAATGCCAAAATTTGCCTCTAAAATCTACGTCCAAAAGCTCGACTCCTAACTCGAATGATAATCAATACAATTGTTTCACGTATGGGAAGTCACGAGCAAATAACCAAATTATAACACAAATCCCTATATCCTCTATTTAGTGGAACAAGGGTGAATTGGGCCAAATTCATCTCCGACGAACTAAAGCATTTTTGGACTCGATCAAGGCCATCAATTATTTACCCAACTTATATTATGAGACTACTTCATGTACATAACATTCCATCCTACCTATCGAGCTTCGAAGAAATCTCACCTAAATATGCTTCCACCAAATTCTTCTCTCTGATGCACCTACCCGAAATTCCCCCAGAATTCATACCCTTTGAAGATTGGACGCACAATCGTCAATCTAGAGGAGTTGAGCCTCCTCTTCAATCACACATTGAACCATCCCAAGAGGAGGAACAACATCAAGAAGCAACTCCACCTCCTCATACACCATTTGATTATCCAGGACAAGATGAAATTATGGAGACTCGAACGGATACAAATCCAAACGAAAGTGTTCGAGATCTCACCCTTTGAAACCAACATATACTATCTCAAAATCAAAAACTTTTGGCTAAGCGAATTGAAAACTTCGAGACATCATTTGCTACACGCCTAGCCACAGTTGAAGAATCCCTTTCAACTGTCTTGTTGGTTCTTAAAGAAGTACTACAACGGGTTCGCGATCCAACACTACATTCTGAAGATTGGCCAACCCCAGTACCTTTTCCTCCTGCAAAACATTCCAAACTCTCTGAGGATGAGCCTCTCAAGCAAGCTTTGACATCTCCTACAAAGGCTAGCACTTCTGAAAAAGAAGAACCAAAGGAAGATGATCAAAATAAAGCTTCTCCAAAGGAATCATAGATTTTAGGAATCGTAGTTTTTTTTGGATATCAACTTTTTGTACAAATGACAAAATCTATGTATGTATTCAAATTTCGACTTATTAATGAAATTTTCTTTTTGTTTGACGATTGGTTTCAAGTTTATAGTTCTTTTTGATAATGCCAAAGGGGGAGAAATATAAGTATAATCATAAAACATTGAAAATAAGCACATATTCAGGGGGAGATTTATAATCTATATATAAGTACATTGAATAGTTGTCATCATCAAAAAGGGGGAGATTGTTAGGAAATCAATTATATGGTTTCGATGATAACAACTATACAATGGAAATCGAATATGCATATATATCTTTATCTACAGGTAATTGTTAAAGTAAATCACCAAAAAGACAAGAACTAGACTCAAAAGAAGTATCAATAGGCTACAAGTCGATAGAATCAAAAGAGCAATGACACAGACATAAGGAAAGCAACATGCACAAGTTCAGACGTTTGGGTGCACTAGCCAGACGTCTGGTTGAATCCTCTAATTCGCAAATCAGAGAAAATCAGAAGTCTGGTTAATGTTTTAGACGTCTGAAAAGCAAACATATACAAAAAATATATAAGAGCCAGACATTTGAAACATTTTCCAAACATTTGTTTTTGAACTTGGCTGTGAATATTCAAAGAACAACTGTCATAATTGAAAAGACACTTTCGGTCCTCTTCGCTGCAACTCTTCATCACCATTAGGAGCGACCATACAACACTTGTTAATGGATACAACCTGTTAACCCGCCTTTTTACAAGGCTATGGGCAAGCGGGTTTAACTTAATCGACAGCACGTTCGTCAAGACCGGTGTACGATGGATTCAGTCCACTGGATGGATGGATGACGCAATGCACTTGAAAGATGGAAATTGGATTGGACAGAGATGGATCGACTATGATTTGGGTCAAGGAAACATGGTTCGATCTGGAAGTTAGAAGACGTTCGGCATTGGAGTGAGAAGACGTTCACTCAGTAGTGGACTAAGGTCGTTCGGCACACATTGGTGGTTCGACATTCGGGTCGTTCGGCACTCGTTGGTGGTTCGGCATTCCAGGAGCACTCGGCATACAATAGCGCTCGGCATTCAGGAGCGCTCGGCATTTAGAAGCGCTCGCCATTAGAAGATCGTTCGGCATGATGGGCGCTCGGCATTAGAAACTGTCTGGCATCAAACATGGTTCGGCATTAGACATGGTTCGGCATGATGAAGGTTCGGCATTAAGGATCGTTCGGCATTGGATGGGTCGTTCGGCATCAGGGAGCGTTCGGCATTGGATGGATTGTTCGGCATCAGGGAGCGTTCGGCATTGGATGGATCGTTCGGTATCAGGTATCGTTCGGCATTGGAAGGACCGCTCGACATATGAGTACGTTCGGCACGGCTACCTCGTTCGGCATATGAGTGTGTTCGGCACAGCTACCTCGTTCGGCATACGAGTGCGTTTGGCAAGGCATTTTGGTTCGGCATGGGCCATTCGGCCCTGATGGGCTCAGGTTACTTAGAAAGTCCAACAACTACCTAGACGTGTCTATAAATAGAACATGTAGGACTCCAGAAAAGGGGAACCTCTTCTTCTCTTCCGTTCTCTCACTTTTTTCCTAAGACTAAGGCTAGCCTTCTACTTTGTAACTATAACTGATTCTTAAATCAATAAAAAGAAAACTTCTGGAGTGGACGTAGGCCGGAGTTAGCCGAACCACTATAAATCTGTTGTTATGTACTGCTTTTATTTTAATTTTGATTGTTCTTCATATAATTACTCTCTACATACATCCTATCTGAGAGCTGTGACAGTGATTTGGTTCTTTCATCTGGATTGGGGGTGTTAGTGACCAATTTTGGCGCTAACACAATCACTCGAGGAATCTCTTTACCATTATAAATAGCATCAAGAATCAAAGAGAAGATCTCACCTTACTTACTTATGCTCATTACTCTTATTCTCTGATTTATACTTGATCTCTAGCAATCGATTACCTATATTTTAATCTTCCATATATTCAGAACTCTACAATCAATATTCTCTAGATATATAGACTGGAAGCATTTGTACTTAAAAGTCAATATCTATGTTATAGAACACATACTTGAAAGAACAAGCTTTTGTAACCAAGCCTATTCCTCCGGGCAAAGTGAGGGTGTTTGATAGTTGAATTCCGAAGAGGAGCTTCGGGACTGGACGTAGGACGGGAGCTCCGAACCAGTATAAAATCCTAGTGTGATTATTTCCATTTACTTTGCTATTATCATCTATCAAGTTTATATTAGATACATTATATAGTTAGTCACTTATACTTGCATATATATACACTACACGATCCACTCATATAGAATTATAGACTTTTGTATTCTGGCTGCCTTCTCAAGTTGAGTTCTTCCTTGTGATGTAGCAGTAAGGGAGCTTTCAATATTGGAATCTATGTCATCTGCTTGTTGAAAATAGACTGTGGTTAAAATTTTATCACTACACACATGAGTGCAAATTACCAATGATATCTAATCATCTTAATTACCAATCATAGCTCCTTGATCATGAATTAAGAGAGCGACATCTTTAAAGATTTCATGAACTTCCCTGATTTAGTGTTGAACCTCCTGTATTTCCTGTTCCCTTTCGTCGACAATTGCCTCATTGACTATGATATCACTATCTAATAACATCCCTTACCTGAACATACCATGAAAATAAACATAGTTATATAGGGCTAAGATAACATGTTTGTGCTCCATGTCCTAACTTGTTACTGTTATCACAAGAAGAAGATGTCAATATAAACAAATGACATAGTTACAGAGAAGTAAATAGACCAAAAAATACAAGAAAAGGGAAAAAGAGACTGCTCAAGTTTACCACTTTCATTGGATTAACCGATGCAATGATTTGTCTTTTTCACTTTCATGCTTTTACTTTGAGTCTTATTCGAACATGATACAAGGTGCAAGCTTGAGTAACTGCCTGCTTCGCCTGGCTTCCTGCTTGAATGATGATGTTAAATATACATTAAAGCAGTCACCATACAAATATATCATCATTCGTAGTATGTTATTTATCAGATAACAAGTTTACATTGGCTTTAGCGAAAATTGTTTGAGATCATCAAGCTGATAAACTCTCAAATAATGCTTTCAAATCCATGTTTCAATTTTATTCATACGATTTCTATTTCCACCGCAATATATTACCGTTATTTTAATCAACCATTGCTTAATTAACTCTTCTTACTGTACTACTAGTTCGCGGTTGAACTACCCACTGTTACATTTTGTTGTATGCATTCTAACTTGTTGCAGGAAAAATAATCAAAAGGTAACAAAATAAAATATAGATTAAATAAATAAAAACTAGAAATCCATCTCGAATAGGCTCCCACTCAACCGACGAATGGAGATGAGAAGGAAGAGGAAGAGTTTACATCACCTTGCGACCAATCATCCCCAAAAGGAACGACATGTTCGACGCCATCAAGTAATGGCTGTAGCAGCTCCTCAAATGGAAAATGATATCGGACATCTCAGGGAACTCCACCGTGCATCTGGCTAACTGTACCGATCCTTGATGTCTTAGGAGAGGCTAGAGGTTGTACCCAAATTTTTGGTGGAGATGAGATCTTTTATCATAAGTTGATTAAGGCATGCCTGGATAAGGGAGAGTTGACGAAAATTAAGGTGGATTCAAGGAGCGGCGAAAATTAATGAATAATGGGACGGGATCGAAATTGTTAGGGCGAGGGTCGAAAATAATGAGTTAGGGAATGGGGAGTTGTTTTTTGAGGAAGGCGTTAGGTTCTATACTTTTAGATGGGGGAGTTAAAAAAATAGGATAATTTTGCAATGTTCTGAAGCCATTGCAAAATTACCACGGCCTGCAACCTTGGCAATTTATTTTAGCATGGTTCAAAACCGTGGTAAAATTGCCACGGCTCAAGACCGTGGCAAATTTTCCGCATTGGGGCATGGAAAAATGGACAGCATGGTGTAGTGATGATGTTTTGAATGTGTTGGATTTGCAAAAGTTCTTACATGATTCAGCTACCGTAATCGAGCCAAGTCAGCTAGAGGAGGTGGTGGTAGAGAGAAAGTCACTTGTTCATTGTGCATCTGCTTGTATTCTTGAGCATGGTATAAAGAAACTCCATAAAAAATAAATCAAAATTTTTAAGATCCAATGTGGAGAGGATCCAGCTGAGAGTACATGGAAGCCTCAGGAGAGGATCAGAGCTACCCACCCATAACTCTTTTTTGGTACGTTTTCAATTTAAGTTTAACAAGTAGAGATTACTTATGCATTAGGACTTAGCTTGATATACTCTTTAGGTAGATACCATTGGATCATGAAAATGATTATAAACATGTCATTAGGACATGTTATGGATGATAGATGCTAGTGGATGCATGGGTTGGATTGTTTTTTAGACATTTAGGATAGTGTATCCTCTAAATAGCGCCCATACTCGCATTATCTCTTGTTTGTTGTTTATCTTGTTGAGAATTATGCATATTAATATTGCATATGGACTAAATATTAGTGCATGCATATAGAATTGCAAGTATACCTACTTAGGATGTTGCTTGCATCTTGGATTCATGGCATGAGCATTTGCATGACAGGAGGTCGACTAGATCAGGAGATCGCCTACTCTTTGCATCAGTATAGATTCACATGCATTTCACGCTTGCATATATACATATTGCAGTAGAAATTTATTGAAGGACGGTGATTGCCAGTGGATGATGGATGAGTTGATGGTTGCAGCTATTGATAGTTATGCTTGTGAGTTACATTTTTTTGTCATTGGAGATTTCGGAGACAAAATCCTATTATGGGGAGGAATGTAACACCCTGGAAATTTAGCAAAAAATTTTATAAGAAAATTTAGTTTAAATATAATTGGGGAAAAATAATTTTTTCTCAAACATCCAAATTTGGCTATAAAGCTTGCACCATTTCATTCGTTGTGGTTTTTTAGACCACTTTCATATATAACACTTGGAAATCAGAATTAGTAAAAAGAAGTTAGAGATGTTTGAAAATTGGAAAACATAAAAAAAATTAAAAATAATAATTTATCAGGGTCACCGGTCGACATCCTAAGGTGTGCTGGTCGACATCCAAGGGTGAGTCGGTCGACATGAAGCGGTCGACCGTTCTACCTTAGTGGTCGACCAGTCTACCCTAGAGTCAACCGATGACCTTATCAAATTAGACAACATATTATTTTTAGTTTTATTCATTCTTCCAATTTTTAAATGTCTGTAACTTCTCTGTACTAATTCCGATTTCAAAGTGTTACATAAAATTTGTCCAGAAAATCGCAATGAATATAATGGTGCAGATTTCATAGCGAAATTCAGACATTTGTGGAAATTTCATTTTAGCCCCTATTTAATTTAAATCTAGTTTTCTTATTAAATTTTCTGCCAAATTTCCAAGGTGTTATATTGTCGCTCGCCTTAAAAGGATTTCATTTCCAAAATCTCGAAGGGTGGAAAATTGAAACTTGCATGCATAATAATCAATAACTTCAATGATATACTCATACATCATCCATGTGGAATCATTGTCCTTAAATAAATTTCAAATGCAACATGTATATATGAAAGCGTGAAATGCACATGAAACTAAACTTATGCAAAGAGTAAGAGGTCTCCTAATCTAGTCGACCTCCTGTCATGCAAGTGCTCTTGCCATGAATCCAAAATGTATCCAATATCCTAAGTAGGTATACTTGCAATTCTATATGTATACGAAACCATTCAGTCCATATGCAACATCCATATGCATAATGCTGAACAAGATAAACAATAAGCTAGAGATAATATGAGTATGTATGCTATCTAGAGGATAGGCTGTACTAAATGTGTACAAGAAAAAATCCAACGACATATCCGCTAGCATCCGTCATCCATAACACATCCTAATGACATGTTTACAATCATCCTTACCATCTAATGGTATCTGCCTAAAGGATATACCAAGCCAAGTCCTAATGAACAAGTAATCTCTACTTATTAAATTAGACTGGAAACATACCAAAAAAGAGTCGTGGGTGGGTAGCTCTAATCCTCTCCTCAGGCTCCCAATTACTCTTAGTTGGACCATCTCTCTATTGGGCCATAACAAGTTTGATTTCTTCATTGCAGAGTCACTTTGTACCATGCTTAATAATACAACTGGATACACAATGAATAAGTAACTCCCTCTCTACCTTCAATCCTATAGTTGACTGGCTCGGCTACGGTACTTGAATCATGCAAGCACTTTCGCAGGTGCGACACATGAAAAACATCAGGTTCTCCCGTCAACTTCTAAGGAAGCTCTACTCCATATGCCAACTTCTGTATCCTCTCCGTATTAGGAAAAGGTCCTACAAACCTTAGTGCTAGCTTCCTAAACTACCAAATCTTGTGACGTGCCTAAGCGGTGAGACCTTCACAAACACCATGTTACCCACTCCGAACTCTAATTCTGTACGTCTCCCGTCAACATAAGATTTGTTGAGTCACAGATTCTATGAAGTTTTTGATTTCTGACAAAGAAATAAAGGCGATCGACAAAACAAAGACATCATGGCTATAAAGAGGCACAAAAGAGCTAAATATGGTACTCTAGATTATAGGTTGATTATTTGATATTGTAATAGTGATAAACTTGTTAAAATCTATCCTCAAATAATCATGCACCTCAATATAATCGATATATATACGTTTGAATAGCATTGCACATTCATTGAGCAATTTGACAGGGACCGGTCGACCGGTATTAAATCAGGCGGTCGGCCGTTTCTGTGTAAAATGCACAATGAACGTGCACACATGCACATAACGACTATATATTTGAAATCCTGTCTACTGGCCATTTTTGACCTGTCGACCGTTTTTAAACAGAGAGCAACCTTTTCCAAAAGACACTTCTTTCTCCAATGGTTGCATCTCTTACCTTTCATCAATGATCATATCTATTAATGGCTACTGTTCACAAAGAGTTACAACCATTTTTCTCTATATAAACTCATCTAAATCATTGATTCAAAGATATGAATATATATTTTTTTACTCTAATTTCTGATCTTACTTTCTAAATACTCCTGCATTCTAAAAGCTCTCAATTATTTTAATTGCTTATTGAATCATTGAAATTATTTCATATCTCTTGATTCAATAAGTAATATACTTCCCTTAATCTTCACAAAACATCATTCACATATTTTGAGGATAAGATTATAGGAAGTTTGTACTACAAGTGACAAAACTGTGTTAACAAGAACACATACCGTCAACAAACAATTATATTCATCTTTGTTGATGTCCTCGGTGTTGTAAGAGGCAAGTGTTGAAGTCCTCGGTGTTGTAAGAGGAAAGTGTTGAAGCCCTCAGTGTATTAGAGGCGTGAAATCCCATTCGTTTGCTCGGGTGTTGTAAACATGTTCCTCCGGGTGAGCGAGGTAGTTAATAGTGAAAATCCAGATAGAAGTCTAGGACTGGACGTAGGACGGTGCTACGAACCAGTATAAAAATCTCTGGCGTGATTTTTCTATTTTTATTTACTTTGCTATTATCATCTATTTCCGCATTTATATGATATTCCATATTACACGATCCGTGTGTACTATATTAGTACGTGCACTCGTACACCGCAATCTTCATTTGGTATCAGAGCACAGGTCATCATATAACCGTAACACAGTTATTTGATATATTCTTGTAACATGGAAAATAACGCAAGTACTAGCACTCAAAACACCACTTACATGGAAGGTCAGTCGACACAATGACCTCCATTTTTCAATGGTCTTAACTATAGTTATTGGGCAACACGTATGTCATTCTTTATGCAATCAAATAGTTATGATGCTTGGAATGCAACTAAAATAGAAATAGTGAATCCAACAACTGATTATTCAGAATGGACTACGGCTGAGAAAACGGCAGCAGCCGTAAAATGCAAGAGCAATAAATATGTTGTTTTGTGCATTAGACCAAAATGAATATAACCGTGTTAGTGTCTGCACTACTGCATATCAAATTTGGTAAACACTAAAAATCACTCATGAAGGTACTAACAAGGTTAAACAAGCCAAAATAGCCATGCTGAAAAGTCAATTTCAAAATGAAACCAAATGAGACAATCAATGATATGTATTCACGGTTTCAAACTATCCACCATGCACTTATTGGCTTAGGAAAAAGTATTCTGATTTTGATGTTGTTTCAACAGTCCTACATTCTCTGACTAGTGAATGGGAAGGAAAAATATTAGCAATTGAAGAAGCTAATGACCTTTCCGTCATGAAGCCAGATGAATTGATAGGAAATCTAATGTCCTACAAAGCTAACTTGCAGGCTAGAAAGGAACAAAAAGAAGAAAAGAAAAACATGGCATTTCATGCTGAAAAAGACGAAAATGAATCAGAGTCTAAAGACGAAGATCTGGCATTCATAGCAAAAGGTTTCAAAAAAAATTTAAAACAGCGAAAAGCCAGTCGTTATAACAGAAAGAAATCTGGATCAAATAAACCAACATCATCCTCTATAGAATGCTTCAACTGTCACCAAAAGGGGCACATGCACAAGGATTGTTCGGAGTAAAAGAAGAAGTCAGAAAATGACAAATTAAGATATAAGAAGGACAAATCAAAGAAACGAGCATTCTCGATAACATGGGATGATACAGACTCATCAGAAAGTGAGAGTGATATGGAAGATGGACAAGCAAATGTATGTTTCATGGCAACAGAAGATGAGGTACAAATTCCTACATTCGATGAAATGCTTGATATTAATGCTGAATTGATAGTCAAATATAAAGACATAAAACGACAGCTAAAAGAAACCAAAGCAGATTTGAGTAGAACAGAATTTGAACGAGATATGTTAAAAGACGAGAAGAAAATATTAGAAGAAGAACTTCAAGAATCATCATCTAATGTTGACTCTCAACTAGTTCTTTGAGTCAAGAAATTGAAACTCAAAAAGAGAAAAATGATGCTCTCACTACTAAAAATCATGAGCTTGAGGCAAAAGTCAAAATTCTGGACCTAGAAAAGGCTAGTTTACAAACTAAGTTAGATAACATTACTCAAAATGTTTCTAACTTTAACAAAGGTCGAGAAAATTTGACAAAAATCATTGAAAGTTCACAATCTATTTCAGATAAACAAAGTTTGGGATATAAGAAACAAGAAACCAAGAAACATCTTGGAAATAAAAGGAAGAAGAAAGTACAAAAAACTGAAGCTAAGAAAAATCTTAGTTTATTATATTTCAAACCAAAACCAGTTGTGAAATTTCAAAAGAAAAATGTCAAGACTATCAAAATATGGGTTCCTAAAACAAATAACAATTTAATTAGGAACAAATATATTCAGAATTTCATGAATACTGTACATCTTAATATTAATTATGTATATAAAGGGGATACCAGACCCGTATGGGTTTGGACTCCTAAGACCTAACTCTTAGGACCCCATAAAAAGTGGGTACCATGGACTTAATTTTATTTTTTGCAGGTCCCACTTAAGAAAAGAGGAAAGTGGATATTAGACAGTGGTTGCTCAAAGCACATGACTGGAGACAAGAGCTTATTAACAAATATTACATACTCAGATGGTGGCTCCGTCACTTTTGGAGATAATTCAAAAGGCTATATCATCGGCAAAGGCGATGTGAGCAATTGCGGTACATCTAACATACCTCTTATTACTAATGTCATGCTAGTTAGAAATTTAAAGCACAATTTACTTAGTATTAGTCAGTTATGTGACAAGGGTTTTACAATTTCCTTTTCAAATAATAAGTGTAGTATTTTAGATAAAGACCATAATTTAGTTTTCGAAGGTTATAGAGACAGAAATATATATATTCTAAATATGAATATTAATCATAATTCAGATATGTATCTTGTGGCTAATGATAATGATCCATGGCTATGGCACAAACGCTTCTGTCATATAAACTTCAGAACTATTGACAAGCTAGCCAAAAATAATCTAGTTAGAGGACTACCCAAAATGAGTTTTAAGGTTAACAACATTTATGATGCATGTCAATTAGGAAAATTGACCAAATCATCTTTTAAATCCAAGAAAGTCATATCAACATTACAACCCCTTGAGTTACTACACATGGATTTATTTGGACCTACTAAGGTTCAGTCAATAAATCACAGTCGATATGTGCTTGTAATTGTTGATGATTTTTCTCGTTACACATGGACAATTTTCTTAAAAAATAAAAGTGACACTTTCGATCATTTCAAATCTTTTGTCAAAAGAATTCAAAAATCAAAAGGGATTAAAGTTAAAAATATAAGAAGTGATCATGGCGGAGAGTTTGAAAATAATGAATTTGAACATTTTTGTACAAAGAAAGGTATATGTCATAATTTTTCGTTTCCCAGAAGTCCACAACAGAACGGAGTTGTAGAACGGAAGAACCGAACTTTACAAGAATGTGCAAGAACATTATTGAATGGAACCACCTTACCAAAACATTTCTGGGCAGAAGCCGTCGCAACTACCTGTTATGTTTTAAATCGTGTGTCCATAAGACCTCTTACCAAGAATACTCCTTATGAATTATTTAACAAAAGAAAGCCTAAAATCTCATACTTCAAAGTTTTTGGTTCCAAGTGTTTTATTTTAAATACGAAAGACCAACTTGGCAAATTCGATCCAAAAGCCGATGGAGGAATATTTGTCGGTTATTCGGAACGAAGTAAGGCCTATCGTATATTTAATAAACGAACCAAAACTATTGAAGAATCACTTCATGTCCCTTTTGATGAATTCTATCAGCATCCTCACACTATATCAGATGATGACGAATCAATAGTCACTGAAAATCCAATCATCACGAATATTGATTCCGACTCGAAAATAATTATTGAGAATATTCCTCAAATATGTGAGTTACAATCACCACCAAGGATATTAAGAGACCATTCGGCCCAAAATATAATCGGTGAAGTAACATCACATGTCAGAACAAGGAGTCAACTCAACCAAATGGGTCATGTCGCTTTTCTTTCAAATATCGAACCTAAGAATCCAAAAGAAGCTGCTACAGACGATTACGGGATCATTGCCATGCAGGAAGAACTAAATCAGTTCGAGCGCAATGATGTTTGGGAACTTGTTCCAAGACCATCTGATCAGTCAGTTATTGGTACTAAATGGGTTTATAAAAATAAGGCCGACGAACAAGGAAATATCACCAAAAATAAAGCAAGATTAGTAGCACAAGGGTATAATCAGGAAGAAGGTATCGATTATGAAGAAACTTATGCACCAGTTGCTCGACTAGAAGCTATTAGAATCCTATCATCTTTTGCTTGTCACCATAATTTCAAACTTTATCAGATGGATGTCAAAAGTGCTTTTCTCAATGGATTTATCAAAGAGAATGTCTATGTCGAACAACCTCCTTTGTTCGTACATGAAAAATATCCTGACCATGTGTTCAAACTTAAGAAAGCTCTGTATGGTTTAAAAAAAGCACCTCGTGCTTGGTATGAACGACTACGTAGCTATCTTATTAACTCGGGATTTCAAATAGGCAAAGTCGATCAAACTTTGTTTATCAAACATTCTCAAAAGGATATTCTAGTTATCCAGATATATGTAGATGACATCATCTTTGGTTCAACAAACGATAAACTTTGCAAGGAATTTGCAAGTATTATGACCAAAGAGTTCGAAATGTCTCATATTGGAGAACTATCATTTTTTCTTGGACTTCAAATCAAGCAACTTTCAAATGGTATTTTTATCAATCAAGAAAAATACTGCGGAAATCTTATCAAATGCTTTGGATTAAAAAATACATCTGGTAAACCTACTCCTATGAGTACAACTACACATCTTGAAAAAGATGAAAAAGGTAAGAATGTTGACCAGAAACTTTATCGAAGCATGATTGGTTCTCTTCTTTATCTTACAGCAAGTCATCCAGATATAATGATGAGTGTTTGTCTATGTGCACGCTTTCAAGCAGATCCAAAGTAATCACATCTACGAGCAGTGAAACGTATAATTCGTTATCTTAATAATACCAAAGATTACGGTCTTTTTTATCCAAATGAATGTCCATTTGAATTAGTATCATATAGTGATGCTGATTTTGGCGGCTCGCGAACGGATAGAAAAAGTACAAGTGGTACGTGCCATTTTATTGGAAAATCACCTGTCTCTTGGTTTAGTAAGAAACAAAATTGTGTTTCACTATCAACATGTGAAGCTGAATATATATCAGCAGCTCTCGCTTGTACTCAAGTACTATACATGCAACAAACACTTCAAGATTTTGATATTCATTTATCAAACTCTATTATATACTGTGATAACACAAGTGCTATAAATCTTTCTAAGAATCCAGTGAATCACTCCAGAACCAAACACATTGATATCCGTCATCATTTCCTTAGAGATAATATTGAAAAAGGATATATGTCTTGAATATGTCCAAACTGATAATCAATTAGCGGACATTTTTACTAAGCCTCTGCTCGAATCTAATTTTATTAGATTACGAAGAGAGCTCGGTTTAATTTCAAGAAAAGATCTTGACTAGAAATTACTAATGATTGTCTTTTCCTTTGGTTATATTTTAACTACAGCATTTTTTTTAAAGCTATTTATTTCTTTGAATAAGAGCCTCTGCTTGCTTTCACGGTCAAATTTCTTTATTCACTCTCATCCACAGGCTTATATATAAGGAATTTCTTTATAAGCTTGTCAAAATTTCTCTCTTTATTCATTTTTCCTTATCTGAGCATAAGGCTCTATACATATTTTTTTATGGCCCACATTTGTGATGAGTGTGCTCAAAGATCACACATTTCCGTTACAAGTTCTGAGCCAGAGGAGTATAATTCTCCTGAAACACCAAAACAAAAACCGAAGTATCATCACTAATGCATTCGTACTCCTGGCAGTACACCAACCTCAAAACGAGTAAAGAAGGCGCTGTTTTGTTCTCCTCGTACCAAAGCATAGATCGACGAGATTCACCACTATCAGAAACATCAAATAGATCTTCAAAGACAGCTCCATTATGGGCAAAGCCAGCTTTATCACGAGCAAAAACGGACATCGGCACGTTTATCTGTTTTAGAAAAAATGGCATGATTCTTTTGTGGTTCAAACAAGCATGATGTACATGAACCAATGCCGTCTAGGCCGTCAACATTTAGGAGTCCTAACTCTTGGGATCGGAATTATAACAGGAATGAAGGTGCTCAGAAAAACTGGAGTCCATGGACACAACGTATTAAAGATAATAAAGAAAATTCTAGTGACGAATCTTCCACTCCTCATTAGATTTATATATATATGTCGTATCGTTTTCTCTCTATCACTCATGTAATAACGTTTGTATTTTATAATAAGAGTGAAATATGAATTATATAGCTCGATATATTCTTAAAAATTGCAAAACAGACTGTTTTTCATCAGGCAACAAATCCGGTCGACCACCTATAATATAAACGGTCGACCGTTTAGCCTCTGGATGAAAACGGTCGACCGGTCATATTATAGCGGTCGACCGGTATACGTAAATTCTGTTTTTATATATACATTGCATCATTTTTTTCCTTCCTCCTCCTCATTTGTTTCAACCGGTTATTTATCCCCAAATTCCAAAAACCCTATTCTCTCAATTTCAAATTCCAATTCTCCATTTTTTCTAAATAATGGCTCCTCCGAAAAAGAAACCCAAGAGAGGGTCATCCTCCGGAATTTCATCACTCAATATCTCCGCTAAGAAATGGCTCGAAAATCCGGTAGCTATCACAAGATGGAATCAAATGACTAACTACAAATTTCATCCGGGTTCTTACATCAAGTTTGATGATTTCACATCTTATGGAATCCGTAGGTTAGCAAATAACTTCAATCTTTCTCCATTGATCGATTTTTCAGAAAACAATGTGGAAATAAATCACTTGATGATTAAATTGTTCTATGCCAACATGAACCTGGATGAGTATAAACCTAATGATCCGAACAGAGTCATTTGGTCTGTCGTATGTGGCAAACAAATTTTTATCACTCATGATAGGATAGCTTCTATACTGGGTATTCCAAATCAAGGCGATGAGTTTTTATAACATTTCTGTGAAGTCTTCACTCGCAATAGCATCAGCCATCAATTCATGGAATACAACAGTGATGGCACAAAATCAATTGGACTTCGACCCACCGCCAGACTACTACATCGCGTCTTGATGCTTTCTTTGTTTCCTAGACTAGGAAACTACGACGCTGTATACAAAGAAAACTTCAAGGCCCTTTATGCTATTTATGGGGATATCCAAATCAATTGGGTTCATATGCTATTTGACGAGATTCTCAAGGTGAACAACTCTACGCGACCTCACTTTTTCTTCAATGAATATATCATGCGTATTTTGCTAACTTGTGGCGTAAGGCCTCCTGACTCTGCCACCTCGAAACCAAAATGTATTGATTCCGTAACCATCAAACGCATGAAGTTCCCTCCTCCTTACCTTCAGATTATGCCGTTTGAACAATGGCAACAAATAGGTCCAAGAAAACAAAAAGCTACTTCCTCTCAACCTCGTTCCGAAGAAGTTAAACTGTAGAAATCAAAATCCTCCACAAAAGAATCACTCGAAACTATTGCGTGTAATCAATTCTTGCTTGAATCAAGACTCAAGCGCATGGAAACAAAAATTGATAAACGCTTCAACAAAGTCAATTCATTCTTTGGTATTTTATGGGATGCTATGTCATGTAGCACATCCATCTCTGCTCAAGATCAGGACCCAGGCAAACGTCCTGCTCCTCCTGTTTTCAACTGGTCATCAGCTGAGGAGTTTGCTGGTACTAGTGGACATGGTCGTGGAGAATCATCTAGAGAGGACGATGATGAGGAAGATGATGATGATGATGATGAGGAAGAAGATGATCAAGAGGAGACAACATCTGACTCATCCTAGATTCTGTTTTCTATCTCTATATTTTGGTTTAGTACTTTAAACATCATTCGACACTTGTACTAAATAGTGTCGTTACTTTTATTCGTATGATATTATGGTGTGTATGATACTCTGGTATGTTTGGATATGTTATATTTTCTGCTATGCATGGATATTCTGGTTGATATACTCCTATATTATTCCATTATCTATTATTCCTTTTTGTCGATGACAAAGGGGGAGAAAGTACTAACAATTATTTGCAGGAATATATATATATATATATATATATATATATATATATATAAAGAATACAAACAAAATCTCAGGGGGAGATCACATATTCAGGGGAGATTCAGAACTTCAGATATATGTTGTCATCAATCAAAAAGGGGGAGAATGTTGAGTCACAGATTCTATGAAGTTTTTGATTTCCGACAAAGAAATAAAGGCAATCGACAAAACAAAGACATCATGGCTATAAAGAGGCACAAAAGAGCTACATATGTTACTCTAGATTATAGGTTGATTATTTGATATTGTAATAGTGATAAACTTGTTAAAATCTATCCTAAAATAATCATGCACCTCAATATAATCGATATATATACGTTTGAAAGCATTGCACATTCATTGAGCAATTTGACAGGGACCGGTCGACCGGTATTAAATCAGGCGGTTGGCCGTTTCTGTGTAAAATGCACAATGAATGTGCACACATGCACATAACGACTATATATTTGAAATCCTGTCTACTGGCCATTTTTTGACCTGTCGACCGTTTTTAAACAGAGAGCAACCTTTTCCAAAAGACACTTCTTTCTCCAATGGTTGCATCTCTTACCTTTCATCAATGATCATATCTATTAATGGCTACTGTTCACAAAGAGATACAACCATTTTTCTCTATATAAACTCATCTAAATCATTGATTCAAAGATATGAATATATATTTTTTTACTCTAATTTCTGATCTTACTTTCCAAATACTCCTGCATTCTAAAAGCTCTCAATTATTTTAATTGCTTATTGAATCATTAAAATTATTTCATATCTTTTGATTCAATAAGTAATATACTTCCCTTAATCTTCACAAAACATCATTCACATATTTTGAGGATAAGATTATAGGAAGTTTGTACTACAAGTAACAAAACTATGTTAGCAAGAACACATACCGTCAACAAACAATTATATTCATCTTTGTTGAAGTCCTTGGTGTTTTAAGAGGCAAGTGTTGAAGTCCTCGGTGTTGTAAGAGGCAAGTGTTGAAGTCCTCAGTGTATTAGAGGCGTGAAATCCCGTTCGTTTGCTCGGGTGTTGTAAACCTGTTCCTCCGGGTGAAGCGAGGTAGTTAATAGTGAAAATCCAGATAGAAGTCTGGGACTGGACGTAGGACGGTGCTCCGAACCAGTATAAAAATCTCTGGTGTGATTTTTCTATTTTTATTTACTTTGCTATTATCATCTATTTCCGCATTTATATGATATTCCATATTACACGATCCGTGTGTACTATATTAGTACGTGCACTCGTACACCACAATCTTCAAGATTTTCAACTATCATGCGTGGTTTTTATGCTTCTACGGATACTATCTCCAGTCTCTCCCTCGCCATGTTTGGTCCAAGAATAATCCTATCTCTAATGTCCTACAAACATGACGGTGATCTACAAGGTCTGCCATATTATGCCTCAAATGGTGCAATCCCAATACTAGCCTGATAGCTGTTATTATAGGTACACTCCACCGGTGGTAAATGATATTCCTAAGTGCCTCCAAAATCCAAGATACATAACCGAAACAAGTCCTCTAAAACCTTATTAGCTCTCTTCATTTGTCCGTCCATTTGTGGATGACAAATGGCACTCAAGCTCAACTCGGTGCCCAAAGCCTCTTGTAGACTCCTCTAAAACTCGTTAGCGAAAAGTGGATCTCAATCATTGACCATGCAAGTAGGAACTCCATGTAACCTAATGAGCTCCCTTATGTATAGAGTTTCTAATGATACTGCCATCTTTATACTTTTAATCGGAAAAAATGGGTATATTTGGTCATTCGATCGATGATGACCCAAATACTTCCATTCCCTCTCCTACTCTTGGTAAACCATCGACAATATCCATAGAAATACTCTTCCACTTCCATTGAGGAAAATTCAATGGCTACAACAAACCTCTCGACTTCTTCTTCTCTGCCTTTACCCTTGACAAATCATACATCAAGCTATGTTCTCTGCCACATGCTTCTTCATACCAGGCCAATAAATGACGCTCTACATGTCATGGTACATTTTGTCTCTGTCAGGATGAATGGTTATCCTCGAATAATGAGACTCAGTTAGTACCATATCAATCAACTCCATAATGAGAGAAACACATAGTCTACCATTCTCTATAAACATCTTTGAGTCAACGGCATAACCCTTCAAATGATTCGAATGCTCTCCTCTATTTACCTTCTCAGAAATATCAACTAGCACCTTATCTTGCTTTTGACTAGATCTAACACGTTCCATAAGCGTAGGCTGCACATCAAAAGCTGCTATTACCTGGTATTCTGACCCGACTATATTGGAATGACAACGCAAGGCAGATTCAATTGTTGTCAAGAAGGATGATCATGGAACCATGGCTATAGGACCCGGAAGTAGAGTTCAAATTATTATACAAAGCCTGGGTTGAAAGGATTTGATAGATAGACGATGCAGGATGCTGAAAATATAGAAAATAGCTTGCATAAGCAAGGGATCGGCATAACAAGGTAGTACGATAGGGATCAGTATAGTCAGTTGGATGAAGAGTGAACATAGATGAAGCAATAGAGAGATCGACATAATTATGTAAGGCAAGAGGGATCGGCATAGTTATATAGGCAGGATGGATCGGCATTGAGTAATGGAATGAGAAGGCTAGGCATGTTAAGTCATAAGAGGGATCGGCATGATAGGTCATCAAATGGAACAACATAACCTTGAGGAATAGGAGGGATCGGCACTGTATAATGAAGTCCAAAGGATATATGCAAATAAGAATGCATCAGGATTATGTAATGGGACTTAGAGAATATGAATGAATGGCATGTAAAAGGGATTGGCATGATCTAATATGAAGGGATCGGCAGGGATAACTCTAGAATGAATTTGAACCAAAGATTAAGCGAAAATGCGAGCTCTACATATCCAATCAACATGATATTTGGATAGCCATCATATCTAAGCATGAAGAAGCCACCATAGGGATCGCTGCTGTGAGGATAGGGATTTTCGATGCATGAAAGTCGACATTAATACGTCCACTGTATCAACTGCCAAGCAATCGAAGGCCGGAAAACCGAACCCTTAGGGTTAAAGAAGAAGAGGTAGAAGAAAAAAGAAGCAACAGAAACAATATCAGAATCTCACAATTCGTAGCGGAACAACATATAATAGATAAATGAATAATCTTTAAATCAAAAGAATCATATCTGTTATTACATCACATCACATTACATTACATTATCAGACTTTACAACAACAAACAGCGGAAAAAGAAATACCATATACTAGTTGATATGCCACACCATCCAGCTTGCTTCCAGATCTCTACAGCCATCCCTGAATTCTAGAATGACCTGATAACCTGACTCTAGACTGCCCATGTGGAAAATGATGGACACCCAGAGTTTAGGAAGGAAACAATAAACTCTAGGTCAGTCATGGGACTGGTGTGAGAACTTAAAACAGTTATATCTTAAAAAAACAAACAAGAAATATTTTTAAAATAGATTCGCAATGCTTTTGGAAAATGAAACTACCATAAGGCCTCCTGCACGCATACACACAATGCAAACGCAGAATCGAAGGAGATTTCTCCTTATGATAGTCAAATATGCTTGATACACAAATTTCTTTGATATTACTATTATAAGTGCAAATTGTAGGAAAACATTTCGAAAGTATAATATAAATCTTAGCCAGCATAGACATTCCGCACTTATGCCTACTATAGCTACCATGTTCAATAGCAGGTTACCGCCACATTCCATGGCAGGTTCTACAACACAAACCGTACAGGGTGTATTGTTTCTTTGGATTTTCTAACAAATTGTCAGGCGAAGGAACTTCCCATTGCCACATGGAAACACCTCTGGAGAGACGCCCCGAGAACCTAACCGGATCTTTGCCAACACAAGGCCAGGTTACCTCTGCAAAAGTAGGTAACAATTGACACGAGTATGTCATCCCCCGGTTGTAAACAACCTTTATCCGAGGATCCTCAACCAACATCAATCACAAAGTCGTATATATTTGCGACATCCACATAAGTTAAGTATCTGGGCTCCATACCATGATACCACTTCTATCCAGAAGGAAATGCACATACCCTAAGGGGCGCTACTCCCTAAAACCTTGTTGCATCTTTCCTGTTTTGACCATTTTCAGGGTGTGAGGTCCGACGAAGTCTCGTCCACAAAGCTACGCTTTATACAAAAGCTATGCTTTGATCAACAAATAATCAGTAGCACTTCGTATGCCACATTAACAAATTGGAAATGTATCACTAGTAACCATCAACTACATAACCTCTGAGCTCGTACGTCTCAGAGAAGGGTGTTAAGCTAAGAGAATAAATTCTCCGCCATCAACAGAAATGTATTTCAAAAAAACCATCTTTACATCTCAAGTTGTAACGTCAGACACACATCCATACGAGTCCGTTTCGGGATCGAACGGAACCGAATGCACTTCCAAAGAAGCCCTTGCAATCCGGATATTCACTAATCATGACCGGACTTCCCATCACAAAGGGTGATAAAATCTCTATATCGGAGATCAGCCGATGCAGAGACATTCGACAGTAATCTTTCCGTTTTCGAAAATATCCGGTCTTCAACACCGGTCTTCAAATGCTATCCATTACGACGTATCACTATTCGGAATGGGATTCATGACCCAAAGGTCCTCTCCCGGCTAAACCGAATAACGAGCGCTTATTTTAAAATAAGTGTAGCATTCAAATTCAAGCAAATCACAACAAATACCCATTTAAAGGTAAATATTGATAGTCGGTTATTTAACTATCAATAGATATGCACAACATCACCAGATTCCAAATAATTTCCCAAATTATTTATTTTCCAAAAATATCTTTACGAGATATATTTTCCTACACTTCAAAAACAAATCAATGTTTATTTTTCTAAACAAATTCCCCTTTCCCTTATAAATTCCACGGTGAATTTAAATTTCCAAATATCCACTGATATATGATTTTCAATTCGATTTCAAATATTCACTTTCAATTTATCTTTAAAAGATATAAATATCAAAACATTTCACTTCATATTGGAAAACATTTCCATACTTATTTAATAATAAGTAATTCACAAATCTATTTATTTTCAACATTTGGAAAATATTCAATATACTTAAATCACAATTAAGTATATATTTTTATTCTTTAAGGAAAACATTCTCTTAAACACGTTCATTTGAGTCAAAACGAATGTTGCGTAAAGCATCGTTACGACAACCCAAAATCACTAGTATAGGGATTCAAAATTAAGATAGATATATAAATCCCAATACTATACAAAAAAACATTTCCTTTCGAAAATCATTTACTATAACAATAGTGTTATAGTCCATCTTTTCCTTATTTCTCGAAAACATCTATTTCAACAATGAATGTTGAAATCTATGGTTTCGATACTTAATACATTTTAAAACATCTTTAAATCGTTTTAATTCTATTTAAAAGATCACTTCCTACACATTTCTTTAATATATTATTCACTGTCCAAAATCGTGAATATAAATCGTTGACCAAATTCAACACTTCTACATATTTAATTTAAAGGATTATCCACTGTCCTAAATCGTGGATATATCTCCTTTAATAAGCTTCCATGTTTACTTGTCAAATTCAATTGGTTTCGGATTTATAAAACAATGTTTATAAGTTCCATTTATATCTTATAACAACTTCAATTTATAAAATCATGTTATTAACAAATTCTATTTATATCTCATTTAAATGCCAAATTCCAATTTATAAGTTAATTACTTATAATCCTTTATTTTACAAAATCTATTCATTTTATAACTTCACAATTTATAAATCTATAAATTTCATTCACTTATGAAATCCATTTATACTTCATTTTAACACTTATAAAAACTCGTTTTATAATTCCAATATTTTAATTTATAAATATCAATTTTATAAATCTTTTATACAAACCGTTTATAATAATTCAAAAATCCCAATTTAAACCATTTTATAAATTAATCAACTACTTATTTTCAAAAATCACATTTCAGTTATATTTCACAAAAATCATAATTTTTATAACGTAAAAATTATAATATTTGTTTATTTAAAATGAATCAATTCCTAAATTCAAAAAAATGTATACTTTCAAAAATCACTTAAAAATCCTTTTAAATTCCGAATCGTTACTTTAACATTTTTAAAACTCCAAAAAAATAGGCCCAATGCTGCAACAGCACCAATACATCAACCACGGCATCCAAACATCATATATCAATATGATAACAAAATATATCGCAAATATGTGTGAATAAATCAATATTGTTGAGGAATCCAGTTGGAACCCTCCAACCTGTTTCCCTGCATCCACAGATGTTAGCACAATACCAATCCTGTTTCAAGACGGAATATCACGGTATATGGGTTTATATAAAATGTTATCCGCTATTATGCGAGGCAACAGGGTCTCATCCATTATATAATGCGGGAAAAACAACTCTAAGTACATATATAATACCAGTTCCACTTCAAGATGGAATATCGCGGTATATGTGTTTAATAAATAACATCCGATTAACGTACGGCGTATAGGGTCTATTTCAATACAACAGATAGCAATTTATCATCCAGCACACAATAAAGCAATTTTAAATTTAACTATTTAAAATTTAAATCGAAACAATTTCGATTGAGTGAGAAGTTCTCACCCTGCTTCCAATAGCGGTTGTAGTGTTTTTATCTCGAATAAAATTAAACGCGCGTTTAATTTTACCCAAAATTCACACTAGCTCAAATCAACTCTAATCCAACTCCATCGTGTAGTATTCGTCAATACGAACCTGACGCAATTCATTTCGTGCGAAACGGACCTCATATCAAAAAGTTATGATGTTTAAAGTTTATACGAATTTTAATATATATAAATTTACAAATTCTTTTATTTTTTTAACCTTTGTACATCTGGACCGTCCATCCCCTGCCCTAGATCCAGGCCGCACGCGTTAACCTTCTTCCTCTCCAGTTTATTCACGTGACCGAACCCATTCCAGCCGCCAAGAAACCCTAATTAGCGCGCCCCACTCGAGCAACCTGAAGACGATCGAACACCGCCATATCGAAGCCCTCTACGTGTGCCACCGACGCTTAAAGCACGGCCAAAATCGGTCAGCCCCCTGCCTAGAAAAGCGCGCACGATCACCGGCCCTTCCAATGGAAATTGCCATCAATCCGTAGCTCTAAAAACGAACACCACCGTTGGATAGGAAGATCTCGTCGTTGTCTACAACTTTCATTTAGGAAGTTTCGCGAATTGATTTGTGCATTTGAAGAAAATGAGGGAGGAAGAAGATGAATTTTCGACCATTGTTTTATTCTCTGGCGGCTAGGTTAGAAATTAGGGTTTTGGTGTAAAAATTCACTAAAACTTGAAAGATAGGTTTTCAAAACGACTATTTTAAATTAAAAATTCACTCAAACCGATTTCAGTGCATTTTAGCTTGCCCCGGACAAACCTTAAATCCGATTGACATGGAATTTGAAATCTTACAATAATATAACATTACGGATCCCATGAAACTGGTTTCGTCGAAATCCGAGACTGTTTGAAAAATGACTATTTTTACTCGTCAATTAAATATTAAAATATTCAATTTCCACAAATTAACTTTTAATTCGATTTTAAAAGTTCTATAACATCATTCTAACTCGAATATGATTAAATACAACTTTATAAATCATTTTAATCACATTAATCCAATTTCCAATTATTTCTGTAATTTCAAATATTAAATTATCGATTTGATTATCCAATTAAATCCAGATATTCAAGATATGAGTTATTCGACTTACAAATTTTTACTTGTTATTATTAAAAATTAATTAAATATATGAATTTTGAATGACAGAAATTCTGGGTCGTTACAAACTTCCCCTCTTAAAAGAATTTCGTCCTTAAAAATACCAAGTAAGAAAAAGTCTTGAAATCCGTTAACTTTTCAAAACCAATTGTTCAAATTAAATTTCAAATTCATTTAAACATTTTAACTTTTCCAAAATCCATAGTTAAACTTCTTACAATAACTTTACTAAGTTTTCAAATCCTACATAGTTATCTTTTCAAATCCAAAATCAAAGCTATAGTTTCCAAAAAAATTCCAATTTTCTTAAAAATATTCTAACGCCTTAAATTTTCAAAAAAACCGCCAGCGTCTCCTTTGCACGGCTACTTGGTACGACTACAAGAATGGCACCACAACCCCCCAGATTTCAAAAAGAAAAGAAAAAGCCAAGTGGCTGGACAAGAAAATCATCAAATTTCATACTGAAATTCAAATACATACCTTTTGTCGAGCAATTCAATTTTTTTATATCTTCGAAATCAAAATCCTAATTCCCTTTCTTTTAATCCACCTGTATATCCTGCTAACCATAATATCCATTATCATTCAATCTCACTTTATCAATTTCATTTGAATTCAATTTATAATTTCAATTCTATTTGGATTCAATTTACCTTCTGAATATTGAATTTTATCAATTATTTTTTTCATTCACAACTGATTCATCTTGCTATTTTAAATTAGTTTCTTTTACTAATTCATTACAAGTTCTAACTCATTTCATGTCGCACAATCCAAATTGGTTTTCGATATTCAGTTTTCAATTTCATTTGTTCTTTTGTTCGTTCCCAAACACAATTCAATTCACTATTTCGGTTTATAGCCACTTATATTAAACTGGATTTCAAATTCCATATGAATTTAATTTACCCTTTATTTATAAATGTTGAATTCAATTCATTTCAACCCATATTAAATTTTTCATTTCTTCATTTAGTTTTACTTACTAATTTTATTTTAATACTTAGCTTCATGTGATCCAACTTGACAAATTTTCAATTTTACTTGCAATTTCAAGATGAATTTCAACATTTAGTTTCCAATTTCATTTACTCACAATTGTAAATTCATTCATTCATAAATTTATTTACATAATTCAAACTCAATTTCAATTCATTTGTTTCTACCCCAAATTTATTTTCAACTTAATAAATTTTATTTCATAACTATTTTTATCAGATTCCAGAGTATTTCCAACATTTCAAAACCATTTTTGAAACCAATTCAATTTATCCTTTGAATTTCAAAACCCAAATTTTCCAAACAACTTCCATTTAAAACAACTTGGCAGCAATCCCTCTTTTGGAAACCCGAAAATGAACACCGATGATGCTGCAGTCATCACCGAAGTTATTTTCCAGCGACCTAAAAGAGTTTAGAGCTTTTATCTCTCCAAAAAAACATTTTTCCAAACCCTTGAAAACCATTTTCAAACTCAAAAAGGAATTTAATCTTTTCCAAATTGCAAACCCTTTCAAAACATTTCCAAATATTCCTCTGGAATTTTACTTCAAATTACAAATCACATTTACAATTTATATTCTCCAATTCTATTTGTATGTGAATTTATTTCTTAACTTTGGAGTTACGATTTCAATTTCTTTTTCAACTTTAATGATAATAATTTAATATCATCACTTTCTTGCAAACCAAGCAATCATATATTATAATAATTCACAGAAAATTTTTCCTCTTTTATTTACGAAAATAATTTAGGTAAAATTATTTCATTTACCCTATTTTAAAACGATATCGTGTCGAATTTGTTCTGTACAAGTGTTTAGAGATTCCTATCAATAACGTTAATTACTCGTATTGACCAGAATCCATATACCACTCGACAAACCAATCAACAAAATATAAACAAATTTTTATATTCACTAAAAAATACGCACTCATATCTATTATTACACTCACACTCATTCTAGAGTACTGCTGACTCTATCTCTAATGAGTAACACCCAACAGAGCCAAGGTTGTCGCTTAACTAAATGCTCTGATACCAAATGTGAGGATAGGGATTTTTGACGCACGAAAGTCGACATTAATACATCCACTGTATCAACTGCCAAGCAATCGAAGGCCGAAAAACCGAACCCTTAGGGTTAAAGAAGAAGAGGTAGAAGAAGAAAGAAAGAAGAAGCAAAAGAAACAATATCAGAATCTCACAATTCGCAGTGGAACAACATATAATAGATAAATGAATAATCTTTAAATCAAAAGAATCACGTCTGTTATTACATTACATCACATTACATTACATTATTAGAGTTCACAACAACAAACAGCGGAAAAAGAAATATTATATACTAGTTGATATGCCACGCCATCCAGCTTGCTTCCATATCTCTACAGCCATTCCTAAATTCCAGAATGACCTGATAACCTGACTCTAGACTGCCCGTGTGGAAAATGATGGGCCCCTAGAGTTTAGAAAGGAAACAATAAACTCCAGGCCAGTCATGAGACTGGTGTGAGAACTTAAAACAGTTATATATTAAAAAAACAAGAAATATTTTTAAAATAGATTCGCAATGCTTTTGGAAAATGAAACTACCATAAGGCCTCTCGCACGCACACACAATGCAAACGCAGAATCGGAGGAGATTTCTCCTTATGATAGTCAAACATGCTTGATATGTAAATTTCTTTGATATTATTATCATAAGTGCAAAGTGTAGGAAAACATTTCGAAAGTATAATATAAATCTTAGCCAGCATAGACATTCTGCACTTATGCCTACTATAGCTACCATGTTCAATAGCAGGTTACCGTCACATTCCATGGCAGGTTATACAACTAAAAGCGTACAGGGCTCGTATTGTTTCTTTGGATTTTCCAACAAATGGTCAGGGGAAGGAACTTCCCATTGCCACATGGAAACGCCTCTAGAGAGACGCCCCGAGAACCTAACCGGATCTTTGCCAATACAAGGCCGGGTTACCTCTGCCAAAGTAGTTAACAACTGACATGATTATGCCATCCCCCGGTTGTAAACAACCTTTATCCGAGGATCCTCAACCAACATCAATCACAAAGTCATATATATTTGCGACATCCACATAAGTTATGTATCTGGACTCCATACCATGATACCACTTCTATCTAGAAGGAAATGCACATACCCTAAGGGGCGCTACTCCCTAAAACCTTGCTGCATCTTTCCTGTTTTGACCATTTTCGGGGTGTGAGGTCCGACGAAGTCTCGTCCACAAAGCCACGCTTTATACAAAAGCTATGCTTTGATCAATAAATGATCAGCAGCACTTCGTATGCCACATTACCAAATTGGGAATGTCTCACTAGTAACCATCAACTACATAACCTCTGAGCTCGTACGTCTCAGAGAAGGGTGTTAAGCTAAGAGAATAAATTCTCCGCCACCAACAGAAATTTGTTTGAAAGAAACCAGCTTTACATCTCAAGTTGTAACGACAGACACACATCCATACAAGTCCGTTCCGGGATCGAACGGAACTGAAGGCACTTCCAAAGAAGCCCTTGCAATCCAGATATTCACTAATCACGACCGGACTTCCCATCAAAAAGGATGATAAAATCTCTATATCGGAGATCAGCCGATGCAGAGACATATCAAATGTTATCCATTACGACGTATCACTATTCGGAATGGGATTCATGACCCAAAGGTCCTCTCCCGGCTAAACCGAATAACGAGCGTTTATTTTAAAATAAGTGTAGAATTCAAATTCAAGCAAATCACAACAAATACCCTTTTAAAGGTAAATATTGATAGTCGGTTATTTAACTATCAATAGTTATGCACAACATCACCAGATTCCCAATAATTTCCCAAATTATTTATTTTCCAAAAATATCTTTACGAGATACATTTTCCTACACTTCAAAAACAAATCAATGTTTATTTTTTTAAACAAATTCCCCTTTCCTTTATAAATTCCATGGTGAATTTAAATTTCCAAATATCCACTAATATATGATTTTCAAATCGATTTCAAATATTCACTTTCAATTTATCTTTAAAGATATAAACCTCAAAACATTTCACTTCATATTGGAAAACATTTCCATACTTATTTAATAATAAGTAATTCACAAATCTATTTATTTTCAACATTTGGAAAATATTCAATATACTTAAATCACAATTAAGTATATATTTTTATTCTTTAAGGAAAACATTCTCTTAAACACATTCATTTGAGTCAAAACGAGTGTTGCGTAAAACATCGTTACGATAACCCAAAATCAATAGTATAGGGATTCGAAATTAAGATAAATATATAAATCACAATACTATACAAAAAATATTTCCTTTCGAAAATCATTTACTATAAGAACAGTGTTATAGTCAATCTTTTCCTTATTTGTCGAAAACGTCTATTTCAACAATGAATGTTGAAATCTATGGTTTCGATACTTAATACATTTTAAAACATCTTTAAATCGTTTTAATTCTATTTAAAAGATCACTTCCTAAACATTTCTTTAATATATCATTCACTGTCCAAAATCGTGAATATAAATCATTTGCTAAACTCAACACTTCTACATATTTAATTTAAAGGATTATCCACTGTCCAAAATCGTGGATATATCTCCTTTAATAAACATCCATATTTACTTATCAAATTCAATTGGTTTCGGATTTATAAAATAATGTTTATAAATTCCATTTATATCTTATAACAACTTCAACTTATAAAATCATTTTATTAACAAATTCTATTTATATCTCATTTAAATGCCAAAATCCAATTTATAAGTTAATTACTTATAAATCTTTTATTTTAAAAAATCTATTCATTTTATAACTTCACAACTTATAAATCTATAAATTTCATTCACTTATGAAATCCATTTATACTTTATTTTAACACTTATAAAAACTCGTTTTATAATTCCAATATTTTAATTTATAAATATCAATTTTATAAATCTTTTATATAACCGTTTATAATAATTCAAAAATCCCAATTTAAACCATTTTACAAATTAATCAACTACTTATTTTCAAAAATAACATTTCGGTTATATTTCACAAAAATCGTAATTTTTATAACATAAAAATTATAATGTTTATTTATTTAAAATGAATCAATTCCTAAATTCAAAAAAATGTATACTTTCAAAAATCACTTAAAAATTCTTTTAAATTCGAAATTGTTACTTTAACATTTTTAAAACTCCAAATAAATAGGCCCAATGCAACAACAGCACCAATACATCAACCGCGACATCTAAACATCATATATCAATATGATAACAGAATATATCGCAAATATCTGTAAATAAATCAATACTATTGAGGAATCCAGTTGGATCCCTCCAACCTGTTTCCCTGCATCCATAGATGTTAGCAAAATACCAATCCCGTTTCTAGACGGCGCGGTATATGGGTTTATATAAAATATTATCCACTATTATGCGGCTCAATAGCGTCTCATCCATTATATAATGCGGGAAAAACAACTCCAAGTACATATGTAATACCAATTCCACTTCAAGATGGAATATCGCGATATATGTGTTTAATAAATAACATCCGCTTAATATACGGCGTATAGGGTCTATTTCAATACAACCGATAGCAATTTATCATCCAAGCATACAATCAAGCAATTTTAAATTTAACTATTTAAAATTTAAATCGAAACAGTTTCGATTGAGTGAGAAGTTCTCACCCTGCTTCCAATAGCGGTTGTAGTGTTTTTATTTCGAATAAAAATTAAACGCGCGTTTAATTTTACCTAAAGTTCACACTAGCACAAATCAACTCCAATCTAGCTCTATCGCGTAGTATTCGTCAATACGAACCCGACGCAATTCGTTTCGTGCGAAACGGACCTCGTATCAAAAAGTTATGATAGTTTAAAGTTTATACGAATTTTAATATATATAAATTTACATATTCTTTTATTTTTTTAACCTTTGTACATCTGGACCGTCCATCCCCTACCTTAGATCCAGGCCGCACGCGTTAACCTTCTTCCTCTCCAGTTTATTCATGCGACCGAACCCATTCCAGCTGCCAAGAAACCCTAATTAGCGCGCCCCACTCGTGCAACCTGAAGACGATCGAACACCGCCATATCGAAGCCCTCTACGTGTGCCACCAACGCCTAAAGCTCAGCCAAACTTGATCAGCCCCTGCCTAGAAAAGAGCACACGAACACCGGCCCTTCCAATGGAAATTGCCATCGATCCGTAGCTCTAAAAACGATCACCACCGTTGGATTGGAAGATCTCGTCGCTGTGCACAACTTTCATTTAGGAAGTTTCGAGAATTGATTTGTGGATTTGAAGAAAACGAGGGAGAAAGAAGATGAATTTTCGCCATTGTTTTATTCTCTGGCGGCTAGGTTAGAAATTAGGGTTTTTGGTGTAAAATGAAATAAATGAGGTGCTTTTATAGAAAATATCGAAACACTATTCATCCCGAAATTTTTCGAACTCCAATCGAAGCGTGCCGCCTGGCGTTTATAATGTTTTATCCCTATTTCGAACACAATGGAATATATATCGGGAGCCAATTCGATCAAATTTGGAAGATAGGTTTTCAAATCGACTATTTTAAATTAAAAATTCACTCAAACCGATTTCAGTGCGTTTTAGCTTGCCCCGGACAAACCGTAAATCCGATTGACACGAAATTTGAAATCTTACAATAATATAACATTACGGATCCGATGAAACTAGTTTCGTCGAAATCCGAGACTGTTTGAAAAATGACTATTTTTACTCGTCAATTAAATATTAAAATATTCAATTTCCACAAATTAACTTTTAATTCGATTTTAAAAGTTCTATAACATCATTCTAACTCCAATATGATTAAATACAACTTTACAAATTATTTTAATCACATTAAATCCAATTTTCAATTATTTCTGTAATTTCAAATATTAAATTATCGATTTAATTATCCAATTAAATCCAGATATTCAAGACATGAGTTATTTGACTTACATATTTTTACTTGTTAATATTAAAAATCAATTAAATATACGAATTTCAAATGACAGAAATTCTGGGTCGTTACAGCTGCCCTAAAATCAACTAATGGAGGGATTAGTACCGATTGCACTCCATTGGGATTGGGTCTAGCGCCCCCTATGGTGGACCCATATGGGTAAGGAAGTCATGTAACCAAAGTTTCAAAGAGCTTGGTAGTCGCCTTCATCTATAAATACTGGCCTAGGGGTCATTATAAGGATTTTTACGCTGTTGGTTACATTGCTCTTTTATTGTAATCAGCTTTCTTCAATGCTACATTATTTCTTGTTATTTTCTATTGCAATCATCAAGATTATAGTGAATCAATAAAGAGAATATTCAAAGTGGACGTAGGCAATCGATGACGGACCACTATAAATCCAATAATTCTTGATTTTTATTTGATTTGCTTATTATGTTGCTATATTCCTCCGTTTTAATTTAGTTTTCTTCATTTACTTCTCTACACATACTTATTCTTGAGTGTTTGTAGCTAATTTGGTTGCAAACTTTTTGGTGCTTTCACTGAGAGCCCGATTCTCAATGCATTAGGATCCCCTTTGTTGCTACTCGATTAAGCATATCCCCTGAAGGAGATCCATAGTCATCTTCATAAACCAGCATATACCATTCATATTTACTAAAATCTAAGCAAGGAGATCGATAATGGTGAGGCATACTAGGTCTACTTCTCAGAATGTGGATCAGAATGAAACTGCCAGCATTCAACAAGGAGCTCCAAACAACCAACTTGCAAATCTAAATGTTGATCCTGTTGAAGTCCAAAACCCCATTGATTCTACAACTAGAGCTGAATTTGATAACTTGGTGAGAGAATTGATGGAAAGGCGTAGATAGCTGAATGAGAAAATAAAGACTAATGCTAGCCTAATTAACCAGTTTGCTCAACAACAGCATGAGAACGCCAGAAGGATCCTACTACTTGTTCGACATCGAGAGATCAACCTCATCTGATGAATACCACAGGCGTAGGCATCGCTGGGTCGAAGGAGAACAAGAAGAAACATCGGAGCATCGCTTGGAAGACCTATATGGTCTACCAAGATGAATCCGTGTCGATCCCTCCCTAGGGATCGATACTGATCCTTCCTCCAGAGGAGGGATTCCCTCGCTACACTGGAGGAAACGAGCAGGAGCTTTTTTCGGAAGCTTGGATGCTGGAGTTCAACTAAATGCCGACCAAGTACCCTACCAAAATAATGACAAGATGAGTGCCCAAGGTGCATGTCAAGAGGATGGTGGACCAAGAAGGCGTGAAATGGCCCATCGACGTCGACTGAACCACTCACGCGAGGTGGAGTTTTACCACCGCTTGGCACCAGCCATCCAAACGTTGGATTTTTGACGATGGTCAGACAGTTGGTGAGTGAGAACTAAGGTTTGACCAATGATGAATAGGGAATTTCAAGAAGCCATACCCCATTTACTGATAATGTTTTGAATGCGGAATATCCGAGAAGGTTCAACATGCCTTCGATGCCTTCTTGTGAGGGAAAAACCGATCCCATGCAGCACATTATGAGGTACAAATGGTTGATGAATTCTACAAGAGCCAATGAACCAATTAAAGGTTGATGCTATACAATCCTCTTTGGAATAGTGATGATGTGATTCACGAGAGTTCCTCCATGGTCAATTTCAAGGTTCGATGAACTGGAAACTAAGTTTGTGGAGCAGTTTTGAATGCACGCTACTCGTCCTAAAGATGTAATGTCACTTTTTAGCATAATCCAGGCTCCAGGGGAATCGTTAAAGGGCAATTTGGAAGGATTTCATACCTCCGTTATGGAAGTCCGTAACCCAAATGATCATTCTATACTTATGGTCGTGAGGAGAGGGATTGATCCGAAATCTAAGTTTGGTGATTGGCTAGCTAGAAGACTACTGGCCACATTAGAGCATTTCTATTCAAAGGCATCTCAGTTTCTAAGGAAGGAGGAATCCAGGTACTCTAGGAAAAAAAATGTCGTAGGACCTAAAGGAGAAGCAGTACAAAGCAACATTTCTATAAAGCAGTCTGATGATAGTTCCGAGAAGGTCCAAGTTAATGTTCAAAACAAGCTAAATCAACAAAAGAGAAATACAGGAATCGTGACTAGAAGAGGAGCCTAGGAGACCAAGACCTAGGATTCCTATGTATGACAACCACACACCACTAAACGCATCCCTGAAGAATATTTATCTATCCATCTATAACGCAATACAATATAGGAAGCTGCTTCCAAAAGAGTCAACAGTGAGAGAAAAATAGACCAGAAAATACGGTCGGTTTCACAAGTGTTATGGGCACAATAAAAATTAGTGCACGCATCTCCAGGATGCTATCGAAAAGTTGATTCGGGAAAAGAAATTGCAGCAGTTTGTGAAAGCATTGTAGGATGGCAGACAATGGACATCTGACCCCAATCAAGGATAAGCTCCACGTAGGGTTGAGGAGCCTGCGCAGACCGGTGGAGGACTAGTAATTAACATAATAGTTGGACGACTACACCCTGCGGATAGAAGTTGGCCAAAAATGGAGCGCTATGCTAGCGCGATAAGGTATGTGGACTTTGAGTATTGTTCAAATACGGAGGATGGAGCTCCGGCCAAGCAGCAACGCACGACGATAGACGATATTGTGTTCAGAAGCAAGGATGCAGATAAAGTAGAGGCCCCTACAATTGACCCGATGGTCATTTTTGCGATGATTGGACCTACTTTAGTGAGAAGGATTTTAATTGATTATGGAAGCTCGGTGAATATTATTTTCAAGAAGGCGTATGATCAGATGAGAATAGAGGCCAAAGAGTTGAAACCATCTAAAGCTCGCATACATGGTTTCAATGGTGTGGCGACTAAAGCTGTTGTTATGCAGAGTTGCTGTTGAATTAGGGGAAGGTGAATGTAGGAGGGTGCAGATCCTACCATTCATTGTTTTCGACGTTGACTCACCGTACAATATTTTTCTAGGCGACCGACCATGGATGAATTTTGGGCAGTTCTTGCCCCTGTGGTGTTTAACATTAAAATTTCCAACTGATAATGGTGTAGGAGTGGTGCATGGTGATCAGGCAACTGAGCATTCCTGTTATGTAGTTGAGTTGAGGCAAGCTCAACAAAAGGAGAAGGGAAAGGGTTTGAACAAATCTGTCTGCATCCAAGTTACTAAAGATTGACAATTGGCGTCTGAGCCTTGGCTTGGGTGTCTCAGTCGTTTCTACAGAGATATAGATCCAAGCGGTGACGAAGAGGAGCCCAAGGAGACCAAGGCTGTACCGGCTGAGCTAACGATTGATATAATGGTCCACCACGATGACCCATCACAAGTCTTGAAGATTGGATCGTAGCTTAGCCCCTCAATGATGAGAGAACTTGCTGATTTTCTTCAAGCGAATTTTGATGTATTTGCTTGGACTCATTCTGACATGCGTGGGTTCTCTCCTGCCATTATGAGCCATGCATTAAACATTGATCCGAAGTATGTTCCGGTGAAACATAAAAGGTAAGGCATGGACCCGGAAAATCCGTTGCACTTAAAGAGGAGGTGGATAAATTGAAAGTCAACAGGTTTATCTACGATGCCCTCTATCCTGAAGATATCCAATCCCGTACTTGTGAAGAAGGCAAATGGAAAATGGAATACATGCATCGACTTCTTAGATTTGAGCAAGGTGTGTCCTAAATATAGTTTTCCTCTTCCAAGGACCGATCAACTAGTTGATTCGGCTACAGGACATAAATTATTGTCTTTTTTGGATGCGTAATCGGGGTAACCAAATCCCGATGCATGTCGTCGATCAGGAACACACCAGCTTTGTTGTGAATGTAGGATATGTTATATATATATATAAGTTCGCTTACATCATTTATCTTCATCGATCCAATTCTGATTTGATTTCGTCTATTCCTTATTATCAACTTTGATCATCGATCTCATGTCCATTGTACTTTGTTTGGAATTTGTGTTTGGATTCGTAAACCAACTTCTTTGTCTATCCTCTAGCCTCGAAAGGTGAGCAATCACTCAGGATTAATGTTCTTTTATTTATTAAATTTGATTTCAATTGAAGCGACAATTGAAATATGCGGCTGTTAGTTATTTACATTATTATATATATATGTAATTACCTGTATTAGTTCACCTGTGACATCTGACACCATTATCTATTATTTATACGATGATAATCCAGTTTGGTTGATAAATGATTGATTGTTTGATGTTGATATTGGACGTTAAATTGTTAATGTAAGAAGTGATAAATAATTTACAACTGAAATTGACGTAGGAGTTAACAATTTGAAATTGATATATGTGTTGAATTTGATTAGATAAAATTTGTATAATATGACCCCTTTAAATGTTTAATTACGTGACATGTAGAAATATGGTTAATTACACCTTGAATCATTTAAATTTATATTGTATAAATTGATATAGTATGAAATCGAATAATAAATGTCAAGTGTACAACCGCATAAAATAATAGTGTAATAATCTTTAATCTACATGAAATGATAGTGTAGATTCTAGAAATAATTATATTAATTTGCATAAACAACAAATGTAAATCAATACGATTATTTCATGATTATTTAATTAATTACTGGATTGTTATTGATTGTTGTTATTGCTTGTTTATTTACTTTGACACCATCCAAGTTATCACACTGCAAGTTCCCTTTGCTATGCTTTGATTTTTTAATTGAAATGGAATCGGGTTGAAATGATAAATAACCAAATGAACTTGACTAAGGATAGAGAATTAAATAAAACCTGATTGGTCAATAATTTGCTTTAAAAATAAAATAAAGATTTATTTGAATAAATAATAAATATTTGAAACAAAGATGGAATTTGAGTTTTAATGAAAGGAAAAATGTTGATATTAAATAATCTGAAACAAATATTAACATAATAGTTGATAAAAGAACGTTGTTTAAAATTAATTATTTAATAATTAACTTTGGAATTATTTAATAATTAAGATTGGAATTATTTAATAATTAGGTTTTGGAATTATTTAATAATTAAATTTTGAAATGATTAATTAAGTTTTGAAATTATTTAATAATTAGATAAGATTGAATTATTTAATAATTAAATAAAATTGAATTCTTTAATAAGTAAAATTGAACTTCTTGAATAAGTGAAATTAAGTTTCTTTATTAATTGAGTTTTGAAATTTGTAACTAATTAAATAAATAAGTGAAATTGAATTTCTTTAACAAGAAATAAAATTTGATTTATCGAAATTAGTGTAAGACTTGTAATTTAAAGAATTTGATTTGACGAATTTAATTTAATTCAATTTATAAGTTTTGATATAATGGAGTTGAACTTAAGTAATTGATTTAATGAATTGGGAATTAAATAGAAATGTTTTGAATGATAAATTAACTTAACGAATATTAAATGAAATCGATCAATGATTTTAAATTGATTTGAATGATTAAATTAAATTAAATTAAATGATTACTGAATGAAACTTATATACGAATTTAAATCATTATTTGAATTGTTTTAAATAAAAATTTAAATTGAATTATAGAGTTTTGAAATGGTAAAACGTAAATTATGGAAATTGATTTAGAATAAAATGAAATGTTGGTCTACAAATTCTAATTGAAATGAATTTGATTTGGTTTTGAAATTTATTAAACGACCAATCGGTGTAATAATTACGAAAGTTGTTAAAGAAACCGAAATCGGTTAGGGACATACTCACTGTCTAAACCGAAAACCACTTTAATAATTATACACGGAGTGTGATCCAGTATGAAGTGGTTGGAATGTTGATGACTGAAGAAAGAGAACGATAATGGATAGCCTTGACACTTGTGTCAAATTGGAAATGACTAAAACAGGAGCCGTGCCGGGCCAATGAGGTTAGCCACCTCTTAGCGAACACACTTCTTCGTAAACTACTCATTACTTGTTATTGGCTGGTGCGCACCCTTGAATTGGGAGTGTTGTTTCACGGTGTTGCGATCGTTGCGGCGATGCGTTCTCACCAGTCCAGATCAGGCAAACGGTAGTTTCACTCTCTTGGGTATTGCCTCATGTGCCTTGTCATACTTGTTTCCCTATACGCGACCACTACGATTTGTTTTGTGTTATACCTGCGGAGTACTCTCTGATATCCCACTAGTTTACGATGGAGTTTACAGTGCTGTATAGACTATGACACTTGTATAAATGTATTAAGGGGGATAATGGTAACGCCTTAACACTATTTTGATACTTTATATTACTGATAGGCATTATCTACTTAGCGTACACTACTATATAGTAGATAGTTTAACGGATCCTTAGAGGATGGTTATTCCAACGTCCTTTGAGTTACTTGTATTTCAGTTGTTATTTCACTTGAGTTGGATTTATTAACATAAGAATGTTAATCCTGACTCGAGTGTTTTGTGTTTTGCTTTACGCTCGGGTCAGACTGAGTGTACCAGTATTCGAGACTCGCCTTTGGAGTTGGAGCTTCACTTGGAGATCCGGCTATCTATCCAGCTTTCAGATATTCAGTTGATTCTAGTGATATATTCTGATTCTTGTATTTGAATATTGTATTCGAGACTTCTATTGTAACTTATTTAACTCTGTTATATAAATAGTAGCTTCATAAACTACTATCTTTTATTTCCGCTGCATTTATTACTCTATGTCTGTGATCTGTGATTATTTATTTACCGTATATGTTCAGTTTTTCCAAATTTAAATTAACAATTCGGTATTTTGAATTATTCAAGTCCGACATGTGCGGATGCGAATTTTCCAAAATAGCGGGTCGTTACAGTTGGTATCAGAGCTTTGGTAGCTCTAGGCAAAACTTAGCATATATGGAAATTCATTTACCGAATCATATTCGTTCGTGCTTGAATCTTTCATCTTTGATTTGAATTTCCTTTGAATTTTCGGATCGTTCCCTCGGTTCCAAAATTCATTCTTGTCCCTCACTATTCGTATTCTTCTGAATTCTGGAATATCCCATAACTCCACTTCGAATGATCTTTATAATGAACCGACGGTCTCGCCAATCTCCAAATGATTTGTAAAAGGTGAAATTCCTTTACAATATGCATTGATTTACCGGAGATTTATGTATCCTCAGTTGCTATCTATCTCCTGTTATACCTGAATTCTATTTCTTGAGACCGAATGTAGATTTGCCTCGAAATTCTGCATCGATTTCATTCTCGAAGTCACGGTTGACCCGGTTAAGGTTGCCCGCGATTTATATAAACTTATCCATCTTCCTATATTCGTTATTTAATCATCTTATCTTTGTTTCGAACCAAACTTCGAATCAAAATTCTTTGATTTGAGTCGTTGAACTTGAATCTCGATCCTTGTTTTGGAATCTATTCTGTATAATCGAGTGAGGAAGTGTATTTGTATTAATATTAAAATGTTTTATATATATTATGTTATTTGAGTTGCTGATGTTGATTTGGGTTTTCGATCGATTCGTCTGATCAACGCTATCGATAGGATTTCCAAAACGCTTGAGCATAGCAAGCTGACACAATATTGTTTTCGAATTTGGTAAATAAAATAATTTTGTGCGATTATATTATATATAAGTAAATTTTCTAAATTGTTAAATGAATGGGTCAACAAATGGTAGTATTTTATTTTTATTTATTGTTTTGTAAACACATTGACTATTCCAATATGATAAATAAATTAAATTATAAAACATGGCTTAAAATTTTAATTAGGAATTGAAATGGATTTAAATTAGAAATTGGAATTTAATTTTCGATGATTTCAAACTTTGCTTTTAAAATTTTTAAGCGTATAGTATTTAAAATATTTTCAAATAGAAACCGTTTCAAAGAATTTTAAATGTTTAAATCAGTGCTCTCCTCTTTTGTCGCTGGAAAATAATTTCGTTGATGATGGCCGCATCATCGATATTCATTTTCGATTTTCGAAGTGGAGAGACCATCAGTAGCTTGCTACATTTTTGTTTTGAAATGAATTTGATTTGAAATTTCTAAAGTATGACATGATTTAATATATATATATATATATATGTATGTATGTATGTATTTGATTTAGATTTGACTTGGATATATTGTATGTATATAATTATCTCTAAATTGTTTGAAGTTAATCGGAAATTTAATTCTTAAAATTTGGGTAAAAATGATTTCAATTATAAATGAAACCAAAATTTTGAATTAATACTTAAACTTGAGATAATTGAATTAGAAATTTACTTGTATAATACTCAATTGCATTCAATATAACTTACCTAAATTGCTCAAAAAGTTAACTATGTAATTGGATAGTATATAATATAAATTGTCTTAATAAATAAAATTTGAGTGCGTATAAAAATGTTATACACTTAAAGTTTAATTATAAAATGGTTAATAGAGATAAATAGAATGCTAGGTTAGTTGAATAATAAATGGATTAATAAAATAAATTGTTGTTTGAAATAAATTTTGTAACAAACAATGATAAATTGAAAATAAACCAAGTTAATGAAATTCCTTGAGTTTAAAGTCAATTGTTGAATATAAATTAATTTAAATTTAAATTATATGGTTTAAATTAATTGTTTTATTTTGTAATTTAAGTCTATTTTCTTCTGGTTGTCTCTATTCTCCTACCTCCTTCCTTTTCGAGGACGAAAAGTTTTGAGTGGAGGAGAGTGTAACGACCCGTAAATTTTAGTCGTTTTATTTATTTAATTAACCGAACTTTGTGAAATTTTAAATAATAAACTTTGAAGTAAAAAATTAATATTTGGAATGCATTTAATTAAACATAGAAAACTATAAATTTTCATTCAAAAATACGAAAGTTTATTTTATTGTGTAATTCGATTTCAATTTATATCAGTTAATATTGGATGATAATAAAATATTTTCGAAACCTGAATATTTTTACATAGAAAAATTCTAAATCATCTTCTTAGCAAGATGTCTTTTTTCGTTTTTCCAAATTCGGACTTCTTTAGCTCCGTCGATCTTATTTTTCTGCGTTTTTGCTGCATTTTTCGCTAGTAGAAATTCGAATTCTTATAATTCAATCGTATCACCAATATCCGTATACCGTTTTGATCGTCTCATCGTGCCGATCTCTATGGTATATTCGATTGTCAAATTCAGCGTCCGGTGTACGTTGCACTTTGCGAAACGCCTTCTGTATCGGTACCGGTTTTGTAACGTTTGGTTTCTGTGACCATTTGAATTTATTGTCCATTCAACTTTTCTTCGTAAAACTCAATAGCCATTTTGCTATTATTATTTTCCTGAATTCACTCACGTTCAAACTTTCGTATTCATAGCTATTAATAAATTTAGAAATGAATGTCTATTACTTTACAAGAATTTGTGGTATGTGTATAAACATTTGCATTTATGTTTAACTGTTGCATGTTCACCTTTCTCAGTGCTTGTTCTTTAGAAAAACTGCTCATCCATCAAACTCCTCCCCTTGTTCTCTTCCTTTTTCTCTCTCGGCCGTGGATATTATAAAAAAATCAATATTATTTTCAATCCTTCAGTTTTATATTACCCTCTTCAAAACCATGGCCAAATGAAACAAAGAAAATAATGCTCACCTCCTCCGTTTTCGATCTGTCTTATTTCCTCACCCACTTTCCTTCTCCTCTAACTGAGAGCTGCCTCCCCATTTTCTTGAATCCCATCCACGTCATCAATCCCGCCTCGCTCACGTCGTCATCGCCCGCCTCCTCGCGCAGCCGCTTCTCCGCCTTCTCCATGCCTTCCTGACAACCAACGACCCGAAGCCAGTCACCGCAACACGCTCATCCACTTGCCGACAATCCTTCGACCTCGAGCCAACTCATGGCCTCAGCCATCCCGCCTTTCACCACCATGTTCATCCTCCCCCTCGCCATCATTGACAGCAACCGAGCTCCTTTCCACTTTGGACTCTTTCCAATCCATCGAGCCGTGTTGCCAAGACCCCGGAACCCCATGCGCTTCCTCCTCCCCTCCTTGACGCTGCCTGGCTTACCATGATCCATGGCCGCTCCTAGCAGCGCCGAAGCCTGCCACTTAACCGTCTCAAACCCACTTCATTCTTTTAACATTGGTATGTATGTGTTTATATTTATTGTGTTATATTCATTTAGGTATATATATTATAAAGTTCACGGTATTGTTTTCATTTGCATATATATTTGATTTGTTTCCTAAGTTGTATATATAGGCTACAGTATATATTATATCTAGTGTAACTTTGTTTACATTAGTATACATATTTTCGCATAGAAATTTTATAATATGGTAGGTGAATATTTTGCATATGACAATATATATGTACGTTTTGCGTTTTGCTGTATATTTGGTTTTGAAATATTCATAATATGATAGTATAATATGTTAGTGTTAATATTTTGAATAGTATTTGATCTTCAGAGACATATATACATAAGCTCGGTTCATATATTGATTTATATAAGTATAAGGGTTGTATATATGTTATATACAAGCATACGTGAAGGTAGTTTTAAATATATATATAGGTATTTTGTTTAAAATTATTTGAAACATTTTTGCAAATTATGGACTTCAATGCATATTGATTTTAAAGGGATATAATATAAAATTTTATTTTAATATGGCTATAGTTTAAACAATGACTTTTGAAATATATATATATATGTATGTATGTATGTATGTATGTATTTTTAATTATGTTTGAATGTAGGATATGTTATATATATATATATATAAATTAGTTTGCTTACATCATTTATCTTCATCGATCCAATTCTGATTTGATTTCGTCTATTCCTTATTATCAGCTTTGATCGTCAATCTCATGTCCATCGTGTATTATTTGGAATTTTTGTTTGGATTGTAACCCAACTTCTTTGTCTATCCTCTAGCCTCGAAAGGTGAGCAATCACTCACGATTAATGTTCTTTTATTTATTAAATTTGATTTCAATTGAAACGACAATTGAAATATGCGGCTGTTAGTTATTTACACTGTTATATATATGTTATTACCTGTATTAGTTCACCTGTGACATCTGACACCATTATCTGTTATTTATACGATGATAATCCAGTTTGGTTGATAAATGATTGATTGTTTGATGTTGATATTGGACGTTAAATTGTTAATGTAAGAAGTGATAAATAATTTACAGTTTAAATTGACGTAGGAGTTAACAATTTGAAATTGATATATGTGTTGAATTTGATTAGATAAAATTTGTATAATATGACCCCTTTAAATACTTAATTACTTGACATGTAGAAATATGGTTAATTACACCTTGATTCATTTAAATTTATGTTGTATAAATTGATATAGTGTGAAATCGAATAATAAATGTTAAGTGTAGAACCGCATAAAATAAGAGTATAATAATCTTTAACCTACATGAAATGATAATGTAAATTCTAGAAATAATTATATTAATTTGCATAAACAACAAATGTAAATTAATACGATTATTTTGGGATTGTTTAATTAATTATTGGATTGTTATTGATTGTTGTTATTGCTTGTTTATTTACTTTGACACCATCCCAGATATCACACTGCAATTTCCCTTTGCCATGCTTTGATTTTTGAATTTAAATGGAATTGGGTTGAAATGATAAATACCTAAATGAACTTGACTTAAGATAGAGAATTAAATAAAAACCCGATTAGTCAATAATTTGATTTAAAAATAAAATAAATATTTATTTGAATAAATAATAAGTATTTGAAATAAAGATGGAATCTGAATTTTAATGAAAGGAAAAATGTTGATATAAATAATATAAAACAAATATTAACATAATAGTTGATAAAAGAACGTTGTTTAAAATTAATTATTTAATAATTAAGATTGGAATTATTTAATAATTAAGATTGGAATTATAATAATTAGGTTTTGGAATTATTTAATAATTAAATTTTGAAACGATTAATTAAGTTTTGAAATTATTTAATAATTAGATAAGATTGAATTATTTAATAATTAAATAAAATTGAATTCTTTAATAAGTAAAATCGAACTTCTTGAATAAGTGAAATTAAGTTTCTTTATTAATTGAGTTTTGAAATATGTAACTAAGTAAATAAATAAGTGAAATTGAATTTCTTTAACAAGAAATAAAATGTGATTTATTGAAATTAATGTAAGACTTGTAATTTAAAGAATTCGATTTGACGAATTTAATTTATAAGTTTTGATATAATGGAGTTGAACTTAAGTAATTGATTTAATGAATTAGGAATTAAACAGAAATGTTTTGAATGATAAATTAGCTTAACGAATATTAAATGAAATCGATCAATGAATTTAAATTGATTTGAATGATTAAATTAAATTAATTTAAATGATTACTGAATGAAACTTATATACGAATTTAAATCAATATTTGAATTGTTTTAAATAAAAATTTAAATTGAATTATAGAGTTTTGAAATGGTAATTTGGAAGTTCAAAGCGCAAATTATGGAAATTGATTTAGAATAAAATGAAATGTTGGTCTACAAATTCTAATTGAAATAAATTTGATTTGGTTTTGAAATTTATTAAACAACCAATCGGTGTAATAATTACGAAAGTTATCAAAGAAACCGGAATCGATTAGGGATATACTTACTGTCTAAACCGAAAACCACTTTAAAAACTATATGCGGAGTGTGATCTAGAATGAAGTGGTTTGAATGTTAATGTTGATGACTGAAGAAAGAGAATGATAATGGATAGCCTTGACACTTGTGTCAAATTGGAAATGACTAAAACAGGAGCCGTGCCGGGCCAATGAGATTAGCCACCTCTTAGCGAACACACTTCTTCGTAAACTACTCATTATTTGTTATTGACTGATGCATACCCTAGAATTGGGAGTGTTGATTCGCGGTGTTGCGATTGTTGCGGCGATGCGTTCTCACCAGTCCAGATCAGGAAAACGATAGTTTTACTACCTTGGGTATTGCCTCATGTGCCTTGTCATACTTGTATCCCTATACACGACCACTACGATTTGTTTTGTTATATACCTATGGAGTGCTCCCTGATATCCCACTAGTTTACGGTGGAGTTTACAGTGCTGTATAGACTATGACACTTGTATAAAATGTGTTAAGGGGGATAATGGTAACGCCTTAACACTATTTTGATACTTTGTATTACTGATAAGTATTATCTACTTAGCGTACACTACTATATAGTAGATAGTTTAACAGATCCTTAGAGGATGGTTATCCCAACGTCCTTTGAGTTACTTGTATTTCAGTGGTTATTTCACTTGAGTTGGATTTATTGATATAAGAATGTTAATTCTGACTCGAGTGTTTTGTGTTTTGCATTACGCTCGGGTCAGACTGAGTGTACCAGTATTCGAGACTCACCTTTGGAATTGGAACTTCACTTGGAGATCCGGCTATCTATCCAACTTTCAGATATTCAGTTGATTCTAGTGATATATTCTGATTCTTGTATTTGACTATTGTATTCGAGACTTCTGTTGTAACTTATTTAACTCTGTTATATAAATAGTAGCTTCATGATCTACTATCTTTTGTTTCCGCTATATTTATTACTCTGTGTCTGTGATATGTGATCATTTATTTACTGTATATGTTCAGTTTTGCCAAATTTAAATTAACAATTCGATATTTTGAATTATTCAAGTCCGACATGTGCGGATGCGAATAGTCCAAAATAGCGGGTCGTTACAGGAACACACCAGCTTTGTTATGAATGTTGGGTTATACTGTTGCATGGTGATGCCGTTTGGATTGTAGAACATAGGAGCAACCTATCAGTGCTTAGTTAACTGGATGTTTAAAGATGAGGTTGGAAAGTCGATGGAAGTTTATGTGGATGATATGCTCGTGAAGTCACGACAGTCAAACGACCACATTAGAGAATTGACAGAGATATTCGACATTCTCCGATATTACAACATGTAAATCAATCCTTTGAAATGTTCGTTTGATGTTGCATAAAGAAATTCTTGGGCTTTATTGTCAATGCACGTGGAATGGAAGCCAATCCCGAGAAGATTCAGGCTATTCGAGACATCCAAGCGTCGAGAACCATTAAACAAGTGCAAAGTCTGAATGGGAAGGTGCTGCCTTGAGTCAATTTATCTCCATAGCAACCGAAAATGTATTCTTTTTTTTATTTGATCGGGAAGGGAAAGAGAAATTTTGAATAAATGCAGGATTGTGAAGACGCATTTCGAGCTCTGGTGAATCATTTAGAGAGACCTCATGTTTTGTCAAAGCCAATAGATCATGAGGAGTCGTACATTTATTTGGTTGTATCGGCACACGCAATAAGTTTCGCATTGGTTTGTGAGGAGAACTGAATTCAGAGGCCGATGTATTATGTCAGTAAATGATTAACAAGAGTGGAGAGGAATTATTCGAAGATAGAGAAAATGGAGGACTGCTTGCTGATTGCATCAAGGAAGTTCCGTCCGTACTTCCAGGCACATTCGATTAATGTTTACACCGACTAACCGTTACGAAAGGTCCTACAACGACTCGAGATATCCGGTAGGTTTCTTAAATGGAACATTGAGCTCAGTCAATTCGATATTACATATCTTCCTCGAAGTGCTATCCAAGGTCAGGCATTGGTGGACTTTATATCGGAATTTACCGTACAAGATGTCTTCCAAAAGGTAGCAAAATCCCTACATGATATGGAAATTGTACACAGATGGAGCATCTAATGATCATTATTCCGGAGCTAGGATTATGCTTGTAGCCCTTGAAAACCAGTCAATTTGTTATGCTTTGAAGCTTGATTTTCCTGCCATAAACAATGAGGCTGAGTATGAAGCATTGATTGTGGGACATAAACTTGCTAGAGAACTCGGAGTGAAGTCTTTTGAAATCTTTTGTGATTCGCAATTGGTGGTGTATCAACATAGAGGATACTATCAGGCTAAAGGACAATGACTTTCCCTATATCTTACCCAAGTTCAAGAGTTGTTGGCATAATTTGAATATTATGATAATTCACATATCCCACACAAAAAAACAGAGAGGCTGATTCGTTGGCCAAGTTTGCTAGTATCGGCAATACGCAGCAGATGGGCTTGGTTCCGGTCAAGATATTAAATAGCCCAAGTATAACGATGATGGAAATCAATCAAGTACGGGAAGCGGAATCTGAAAGGGAATCGTGGATGAGTTCGTTTAAAGTTTATTTGTTGCATGGAATCTTTCCATAATAGAGAAATGAAAAGCGACGGATTCTTCGCAAAGCTTCGCTGAATATTATGCAAAAGGAACTATGTATGGAAAAGGTATTTCCGTTCCCATACTCTGGAATATCGCTCATGACGAGATAAAGCATGTTTTGAAAGAGGTTCATGAGGGAGAATGTGGCGATCACACCGAATGGAAAACTCTGGCAAAGAAAATACTTTGTTATAGATATTGTTAGCCAACTGTAAACCATGATGCTGCTGACTATGTAAGACAATTTGACAAACGCCGGATATATGCGAAAGTCCTGAGAGCTCAGCCAGCAGGAAACATGCAAATAGTCAGTTTGAGGACATTCTCTATGTGGGGTATTGACATTATTGGCTCTTTCCCAATCTCTAAAGGTGGTGGGAAGTATGCTATTGTCACGGTTGATTACTTCACCAAATGAGTCGAGGCGGTACCGTGACGATCAGAACTAATAAAGTAATCAAATTTTTGTCCAAAACATCATATGTCGCTTCGGTCTTCCGCAAACTATTGTAATGGATAATGGGACTCAATCGTTAGTGTTAAATTTAAAGACTTTTGTCGAAGATATCACATTGAAAAGAGGTTTGAAATGGTCGCTCACCCTCAGGAAAATGGACAAGTTGAAGCCGTAAATAAAATTATCAAGTCTATTCTCAAAATCGTTTGGAGAAGGCTAGAGGCAATAGGTGGACGAACTTCTTACGACACTTTGGGCCTATAGAACCACTCACAAGGGACTGGCTATACTTTATTCTCCCTAGCTTACGGTTTCGAAGCCCTTATTCCAGTAGAATTCGAAGTCCCTTCTCATCGAGTGACTTACTACGATCTCAAAACGAACAAAGATCTTCTCTTGGAATCTTTGGACTTTATAGATGAGAAGCGTGAGGAAGCCGACTTGAGAGCAGCTACACACTAATGTCGAGTCGCCCGATATTACAAAACTAAAGTCTAATCAAGAACCTTTGAAGTTGGCGATCTCGTCTTGAAACGAGTTTTTCCTACCCCAACCACACATGATTCTGATTTGGGAATGACCATATGTCATTGAACAGAGGCTTAGGAAAGGAACTTTCAATCTAGCGACTATCGATGGCATTACATGTCCGAGAGCGTGGAATAGGGAGCACTAAAGACGCTATTTCATTTCGATTTTTTCCTTTACTTTCCAGTTCTATTTACTTCCAAAATTTTGCTTTCGCATTCGATTTTCTGAATATGTAATAAGACAAATTAGTTTGTTCCTTTCCATTTAATGAATATTGCATTGTATGCTAAGTACATAACGAAAATGATTGATATCGATATGTGCGAACAGGCTCCCGGAGTTTGAAATCGATCAGTCATACTAATCCTTGATGGGATCAAACATGATGGGCTCCATTAATTTGCTCAATTAACAATTCATGTGAATGATCTAAAGAATAGGACATGTGATAAGGAACAAATATGGCAGACAATCTGGAGATTGAAAAATTCCTGCCCAGATTGTGGGACTGAAACGAAGTCCAGGAGACCAAAAGGGGTATGGTTTAATTACTCCTGAAATAGCTCTAAGTCCCCGAAGCACAAGCTAGAGTATAAACTCTAATTAGGTGATCCGACCACCCACTAACTAAATCATATCCCCAAAGTGTGGATACAAACATGAATGAACAAATGAGTGGAGTTCAACCATTCTTTATTCTATGAATTCCAGCCTGAAACCGACAGAAGGGGTATAAACATACTACGGATGGCATCCGACCATCCACAAATTAACTCCGTTAACCCAAGACTGGTGGCAGGAGTACAAATTACTAAAAGCTGAATATGATAGCTTGATATAGCTCTGGCATATTGTTCTTTATGAGTTAAGACAACATCCGTAAGGAAGCCTTAATACAAAACTAATCAGAACGACGTTCGAAGTTGCGGGCAACTAAAAATATTGTGCCGCTGGGTCAACGGTCAATAGCGATTCACACTAAAATATCATACCACTGGGTCGATAATCAATATCGATCCACACTAAAATATCGTGCCGCTAAGTCGATGGTCAATATCAATCCACACCAAAATATCATGCCGTTGGGTCGATGGTCAATATCGATCCACACCAAAATATTGTGTTGTTGGATCGACAGTCAATATCAATCCATACCAAAACATCGTCTCATTGGGTCGATGGTCAATATTGATTTACACCAAAATATCATGCCGCTGGTTCGATGGTCAATATCAATTCACACCAAAATAGCATGCCGCTGGGTCGATGGTTAATATCGATCCACATCAAACACAAACGGATGTGACCCGGACATCCTTCGAAAAACCTCGATCACGGAGAGGCGAATAGGAGAAACAAGATGAATATGAACCGACCATTCATTGATCAACTCTAAATCTTTGGAGCATAGGTAGGAGTACAAACGAGACTCGACCGACCATGCAGTACATTTATCGACCCAAGACCGAGGGCAAGTGTGATTATCCAAAGAATGACTGTGATAGCCCAACCCTATGACTTGTATCTAGTGTATAACGACTCGAGGCTACGACTGCAAGGAGGGCTTGAGACGAAGACAGTGAATTGTTAACAGAATTTGCAATCAACGAGTTACATGTACCTTAAATGTAAAGTAATCGTTCAACTATTTAAATAACAATTCACATGATACTTAATCAAAAACAAAAACTTTTATTCACAAGTGCCAAATTTCTAGTATAAGTTATTTCAAAAAGATCGAGATTCATACCCGTAAAACTATGACTAGTGAAAGAAATAATTATGCAAGCTATATAAAGTGACATAAAAAACACCTATTTCTTCGATTTTCTTTTGGATTTTTCTGGGATAGAGCTACTGATGCTTCTTTTCTAGGACCCTTTGCCACCTTTGGCGGGAGAGCTTTCTAAAGCCGAGGGGAGTTCAACAGGGACAAACCCGTTGCTTGGAATAACTTCCAATGGTACAGGATGAGGATCATCGATATCCACCTTGACGTGCTTGGACTTGGTTTTTTCTTTAGCAATTCCTCCTTTTCAATATGTTTTTTCATGTTGAGTTTGGTGGTATGTATGAATGAAATAGTGATCATGACATCATCGGGGTCGTAAGCATGGAGCGGATTCTCAATTTTATCGTCACTAAGTGCTTCAATGACTTAAGCATCAGGCCCCAAAACATCTGCTCCCGCTGAATCCTCTGTCGTTTTCTCCTCTTGTTCTGATGACACATAGCTTTTAGGAGTCTGGCCAAAGCCCGAAAGACCTATAAATTTATTAAAATATGGATATTTGCTAAAGTGCATTGCATGTTGAGAGCAAAGGCTTTTCAAATGTGGAGAAGTATAGTATGATACTAGCATTCAATGGACTTTCAGTAGTCGCCGGAGTGCCTCCTTTAAGGATGGGAGATAGCATTTTAGATTCAAAGTCGGGCTTGTACGGATCATAGCCGAGATTCTGCTCCATGTCATAAGAAGTTGACGTCCGGCAGCTTGGATTGGAGAGGAACCCTTAGAATCAATACCAAAAGACTCGATAATATCGTCTCCATCTTTAGTAGGTACAGATGCCTTGGTGACGGCAAGATCCAAAGGCTCGTTTACTCAAAGCATTTCTCTTACTAGTTCTTCCTCATTGAATTCAGCTTCACCCAGCTCTTCTTTCTATATCTTAATGATATATTCCTAGGCTTTAGCAAGCGATTCGAGGTAACCCACGCCAAGAAATCTTAAGTCGCTGTGGAGCTGGACTTTCACGATGTATTAAATAATTAGCAGAGCGAATAAGTCCTTGATTTCGATCCTGCCGGACTCCATGCAGCTTCAACCTGGGAGTTGGCTTATTCAAGCATCTCTTTTCTGCCCTCCTCTCGAGCTTCCTCTTTCAGCGCTTCAATTTTGGAAACTGTTCGTCAAGTTTTGTTTTCAAGCTCCTTGCCTCAACGACTTCTTCGTGGTATTTCAACGACTCTGAGCTCAATCTTTTTCCTTCCTTTCTATCTTCAATAATTCTTCAAGCGCCTCAAAAATGCGTCTTTCTTTTTTTGTAAGGAGTCCTTTTCTGATGCAAGTGTTTCGCTGCATTGAAATGTCGTGTCGAGTTCTTTTTTATAAGAAATTTCCATGTGGCTTACTTCCTCTAATGTCTCCTTGGCGTTCTTTTCAGCCTCGGCAAGTTAGGTCTTGAATTCAAGTAACTCAGTATCTTGGTTCTTGATTATATCTTTGCCATGAATTGCTACCAACTTGAGACAATCTATTTCATGTTAACGGTCGATGGAAACTTCAAAAAGTTTCTCTACCAAATGAATAGATGATTTATGTTGAACAAATATGTCGTTCACACATGCTAAAGAGCTTTCCTTGGCATGCCCAGGGATAACATGGATAGAAGGGACTTTCTGCTTAGTTTTGTAATAAGCCAAATTTTCTGCTAAAGAGCTTTCCTTGGCAGTTCACACACGCTAAAGAGCTTTTCTTAGCTGTTCAGCCAACTTTTCTGTTGTAGAAGAGTCGGGAGCAGTAGCTGGTAGGGGTGGATCTGAAGTGGTGTGCGGGTGCTTGCCAGATCTGCGCTAATGAGACTGTCTTCAACTTAAAGAGCCAGAGTGTTGCTCATGGACGCAGCGATGTGAGGCAACGATATGAAGATTTCTCTATACTGAACCAGAAGATTAGAATGTTCGTCCTGATGAGACGCCCGAGACTTTGCTTAGAAGAGAAAGAAGACCCCCTCGAATGATAATATTTGTCTCGTCCGTCATCCTTTTCTCTACGTCGAGTGGACTCTGAGTCCCAGCTTGGGCGATGATAGGTAGAAGAGATTCAAAGATAATCGAAGGCTCGCAATAGAGAAATTATACCTGTAAAGACCAAATAAGAATGTATTAGAAGTTGTCGTACGAGAGTCAATAATGGATGTATAGTGGAGTGCAAGGGATTATGGGTATCCTAGTGTTCCCCCAAATAGACCGGTAACGGTAGCTTTGCTCATGAGGGTGTTCTCCCCTATACTAGAAGGCTGGATGCCTTCGTCGCTTCTTGTAGGAGAATTAAGTCCTTCGATATTAGTATTTGGAAAGTTGTAGGACATAATGTCGTCCGAAATTTGAAGATTAGAGAATCCTTTTAATGAGCATTCCAAATGCTGAGAAGATGATTCCTCTTTAAGAGGAGTAATAATGAACTCCGGGTCTGATGCAGTCTTTCTTTTGCACAGCTTGTGCACCAACCTCTTTTTTCTCTTTAGAGGTTTTTGCCATTGCCCGACTTGCGATGGCTCAACCATAGGTGCTTTTCCCAAGCCTTCATCGTCATCTACCAATTTATTAACTTGAGAATTTTGATTTCCCTCACTTCAGTATCTTCCCGAGCTCCCTCGAAAGAGGGCATGATGGGGTTAACTATCTCCCTTCTTTGTCCTGGAATACTCCTTAGTAATACCATACTTCCAAGAAGTCCAATCCTACAATCGTCTTCCAACTGCCCGAATAAAGATAGCAATTCATCGGTCATGAGGAGTTTGATGTCCCGGTCCTTAGTGAGGGTAGCGCGGATGACAACAACGGCTCCAGAGAAATCAGTTCCTTCGGAACGTAGAACACTAAAAGAACTCCAGATGTTAGTAAATTCAGGGTAAAAGTCATGATTTGAGTCTGTGAACTTAAAAGAAAAGTGGAAGTGACACTTTTGTCCTTCTAATCATCTTCTTGCAAATCCAAAAGGTTGTTGCATGTAGAACCATTCGTGTTAAATAATGAAAGTTTGTTCCAGGCTCCCGTCAAGACTTGACAATTTGTGAAGGTTCAAGGAAGACATAAGAAGAGCTTCTCGATCATCTTTTGAAATTGTAGATAAATTTTTTGTCTTTAGTAGTGGAGGATGGAGTGAACATTCATGACTAGTAGGAAAGTCCCATGAATGAAAACATAACTATTGCGATGCAGCTGTGTAAGGGCGGTCCCGAGATATCTCAACATCCGGCCAAAGGAATTAAAAGGTGGAATGCATCAAGCCTAGCACATAAATTTGTTGCATGCTGTATGTTCAACTAGGATCAAGTGAGTCTATCTTGTCTTGTAGGAACTAAGACATCCTCAAATGGAATTTCATAGACGATGCATAATCGATGAAGAGCATCTTCATCGATTGAAGAAGCTTGTGAATCCATTGGATTATTAAGGAGAATGGCACCCTTAACTATATCAAGAGGGGGGCTGATGACTTCCGTTGGAAGAACTGGAATGTCGGAGAAGAGATCGATATGCGGGTTAGAAGCTTTCGATTGTTCTACATGATGGCTTGGAGAAGGCCTTCAAGATGTAGGTGCAGAATTTGACTTCGCTTTAGAACCGATGTGTCTCATCGCCGAGTCGGAAGAGATGATAATTGAACACTTTGTACATCTGGTATCTATATCAGCTATACTCAGTAGATAATCGAGATTAGAAATAATAAACTGCTCCCCTCGTGTTAACTGTGAACTAATGTCGTGTAGTGTGGAATAGAAAT